>CM033398.1:37095720-38307971 GCA_019426215.1 Buddleja alternifolia
GGCTAGTGAGTAGTGAAAGTGGATACAAGTAAGACCGTCATCAAATACAAATTTGCTCTGGCATTAAGTAAAAAGGATACGCGTGCTTCTAAAATGACCGATAGGGTCGACCGGAATCTTGAGTGAGACCGGGATCAGAATGTCTATAAATTTACAGGGGTGATCTTAGGACCCCAACTATCACCATCATGTGCCGTACGATACAACATCTATAAATATCACCTCAAAATAAGTATCAGGGGTTCACAATCTGATTTTCTACTATAAACTTGAGAGTAAGTTCCCTTATACAGATTTGGGCTCTTCGTACGCAAATACGACTCTCCAACTGGAAGCGTATTCATACTTGAACTACGATAGACTTGATCCTCAAGTGGGTACGTAGGTAGCTTAGTATCATCTAAGTGCAGTCTATAATCCAACTTTCACCTCGTCTAGTTGTACGACTTGACCCAGACTGAGATAGGAAGGGTCCCCCCGGATCTGACCTAAATCATTGCCTTTTCTTCTTCTTGTTTGTTCTTGTCAGAGTTTTTGGGTCTCCCTCTGCTTCTGGTGCTCACCATTGCTCTCTCTCTTTCTTTCTTTGTCTCGTCTCTTCCTTCCACTGCTCAAATATTTGATTTTTCAAATTTGTTTGCAAGGTAATAAGAGAGAGAGAGAGAGAGAGAAAGTACTAAAAAGGATGATGAATAACGTAAATAAGAGAGATTTTAGGGGAGATTCTGTGCCATTTTTTAGTGTTTTTTTTACTATTATACCCCTTATTTAATTTGAATCAATTTTTTAGCCTTTTTTTTGCTTTCTTTTTGGACTGTTAGATTAATGGATCCAATGGTGTAAATTGGGTCTTATATATTATCTAATATAGGGTATGTATTCGATTTTGACCCTATATATATAATATTGAGGGTATATATATGTAATAATAGTCATATTCTCACCGTATCGTATTTCAAGATTTTGAAAAAACCCGTGTTTTGCATCAGTATCGTATCGAACCCCTATCTACTCCCGTGTAACATAGCTAGGGACTGAACTAGGATTTTGGTTTGAGGGACGAATACAAAAAAATGGGTAAAAACTTGAATTTTTTAAGTTTAGGGGGGGGGGGGGGGGATGGGTTATGTCCTCCCAAATTAAAAATAGTGTAGAAAATAGGTGACCTGGTCAATATATGGTAATAGTGACATTAAAACTGTAGCCAGACCTAATCACAAAATGCAAATTAAAAGATTACGTACAAAATAATTATATCTTCTTTCCACTTTTTCAGATATTGCTGTCATCTACATAATCTTGAATGGTTTTCTAGAAGATTAAAATATTTATTGATCTTATTGTGCTCCATACAAATCATTCAGATATCTCATCCCCATCAATGACCGTGACAATTATTTTGGGAGTTAATGCCGCCAACAATACATAAACAATATAATTACACATATTTAGATAATTGATACTTTAACTTTCATGTAATTAATTTTGTTAGGGTTTCACATAGTCTTTTTAAATTTTTAAAATTAAAGTATATTAATTCTCAAAGACTCATAAATTATAATATGTTATGCTGTATGACAAGAGCACAAAGTTGAGATGGCCGAGTTGGTCTAAGGCGCCAGATTAAGGTTCTGGTCCGAAAGGGCGTGGGTTCAAATCCCACTCTCAACACAATATACATTTTTTTCTTCTTTTCTTTTTCATTTTTGGCCCCATAGTCTGTACTGCGCCTTCTTTTTTCTTTCCTTTAGTTAATGTATCTTTATTGGACTGGACCAAGTTACTGATAGTATCGGGCTCCATTGGGTAATCCACCATGGGCAGTCAAAGCTAGTCTTTCCGGGTCCTGTCCCGGCTTGGACCCATTGATTGGGTCTGGGAATGAGTATAAGGAACATTTGTGGGCCTACCCAATAACAGGCACCGGCTCAATAATACCACTGATGTTCTTCAGGTCCAGAAAAACAGGCCCAAAAATCATTTTATAATTATACGTTATAAGACAAGACCTATGATGGCTCACAATAAGTTGAGTCGGGTTGAACAAGTTGTTGTTTAAAGTTTTTTTTTTTGCTAATTAAGTTGTTTAAACTTGTTTGAGTTAACACATATTTCAAAATTTGTGTTGAGCTTGGTTTGATTGTTGATTGAGCTTAGCCCAAATAAATTTAATCGAGCCGAACATAAGTCGAGCTTGAGTAACTTGATTTTTTTTGCACATAATTTTGCATTTTTTACTAATTGAGAAGAGCTTGACCAGAGTTTCAAAACTTAATTGTTCAAGCTTGGTTTGATGTGTTAACAAACCAAACTCAAACGAACTTTTCACGATCGATCTCGAGTTGAGTGTTAAATAATTTGGTTCTAACTTTCAACGCTAAGAGTCAACCGATGAATGCTTTGACTCTCTAGTTAATCTAATTTAAGTCTTGGTAAAGTAAAGCTAGTTTTTCAAACTGACCTTTTGATTTTTGTTAACTTGTTTGTTTGTTGACTAAATGGTCTTGAATTTAGTGAGAATATAGTACCATAGAAAATAACTCATTTGCTTTGATTTTGTGAAAATTGCAAAGATCAATATATAATACTTTGTACGAATATAAATACTAGAAGTATTTATGATTATTATACATCTACCTTTTTTGTTTTCTCAGTATATATAATAAATAACATTCACGAAATATTTAAAAGAAAAACTTATAATAAGGCCGCCTGATAATACACAATTACACATTCATATAATAGAGTATTCTCCAGTTTTTGTCATTTTTGTGGATATGCAAATCTTCAAGGAAGTTGATGGTTTGAACTGAATATAAACCTTTGGAAGTTTCCAAATTGATGAGTTTATGACATACTTTACATTTGTGTCTGCTTTATGATAATAATTCGTACAATATAAAACAGTAACTTGAAAAATGTTGTGCCCTTGAAGCCTACACATAAACTACATTACTAATATAAACTGTGCTAGAGCAAATAAAAAATAACAGCAGAAAAGATTAAACGACACAATAATTTACGTGGTTCGACAATTGTCTACATCCACAGGAGAGAAGGAGAGAATTTCACTATTAACGAAAGATGTACACCATACAATGAATGTCTAAAGTTTTGCTGAACAGACCTATTGATCAAGGATCTTCTGCTTAATTTTGGGACTAGAATTTTAAGACATATTACAATAAGCTGTAATTGAAAAACAATATTTAAAATTTAGAACGGTGAAGGAAATTCAGAGCTACCAGATATCGATAATAAAATTGTAAAGTCTGATTTATTTTAATGTGATTTTTATTTCTTGATGCACCAAAAATTTTTAAAAAATAAAATTGAGAGGAGACTGGTCTAACGTCTTTAAAATTTTAATATAGAATATATAGAGTTGGTTGGGAAGTTGGAGCTATGGCCTTGAGAAATTTTGGTTTTGGTTAGACTTTATTACAAAACTGCAACTTGAGATATGCGTTTCTTAAATTGGAAAGTGAATTAAAGTCAAAGCTCAATTTAAATGCTCACCATCAACCAATTTTTTCATTCACGTGTACCTCCAATTCTTAATAAAATTCACCAAATGTGGTTTCCACCAATTCTCCTCTTGGAAGAATTTTACTAACTCGGCCGAGAATGTTAATTACTTATAAAAAAAGAAAATTAATTAAAAAAGACTAGAGAATGTTAATTTGAACATGGTTTTAATTTGAATTAATTTTTAAAATTAATTCATAGTTGAATATCCCCTCCAAAAAAAAAAAGCAGATAAAAGAAAAAAGAAACAGAGAAATGCTTTCATATCTTCTTCTTATTCAATATCATCTTTTAAAAACTAATTACGCAGATATATTTGTGAAATTTTATCCTTAGGAAATGTACAATTTTGATATTAGTTTCACGTATAATTAGACTCTGGTGACGGTTTTATTTCCTCTAACTTCTGATGGAGTTATGAGTATATATTTAAAATTTAGGAAAAATTACGTACACACGTACCTTTTTATTTATTGTGTAATTACCAAAACCCCTCAATACTTATTGGAAAATTATCAACATAGCCCTCATATTAAGACATTTCTTACAATTATAGTACCACATGTGTTTTAAAAATTCTAAAAATTTTACCCCTACAAACTGTACAAATATAGTCACTGAAAGGGTGTTGGTAATTTTCAATAAGTGAATATAATGAAGATTTTGGTAATTATACAATAAGTTATAAGGGGTCTTTGTGCAATTTTCCCTAAGATTTATTGATAAAATCAAGGTGTTTGTCCACATGATTGTTTTTCTTTTTATTTTATTTTTGGTGATGCATGATTGTTTTTCTAATTATATAAAATACTATGTTTAACATGGACGGTGACCTAAAAAGAAAACTGATAGGAATTTCAAAACAAAGCAAAGTTTCGAAGTAAGTAATTAGAACAATAATTGGCATGGCCACCACTCCAATAGAATTTTTATGTTTCAAAATTATGACTATCAATTCGAATTTATCGGTCTAGTGGTATCCACTTCCCACTTTATGTGAGAAGTCCTGAGTTCAAATCCAGGCTGCCACAAGTTATGATTTTCCCATCCTTTATGGAGCTAGATAGAGTCTTTATGGATCAGGATTATGACTATTAACCCGAGTTTATCGTGCTTAATATTTAAGGTAACCCATTCGTCTTGATTTTAACAAAAAAGAACACTCCAACAGTGATACCAAATATATGTGGCTAAAAATATGGTTCAACAAAATTGAAATCTAATTCTTTATACATAAATAATTTATTAATTTTCACTCAAAATAGAAACGAAAATAATTTTAAGAACGTAACGGTGTTGACTTTTGGTTAGCCAGAATCAACATATATTAGCATTAAAAGAGATTGCTGAGCATGTGGAGTGTATTGTGAAGTCAGAAACATCATAATAGTATCAAATTGAAACGAGATTAAAGTGTATGTAATTGTGATCACATCAGGGGCATTGACTTTGTTAATGGAAACCATCCATATATATCTATCTATATATATCTATCCTCCCACATTCAATGGAGTTAGCCCAACTGCAAATACGTCTATATTCAAGGCAGCCCCTACCCTAAATTCGTCTCTCATATTAATATTGACGCATGTAATAAGTGCTAATAATTAGTAACTATAGTTTTTCTGGGGAAAAAAAAAAGCTGTAGTTTTTTTGGGATAATTCTTCTATATATGGATGGAGCCAAAAATTAGAGTAGAGTGGAGAATAAAAAAAAAAGGGTAGGGGGGGCAAAATTTTAAGTATAAAAAATTTATAAGACAAAAAAATAATTTTTTCAAAGTTGAGCTGGGCCGGGTGCCCCCACCAGCCCCATGGCTCCATCTCTACTTCTACTGTTCTAAATACACGACGCTGAACACCAAATGATATAAATTATATATGCCACGTCATATTGATATACATGATGTGACATGATCTATACCCGTTTACTTTTATTGCACTAGGTGCATTCAAGAATTTTCCTCTTTGTTAGGTCATATATATATATATATATATGAAGCCAAATTCCAGTTGCGAGCATGCGCAATCGACCTCTTCGACTGGTCGCAAGGAAAGAATTTTCAATTTTTCTATATCTCATAATGTTTACATTTGAATATTTACTGCATGTATGAGTTGTGTGCGGCAGTGGCCCCTCATTTCCAAGAAAATAATGACATTTTACATTTGATTTTTTTCGAATGTTTGATTGCCAAACTTTAATAATTAATATCACCATAGATATGACCAAACAAATAGAATATACATTGATATGGCCGTAAATTATTACGACATGGTTTTGGGCTTTATTAAAAGATGGGCTCAAACGAAGGATGAAGCAGTGAGCCAAAAATAAGAAGGAGCCCAAATGTTCGGAGGAGGTTTCATGAAAGAGGGCTCAAAGAAAGCCTACAAGTCGGAGCATTGATTGTTTATTTAAGAAGGATAGCTGAGTAAGTCATAAAGAAGCTGAAAGGAATAATGGAAGGCATGGCTGAAGAAGGATAGCTCGAGGAAATGGTGGAAGGCTCGGATCAAGAAAGATAGCTCGAGAAAATGGCGGAAGGCTCGGATCAAGAAGGATAGCTCGAGAAGGGATAAGATTGGATAAAAATCAAATCGTATCCAATCCTACCTAATATCCCTCAAAAAGTTCATCTCCCCCCGAAAAAATGGAGAAGTGGTCGCCCACTCCTAGAAAAAAGGGGAGAGAATTCGGCCATTAAGGCCTATAAATAGGAGAAATTTCATTCTTGGTAATTTTAGATTCACAATTAAGAGTGTAATATTATTGTATTTCTCCATCTTCTTCGAGAGAAAGTTGGAAACAAAAGAAATGAAAATTTAAGTGTTCTTCTTACTCATTTTTATTCGAAATTCGTTACTTATTTTTGAAACTATTTGTCTTCTAAAATTAGATTTCTCATATTCATATAAGTAAAGTCGTGTTTGAATTTGCAGGACTTTCTTGGTGTAAAAAACGAACAGCATCAAGTGGCGCCGTCTGTGGGAAAATCTGAGTTGAAGACGTGAGTTATGATGACAAATTTTGAAGAAAATCCAGAAGTTTGACTCTTTTCCACTTTCCGATGTGGAAATCTCGGTTTTGGAGTGAAAAGAGTTATTTTCGACCACATTAGGTGATTTTACGCAGTTTTGGAAATATCGACATATCTGGAGTTACATACATCCATTTTCAGTGATTTTTATTTTACTGAAAAGCCAAGACAAAGACCTACAATTTTTATGAAGACGTCTAGATCCAGTTCGGAAGTATGAAGGCTCGAAAGTGTTCGTGAAGATGATGCAGAATTCGGTTGCGGACTGGGCTGCGCAGTTTCGGTGAAAAATCATAAATTGCGATTCAAGCCTTGGATTAGGTCAAGGTCAGTTGGACTGAAAAGATCACGAGCAGATCTACAACTTTCTAGAAGGAAGTAAAATCGGATTCAGACTGGTTCCTTTGAGAAACAGCGCCCAAAGATATGAAAAAAAATCTTAGCAAGAGACCTAGCCATGGAGAAGACCGGCGTACCAGGAGTTTTGGATAGAATCTAGCCACGCACGTCCCACATTCCTTGATGTGAAACTAAGGCGGTCTCCAATAGAGAAATGTGCCTTAGCTAGCTAATCAGCAGGAGTGCCATTCCTTTCACAGGCGACTGCGATGACGTATGCACCAGGAGTTATCCCGCCAGCACACCTATCAGCTATCCTGGGAGCCCCATTCCCTTCACAGGTGACCGCGATGGCGTACACACCAGGAGTTATCCCACCAACACTCCTATAAGCTATCCTGGGAGCTCTATTCCCTTCACAGACGACTTCGAAGGTGTACATGCCCGGAGTTATCCCACTAGCACTCTTATCAGTTGTCTCGGGAGTGTCATTCCTTTCACAGGCGACTGCGATGGCATACGCTCCCAATTTAACCAGCCATCACTCCTATCATCTATCCCTTAGGAGCACCTAGGCCCAAAGCACCCGCATCACAAGGAGTTACCGAGCATACATTGTTGGTACAAGAAAGTGGACCTGTCAATGGCGAGGAACATCAAGGAGAAGAAGGAGGGTAGAAGTACACACTTGTTGCACTTGATGGCATCTCCTGGAGCTATATGCTAGGAGAAATGTTCCTTAGCTAGCGTACATGCGTCGGGTGCTCCTTAGAGCCTGGCAAAGCATGGCACCATTGAAAAATGGACCTCCCGTGGGTGAAAAGCAACAAGTTAATAGAGAGGGCTAGAGCATGCCGCCATCGAAGGATGCACAACATAGTGCTATCGACAAGGGGGACTACCGAATTTATACCTCCGGTATACGAAAGTGGACCTCCCCTGGGCAAAGAGAAACAAGTTGAAAAAGGAAGCCCGGAGCATGCCGCTATTGGAGAATGCACAACATACACACTCTGTGCCCTACAACCTGCTTCTGAGCATGCTCCATTGGAGAATGCACCCAAGCTAGTTGGTCAATAGGAACCTCTGTTCGCCATTGCCATGGCTTCGATCCTTCAAAGCAGCATCGTAATCAGCAATCTCAACAAATCCACACTTCATCACCCGAAGAAAATCAAGTCATTCCAACTACTGGAGAAGAGCCGAGCTCGGCGCTATCATCCGCCCCCATCGTTGGCTCGGAAGTAGTCTCAGTTGATCCCCAAACTATGGAGCCGCCGGCGCGTGTCTCTTCACAACCTTCTGTAATGACTCTTCAGGAGGCTAGAAATGAGACCCATCCAATTGTGTATGTAAGAAGACACACTAGAAGTATGGAGTCAAGTTTACCCATTTTGCAGCAATCCATGGCAGAAATGGTGCCCAATTCTACTATCACCGATGTTGTGAAAGCATCTACGCAGGTGGTTAATGACCCGATACCTCCACCGTTGGGAACGATGAACACCAGGCCGCCAGTGACGTGCGCTCCCCAAGTTTCATCTTTCCAGGTGTTCTGCGCGGGGAATAGCTTCCAAATGAATCATGCTCCCCGAGCTCCCATCCTCTAGGTGTCTAACGTTGAAAACAACTTCCCAACTGCATACAATCCGTAAGCTTCAAGCTTTCAGGCGTCCAATATGGGAAATAGCTTCCCAGGAGCATACTATCCGCAAGCTCCAGCTTCCCAAGTGGCCGACATGGGAAACAGTTTCCCAGCGACGTACAATCCGCAAGCTCCAGCTTCCCAGGTGGCCAATATGGGACACAGCTTCCCAGCAACGTACAATCAGCAAGCTCCAGCTTCCCCGATGGTCAATATGGGAAATAGCTTCCTAGCGACGTACAATTCTCAAGCTCTAACTTCCCAAGTGGCCAATATGGGACACAACTTCCTAACGACACACAATCAGCAAGCTTCAGCTTTCCAGGCGTCCAGTGAGGGAAACAACTTCCCGAATCTCCCTTATGCTTTGAATACGGTGGCTCTCCCCCCCGTTGCCCCAAACCAGGGTGCTCCGATGATGATGCCCGTTCCAGATGCTACTGTCTTCCAGTTAGCTGGCATAAGAAATGAAGCCCAACTAATATTCTACGCCCTAAGGGCTCTGCCAATGATGTTTCCGCCAGTTGATACAAGGATGGTGTCCCCTCAGTTAGCTATCTCGCGTGGTCCTCAGTTAAGGACATCACACGCGTATACAAGCATTAATGAACCCGAGAGGGAAGCTGTAAGAAGGCCTCATGACCATACGATGGAGAGGTTCGAGGGCATGCAGGGAGAAATGAGAGAAATGAGGCAACGTCTTGGAGTGAGCATGCATAACCCACCGAAGGGGATCCCTTTCGAGCCCCAGATACTAGCTGACGAGCTCCTAATAGCTTTCAGACGCCTAATATGTCGGAGTATGACGGCTCATCGAATCCCAATGAGCACCTATGGAAATTCGAGAACTGCGCGTTGTTACACCAATATTCCGACGGAGTTAAGTGCCGAGTATTCCTGACCATTCTGACACGGTCTGCCCAGCAGTGGTTTAATCAATTGTCTCCCAATTCTATCAATTCTTTTAAAGAATTCAGCTCAATGTTTCTACATCAATTTGCCAGTAGCAAGAAGTATCAGAAGACTTCTCTTAGCCTATTCAACATGCATCAGAAGGCTAATGAGCCCTTACGGGGGTATATTCAAAGATTCAATACGGCGGCCCTGGAGATACCCTCTGCCAATGCGGAGGTGTTGAGTAACGCATTTGCTCAAGGATTGAAGGAAGGAGACCTTTTTAGGTCATTAGCCAAGAAGCCTGCATTTAGTTTTGATAATCTGCTGGCAAGGGCAGAAAAGCATGTAAACATGGAGGAGACAGCCATGATGAAGGGAGCTGAATCATTACCACCAAATAAGGATGGTAAAGATGCTAAATTTGTACCTAGGAGACCCCGAGCCGTAGATAGACGTCCCGAGGAGCATCGATACACTCAGTTCATGTTGTTAAAGGTATCATCGTTGCAAGTTCTCATGGCTATAGAGCACAAGAGTTACGTGAAGTGGCCACGTAGTGCTGAAAAGGGGCCTGTGAACCCCAAATCAAACAAGACCGAGAAAATCCTCAAGGTGGCCCAGGAAGAAATGCACCAATAAAGGAAAAGGTGATAGTCATGAAAGGAGTCATCAACATGATATCCGGAGGTCCCACTAATGGGGATTCGCATAGAGCAAGGCGAGCTCATGAAAGAGCTTTACATGAAGGATGCCAAGAAGCTTTCCAAGAATTGAAGGCATACCTTACTAATTTGCCTCTGCTAACAAAACCAGTGTAGGGAGAAACTCTATACTTATCTTTAGCTATCTCAGAGCATGTCGTCAGCTCTGTGCTCATAAGAAAAGAAGGGAAGGACCAAAAACCCATATATTATGTAAGCCGAACGCTATGAGGTGCTGAATCTAGATACACCGAGATTGAGAAGGTTGTCTTCGCCCTGGTGACTACCGCAAGGAAGCTGAGGCCTTATTTCCTCACATACCATGTGGAAGTACGTACCAACCATCCCTTGAAGCAAATCTTAGGCCGCCCAGAAATATCAGGAAGAATGATCAAGTGGGCGGTATAATTGAGCGAGTTCGACGCCTCCTATTCTCCCAGACCGGCCATTAAAGCCCAGGCGTTAGCGAACTTTATCTCGAAGGTCCCTTCGGCGCAACAGGAGAGAAAAATTTGGCTCTTACCCGTGGATGGTTCATCGACAATGGCTGGAAGTGGAGCTGGTATAGTGTTAACCACTCCTGAGGGTAACAAACTGGAGTACGCGATAAAAATCGAGTTCCGAGCATCTAACAACGAAGCTGAATATGAAGCCCTAATCGTTGGTTTGAGGATGACTTTGAAAGTAGGAGCTAAGCACCTGGTGGTTTACTCGAATTCCCAGCTAGTGGTTTGCCAAGTAGCTGGACAATATGAAGCTATGGAAGCTAGGATGATAGAGTATTTAAAGAAGATAGAGGAGCTAAAAGGAGAGTTCGAGAGCTTCGAGATACGAAAAATACCTCAGTCAGAGGACAACAAAGCAGATTACCTAGCCAAGCTAGCTAGCCCCCTAGTGGACTGCCATACGAGGCAGGTCACCATACAGTCGATGCCTAGTGCCACCGCAGAGGATTTCGTGTATGTCATTGAAGAGGCTGGTGATTGGAGAGAACCCATTTTGAGCTACCTTCAGGAAGGAAAGTTACCCCGTGACAAAGTTGAAGCTGCACGCATGCAATACAAAGCCTGGAGGTACAGTCTCTTAGATGGAGTGTTGTATAATAGATTGTTTACACAGCCATACCTAAGTTATCTTTCTCGGAAGGATGGAGTGCTCATCTTAGAGGAGATCCATGGAGGACTTTGTGCCAACCATGCTGGGGGGACTGCTATTGCAGCCAAAGCAATCAGAGCTGGCTATTTTTAGCTCACCATGAAGGCCAACGCTAAGGACTTGGTAAGGAAGTCTGAGCACTGTAAAAGGCATGCTACCCTCCTTCATAAACCAGCAGAACCAATGCGAGTCATGAGTTCACCATACCCTTTTGCCAGATGGGGGATAGATATTCTAGAACTATTCCCTTTGGCGGCCGGGCAGAAGAAGTTCCCCTTGGTGGCAGTCGATTATTTCGGTAAATGGATGGAGGTCGAACCACTGGCCAAGCTCACGGAGGGAGAGGTGATCAAGTTTTTGAAGAAGTTGATACTCTTCAAATTCGGGATCCCTCGAAAAATAGTCTCTGATAATGGGCGACAATTTCAAGGAGCAAGAATCCAAGACTGGTGTCAAGGCCTGGGCATAAAGCAACTGTTTACCGCTGTAGGGCACCCACAGTGCAATGGTCAGGTAGGGGTGATTAATAGGATCTTCCTGCAAGGCCTGAAGACAAGGATCCAAGGAGGAGGAAGTTCCTGGGTAGACGAGTTACCCAGTGTCCTTTGGTCATACCGTACCACCCCTCGTAGCACCACGGTTGAAACGCCCTTTAGCATCATGTACGGGGCCGACGCCTTGATTCCACCAGAAGTCAGCATGCTCACGCATCGCGTGAAGTATTGCAACCCTGAGAGGAATGAAGAATTAATGCGAGAAAGCTTGGAGATGATAGAGGAGGCCAGGAGCGTTTCTTACGGATGGCCAAATATAAACAAAGGGTTGCCAGCGCCTTCAATTGGAGGGTTCTCAACCGAGAACTGCAAGTGGGGGACTTAGTCCTCCGGAGAGCTGATGTTCTGAAGCCAGTAGGAAAATTGGGACCCAAATGGGAGGGTCCGTTCAAAGTAGTGCAAGTCGTTTTAGGGGGTGCTTACATGATAGAAGACATGGACGGAAGGAGGCTATCCAGGCCTTGGAACATGCAGAATCTAAGGAGATTTTACGTATGAAGAAAGATAAATAAATAATTATTTCGATTGCATTACTTTATATGTCATTGCCAAAAAAAAAGCCCTGTGAAAAACCAGGCACCAATAAGCCCTGTGAAAAACCAGGCACTAATAAGCCCTGTGAAAAATCAGGCACCTCTAAGCCCTATGAAAAACCAGGCACCTCTAAGCCCTATGAAAAACCAGGCACTCTTGAGCCCTGTGAAAAACCAGGCACTAATAAGCCCTGTGAAAAATCAGGCACCTCTAAGCCCTGTGAAAAACCAGGCACTCTTGAGCCCTGTGAAAAACTAGGCACTTCTAAGCCCTGTGAAAAACCAGGCACACTTAAGCAATGTGAAAAACCAGGCACTTCTAAGCCGTGTGAAAAACCAGACACACTTAAGCCCTGTGAAAAACCAGGCACCTCTAAGTCCTGTGAAAAACCAGGCACCTCTAAGCCCTGTGAAAAACCAGGCATGCTTAAGCCCTGTGAAAAACCAGGAATCTCTAAGCCCTGTGACAAACCAAGCACCTCTAAGACCTGTGAAAAACCAGGCACCTTTAAGCCCTGTGAAAAACCAGGCACCTCTAAGCCCTGTGAAAAACCAGGCACCTCTGAGCCCTGTGAAAAACCAAGCACCTCTAAGCCCTGTGAAAAACCAGGAACCTCTAAGCCCTGTGAAAAACCAGGCACCCTTAAGCCCTGTGAAAAACCAGGCACCTCTAAGCCCTGTGAAAAACCAGGCACCCTTAATCCCTTGTTAAACCAGGCACCTCTAAGCCCTGTGAAAAATCAGACACCTCTAAGCCCTGTGAAAAACCAGGCACCCTTAATCCCTGTGAAAAACCAGGCACTCTTAAGCCCTGTGAAAAACCAGACACCACTAAGCCCTGTGAAAAACCAGACACCAATAAGCCCTGTGAAAAACCAGGCACCAATAAGCCCTGTGAAAAACCAGGCACCATTAAGCCCTGTGAAAATTCAGGCACTCAATAAAAAGTCTCGTTTATTTCGAGCACTCAAGAAGAACCTGGAGTATTCCCAGAAGTCTATGTTATCCCGATCACTTCAAGATGCCTCGTTTATTTCGAGTACCTGAAGAAGCCTCATTTATTTCGAGCACCTGAAGAAATCTCGTTTATTTCGAGCACCTGAAGAAGCCTCATTTATTTCGAACACCTGAAAAAAGTCTCCTTTATTTCGAGCACCTGAAAGAGCCTCACACCTAAATGGCAAGCACAAAAAAAAAAAAAGACACCTTCAATTAAAGCAAGCTGTAAAGCTTCCCGAAGCAGAGCATTCCCCTATACATAGGTAAGTATTTTCTTTAAGCATTCATTTTCCTTGGTCATTTTTATTTATGTCTTGTTTACCATGTCTAATCGCTGGACAAATATTACAGTGGTATTGACATTAAATAAGCACATATATAAAAGGACACATATGAGATAGTAATTAAAACAAAATCCTTAGAATGTAAATACGAAATCTATGCCTCAAAAGCGAGATTTACAATGAAAGATTCAAATGGAAATATTATAAATGTGCTATGATAACAACTTGAAGAAAGGAAAACAAATGAAAAGAATAGCTAAATATCACTAAGAAGAAGGCCTGAGTTGCAAGTTCCTCAGTTGTCTCAAAGAAGGGCTCAGAGGCTGCCTGCCCTTTAGCCATCTCGTTGCCAGTCTTTCTATCCATAGGAATGCTCATAATGGCCTCTAAGTATCCAGAGCAAGGTACCTCGAGTGCCTTCTGAGTGGAAAGCTCACCAGCAACCTCAAAATAAAGATCAAGAGCCTACCTTAAGGTTACAAGGAGGAATTGACACACCCTCCACTCTTTTTCCCTTAGCCTCGGTTTTTTCCCATTGGGTTTTTCCGGGTAAGGTTTTTAACGAGGCAGTCAGTGTATCAAGAATGATCAAACCCTCTTTGGAATTATGACAATTTATTTCACTCTCGAGACTTTTTGGGTCTTTTTATTCCAAAATTCTCAAGAGTAGGGGGACTTGTGATATGCCCGTAAATTATTACGACATGGTTTTGGGCATTATTAAAAGATGGGCTCAAACGAAGGATGAAGCAGTGAGCCAAAAACAAGAAGAAGCCCAAATGTTCGGAGGAGGTTTCATGAAAGAGGGCCAAAGAAAGCCTACAAGTCGGAGCATTGATTGTTTATTCAAGAAGGATAGTTGAGTAAGTCATAAAGAAGCCGAAAGATAGCTGAAAGGAATAATGGAAGGCATGACTGAAGAAGGATAGCTCGAGGAAATGGTGGAAGGCTCGGATCAAGAAAGATAGCTCGAGGAAATGGCGGAAGGCTCGGATCAAGGAGGATAGCTCGAGAAGGGATAAGATTGGATAAAAATCAAATCGTATCCAATCCTACCTAATATCCCTCAAAAAGTTCATCTCCCCCGAAAAAATGGAGAAGTGGTCGCCCACTCCTAGGAAAAAGGGGAGAGAATTCGGCCATTAAGGCCTATAAATAGGAGAAATTCCATTCTTGATAATTTTAGATTCACAATTGAGAGAAAAGAGTGTAATATTATTGTATTTCTCCATCTTCTTCGAGAGAAAGTTGGAAACAAAAGAAATGGAAATTTAAGTGTTTTTTTTACTCATTTTTATTCGAAATTCGTTACTTATTTTTGAAATTATTTGTCTTCTAAAATTAGATTTCTCATATTCATATAAATAAAGTCGTGTTTGAATTTGCAGGACTTTTTTGGTGTAAAAAACGAACCGCATCATATATATATATATATATATATATACATATATATAGTGCAGTAACTTCGTCTGAACATAAGACTAAATTACCATCCCTGAAAGTTACGTAAATTCATTCAAATATAAAAGAAACAGCTGCAAGTTGCAGCTTTCACATAATTTTGCTACTCATTATTTATATATATACACTCCACTAATACACTATACATTATCACTCTATATATCCATTTGTTCATAATTCCTAGCCATGCAACAAAAAGGAAAAGCTATATATATAAATAAAAAGAGTATAAAGTTTTTAATTAAATTATAATATTCGATCAATATAAAAAAATAAAAATCCTTCTTGCTGTGAAACTTCAAAGAACTACTCCTTCCTATATAAACACGCACAAACATGTTTAGATCTTCGCTGCTCAACCTCCATATATCTCTCTTTCACAATATCTATCACACATTTCTTTTATTCAATACGTAAAATATTACATACAATAATTGTATGTATACACATACTTTCATGGTACTGTCCATGTAGCAGTTTCATATGGAAAGATTATTACTGCTCGCCATTTTCACAGCTCTCCAAGCAGTCACGTGGACCTCACATGCTGCAGAACCACCACCGGCAAAAGAGCTTTTAATAGGTTTCAAAGCCACTCCAAATCCCTCCGTTTCATCTTTTCAGCCTCTGCTAACCGATTCATCCGGTAACTACTCACTGGGTTTCCTCCGAGTCAACCGGGACCAACTCAGTCTTTCTATTCTCCACAACCCATCGTTCGTACCACTATGGACAGCCAGTACGACCCGTTTAGCCAGATGGGCCGACCCGACCCAGCTTCTCTTCAACGGTAGCCTCGTTTTATCCGATTCTCACACGGGGGTATATTGGTCAACTCACACTTTCGGAGACCGTGTTTGGCTCTCCAACACCTCAAATATGCTAATCTCGAAGCTTGGTGGGGTCACTAATTTGTGGGAGAGTTTTCATTTTCCCACGGATACCCTTGTTGAAAACCAAAATTTCACAAGTGCCATGGCTTTAGTCTCTTCGAATGGGCTTTATTCCATGCGGTTGGGTTCAGATTTCATCGGGCTATACGCAAAGTTTGCGAACCGGGTCCATGAACCGGGTCAAGTATATCTGAAGCACAGAGCACTACAGGCAAAAGCCGATATAATTGAAGGCCAACCGGTTCAATTGGTTCTCATGTCTGATGGATATTTGGGCATGTTCCAAAACCGGTCACTTCCGGCCGATGTGCAGTCTTTCAACACTTTTCAGCAAAATGCATCGGGTATTCGCCGGGTCAGACTCGAACCGGACGGAAATCTGAAAGGGTATTATTGGACCGGGTCGAGTTGGATATTGGACTATCAAATAATATCCGATCAATGTGAATTACCTAGTTCTTGCGGCTCCTACGGTTTGTGCAACCCGGGAAAAGGATGCTCTTGCTTAGAGAACCGGCCGGTTCACGGTTCCGGAGAGTGTGCTCCGCCGGAGAATCAATTAGCCGGCGACTTATGCAGTGGTGCATATGAGAACCGGGTCAAGGTATTGAGAAGAACCGGGGTGGAATTGCCATTTAAAGAATTGATGGGGTACACAAAGGTGGGGTCCATTGAGCAATGTGAAGGTGCGTGTGAAGGAAACTGCACGTGTTGGGGAGTGGTGTACAGTAACTCCTCTGGGTACTGCTACATGCTAGATTATCCCATACAGACACTTAGGGCAGTTGGTGATGAAACCAAGATGGGGTATTTTAAGGTGAGGGAGGGTGTAGGGAAGAAAAAGGTGGACACATGGTTAGGGTTGGGATTGGGGTTATTGTTTGGGGCAATTTTGGTATTTGGAGGAATTATGGGGTTAGGATGGTACAAATTGAAAAATAGAGGGGTAAAAGGGTATTATGTAGAAGAGGAAGGTGTAGTAGGTGTTGGACCATACAAAGATTTAGGGACAGCAAGTTTTAGGTCAATTGAATTATGTGAGAAGTGATGTAAGGGATGATGACATTTTTGGGAGTAAAGCTTATCAACTGACTTTATTTGTTTAGTGGCTGTTGGAACCAACTAAATACCACTTGTTCTTTTTTTGTTTTTCTTTTTTGGTTACATTTTTTTTTTTTGGTTTTCCTATTTGTAAACTATGCATAATATTTTTAATCAATATTGATTAATACTTCTCTGTTTTTTTTGATGAAATGATTAATACTTCTCATCTTATATTCTATATTGATATTTCATTTGTGTTCCTGATATGTATAGATTCATAAGACCCTAGCGGTCTTATTCACAGGGCCTTAGCTATCTTATTCTATACATTCAGCGTAAGCCCTCTATGAATTGGAGTAACTTCTATTACGACTCAAAAAAGTATGATCCTATAAATATGATTCATATGGATACGACCCTACAGATACGATCTGACGCTCTGAACTACATAAAACTTAATCCTTTAAGGAAGTACATAGATAGTTTGGTCAAATATCAAGTGCAGTCTATAATATTATTATTTTGGGTCATGCTAGATAGAGGTGTATGCGGTCGGGGTACGGGCGATTTTACCAAAAAAATTCAACCCGACCCGACATATGCCGATTGACAAAATATCAAACCAAAAACCGCATAATTATCTTTTCAAACCGAGTGATTCATGTTGTTCGGGTTTAATGTATTTAGCGTGCGGATGAGCGGGTTACCGAATTATAATTATACTTCTTACAACTTACTTTTAATTACAACTAACAAGTGAAAACTAACTAACATATTTGTTTTATATTTGACTAAAAAAATTTGAGTTAGTTGGAAATATAAAGATAAGTAATGTTATTAAATAAAAGTTATACATAAAGTATATATACGTTTCCATGGTTATGAAAATAAAATTGTTGTTCAAATCAAGTAAAAGAAGTGTTTTTTTTTTTTTGGTAAGTGAAAATTAGTGTTGAAACGAGTCAATTTATTTGCTCAAATGAACAAATAAAATGTGTTACATTTTTTTTTTTTTGGGTAATGATAAAATGTGTTACATGAAAGTGAATAAAACTCTTATTAGAGAGTATATATTTATGTATACTTGCGAGTTGCGACATATATAATTAGTTGTCGGATTGTATTTAACCTACTGTCCGACCCAATAATGGAGGGTTGCAATATCTTCAACCTGCCACTATTATTTAAAAATTCTACACCGACAATTTTAGGGCGGATCGACTCGCGTTGAGCTGTTCAGGTGGGTTATGCAGATTTCTGCCCCCTAAACCAAACTCGTCGCTCCTGCTGTGTTGTTTTTTTCATTCACTTGATGAAAAAATGATCAGTTATATCTTGGATATGCATTTGACGAATAAATTTAATGCGTAATGAAACACAAAACAAAAACAAGTGATCTAAAATGTTTTTAAAAAACACACACATGATCCTCTATTTCAAAATGGTGTTGCATTGCATCTCCTATTGCATTTATTCTATGAATGAAAAGTGTATAAATCTTTACCTTAAAGAATAAAGTGATTTGAATTTTGTACACTTGTCATGTATAGGGGTGAATGCAATACGAGATGCAACACCATTTGCAATAAAGAATCTTAATTGAAAAAAAAATCATATATAAGAGGGAATACTAACTTCAAGGCATGGAAAATTAGTAATCGTGTTAATTCAAGTTAAGAAATTTAACCGTCTTATTCTACAACTTAATATATTTATACGAACCAAGTTAAGATATTTAACTCGTACCATTCTCCTTTATAATTTAGAATTATATATGCCATGATAAAGATCTTCAAATTTATTTAGAAACGATTTAAGAAAGTGATTAGAACCTTAGGCATGCAAGTACATGTTGTACGTATATGTGTAACAAACCAATATTTTGCACCAATTTATTTACATTCTTTTATGCTACAATGGGTCCAAAACTCAAACATTTTGACAAACATGAAGATAATGAATCTTGGTGTGCTGCAAAATGGTTATCATGCTCGTGCAAAGTGGGCCTATTTTACTTGTTACTTTCTTTATTTTTAAATAAGAAAAGGACAATCTTTTTACTATGGGTTTGTTCAGTCCGTTCATTCTCCACTAACTCTGTAACTCAGATGGAAATTACGTATGAATCAAAGTCACTATCTAAAATTTGATATTCTTGGTAAAACTTTAACGCAACTTGATTAAGAGTTAAAGCTTTTTTAGACCATACTAGCTTAAAGTAGGTAAAAAAATGTTTTACTTGCTGATTAAATTTGAAACTAAATTTCGACTCTAGCATCTACACAACATTATTAACTTTTTTATGTAACTATACCCATATTGGAAAAATTGAATTCAACGAAACAACCAATATAGTATAGGCATGAACTATGCTTATTTTGATAATTTCTAGGTTTGTTGATTCGGAAAATCAGTGGAGGGCGATCACGTACTTTTTTTTTGTGCAAGAGGTGATCTAAATTTAGGATTTTGCCAAGAATTTATAGTCTTGACTTCCATGTGTATCTCATGATGAACACTTGGCTCCTTATAAAGAGTTTCTAATTATTTTGAACCTTGATCTATATTCTATTGCACAAACTTCTGTCAAAACAATAAACGAACTTGAATACGAAAAACAAACTGAAAATCGTAGAATGATAATCGAGGCGAGAGAACACTCTCTTTCCTTAACACAAAATTGTCCCGCTACTGGTGGTACGGCTTTATGCAATAGCGTCCCAAGATACAGCGATTAAAAAATTCTGAATTGCAAACCACTTCCAATTCAGAATCACCAACGAACAAGAACTTGAATATTTAGAGAGAATATATGAAATGCTTATGCTTTTCGGTGTGAATTTCAGTCTGATGGAGGAGCCTAATTATAGGCTTGAAATTCAGACAAGGCATTAAAACCGAATTGAATCTGTCATTGAAATGAATCTGTAACAGCATAAATAAATCTGCATGTAACAGCAGAAATTAATCTACCTGTAACAGCAGAAATAAATCTGCCTGTTACAGATTCCTTCTAGAAGCAGGTTCAAAATTTAAATAAAAAGTGGTCAGCTTTTTATTTAAAACACGTTTTTAAAAAACCTTTCAGCAATTTCAGTAGTTGGAATTTTTGTTAGGGGGAAATTTTTGGAGCCCAAATTAATTAAATAAATTTGGCCTACGACCCACGAACCTCAGACCCGGATCCCAAATCCCGTTCACTGTCCGGTCTGGGCGGGCAGACGGACGGCGTGGCGGCGTGAGCGCGCGCGCGTGTGGTGAACCGGACCATGGCTAGGTCCTTCCCCCTCACAAAGCCCACAAAAATCTTATGACCCAAAAGGCCAACCCTTTACCTTAAGGCAATTGTATATAAACCCATTCAACTTATGGTTTATATCCAATGTGGAATATCCACATTCAAAACACCTCACTTTAACACTTAATTTCTCATTCGTTACTACTCCGAATGGAGAAATTCGAAATGCTAAATTTATCTACTCACGGAGTAGATTAATATTATCCAATAATATTACGTATCCCGGATATGGTGTTCGAATTTCGTACGCAAAAGTGGTGTTTACACACTTTTCATACACACATATCCAACAATCCCCCACACGAATGAAATTAATGCAATGCATGATTCTCTAAAATTCGGTCAAAAATTTATCACATCAGAAGAGGTAGCTTTTGGCTTTGAACCTTTCTTAGTGAAATATCATCGGATTTACTAGGCTACCCAATGAACACGATGTCTTGAATTGGTTAGCCGTTCGTGTAAAACCAGACAATGATACTCACATGATAAACTCTCTAAGTTGTTCTTAGTTTTCACTGTTGGGTCCATTTTGGCCGTGGCACCCCATCTTGGATTCATAAATGTTTACATTTTACTCAATGTTGAGGCGGCCTACACCTCACACTTACATAGGTGACTTCCTAATTAAGAGTATCCTGCCATACTCCACTTCATTTTGACAGTATAGGAATCATTAAAAGCCCAGCTTAACCTTTGCTACACTTTGCAGGTTGCACTTCTTTATCCTAGGCAATGGGTTTAGAGTTTGTTAAACTCTTAAGTGCCTCACTGAATTTTCACAACTTAGTTGTCCCATTGAACCATGATCTTGAGATCTCCAGTCAACATGGTTGGGTTTCCGTTATGTCCATTCTTAATTTGTAGACTTTAACCTCATTCTTCTTGATAGGCAGTATATTTGATCTCTAGGCAATCCTTTCGTCAAAGGATCTGCAATATTCTCCTTTGATTTCACATAACCAATGGAAATAATCCCGTTAGAGATCAACTGCTTAATGGTATTGTGCCTACGACGAATATGTCTAGACTTACCATTATACATACTACTATGTGCCCTTCCAATTGTCGACATACTGTCGCAGTGAATTAAAATTGGGGGCACAGGTTTTTCCCAACAGGGAATATCTTCTAAGAAATTTCGTAGCCATTTAGCTTCTTCACCAGCTTTATCTAAAGCTATGAATTCTGATTCCATTGTGGAATAGGCTATGCAAGTTTGCTTAGAAAACTTCCATGACACCGCTCCTCCACCGACGGTAAATACATACCCACTCGTGGACTTAGAGTCGTTAGTGTCCGATATCCAATTAGCATCTCTGTATCTCTCTATTACAGCTGGATATCTTGAGTAGTGTAATTCATATTCTTTAGTATACTTTAAATACTTAAGAACTCTAGTTAGAGCATTCCAATGCTCTACACTAGGATTACTTGTAAACCTACTCAACTTGCTCATAGAATAAGCTAGATCAGGGCGAGTACAGTTCATGATATACATCAGACTGCCAATGACCCTAGCGTATTCTAACTGTGATACGGGTTCGCCATGGTTCTTGTGTAGATGAACGCTCAAGTCCACTGGCGTCTTGACGGGTGCACTATCGCTCAGAAGGAGCTTTTCTAAAGCAGTCTCAACGTAATGAGATTGCGACAAGACTAGTCCTTTAGAAGTCCTCAGGATTTTAATCCCTAAGATGACGTCTGCAAGTCCCATTTATTTCATGTCAAAGTTTTTCTTTAACATTCCTTTAGTATTCATGATAATTTCATGATTACTACCCATTATCAACATGTCGTCTACATATAGACACACTATGACATATGCGTTATGTGTTTGTCTAACATACACGCATTTATCACACTCGTTGATATTGAAATGATTTGATAACATCGTGCTATCAAATTTTTCATGCCACTGCTTTGGCGCTTGTTTAAGTCCGTATAGCGACTTTACAAGTTTACATACTTTCTTCTCCTGTCCAGGAGCAACATACCCCTCGGGTTGTTTCATGTGTATTTCTTCAACTAATTCACCGTTCAGAAACGCGGTCTTAACATCCATTTGATGTATCTCAAGGTTATGCAGAGCTACCATAGCAATGAGTAATCTTATGGATGTTATTCTCGTTACCGGAGAATAAATATCGAAGAAATCAAGACCTTCCGTTTGTCGGTATCCTTTGACTACCAAACGAGCCTTGTACTTATCAATAGTTCCATCAGTCTTATACTTTCTTTTCAGAATCCATTTACAGCCTAAAGGCTTACTTCCCTTTGGAAGATCAACCAACTCCCAAGTATGGTTGTGGATAATAGACTCAATTTCACTATTGATAGTTTCTTTCCAGAGTTGAGCATCTGGACCAGACATAGCTTCTTTAATAGTTCTTGGTTTCCCTTCTAATGTGTATGACACAAAATCGGGACCAAATGATTTTGGAACTTTTGTCCTTTTGCTACGACGAGGTTCTTCATCCCCGGGATTAGACCTACTCGTAGATGCATCATGCGTTCTTTTAAGAGGACTTTGTTCATTTCTTTCCTTACTTGGAAATATATCCTCAAAAAACGAAGCATTTCTAGATTCCATGATAGTACCTTTATGAATCTCCGAGATTTCTGATCTACGTACCAAAAATTGATAGGTGCTACTGTTAAGTGCATAACCAATGAATATGCAATCAACAGTTTTAGGCCCTATTTTCACTTGTTTGGGTTTGGGTACTTTTACCTTAGCCAAACACCCCCACACTTTGAGGTACTTGTATGAAGGCTTGTGACCTTTCCAAAGTTCATACGGAGTCTTACTCCTACTTTTGTGGGGAATCTTATTAAGGATATAATTGGCAGAGAGTATCGCCTCCCCCCACAAATTCTGAGATAACCCAGAATTAATCAGCAACGCATTCATCATCTCCTTAAGAGTACGATTCTTGCGCTCTGCTATTCCGTTTGATTGTGGTGAATATGGGGCCGTTGTTTGATGTATAATGCCTGTTTTTGCACAAAATTCATCAAACGATGTTCCGTATTCGCCACCTCTATCACTACGGATAGCCTTTATCCTTTTCCCAAATTGATTTTCAACTTCTGTTTTATAATGTGTGAAAGCCTCAAGAGCTTCGTCTTTACTTTTAAGTATATACACATAACAATACTTTGTGCAATCATCGATGAATGTAATGAAATACTTTTTCCCACCTCTAGTTTGCACAAACTTCAAATCACAGATGTCACTGTGAATAAGTTCTAGAGGTGCGGAGTTTCTTTCCACTGAAGAAAATGGTTGTTTGACTAGTTTAGCTTCAACACATATTTCGCATTTGTGTTCATTTTCAACTTTAAAAGTTGGTAATAAGTTCAAGTTAACTAATCTTCGAATAGTATTATAATTCACATATCCTAGTCTAACATGCCACAAATTAGAATACTCAAGCAAATAAACAGAATTATCAATACTTTTATTGCATTGTTTTCAATTACAAGAGAGCGAATAACATTCATTTTGAAAAGGCCCTGCTCTAGGTAACCTATTCCTACATAAATTACTCTCTTAGTCAAAGAAAACCTATCCGCTTCGAAGACTACTTTGAACCCATTCTTGACCAAAGCTGAACCAGAAACCAGATTCTTGCGAATCTCCGAAACATGAAGAACTTCGGTCAACGTCAGCTCTTTGCCTGAAGTCATCTTCAGAACAACGTTCCCCATTTCGACCACCAGAGATGTGGCCGAGTTGCCCATAAACAGTCTACGACCTTCAGTTGGGGTATAGGACGAGAAAGCAGCCCTATCTGAACACATATGGCGAGTAGCTCCGGTGTCAATGAACCACTCCCTCGGGTTGTCCACCAAGTTAGCTTCGAACACTACGGCGGTGAGATCAAGATACGTCAGATCGATTGGCACCTGGTTATTCGACAGGTCGTCGATCATCTCATTGATGCCCTTGACATCATCAACAACTAGGTGCACCTCATTTTGCACTTGGTTCTTGCCTTTGTTCTGATTATGGCCATAACCTTGCCCATGAGACTTGTTTTTCTTGGGCTCTTTGCAGTCTCTAGCCCAATGACCCAGTTTGTCACAATTGTGACAGCGGTCTCCAGCCTTTGACTGGCCTTTCCCAGCAGCCTTCTTTTTCTGAGAATTTCCTTGGGCTTTCCCTTGGAATTTTCGCTTCCGGTTAGAACCCTCCAGAACTTCTGCAATGTTTGCCATTGCCTGCACAGGGAGCTTCTTGTCTGATCCCCGATTGTCTTCCTCAATTCCAAGTCGTACAACCAAGTCCTCAAGACTCATCTCCTTCCGTTTGTGCTTTAAGTAATTCTTGAAGTCCCTCCATGAAGGCGGTAACTTCTCTATGATAGAAGCTACTTGGAAGGACTCACTCAGAGCCATGATCTCAGCATGAACCTCATGCATTATGATTTGAAGTTCTTGAACTTGGCTTGTCACGGACTTAGAGTCCACCATTTTGAAGTCGAAGAACTTCGCAACCACGAACTTTTTCAGTCCGGCGTCCTCAGTTCTGTACTTCCTGTCCAGAGCCTCCTAGAGGTCTTTGGCAGTCTTTACTTCTATATATACGCTGTAAAGCGAATCACTCAATCCACTGAGTAGGTAATTCCTACAAAGGAAATCACCATTAATCCAGGAATCAAATGCCATCCTCAGTTGACTTAGTCGGGACGTAGGGAGCATCTTCCCTTAAGTACCTTGCCATGCTAAGAATCGTGAGGTAAAACAACTACTTTTGCTGCCACCTCTTGAAGTCAGCCCCGCTGAACTTCGCCGGCTTTTCAGCCTGAGCCGGTATAACAGGATTAACTGTTGGAACATAAGAACCTGAACCAGAACCGGAGCCAGGACCAAAACCGGTACCTAAACCGGAACCAGCTCCATAACCACCGGAACCTGCTCCAATACCCAGACCAAGACCTGCACCCGGACCAAGTCTAAAGTCTAGGGTAGTGGCAGCATCATCACGAGCAGCATCACCATGGTTCGCCATTTCAGAATTTTGAATTGACAGAAATGAACAACAAGAAAATTTTGCGTTAAGTTTGTTGCACAAACATCTGTCAAAACAATAAACGAACTTGAATACGAAGAACAAACTGAAAATCGTAAAATGATAATCAAGGCGAGAGAACACTTTCTTTCCTTAACGCAAAATTGTCCCGCTATTAATGGTACGGGTTTATGCAATAGCGTCCCAAGATACAACGATTAAAAAATTCTGAATTGCGAACAACTTTCAATTCAGAATCACCAACGAACAAGAACAGCTTGAATATTTAGAGAGAATATATGAAATGCTTATGCTTTTCGGTGTGAATTTCAGTCTGATGGAGGAGCCTATTTATAGGCCTGAAATTCAGACAAGGCATTAAAACCGAATTGAATCTGCCATTGAAATGAATCTGTAATAGCAGAAATAAATCTGCATGTAACAGTAGAAATTAATCTGCTTGTAACAGCAGAAATAAATCTATTTAAAACACGTTTTTAAAAAACCTTTCAGCAATTTCAGTAGTTGGAATTTTTGTTAGGGGAAAATTTTTGGAGCCCAAATTAATTAAATAAATTTGGCCCAAAAAAGATAATACATGTGAGCCTATAAGCCCAAACCACACAACCCCCAAGCCCAAGCCCAAGCCCACGACCTAGATCCCGGTCACGGTCCGGGCAGGCGGACGGCGGCGGCGGCGCTGTGTGTGGTGAACCGGACCATGGCTAGGTCCTTCCCCCTCACAAAACCCACAGAAATCTTATGACCCAAAGGGCCAACCCTTTACCTTAAGGCAATTGTATATAAACCTATTCAACTTATGGTTTATATCCAATGTGGGATATCCACATTCAAAACACCTCACTTTAACACTTAATTTCTCATTCGTTACTACTCCGAATGGAGAAATTCGAAATGCTAAACTTATCTACTCACGGAGTAGATTAATATTATCCAATAATATTACGTATTCCGGATACGTATGGTGTTCGAATTTCGTACGCAAAAGTGGTGTTTACACACTTTTCATACACACATATCCAACATATTCAGTTTGAAATTGGATTATTCGCACTCTTAGAATACACAAATTTTTAGGATACTCAACTTTTAAATGAGTGTTTTAGTCATTTCAATGAAAACCTCTTATTTCTTCCCTTTTTTTGGTTAACTTATTATTATATATGTATTGCGCAGAAAATAAGCATTAATTAATATTATTTATATCATAAAAAAAATTAATGGCAAATGACACTTTGTTTCCCTGAACTATACCATTTGTACCAAACACCCCTGAATTATAGAAAAAATGCACTTAACCCTCTCAATTGCATGGAATTATCTTTATTACCCTTAATCATTGTTTTTTTTAAAATAAAGTAATTCATTTTTTCCACCATTTTTTTTCCACAATTTTTTTTTTTCTTATATAGATTACTTAAAGTTTACCCAGTTCATTATAACTAATTTTTTAAAATAATAATTTGTAATACTTTTAGCAATAATTATAAACTAATTTGGTGACACTATATTTTATTAATATATGATGAAATTCTATTAATGCCCCATTTCAAATTAATTATAACAAATATTTATGTATATTTTCAAAATACATATATGTGTATTTTTAATAGCTTAATTTACTAGAATATATATAAATCTTAAAATTAATGCTAAGACATTATAATTTAATAATAATATATATAAATTTATTTAAATTAATCAAAAATATACATATCCTTACACCCCGATTTAGAAGACACACACACACACACACACACACACACACACATATATATATATATATTATCAAAATATAAATGAAACATATTTAAAATCTATTCGAATTAATTTAATTTTGTCACAACCATTAGTTGAATTTTTTCAAACATTGATATAATGCGTTCTCACCAAATTAATTTAACGTCTATGCTAAAAAAATATTATAAATTATTATTTTTATTTATTTTGTAATGCTTTGGATAAATTTTAACTAATCTATGTAAGAAAGAAAATTTGTGAAAAATGAAAAAAATAGTGGAGAAAATAAAAAATGAAAGGAAAAATATAATGGTTAAGGGAAATAGTGACATTTTCATGCAATGGAAGGGGGTAAGTGTATTTTTCTATAGTTCAGGGGGTATTTGGTACAAAGGATATAATTCAAGGGGGGCAAAGTGTATTTTACCCAAAAATTAAACGTATCTTTTTTCTTTTCTTTTTTTAATTCTAGACGAAGGGGGATACCCTGACTCAACAATTAGGGATGATAGTTTTTATTATGGGTCACACAGACCCTATAAGACTCCAAATAAGGAGAGAAAAGTCACAACTCGTGAGTCGTGACAGGAGTGAACCAAGGACCTCCCAAATAAAAGTGGAAGCTGATACCATTAAAGTAACAAACATTGGCTAAATTAATCTAATCTTCTATATTCATTCGCAAGTGGGAATAGTTGCTGGAAGGAAAATCTTTTCTAACAAGTAGTTCATTGGTAGACCCGGCCCAGGTAAGGATTATTAGCCCATTAGTTCTTGGCAGTTCGGACTCTACTTTTGAAGAGTTCCAGCCCAGGCCCGTTCAGGTGAAACGGGGAATAGGCCCGGAAACCGGACAGGGTTGCTTCGGCCCGAAACCGGACGAGTTTAGAAGAGCCGACACTAGTGGGAGTCTGGCATCAATTAATCACTACATTTGACATACAATTGACCACTTTTTTAAATTATATATACATATGTATATATATATATACATATACATATATCACACGATAAGTTTTAGTAAGAGTACGAAACAAAATTGTGCTTGCTTACGAGCTTAATTAGCCGACTCAACAATAGCTCAACTATTGCTCAAGCTCTATTGTTTGCGTACATGAGTTAGCGAGCATTCTAATTAATATATAGAATATTTAGTATCTATGTTTTAATGATATACATTTTACTAATACGTACCAAACTTATTTGACCTAAAGCTTAAGACCGAGTGTTCTTCCACGTCTTACGGGTTCAAGTCTTTATAAATAAGCTCTTAGAGATCGAGGTCGATTCCAAAAACTTTGTCAAGCTCAACTCATGTGACATATGATTCACCCACCTTAATTGTGAGCGATTTGGATTCAATAAAACAAATACGGATTAAAATTTTTTGAAAAAAATGAAAAACTAAAAATGGGAGAGACAATATCATAAAAAAGTTCAAAAAAAACTCATGAACCTTCTATTGGAAAAGGAAAAAAAAAGAAGAAGAAAAATTGCTCATTGTGAAAATTCTTGTATACACCCGGTGTGAAACTCAGATGCATGCACCAAAACACAATAAAAAATAATTGACTTGTTTTTATATTGAAAATACATTGTTTTATTATTTTTGTTGTGTCTTGATGCATGCATATGAGTCCCACAACGATTGTATTCAATAATTTTTGGCTCACTGCCACCCTGCACAAACTAAGTGTATTTTATAGGAAAAAGACAAAGAAAATGAAATGAGTACACAAGACAGAGATTATGGAACCAATTTTAAAACATGATGCACTGCTGACAACCAACATATATATGATTTTATATTTAGCATATTCTCAAGGAAATGCATGATTTTTTTTCCGTTAGGAATGTATAATTTGCTAACAACTACTCATATGAATTAGCTAGGAGTATCTGAATTTTCTATCAAATTTAAAATGAATTAATTTGCCTATTTCATATTGTAGGGGCAGCAAACAGCATGCAAGATCATCTCAGCTGGTGAACCCCTAATTATTTTGTTAGAGCAAATTGAATCATTTCATCTAAATTAAACTTTACAGTTAAAATTTCAGCATATATTGTTATGAATTAGAGTGTTTGATTGAGTTTATAAATTCCTTCAATTATTCTGTAAAATATTTGCGAGCTTATAAAATGTCTAGAATGTTCAACACAAAATTGAAGGAGTAGCTTGTAAGTTGCACGGATCAAATACTCGGATATTAATGCTTCTAAAAAATGAGAAGACATAACTTATTTTTAAGATATACGAATAAATTTATTTACTTTGATCATATAAAAAACAAAATTACTATTACCAGCATTGTATGAACTACATAATTTTATCGCACCTAACTACTTTAAGAGGTTATTTTAAAGAAACATTTTTTTGATAATTAAGTTTATTTAAATAATATCCAACATCTTTAAAATTTAAAAAAATACAAGAGCTTATAGGAAATTCTAAATGTGATCCCAGTGGCTTAATCATGGTAGAGTCCAGCTCAATGATAATGTTGGTTAGTTTATCTACTAGTATTGTAGATAACCTTAGGCTTACCATTTTTGGTTAATAATTGAATTCTGATACGTATCACCTCTGTGCTGGAAAATTCTATGCTAGATGAAATTCAATAGTCTCAGTGTCCATATTTCTCACACAATAAAGTGTATTATACCCGGTCCCTATGCACACTTGTATGAGAGTGATATACACATAATTCATACTAAGACAATTGGACTCGATCTGATCTGACATAAAATTACTTCAATTTTTTTTTTGTATGGGTTTTTTTTTCAATAAAAAAAATGAAGCAGTATAAAGAAATTAAAAGCAAAAAAGACAACTTTCCTTCAAAATAAATTTATATTCTTGGGTGAATGAGGTTCAGTAGACTAAATCCATCTATTACCATATGATTAATGAGTTCGAATTATGAAAATGGCTCCATCTTAAAAGATTATTATTGTAAACATGGCAAGATATGTGGCACTGAAACTACTGTGCAGTCATCAGCTTGTTGATGTGGATTGTTGACTTATGGATAATTCGTGCAACAAGTGCCTTATTGAACTATTTCTAAAAAGATTAATGTAATTAGTTATGTGGGCGTAAAAATAGAGAGTTGGAAAAGTTGTAAAAATTAACGTGATGTGTAAAAGTAAATGTAAGACTGGTGTGTGTAATTGGGAAGTGTAGAGAGACTAGTATTAAGATTTGAAAATCTGAAAAATGAGATTAGAGGCATTTTTGGGGTATTTGAGAATTGTTTGGTGAATGAATGACCAATCATTGAAAAGCAAAATTTCGGTTCAAACATGATTTGGACTCTCAAAATGATTGGGTATCGGAAATCAAGTTTTGAAAATAAAACCATACAAACCTATAGAATTCATGTTATATATTTTATGGCTTCATTTCTTAAAGGGAACCACACCGTTGGTTAAGTGGAGAAAAAAAAAAGGGGGATCCAGGGGAGCCGAAACAGACAAAGAAACGTGCAGCTAGCCAACCGAGAGCTGCTAGCTTCGGCTCTATATTTATCTGTAATAATAATATGGCAGACACTCCCCTCAGTTATAGAGTGATGTGCACTTTGCCCCCTCACTTATTGAAATGTGCACTTTGTCCCCTCACTTATCATAAAATGTGCACTTCACCCCCGGGCAGGGGCAAAGTGCTACAAAACACATAAGTGAGGGGGCAAAATGCTACAAAAACAAATAAGTCAGGGGGCAAAGTGCTATAAAGACACATAAGTCAGGGGACAAAAGTCCAATTTTTATGATAAGTGTGGTGCCCGAATCTGCCCGAACTGCCCAAGGGGGTGAAGTGCATATTTTATGATAAGTGAGGGGGTAAAGTACACATTTCAATAAATTAAAGGACAAAGTGTACATCACCCCATAACTGAGGGGTGTCTGTTATTATCCCATAATAATAATAAGGGTTCATCATATATAGGGCATCTACACTTGTACTTTTTTACATTTTTTTCTCAGTGAATATTCAATTTTGTATTTTGTGCAATAATTTGTGCATGTGAGTTGCACAAAAATTGTTGGTTTTGTCCTATTTGTGTTATGGGATACTATCTTGCATATTTTTTTTGATAAACAAATACTATCTTGTATATCTTTGATGTAATTGACATCACTCGTATATGATAAATTTTAATTTCACATGTTAGACCAGAGACATATAACTTATATATATGTGCCGGATTAAACAAGAATTAATGGGAGGTTGTTTTACTTAATCTTCTCAATCATTGGTCAATTGCAGTGTGTGAGTGCAATACAACTGTGCAATTCATAAAAGTATACGCATTTTTTCACGCTAAGAACAGAATAATAGAGAAAACCCTGATTGGGTTTATTCGAGTAACAATAAGGAAAGTTAGGTATATTCTTATTTGTCATGTTTCTCGTTGGGTGAAGAACTGTCTAGATTTTGTAAGAAGTCTCATTTGATTTTGACTTAATATGTGGATTATTATAGGGGCAAAATATACTTTGTACCCTGAATTATCAAATATAACAAATAGTCCTTAAATTATCACACGTAAAAAAATAGTCCCCTCAATTTAAGGATATGTTTAGCTAATTTTTAAAATTGATAAATAGCATAATGCGAATGTTTTTTTTTAATATAAAAATATATTTTTAAAATTTTTTAAGAAGATTAAAAAATTTAAAAACATAAAATTTAAATCATAATCAGTATCAATTATTGATTGATAATTTCTACATAAATAAATTTTTAGTTAAACTACAATTGATTCTTTTTTCTCTAGTAGGCTAAGGACAATTAGATTCATAAATTTATTAACCTTAAATGTTGGATTTTTTTTAAAGAAAAGTTGGTGAAATGAGTTTTTAGGATTGAAAAATATTATAAAAGATTTTTTGAGTATAAAGTTTATTTTAAGAAGGTTTTAGTAAATTTTTCTTAAGAACTAGTAGAAAACCAATGTATTATTTTCTGCACAAAATGGCGTAGAAAATGGTAACCAATGGTCTAAAAATATCAAAACTATAAATACACAAGATCATTTTATTGAAGGCAATTAAAGGCAAAATAGAGGGAAAAATGCAAAAATCGTCCTATAATTATACCACTTTTCACTTTTGGTCCGTTATGTATCATGCCTAGCAAAAATATCCTATATGTTTAAAAAATTGGCACATTTAGTCCGATTTTAAAATCTTCCAGCCAATTTGGCCGAAAAATCTCATGTGCCAGTCACGTGAGGGGACCAATTGGGGATTTTCAATTTTGGGGGGAAAATTGATGACTTGGCATGCCACTTGGGTAAAGAAATTTTTTTTTGCTCCCATGGTGATTTGAACTTGGGTGGGAGACTTGACAACAAGGCCCCCTACCACTATACCAACTAGAAATTTGATAACAGTTCTTGGATTTTTATGTAAATACACATTAACTATCAATAGTTAAATGTATTTACATATAGTTTATAACTAATAATATTGGTTAGATATAACTAATAATATATAATTCATATCATTTCAAAAATTAATATTCACTGTATTTTAAAATATTAATTTTAAAAATTATTTTATTTTAAAATGTTTAGTATAAAAATTACTGTATTTTAAAATAGAATAATTTTTTAAAAGAATAATTTCAAAATTATTGTATTTACTGTATAACATATATAATTTATTGTATTTACTGCATTAAAATTATATATAAAATATTTATCGTATTTATTTAATTTTAAAAAATTATTGTATTTTGAAATATTTACTGTATATTAATTTTAAAATTATTTTATTTTAAAATATTTCGCTTAAAAATTACTGTATTTTAAAATAGTTACTATATTTCAAGATTATACTTTTATATTCTGTACTTTAAAATATTTACAGCATTTTTAAAAAAATAATTTTAAAATTATTGTATTTACAGTATAACATATATAAAATAATTATTGTACTTACTTAATTTTGAAATATTATATTATGAAAATATTTACTATATATTAATTTTAAAAGCATTGTATTTAATATATATATATATATACATTATTTACTGTATTTTATAATATATAGTTTTATAAGTAAATACATTTAAATTATGTTAATGTTGACAAATAAGGTATATGAACATATAAAACCAATTGAGTACCGAATTCGTAGTTGGTCTGGTGGTAAGGTGCATTTTTGCCATGGTTTTCACCCAAGATCAAATCATCATGGGAGCAAAAAATTTCCTTTATCCAAGTGGCATTCCAAGTCATCAATCCTTGTCCAAGTGGCATGCAAAGTCATTAATTTTCCCTCCAAAATTGAAAATCCCCAATTTGGTCCCTCACGTGACCGGCACATGCGATTTTCCGACCAAATTGGCAAGAAAATTTTAAAATCAGACTAAATGTGCTAATTTTTGAAATATACAGGATATTTTTGCTAGGCATGATACATAATGAACCAAAAGTGAAAAATGGTATAGTTAAAGGACGATTTTTGCATTTTTCCCAGTAAACAAATTTTTTCAATGGCCACAATGCAATGGTCAAACTCAGTGTCACATCAGTAACATGTCACGGCAGGCCAAACACGTCCATCAAATCAAGGAACTATTTTGTTATATTTGATAGTTCAGAGATCATTTTATTACATTTAATAGTTCAGGAATATAAATGAGATAAAGTGAATAGTTCAAGGGTACAAAGTGTATTTTGCCCTTATTATAATGCTTTGTCACACAAGTAAATCAGCAATAATTTGTTGTTGAAGAGAGGTTAAGAATTTATTTGTTATAAAATAATAAACCCAAAGCAATGAAAAATAATAAATTCTATATGTATAAAAAAAAGAATGCAAAATAATAATGGCCCTTGGGCTCTAACGTGGAAATATCAGTGAAATTGAGTCTCCCTCTTATTCATAATTAAACTTTTTTTCCCTTTGCCAAGTATTCATAATTACACTGATCATCCATTCTATAGTTTGATTACAAAAAATAATAATCCATTATATAGGTTGATATATTGGATATAATTTAATTTGTATTGTAAGAATCGAGAGAAGTATCCAACGGAAGCTAGAAATTACAAATTTTGATAAAGAAAAAAAATTCAAAATTACAAGGTTTCAAATATTTCATTCAAGTACATAGTACAAGCTATTTTCAAGAGTGGTATAGGTAATAGGTCTAATAAATTTAGGAAAAATTACAACAATACCAACTGCTACAGAAACTTACCCTCTTACAATTAAAATTACAAATATCTAATCCAATATAATTGAAAATTATATTTACCCCCCTGAGATCAGTTTTTTGATGACGTTATCATGTGAACTTCCAAAAATGTCATTGTTCAAATGTCATTTAGGAAAAATTATGCCAACCTCCCTCGTTATATTTTTGAAATTACACAAACCTCCTATGTTATAATGCACTTTTTACAATCGCCCCCATGTATTAAATTTTTTTACAATTTAAACCCTAAAAACTTTACAATTAGCCCTTGTAGGGAGGTGTTGGTAATTTAAAAAATATGAGGTTTTTTTTTGGTAATTACACATTATAAGAGGCGGTAAGGCTGTAATTCCACCTTTTTTTTAATGATTTAAGTGAAGGATAAAAATGTCATTAAGTCCTGTTTGACTATTGACCGAGGGTTTCGAGGGAGGTAGATGTAATTTTTAGTTATAGTGGTTTAGTTATTTGTAATTTCTATTATAAGAGTATAAATTTGTGCAATTATCTATTATAGCAGTGAGTGTTGGTGTAATTTTTCCATAAATTTATTACAAAGCTAAAACCAAAGATGTCAAAACCTATACTATCTAGATATCTGAATCCTCTAATTCCATGTTCTCATAAGTGGTCAAAGGAATATAGTAAATAAAGCATAAACAATTAAATGAATTGTTATGGTGGGAATTTATAAATTTAGAATTACATTTTCGTGTCATTCCCATAGGCTTTGTGCCCTTAGAGTCGGATCCTGAAAAGTGCTCAACTCTTAAGTTTTTATATCATGGGCATTTCAGTAATATTGAGAATATGTATTTTACCCGGGATTATTTGCATCTATGCACCTCCCCTGAGGTATTGACATTTGGCAAGGACCTCCCCTTGTCTATTAAAATTTGGCATCGACCACCCCTATGTGTAAAACATTTTATAAACTACTTTTTTTGCCCTTAATTTATATATTTTTCCTTTTTTTTATTTCATTTTTTTATTTTTCTTATTAAATAGAAAAAAGAAAAAATAGAAATTACCCTCATGATAGTTTTTCATTAATCCTAATGAATGATTACTTTTATCTAAAAATATGTATAGCAAATAATATATAAAACTTATTTTAAATAAAATTGGTATTTTTCCAATTCCCTTTGTGTGTTTCTTGAATTATATTTTTAATGTTTTAAAAAAAATTTAATAAGTCAGTAATACTTTATTTGTTTTATAAAAAATAAAAAGTTTATATATAGGTTTACATTATTGCTTATTGTAATAGACAAAAATCTGGCATTGAGTAATTTTGTTTCAACTTTAATGTCCCATTATGTATTCTTGTCTTCTTCTTTTTCAATTCGTATTTTTCTTCTTTTTTGTACTAAGTAGAAATAAGACTAATAAAAAGTAAAATAAATATAAAAAAGTTAAACATTCACTTGGAAATAAAATATTATCATTTGAAATATATTTATGATAGTGAAAATAAACAATGAGATTCATAATTTATCAAATAATTCGTATGACCTCTTTAGTTTTCACTTCATAATCATCTACAAGTACTTAAACAAGGAGATTAAACCGAAACTACTATTTCAATTTTTAGATTTTTGTTTATTGTGTTATTTCGCATGAAAAGATTGTAAAATGAGTATTTGAGAAAGAAAAAAATTTCTGGTATATATTTCGTGGATATAAAAACTCTATTTGCTGATGTTGGGGGTTTAGTAATTTTTACTTTAAAATATTTGTTATAACTCATTCTAATTGAAAATTAATTTTTATTAAAATTATTTGTAATTAAGAATTTTCATAAGCTTAACTTATATTCATTTCTTCTTATTTAATAAGAAAAAGAAAGGAATAAAATGAAAAATACAAAATAGGAAATAAAAATATAAACTAAGGGCATGAAAAGTAGTTTATATAGTTTTTCTTTATATAGGTGTTTACACTATAAAATTAAACGGGCTTTTCGAATTGAAAAAGCCCAAACAGCCCAGTATTAGTAAAATACTGAGTACTGGGCCTAAAAAATAAAAAGAGTGAACCCATTAAAGTTCATCCTTAATGAAGCAGGGAATCGGGCCTAGAGGAGTCAATTGGAAGACCTGGAATCAGAGTCCAAAAAACGAAAAGTCTGTCCAAGATAGAGAGCGCCAAATTGAAAGATTTTTGAAAAGACGGTTGTGGACGGTTCCCAAAAACAAGGAACGTAGGTTGAAGACGGTTCACGAAGACAAGATATATAGGAGCCGCGGAGAAAAAAAAGACAGCATCACAAGATCATCAGAAGAAGAACTTCTACATTTTATTTCTCTTAGAATTAGCCCTAGCCTTAGGAGTAGTTCATAGCGTAATGTAGGAGTAACTCTTAGCGTAATTTAGGAGTAGCCGTAATGTAATTTAGTATTAGACTCGATGAAATTTGCCTCCAAGGCATTGTATCTGCATTTGCTTGTAGTCTTCACGATCAAAGAATCCATGGAGATATATATATTTAAGCTTTTAAATGTTAATTAATTGCTTGAATTTCAGTATATCTTTTTGGGCTGTTGAGATATGTTTATATTTTGCATTCGAACACAATAATCAGCATTTAATTAAAGGCTGAAATCACCAAATAGCGTATCGAACGCTGCCTGTATTCTTCAAATTGAAGACTTTCACGGAGGTATAAATTGTCTTTTTATCCAAATTTAAGTATCGGAGAGATGATTTGTACACTTGACTTGAGTTTTCAATCATTGCGGTCCACTCGAAGAAGATGAAGAGAAGTTCGAATACATTTAATCAACGTTTAGTTTAAGACTTGAACCACCGTTTAGCGTATCGAACGCAGGGGTTAAAAGATAATTCTAAGTTGTGAATTATCGCGGGGCTTGGATCGATTACTCGAAATCCTTCCCTAGTCTAATTTGTTTTTATTTTCGAAACAAATAAATGGCGACCACAGTGGGAGTTTTGTCGAATTCGGCTCCTGTAACAATAGTATAATATGTCAGAGAGTTCTTCTAGAGAAGAACCAAATGACGATCCAGAAACTCGACCTGTATCGAGGTACAGGATCAGGGCAGATAAAATGTATGAGCAATTTGTCAAAGTCATGAAATAGACTCTGATGGGTGCTCGAGATGATCAACGAAGGGAATTTAACGATCAATATCGAGTACTAGCTCAAGAATCTACCCGGATATTTACCGCAATAGTACAAGATATTGCCGTAAATGCCCAAGAGGGATTAGCTCGAGAAGTTACTCGAGTAGTAACAGAATTAGGCGAAATCTTTAACCAGACTTGTGATGTTTTCTCGAAAATGGTAAACACTCAGGTCGTCAATGCGTTAGAACCATTAATCGAAAGGCATAACATACTTGTAGAAAAAGTATCACAACTAATAACAGTAGAACCGACAGTTCAAACAAGACATGTAAATATAGGGGAACCTCCACCTGGTTACCCTCGAGAAACGAGGAATAGGAGTAGTCTTTTCGAAGTCGGCCAGACATCGAATACAACCCCAGTAAATGAACATAATTTCATAAACCCATTCGTACTTGGGGGGCAAGCGGGGGTCGGACAACCATTTGTGCAAAACGTGCGTCCTCCTCCTGGTATTCTAAAAAATACAAATTCGAATCACTTTCAAACGCTGCCCTCGAGGCCGAATTTTGTAACTCCTTCGACCGGATTAGGTCAGATGTCCAGCGGTTACCAAACTAATAACCGTTTTAGTGGCTTCGAAATACCCACCACAATCGCACACGGGCAATTCACTGGGGGGCAGGGTCAAATACCAGTGTGCCCAGGAGTTTCGAATACTCCTTTCCCGACGGGAAATCCTGTGTTCCCGAATACATATATGGGTCAAGGAATAAATACATTCCCGAATAATGTTCAAGTACCATATGCAGGGGGGCAAGCTGTGCCCGATGCCCATATGGTAGGAAACATTGGGGGACAGATTCCTGATCCTGTGCAGACTCAAATCGAAATGGTTGTCGAAAGGATGTATGGACCGGGTTTTCGGAGAAATCATAGGCTCACACCAGGAAAGCCCTACCCCGATTGGGTAGATAGAAACTTCCCTTTTCCTCGAAACTACAAGATTTCTGACTTTACCCTATTTTCTAGAGACGACCATATCTCTGCTCTCGAACATTTATCTAGGTTTACATGTCAGTGTCGAGAGGCATCAGATCAGGACTTTCTCAAGTTGAGGCTTTTCCCCAGTTCCCTAACAGGATCAGCTTTTAATTGGTACATAAGCCTAACCCCGAATTCCATACATGATTGGGATGAAATGCAATTCCAGATTCAGAACCATTTCGCCCGAATAGACCCGGGGATATCAATGAGTGACCTCGCTAAAATAAGACAAAACATAGGGGAGTCGATCGAAGAATTCCTAACTCGTTTTAAGAAAGCTAGGGTAAAATGTCATCTTAACTTGCCCGAAACCGAATTCGTGCAATTATCCCAACAAAACATGACCTTCGAATATAGGTTAAGATTTGATGGCATGCCTTTCGCGGATTTTAGGAGTCTAGCGGAGAGTGCCTTAAGGTACGAAAACATGTTAAGAGAGGAAAGTAATAGGAAACATCAAGGCTTCAATGCCTTCGAAATCGGTACCCCATGGGTGTTCGAGGAGGCATATGAGATAGACTTAGCAGAGTTTATAAAGGGGCCTCCATATCAGTGTGGAGCCCTCGACCAAAACGATTGTATGGCCACCGGGTCTTTGCAAACAAAAAAAGAGAGAAATTATACGTTTGACGTGACAAAGACCGAACAAATATTCGATTGACTATTGGCCAACAAGAAATTAAATTTTAAAGGAAGACATAAAATACCTTCGAAAACTGAGTTAAAAGGCAAATCATATTGCAAGTGGCACAACGCTTTCTCTCATGATACTAATGACTGTATTTTATTTCGAAATTTAATACAGGAAAAGATAGATTCGAAAGATATTATTTTTTCTGAGGTCCAGAAAACTAACATAGATGAAGACCCATTTCCTATTCTGAATCTCGAAGTTAATATACTTGAGTGTTTTGATTTGTAGGTCACCATCGAAACGAAAGTGGCGATAAGAACTTCAACCGATTGATTGACGAAGGGATTCTGACTTTTCCAAAGGTCAAGGATGATGGCCTGGAGGGCATGTGTCATTGGCATATGAACACCTTACATACCACAGATCAGTGTCAGATTTTCAGGCGCTTTGTAGCAAAGAAATTCGAAAGGGGCTTGATCACTCTATCTTCGACAGAGAAGAGGATTTTGGGCCTGACCCCAGAAGGAAAACTCAAGGAAAAGCAGGAGAAAATCGAACCTCCTATAGAGAAGTCGAAAATTGAAGAAAAGACCTATAAGCAGGCGCTCGAAATGCCTGTACTCAATATTAAATATGAGACACCCGCTCGAGTGGTGAACAACTTAACCAAGTTACAGAAGGCCTTATGCCATTACTGTGCTGATACCCTCCATTACGAACTGGTGAGGTTACAAGTAATCGAGAATGATCCTAATTGGGTCCCTGCATACCAGAAAACTGAAAACTGGAACAAGAGGCCTAGGCAGGAATTTGGCAATCGATTGCCAGTGGCGATCCCTGCTCAAAGGCATTTCAGAGGAAGAGGAGGTCGAGGATTACCTTACAATCACCCACGAGGACAAATTCGTGGAAATGAATACAGAGAGAACTTCGAAACTAGCAGAAACAATAGGGCCAAATCGATGGCCCAACAAGTGGCATACTCGAGAGCAGCCATAGCTATGGAAATGCAACAAGAAGCCGTGATCGCGAACTTGAGGATTGAAGAAGAGGTGCTGGCTAAAAGGATTTTGAAGTCAAAGGTGGTCAAGGGATCAAATTTCGAGGATCTCGAGAAGGAGTTGGACAGCCTAAGCGACCAAATGAAGGATTCAAACCTTCAAGATAAGACAACAACAGGTGGTGATGATGATTTAGCCGATTTTGAGTCCGGCAATGATTTGGACATTTTACTGGACGGAATACCAGAAGAGGACTCGATGGTTGGAATCGAGCAGAACGAGAAACAGGCTTCAGTTCGAAAGGCTTTAAATTTCGAAGGGGAGAGAAACTGCAACATGGTGACGGTACTTCCAACAGAATTTGCCTCTAAAACAAGTGATGCGGATGAAGAAGAAAGGGCATTGGAGGTCTTGACGACCCCAAAGGAAGGTAACCGACCTCACTTCAAATTTAGTAATTCCACTAGTAAGACAGGAAATAGTGAATACGAACACTTCCTCGAAATATTATTTTCCAAAGAAACTATAAATAATAATCATATGAAGCCCTTGTACATATAAGCTGAAATCGAAGGATGTAGACTTAACAGAGTTCTAATCGATAATGGTGCTACTGTTAATTTCTTACCTGAAAAAACTTTAACTAAAATAAACAAATCAATAAAAGATTTAGTAGTCGCAGATGTGGCAGTGTATGGGTTTTCGGGACAAGCTACAAAAGTGCTAGGTGTTTTACCATGTAGGGTAAAGGTAGGATCGATGGTTTCTTATTCTGCATTTTTTGTAGTCAAAACATGCTCGTCCTTTAATGCCCTACTCGGAAGAGACTAGATTCATCAGAACTATTGTTTGCCTTCGACCTTACACCAACTACTAATATGTTGGAATGGAAAACAATTCGAAATAGTTAAGGCTGAAAATAACTCATATTTTGTGAACGCTCAAATTGTGAATGCCAGGTACAGCGTCGAGAGATTCGAAGTGAAGGATATGGAAGAAGCGCCAGACCCGGTATTCGAGACAACCGTGGAAAAGGGCGCGAGAGTAACTGAAGATGAAGTTCACAGCGAAGAAGGAACGGAGAAGACGGTCCAAATCGAAATGGAACGATCTTAAGTAGTATTCGAGAGCGATAGTGGAATTATTTGTTTTCTTTTAATTAGTATTATGGATTTAACCGAATTGAATAGTGTCAAAGAATCTTTAAACAGTTAGTAATGGGTAGACTTGATTCAAAGTTGTTTGCTTACTCATGTCACTTATCCCATGCATGTAATCTGAATTCTATTATATGCGATTCTAACATGCCAGTAGGACACGAAATAGAAAATGGAATCGAAGAAGGGATTTTGGAACCTGATGAGGACATCAGGCAAAATATACAAGACCCTTTAGAGGAGGTTAATTTAGGCACACTCGATAATCTAAGAATGACCTACATTAGTTCAAAAATACAAACTAATGAGAAAGAAGAATTGATTAAAATTCTACTAGATTATAAGGATTGTTTCGCCTGGGCTCATCACGAAATGCCCGGAATAGATATGTCCGTGGTCAAACACGAATTGCCCATCAAACCCGGATTTATACCGATAATTCAGGCCCCGAGAAGATTCTCACCTGAACTAATAGGCCCAATAAAAGATGAAATTGAAAAATTGGTGGAAGCCAAGTTCATTAGACCAACCAGATACGTAGAATGGTTGGCAAATGTGGTGCCAGTTATCAAGAAAAATGGCAAAATTCGAGTATGTATTGATTTTAGAGATTTGAATAAAGCCACTCCAAAAGATGAATATCCGATGCCCATGGCCGATACTTTAATAGACGCGGCCGTTCGATTCCGATATATGTCATTTATGGATGGCTATTCAGGTTATTATCAGTTAAAAATAGCTGAAAGTGACAGGAATAAAACAGCATTTCGATGCCCAGGTGCTATAGGGACCTTCGAATGGACGGCTATGCCCTCTGGCCTAAAGAACGCTGGGGCCACTTATCAGAGAACTATGAATTATATGTTTCACGATCTCATAGGAAAATCAATGGAAATTTACATTGATGATATAGTAATTAAAGCCCAAACTCATCAAGAACATGTAAAGTCATTAATCGAAGCTTTCGAACGAATGAGACATTTTAACTTGAAAATGAATCCTCTGAAATGTGCTTTCGAAGTAAAGGCTGGGAATTTCTTGGGCTTTTTGATTCATCATCGAGGGATTGAGGTAGATCAAAATAAGGCCAAAGCGATCCTCGAAGCAAAACCTCCTACGAATAAGAAAGAATTGCAGAGATTTTTGGGACAAGTAAATTTCTTAAGGAGGTTTATATCGAACTTAGCTGGGAAAACGGAAGCATTTTCCCCACTCTTACGATTAAGAGAAGGGGAAACTTTCATTTGGAAGCCGGATCAACAAAAAGCTTTTGAAGCGATAAAGCAATATTTAACTAGACCACCAGTCTTGATTCCCCCTCGAAGTGGAAAAAAGTTAAGATTGTACATATCAGCTGCAGATCATTCGATTGGTTGCCTCTTAGTACAAGAAAATGATAGAGGATTCGAACAAGCCGTTTTCTATCTAAGTAGACTCCTGAAAGAAACTGAAAAAAGGTATTCGTCTATCGAAAAATGGTGTCTTTGCTTATATTTCGCTTCTGTCAAGTTAAGACATTATTTCTCTGCATATATCATAGAAGTAGTGTCCCCTACAGACGTAATTAAATTCATGATAAATCAACCATTAGTGAAGGGACGGTTAAGCAAATGGAGTTTGAATCTACTCCAGTTCGACTTGGTGTATGTACCCCAGAAAGCTGTCAAGGGACAAGCGTTGGCTGATTTTCTAGCAGATCATCTTTCGAAAACAAATACACTGAACAATATCGAATGGGAATTCATAGATCTGGTGTCATAGATCCTCAATTTCGATGGATCAAGTACCCGAAAAAACGCGGGTATTGGATTATACATATTATCTCCAAATAAAATAGTCACGAAGATATATGCAAAAATCGAAGGCGAGTGTACGAATAATAGAGCAGAGTACGAAGCCCTTATATTAGGTTTGGAAGTTTTACTCGAAATGAATGTTAAAAATGTAGAGATAAGGGGTGACTCCCAGTTAATCATAAACCAAGTAAAAGGAATTTTTAGATGTGTAAGTCCGTTGGCTATAGCTTCATTCACTCAAGTACACGAATTATTAAAGAGTTTTGATAACGTTAAAATCATACATATTCCGAGAGAAAATAATCAGATTGCGAACGATCTGGCTCAACTAGCATCGGAGTATAAATTAGATCATACGTTGATTGAATCGGCAATCGAACTTACACCAAGAACGATCCTACCCTTCGAAGAGAGACGTATTTTGGTTAACAAAATAGATATTATGAAAGAAAAGGAAGATTGGCGAAAAGAGATTATCGAGTATCTTAAAAATCCTACGAAAGGAAGATTCTCGAATAAATTAAAACTGACTGCACATTATTACTTTTATGATGGACTAGAACTATACAGAAAAGATTCTTAAGGAGTTTTGTTAAAATGTCTCGATTTGGAAGATGCCATGATCGTCATGGCCAAGACCCATGAGGGGATATGTGGAGCCCATCAAGCTGGGCAGAAAATGAGATGGCTAATACACAGATGTGGGTATTATTAGCCAACGATGATAAGAGATTGTGTTAATTATGCTAAAGGATGCAGGCAATGCCAGAAATACGGGAAAATCTTAAGACAACCTGCAGCCGATTTGAACTCAATTATTAAGCCGTGGCCGTTCCGGGGATGGGTGATGGACATTATCGGTGAAATCAAACCTGCTTCATCGAAAAAACATAGATACATATTGGTAGCTACAGATTATTTTACTAAATGGATTGAGGCTAAGGCTTTCAAAGATATCGATTCGACGAAAGTAACCGAGTTTATCAAAGAAAATATAATCATTAGATTTGGAATCCCCGAATCTATAACATTCGATCAAGCTAGAGTTTTTAATAGCGCAGAAATGCTTCAATTTTTAAATCAATTCGGGATTAAGTTATTAAATTCCACACCTTACTATGCCCAAGCAAATGGACAAGCCGAGTCATCGAATAAATTGATTAAAGGTTGTATTTCGAAAATGATCAAAAGAAATCCCAGAGATTGGCACGAGTTGCTAATTGATGTATTGTGGGCATTAAGAACAATTAAAAAGGATAGTTTGGGAATATCTTCATTTCAACTTGTTTATGGTCATGAAGTCGTACTCCCTATCGAGGTTAATATTAAATCGAGACGAGTTTGCGAACAAATGCATCTCACAGTAGAACAATACATCGAAAATATGAACATCGAAAAGTTAGACCATGAGATGTTGCAAATTATGGCATTAAAACAAATCGAGCTTCAAAAAAGAAAAGTGGAGAATAGTTACAACAAAAAGGTAAAGCCAAAGATCCTTCGAAATTGGAGACTTAGTATGGAAAATGGTTTTGCCCGAAGGATCAAAAGATCACTTTTATGGAAAATGGTCGCCTAAATGGGAAGGACCATTTTTAATTTCGAATAAGTTGTCAGGAAATTCATTTAAGATTCAGTATTTAAATGGAAACGATTATGGAAGAGCTTTAAATGCCAGACATCTTAAAAAATTCACACCAAGTATATGGAAAGAAAACGAAGCAATTATATTTGAAAGATTGCCCGAAACAGCCACAAATTTCTTACAATAGACTAAAAAAATACAATTAGAGATAGTCTAAAAACCCTGATCTACAGGTTATATAGAAAACGTTCTAAAACCGAATGAAATGTAAAGAATTGAACAAAACTTCAAGGGCAGAATCGAAGGCGTCCTTTTCGAGCAAAACTGGCCCGACTACTTCGTCAAGTTCATACGTGAGTTGGGCAATTTGACCATCAAGACTAGCGATGTCCTCCTCAACCTGATTGGTAAGGTCCGAAAGCCGATCCCGTTTCAATTGAAAAGCTGCAATTTGGGCATCTATGGCAGCTATTCGAGACAGATAGTCCATTCGAGTATCTTCCAGGACTGGGGCCCGACTCTTTAATCGAGACAATCGTTGGGAGAGTTCGGGAGATATGTCTTCTGCAAAGGAATTAATGCCTTTATCAAAAAGTTCACGAAGTCGAGTAAGGCATGCCTCGAACACCTGGCGGGCTGCATGAAATATGGGTGACCATGGATTGGCAACCCTCGAAGAAGCCTCATCTAGAAGAACTCGAAGCCTCGTCAGCAACACAACGTCATTTGGGGAACGGCGAATCTCATAAAGAGCCTCTGTTAATTTCCCCTGGGAAAATACTAACGGTGCGATCTCTCCTGAAAGATTAAAATACGAGTGTGAATAAATACTCGAGAAGGAAACGCGAGGAGTAAAAATTTTCAAACTCACCTTCAAATTCTGACGAAATCGCCAAAGGTAAAAGGGCTGGATCAGGATTAGGAACAACCCGAACATCAGGGACCGGATCTATTTCTTCGATATGCACCGAAGATGTCGGAAGGCGAGAAGGACCCGGCAAAGATTGAAGAGAAAGACCCCTGGAATAGCTCGAGCGGAGAATCGAAGGGTCCACAAAGATAGTTGAAACTCCCGACCGAGTGGCAAAGGACAGCCTAATCGAAGATGGCAAAGCAGGGAGAGAAAAAAGGTCGGTGGTAGCGGCCGTATCGTCAGACCGGTATACGGGGGTTACCGGAATCAAAGAAGAAGTCATTTCCGTTGAAGCTATTACAAGTAAAGAAAGTACATATTAAAAAACAATCGAAGGGTAGAGATATCATTCAAATAAATTTTAAAGAAATAAGAAACACGCTTACCTGGAGAAACATTATCAAAAGAGGTCATAACCTCAGTAGTGGATATTTCGAAATTAAACCCGGAAGTTGAAATGGTTGGACTATCTGGTGAAAGATCCGTAGGAGAATTAGTGTCCAAAGAGTCCTCAACATCAAGCTCGAGAGGGAGCTCTTCGAGCGTTGCAAGTTTCACCGAAGGATCTATATGGGGAATATAAATATAAGGCAAGAATGATACAAGAATTGTTAAGGCTATTAAAGTAATGAAAACAAGATAAATATTACCAGGGACGTCAAGCTTTTCACCCAATCGAAGAAGTTTCCTACTACTTTGAATGAGTGGCTGAGTATCCACGTCCTCTACTTCATTTTCGAGCGAAGTTTGGGACGGCTCAGTTGTAGAATCAACTGCCGCTGGAGGAGTTTTCGGAATCAGAAGGGCTCTTCTTTTTCGAGTTATTGGGGCTGAAGGAGCAGAAGAGCTAGATCTCGATTTTGATAGTCCTGTAGTACCCACTGGAGGTCTAACGCTAGTATTCGGTATGGTATGAACAAGGGCTTTTGATTCTCGAAAGACCCGAAATAAACCCTCGTGGGCTTGAATGAGAGGGTCATCCCTCTCGAATCGCCATCCAGATGTCAAATCATGAGGAATGATATAGGCCTCATCCTATCAAAATAAGATATGCGAAGTTAATATTTAATAAAAATAGAAGAAATAAAAAGGGAAAGAATCTTTCACTACTGTACCTCAATTGATAGAAGTTTCGAAAGTTCGCCTACATTTGTAGAACCCACGTGAAGTTTGGCAGCATCGACGACCAACTTCCAAATAATCTGCCTGGAATAATTTCGTTGTAAGACGCGATTCCAGAAAATAATGAAGTGTTCCTCCATTCGAAGGATCCTGCAAAAGGCAGGAACTGGGACAGGAAAAATTTGACAGGCCGGCATTCCTCGAATGATAATTTCCGCTCGATCCCTCTTGGTTTTTGGGATGGTGTACTGTCTTTTCGACCAAGGGCGATTCATCATCCCCAAGAAAGGAAGGGCAAAACTTTGGGTGAGGCCAAATTGTCTCGAACACAGCTACAAATAATAGAATAATTAGCCAAGAAACAAATATACTAGATACACGGTGAATGATTAAAAGACGAAAAATACACAATAGATAGTTACCTGAGGGTTATAGACTTCAACACCCGGAGTGTTATCAGCGAATAATAAGTCTCGAGAGCATAGAACCGAGCACCAATAGAGGCGGTCATCGTCAAAACGCCTTAAAGAATCAATATCCCTTAACCAAGATGGAAGGGCAGTATGGGACCAATGGGAAGATGGTTGCCCATGACGCAATTCGAAAAGGGGGCACCAAGTCGAGACAAAGAGTGGGTTGTAAATAGTACTCAAGGATAGAAGGTACAAAGCCTTTTCGAGAGGAAGCAGCAAGTTGATAGCCACTTCCCCATAACAGACCCAACTCGAAGCAGGTTGAAAAATAGAAGAAGCTCGAGAAGTTTCTTCGAAAGACTCGGAGGTTCTTATATTCAACAGGTCAGGGTAATAAAGAAACGCCCAAAAAGATAACAACCATAAGGGACCTCTATCACGGACTTAGCCTCAATACTAACGTCTCGTGCGGCACTTAGCCTCGACCCGCCTCTTGCGTGACTCGTGCTAAGTCAGCCTCGCCCACTCGTGCTCGTGTGCTAAGGGAATTTGGCAAAGTGCACAAGAAGCTCTTTAAGTAAACACTCTATATTGCTCTCCAAACTTGGTTGGTTACAAATGAAATGGCTACCACCTATTTATAGTGATCCACCTCCTCAATAGACGGTTGAGATTAGCTTGATCCTACGGCTAATATTGAGCATCTAGATAATTCTTCTAGATATTTTACAAGACTAATCTAGAGAATTCTACCAACTAACACTCCTACACAATTCTAGAGAATTCCTACCATTCTCTACACATCTAGATACATTCTAGATTATTCTATCCTCAACTATATATACAAGGTTATGTAGCTCCATGGACTTTTTAGAGCCTTATTTGGTGGGAGGATTTCTTGAAAACTCCCGGGGCGTGACATTCTCCCCCACCCAATCCGACGACGCCCTCGTCGTCGTGCAATATTGCCCTGCGGCTTGCCCGATCGTCCCTCTGCAACATGCTTGTTGGAAACTCTTTCTTCGCCTAAGGGTTTGATCTCGCCGGGGTTCTCGCTTGTCTTCGTCGGCATGGTCTTCCCTTTATCCCACGGTTGCCTCCGAAGTTGTGTTGACTCGCGTGGATTCTTCTCGCAAGAGTCCACGGTTGGTGTCTTCGTACTTGACCTCAGCTCATCCTTTGCATCCTCGATCAATTGGATGGCCGAAAAATACATGGGCTTCGTCTTAACCCCTTGGTTGCTCCCGATTGTAGGCACTATACACGGCGAACCCTTGTCCAAAATCCACAAGCAATCAAATATAGGCATTGGAATTGCACATACCTTGCGCATGAAATCCAATCCTAGCACGACCTTGTAGTCGTCCAACTCGGCCACCGAGAAGTCCACTCGTCCCTTCCACGGCCCGATACTCGTCTCTACGTCCAGAATTCTACCGCCGAGGCGTATGGCGTCAGAATTCACCGTCTTGACCCATCCCTCGCCTCGTGTGACCTTGAGGCCCAACCGTTTCGCCTCCTCTTCGGTCATGAAGTTGTGCGTTGCCCCGGTGTCTACCATCGCCTTGGTAGACCGCCCGTTGATGTGCGCCTCCACGTACATCAGCCTCTTGCTTGATGCGGTTGGCGTTGACTCTTCTTTAACGGCATTTAGAAGTTGCACCGCCCCTAAACGCCTTGGTCCCTCCTCTGAGTCATCATCAGGCTGTTCCACATACTTACATTGCGCTGCCTCCTGACCCTCCATGATCGCGTGCAACGTCCCAAGCTTTGGGAAATCTTTGTAAGAATGTGGCCCCTTGCAAACATAACACCCTTGCTTTGGCACGAAGGATTGTTTCTTTGCCTCATAATCCTTTCGGCCCGACGAGCTCCCCGAACTCGCCCCTTTATAAGTCGCCCTATGGGTTTGGTCATCCTCATGATGCCCGTGCCATCCCTACCATTGCCCGTGCCATCCCTCTCGCGTTCCTTATGATGGTGTTGAAACTCGCTTAGGGAATCGGCAGCGGCTATTGCCTCATCTACCGTGTGGACGCCCCGACGTTGCAACTCTTGCTTTGCCCAATTTTGTAGCCCGTCCACGAAGTAGAAGAGTAAGTCATCATCGCTCATGTTCGGGATTTGAAGCATAAGTGTTGTGAATTCTTCAACATACTCCCGGATAGTGTTCTTATGCCGCAACTCCCGTAACCTCTTTCGAGCTTCGTAAACGACATTCTCCGGATAGAAGTGTCGTTTAAGCTCCCGTTTAAAGTCTTCCCAAGACTCAATCTTGCATAAACCTTTCCCGATATCGGCATGCTTCCTACGCCACCATAACATTGCGGTATCGGTAAGGTAAAGTATAGCCGTACGTACCTTCGAGTCCTCGTCCGTTGAGTTGAGCCCCTCGAAGTACAACTCCATTTGCCACAGGAAGTTCTCAACCTCCTTGGCGTCCCTCTTGCCATCAAACCCCTTCGGCTTGGGATGGTCCACTCTTGGACTCGACACCACGGTGCTAGCCCCGCTAGCAATGGATCTTTTGCACAAAGCAACGTCTTCGCGCATCTCCTCGACCATCGCCTGTAATGCTCTCATAGCATCCTCAAGCCTAGAAAGACGCTCCTTTTGAACGGTGCTAGTGTTAAGGCAAGATCGCACATCCGCCTTAATCGACCCAATCTCTTCGAGAACGTGGCCCTCCAACATCTCGAAAGTGTGCTCCACACGTCCAAGTCGCTCACCCATCTCTGCGACGACTCCCACGACACCACTCTCAAGTGGTCGGCTTGTATCCCTCATCATCTTTGGGTGGGGCAGAATGGCCTCCCTACCAAGCTCCCCTAACAACCCCAAAGTAGCCTCGCTTGCCATTACCCGAACACTTCCACACGCAGCACCTTTGCTCAACCGGGCTCTGATACCACCTGTCACGGACATAGCCTCAATACTAACGTCTCGTGCGGCACTTAGCCTCGACCCGCTTCTTGCGTGACTCGTGCTAAGTCAGCCTCGCCCACTCGTGCTCGTGTGCGAAGGGAATTTGGCAAAGTGCACCAAGAAGCTCTTTAAGTAAACACTCTATATTGCTCTCCAAATTTGGTTGGTTACAAATGAAATGGCTACCACCTATTTATAGTGATCCACCTCCTCAATGGACGGTTGAGATCATCTTGATCCTACGACTAATATTGAGCATCTAGATAATTATTCTTGATATTTTACAAGACTAATCTAGAGAATTCTACCAACTAACACTCCTACACAATTCTAGAGAATTCCTACCATTCTCTACACATCTAGATACATTCTAGATTATTCTATCCTCAACTATATATACAGCGTTATGTAGCTCCATGGACTTTTTGGAGCCTCATTTGGTGGGAGGAGTTCTTGAAAACTCCCGGGGTGTGACATGACAATCTCTTAATATTCGAAAGATCCCGATAGAGATTAAACATCATACGATAAAACTGAGATAATACTAAAGAAGCCAGATCGATTGGCCCCATAGTGGCCGCAATATTAGCGGAAAGCGGGAGAAAAGTTTTATTTACGGCACAGCCAGAATTCATAAATAAGCGAGAAAAAATGAAATTTAAAAACAGAACCTCTTCAAAAGCCGGTACTGGGTCTTCACATTCTGAAAAATGAGTAACTAAAGTTGAGTAGGCAATATTCGCGCCACCACTCTTACCATGACCCTTTAAGCACTCGGACGAGGAAATCAAAAGGGCCCTGGCGTCGCTAATCGCCTCTCCGGTAGGAAGTATGGTCCCGTAAGGAGACAGCCCAGTGATTAAAGCCACATCCTCGAGAGTTATTGTCTGGAATCCTCAAGGTAACACAAAACAATTGTATGAGGGATGCCACGAAAGAGCTAAGGCATCCGTTAACACCTGCTCGAAGGGAAGTGTTTGGTAACAGGCTATTCGAATAAGCCCCATAATTCGATTGTTCGTCCACTTCGAGTGGAATTGTTGAAGCCAATTGAACCACACAAAAGCATCAGTATTGCCTATCCACCCGTTGATAGGTTTCTTCATATTGGTCCAAGCCAACTTCGGAACCACTCCTCGCAAGCATAATGGAGCATTGTCGCTCTCTAAATCGGGCCAAGTACCAAGGAGATCGGGGGTGTTATTCGAATCGGTTTCGAAGGCCGAGGATTCGAATCGAGGGCCTAAAGTTAGATGGTTGAGCAATTGAGCCTGACGATCGGAACACCATCGAGGTACCACATGAGCTTCTTCGAGAACCGCGACTTTGACATCGCTATAGTGATCTCGAAACGCCGTAATTACATCGTGTAAGTCCTCGGCCACTTCACAATCGAGAAGAGTGGCTCTGGGCACCAAAAATCCCAAATCATGGGCGGCGGCGTGAGGAGGAACAACCATTAAATTGGGCTAGTTATGGAACGCTCGAAAGAAAAGAAAGGGGGCTAGAAAATCTCCGTTTACACCGAGCGAAGATGATAGGTGGGCGAAATCTCTCGAAGAGGATGAAGTTAAGAAATTAGAAGATATATGCTACAGTAAGAAGAAATAGAGTCGACTATTTCTAGACGTTTAACACCCGATGATGAAAAGACACGATTATTACCGGGAAGACGAAAGATCCTAACGTTTCTTCATAAAGAGGCACGTATTTTCATACCCGCCAAAAATATGAAAAAAGCGCTCCCCAGAAAACGTGTCTTTCTTAATGTCTGCGACAATTCGAATTACGGGTAAACGAACGGACGTGTCAGTGAATGACCGCGAGTTCGAAACATACTAATATATTTAATGCCCATAAATTCGAAACATTCATGGGCATTAGGGGGGCATTTGTTTATATATAAAAAAAATAATATAATAAAATGGGATATGGTCTAATAACATATAGGAAGCCCACTCGAGTAGTGCAAGCCCAATAAGAGGTTACGAGCAAAAAATAGGGCCTACATATTATTTGGCCTAGAAATAGACAAAAGAGTTTAATGGGCAAATCCTCAAAAAGCTCAATGGTCGGAGCAAGAAAATCTCTGAGGCATCCGGATCTTATCAGGAAAGGGGGCGCCAAGAGGGGTAAATTTAAATTAAAGAAGTTGCGGACAGTTTCTGCAAGTTGATGAACGTGGAAGTTGAGCGAATAGCCAGAGTATATATGCGAAGAAAAAAGGAAGAAAAAGAGACGGACAAAACATCAGACAACAAAACTTTTTCATCTTTCTCATTAGACTAGATTAGTAAGATAGGATAATTAATTCATAACGTAGTTAGTCTGTAATTGTAGAGTAGCGTAGTTTATCGTCGTTAGTACGTTCTTGTAATTCATCGTCGAACAAAGGAAGAATTCATCGAAGGATTCATGGAGGTATTCTATCTTTAAGTTTTAAGTGTTGATTAAATACTTAAATTTCAGTGTATCTCTTTTGTATTGTTAAGATATATTTTATTTAAGCATTTAAGTGTTGATTAAATTGCTTGAATATCACTGTATTTTTTGATTTCTCTTATTCGTTTTATTACGAAAAATATTTATAAGGCTTGAACCACCGTTTAGCGTATCGAACGCAGGGGTTGAAAGATAATTCTAAGTTGAGAATTATCGCGAGGCAGGGATCGTCCACTTGAAATCCCTTCTTATTCTAGTCTGTTTTTCAAGGGAAACAGATTAATGGCGACCACAGTGGGAGTCGGTTTTGATAACTGACACTTCAAAAAGTTAGACAACTGACACTTTAAAAGATTTTTGAACAAAATTCTTGTATAATGCCAAAAGAATGGCTCAAAGACGATTTGAGTGACGATTTTGGCACTCAACTAATTTCGAAACATAAGGTTAGAGCAGATAAAATGTACGCGGGTTATGAAATAAACCCTGGCAGGTGCTCCAGAAGATCAGGGAAGAGAATTCAGTGAGTCGGCCTGAATATTCACGGCAATTGTGCAAGATACCCCTCGAGGAACAGCATTTATCGAGTCAACAAAATGCTGGGGGGCAACCGAGATTGAGTCAAACGAAGAAGATCTCAAGAGCATAAAATAGACCTCCAATACAAGTGTTCATCAGTGGAGGAGTAGAGGTTTACAACCCACAGATAACATGGGTTTTTAAATACTTTATTCTAATCATGTTTTAATTATGTCTGTATTGTATTTCAAGTATTTGGATGTGTTTCGAGCATATTGCTATTTCGTAAAGTGATTTTCGAGCACAATGACATTTCAAAAACAATAATTTCAAGCATGTTGATATTTTGGGTTCAATAATTTCGAGCACTTTGATATCTCGAGTTCAATATTTCGAGCACATTGATATTACGAGTTCAATAATTTCGAGCAATTCAGCGATTTTGAATACTTTGATATTTTGAGATTCAACGATTTCGAGCACCTTGATATTTCGAGACGAAAAGGGGCCCAGTCTTGAGGGTGTTCATTATTTTTTACCACAAGAGATTTTGACTCAGTTAAAGACAACTCGAGAGTTGTAGTTTCATTCGAAGGACATTAGCTTCTGCAGTTTTATCCACAGGTTCAATGATTTCTTCAACTCGAATGCCCTAAATTGAAGGTTCGAAAAGGGGCCCAGTTTCGAGGGTGTTCACAGTTTCGACCTTGATAGATTTTCACTCAGTTAAAGATACCTCGAGAGTTGCAATTTCATTCGAAAGATCTGCTAAAAATCAGAACTTGACTTTTCTGATGACGTCCACGTCTTATATTTTTCGAGAACAAGGTATGGTTGAAATCGGTTGCTCAAGATACCATACACTTGAGATGCGAGTTGAACTTGAAAAGCATACGCTCGAATACAAAAGACGCTCGAGAGATCGGCACACTAGAGGATCATCTTGCTCGAAATACACATGCACTCGAGAATCATCACACTCGAAACATTCATACATTCGAAAATTATGCGTTCGAAAAACTATGATTTAGAAATTTAGAGTACTCGAAATGCCATCCTGCTCGAAACTTGAGGTACTCGAAAGAAAATCAGGGATCGAGTGATTGTCTTGCCAAACTGTGTTATTAAACCTTCCTTTCGAAATTCGAGAAGATTTATTCACTTCATTTGAGTAACGCATTTATCACTTTACGTGATGATTCCATAAAATGATTAACACAAGATAAGAGAGAGAATACGAAATTCAACTTGATCGCCTGAATTAGCCAAGCGATCCCTTTCGATTTGAAGGATGGCAATCTGGTCATGTAGCGCAGTAATTCGAGTGTTTTAGCTAGAGCAACCTGTTCGAGCCGAAAAGCTCTAGCTTGATGCTCGAGCAGCCATCATTCTAAACACTACCATAAACCTCTCTTCAATTCCTTAATTAATTTCGAAACAGCCATCATTCTAAAATGGATCAAAATTTTGAAACAGCCATCATTAATTTCGAAGTAGCCATCATTTCGAAATACTACCATAAACCTCTTTATTCAATTCAAGCCTTAAAGTAGATCAAAGTTTCATGATAAATATACCATCCAAAATCATCATCAACATTCTCTAGACTTCCAATTCGAACCATTATAAAACCATCAGAAATTATCATCAACATTCTCTCGAGACTTCCAATTCGAACCATTATAACATCCAAATGCATCTGCAAATCATGGCTCGATGTAGTTGAAACCCTCAAATTCGCCGAATTCTATCTTTCCAAATCAGTCCCTGGACAAATCGTCTATCAATCTGAAATCCAGTCAAAATTGTTCAAAATATTCGAATTCGAAGAAGCAGTCAATGAGCTCGAACACCACGAGTTTCGTTACAATCGGATCATACAATTAGATCGGAGATCACTCATTAGTCTTAGCAATTTTCTCAGCGATCTTTGGTTGCTCGAAACAATAAGCAAAGAAGATAACTGAGAGACGCTCGAAGATGAAGGTTTCGAGAAGGGAAAATAATTCGAAAAGTATAACCAGAGGGACTGTTCTTCGAGAAAGTGAAGGACAAAAAATTAAGAAGTCAATACAGAGGAGAGAGAGAGAAGTTGTCTTCAACTAAAAGATGCGTCCTTTAATACACACGAACTCGAAACGTTCATGTATATTAGGGGGGCATTTGTTTACACTATAAAATTAAAAGGGTTTTTCGAATTGAAAAAACCCAAACAACCCAGTATTAGTAAAATACAGAGTAATGGGCCTAAAAAATAAAAAGAGTGAACCCATTAAAGTTCAGCCTTAATGAAGCAGGGAATCGGGCCTAGAGGAGTCAATTGGAAGACCTGGAATCAGAGTCCAAAAAAACGAAAAGTCTGTCCAAGATAGAGAGCGCCAAATTGAAAGATTTTTTAAAAAGACGGTTGTGGACGGTTCCCAAAAACAAGGAACGTAGGTTGAAGACGGTTCCCGAAAATAAGATATATAGGAGCCGCGGAGAAAAAAAAGACAACATCACAAGATCATCAGAAGAAAAACTTCTACATTTTATTTCTCTTAGAATTAGCCCTAGCCTTAGGAGTAGTTCATAGCGTAATGTAGGAGTAACTCTTAGCGTAATTTAGGAGTAGCCGTAATGTAATTTAGTATTAGACTCAATGAAATTTGCCTCCAAGGCATTGTATCTGCATTTGCTTGTAGTCTTCACGATCGAAGAATCCATGGAGATATATATATTTAAGCTTTTAAATGTTAATCAATTGCTTGAATTTCAGTATATCTTTTTGGGCTGTTAAGATATGTTTATATTTTGCATTCAAACACAATAATCAGCATTTAATTAAAGGCTGAAATCACCAAATAGCGTATCGAACGCTGCCTGTATTCTTCAAATTGAAGACTTTCACGGAGGTATAAATTGTCTTTTTATCCAGATTTAAGTATCGGAGAGATGATTTGTACACTTGACTTGAGTTTTCAATCATTGCGGTTCACTCGAAGAAGATGGAGAGAGGTTCGAATACATTTAATCGACGTTTAGTTTAAGACTTGAACCACCGTTTAGCGTATCGAACGCAGGGGTTGAAAGATAATTCTAAGTTGTGAATTATCGCGGGTGCTTGGATCGACTACTCGAAATCCTTCCCTAGTCTAGTTTGTTTTTATTTTCGAAACAATAGGGGTGGTGGATGCCAAATTTTAAAACATGAGGGGAGGTTTTTGCCAAAGCATAATATCTAGGTGGATGCAAATAACCCATTTTACCCCTGATTCTCACACCAAAGAGTATGAAAGTATTTAAATTTAAACCAACGAACATATATTAAATTAAATAGAACATCAATGTATCTTAATTTAATATATTGACACTTTTAGCTAAGATCAGACCGATTTTGAAATATATTTTTCTCTTTCTTTGATGGATCTCTTTAATTTTGTTTCTTAATATATTTTAGGTCTATTAATGCAAATCTAATTCAGCGAAATATTGTCACGTGCGGTTTTTTCTCTTTCTTTGATGGATCTCTTTAATTTTGTTTCTTAATATATTTTAGGTCTATTAATGCAAATCTAATTCAGCGAAATATTGTCACGTGCGGTTGAAATTTTTATGAAAACATTTTTGTATATACAAAAAAGTAAATATGAGACATCTTGCTTAATGGTAGTGAACGATTTCCACTCAAACCAAATCTGCAAAATTTACGGCAAATATCATTACAAGAAATAAGATATTAGTTACAAGATATCAAGTGACAATGTCTAAATTGTCATTAAATTTTTAATAACAATTTTTATTTTCACATAAAAAATATAATTTATATGTTTAATAGTTACAAGATTTGTATAGAAGCTGTCAATGTTGATAATTAGTGGTAAGAAAGTTATCGTGTTACTATTGAGAATTAGTGAGTAGTGACAATTTTTTGATAATAATTATAGTTGTTACTCCATCACTACACATGTGTCACTAATTGTCAATAATGACAACATTAAAAAAATCTTGTCACTAAAAATCCTTATTGTGACAAAACAATATTGTTGTCACTCGTTATGGATCAAATACATCCCTATGAGTTAGATAGGATATAAGACCCAATTTAGGCCATTTATATCAATTGATCCCAAGGTCCATATTTTTGCCCATTTTTTCTGATATAATATTTAATTTAATGATGAAAAGGGCATTTTAGGCAATAGTCATAACAAACCCATGCAATTAACATGCAGATGAAAATGAAATCCCATATATTACGCAGTAACAGATTCATCTTTCCATTTTAATTAATAAATCCAATATCAGAAGAAAGTATTGCACGATCAAATACAGAAATTCTCAGATTCGTATGACTGGAAGTTCTTATCAAATCAACATCGTAGTTCTCAGCTGGAATTAGTATCAGATATCATATACATATTCGTTTCATCATCGGCGAGTTGAGATAGTATTCAAGTCTTATATAATCGACACATCATCGGCAATTTCAATCGGAATTAGGGATTTTTCAACATCAATTCAAGAGATATGCATAAACAAGAAAGCACCGTCTTCAATTGAGCATATATTCATTCATTACAATAGCGTTTGATTAAGTTTTTGATGGCAGAAATAGACTCAGGTATGATTAAATTGTTCGATTGCGTTTGTTTGATATTGTTTTGCGGATTTGATTACGATTTAATTGTGAAGATGGTGTTAAGTGGTAATGAATCAGTTTTGGTCTGCATTTATAATATACAAAACGTTAAGACATAGTATAGAGTGATGTTATATGTATTTGTACAGTTCATTTTTAGTGGTTATGCAGCGTATATTAAAATGCAATAAACAGTGTCAGTTGCATAATTATATACAATATAATGCACAGATTTATGCAGTGTTGCAAAGTGCGTTATACGGTGCATGTTAACACATTATACACGAGCTGATAGATTAAATAAATAAAACAATATATAGAACATGCATCGATGTTATACAGCGTTATATACTCATTATTATACAGTATGACGGCTCATTAAGGATTATATGGCATCTTGTTAATACAAAATGTATTATGTTATCATATAAGATTGTATACAATAAAATTCAATTCAGTGTACATTATGTGCACATTATGATAATTGTATACAGTAACATGCAATTCATTGTACATTCTTAACAGGATCAGTAGCGGTTAGCAATAACGATAATGAGAGTCATTGTCCCGGATCTTCATTGTCATCGAATTCGATCACATCACTTGGAGGATCCAAATATTGGATTCCAATGTGTGCCCCTGAGGCAAAACCTTGCATTGGAAAGGCATTTGATAGTTTGAAAATTGCAATTGAATTTTACAAAAAATACGCTCGCTTATGTGGGTTCGATGTCCGTAAATGCTCACAAAAAACACACAAGGATGGTACGGTATTGTCGAAGCACTTTGTATGCAGTCGATCCGGTATTTACAAAAATTCCGATGATGTCGGTAGGAAAAAGAAATGCATGATTAGTCGTTGTGGCTGCAATGCTAAGATTGTAATGAGGTTTAGTGCTGTAGATGGATCTGTTATAAAGAAGTTTGTTGATCGGCACAATCACGAACTTGCAACAGACGAGGGTAAACAGTTTATGAAAATCAATCGGAATATTGACTCGTCACAGATAATGTTCTGCCTAAATGCATCAAAGGTGAATGTTGGTGCGGTTAGATCATATTCTTTTTTAAAGGAAATTATGGGTAGGTTTAACAACATTGGGTCAACGTCTACTGATTTTAAAAATGCAAAAAGAGACGTGAAGCAATATGTTGGTGAGAACGACGGTGAGATGATTGTTAGAAAGTTCATGAACATGAAAAAAGGATGTGAAGGATTCTTCTTTGATTACGACATTGATGACGACGGGTGTATGTGTAGGTTGTTTTGGGCCGACCCTATTTCAATACGAAATTTTGAATTGTTTGGGGACGTTTGTTCGGTTGATGCAACATTTCGACCCAACAAGTAAGCACATTTAATTGATATTAAGTTATGATAATACACATTTTTGTTCCCAATAGGTAATGAATATAAATTTCATTCCTGTTCAATGTCTGAATACATTTTTTTATTATAGGCAGTGTACATGTAATGTATAACAATTTGTTAATCCCTGTATAATGTTTAGTCTTTTAGTGTGTAATATAGTTTTAGTTAATGTTTTCTTGTATTTTTTTACATTTTAGTCTATTCTACATTTTCAGGTACCAAATGAAGTTTGTCCCTTTTACTGGTTTAGATAACCACAAGAAAATAGTCACATTTGGTGCTTCTCTAATCGCAAAAGAAGATATTGAGTCGTACACATGGATTTTTGAAGCTTTTACACGTGCGATGGGACGGGAACCAATATATATTGTATCTGACCAATGTCCCGCTATGAAACAAGCTATTCCTAGTGTTTTTAAAAAGGCTAGGCATCGTCTGTGTGCGTGGCATATCATGAAGAAGTTCCCAACCAAGCTGCGGATTTTTTACACCATTTTAATCCTTATTGTCTGTTACATTATATATTATTTTTTGTGATAGTAGTATTTATATTTCAGTAGTATGATATTGTATTTAGTGAACAGTGCAATTTTAACAAGTTCAGTCCATAATGTATAGCTTAGTGTAAAAAACTGTATAATGTTGCATTAGATAGTGTATATTGTGATGAAATATACTGTATAACATGTATCCATGTGATTGTTTTTATACAGATTTCACCACATACTGGTAAATATGCTGAAGTAGTAAGAAAGGTGAATAATTTTGTGTATAATGACGATTTAACTACTCTGGAGTTTGAAGAGGGTTGGAACGATCTTGTTTCAAACAATGGTCTAAGCCATATTGAATGGCTGTCTGAAATATACGACAACAGACATTCTTGGGTATCCGCATATTATAGAGATGTTTCGATGGGTGGGTTGTTGAGGACTACTTCTATTGCAGAGTCGGTTAATTCATTATTTAACCAATTCTACGTAAATGGTGACACAATAATTGAGTTCTACAGTATATTTGAGAGTGCTATGGACAAGCAAAGGAATACGAATGCAAGATTAAACCATGAATCTTTGGTATCTAAGCCATCAACCCAAACCCCTATGCCGATAGAGGATGATGCTTTGGAGGTATACACAAGTGCTGTTTTCTACGATGTACAAGTGGAAATCAAAAAGTCTGCATATGAAGTGATTCTTCCAAGTCTAAATGTTGTCGATGGCATGAAAGAATTCGTCGTATTTGATTCAGACAACGAAACCAATTTATACGAGGTATTTATTTGGTATAATGTATACCATCATTATATACTATGTATATTGTACTTATAGTTAATATTTGTTACAGTATATTCAATGTACACATGTTTGCAGGTGAAACATGTTTTATCGAACAATGAGGTTGATTGTTCTTGCAGAATGTTTGGGAGGCTGGGAATTTTGTGTAGACACATTATATTTGCATTAAACCAAAGCCGAATACATAAAATCCCAGACAAGTATGTTTTAAGGAGGTGGAGGAAAAACGCAAAAATTATGGCTTCCGATTCAATCAACAAGTATGTGACTCAATATCGCATGATGATTCAGAAGACTACAAACGGTGTGAGTCAAATTTGGATTGATTTTCAAGCATGTTTAAATATTGCGGGTTTTAACAAAGAAAAACTCGAATACATAAAAAATCAATTGGTGGATATAAAGTCTCATTTGAGTGTTGGTGCGGACGACGAAAATAAGAAAAACAAGATTGTTGTTATTGAGACACTTGTGGGCCCCCAAATTGAGAACGAGATTGGGATCAGAAATCCTCAAATGAGCCGAACCAAAGGGTGTGGTAAAAGAATTAAGAGCAGTGCGGAGATATCCAAGCATGTTCCCAAGAGGAGAAAATGCGCTGCGTGTGGAAAAGTTGATGGGCACAATGCAAGAACAAGTTATATATGTTAAATAAACTTTATAGCATGACACTCAATAAAAGTTGATGGGCACAATACAAGAACACTTGTGGGCCCGAATAAACGTTGTATTGCATCAAAAACTAATAAGTATTAAAAAACATGTACAATGAAATGCTAAAAGTCAGTCTATTAACACCAAATATAATTGTTCTAACAAATACACGTTGATTAATCCTATCCCTTCTTCTCCTTTTTATGTTGAGCTTGTTCCTGTTCCAACCCCCTTGACTGTGTGAGGATTTCGTCTTTGTGTATGTTTAGCTCAGAAGTTAGGATCTTTTCCAGATAAAGCCCCCTCAATCTATTGAGTTTTGTAATTTGCGATTTCTGCATTGTATGAATATTAAGGTTAGATAGGTAGGAAATAAAGAATTTCACAAAATTTCATACATATAAATAAAAAAGTGTAAAACGTTACGTTTTCTGGACCCAATTCCGGATCCCAATACTTCAGCCCTCCACCGAGGTAAGTCTCCATGTGACGCATAACAAAAATACCACAATCTGATTTGTTTCTGTGTGTACGCCAAGGCATTGGAAGCCTTACAATTTCTTCAGCTGACAATGCATTTCCAGCCGGATGGTTGATATCCATCAGGAAACTCACAAACATGTCCCTCTGTTTGAAACAACAAACAAAAAATGTAAGATTCAGTGTATAAATATATTAATATACTGTATCTTAATATGTCATTATTCAGTAGAGTATTAGTTTCATTATACAGCATGTAATAAATAATTATGCAGTGCAATTATGTAACATTGTATAGAGTTGTAATATATCCATACACAGTCAGTGACTACATCATTATACAGTGATTTTACTATACATTTATATGGTGCATCAATGTATACTTTAAAGTCAATTGAGTATATTCATTGTGTTATAGTGTAGAATTAACAACGATATTTCGACATCAAAAATGTTTTTAGTGTTTGGAGGATAGGTACCAAAATGAATGGCACATGTTGATATTTGTTTTCAATTGAGACCTCCGTTGCACTGTTGTCCAGGATCTCAACAGCTGGTTGCTTCAAATTAAAGCATATCACATAGTAGTGTCCAGCGTGGAAAATTGGAAAGACGGCCTATATATTGATGGATGAAAGTGGAGTTAATAAAGTTACATAAAATACGTTAATTATAAAAAAATGAACAATATTAACTTACCAACGCAACATCGGTTATGTTGACTCTTGGAAACGTGTTCATACGATGTTTAACGTTATCCTTGAATTTTTGTTGCAGCACCTGAGCACTTTTTTCTGATTTATTTGAAGCGAAAAACATCTGTTATCCATTTTTTTTAAAAAAATTAGTTAGCATGGATATCATTATAACGTATCTATTAACGAAATATAAGAAGTATATTTTACCGTGTCGGCCAGGTGGAAAAAAAATCTGAGTGGTGATGTTGGAGATCTCGTCGCCTCGGCGTTGTTCAACAGGAATGACCAAGTATCAATCACACCAGATAAAAGCTCAGTGCGTTGATACAAGGACTTTATATCCCAAATAGTGCACATCATATCACCACAATGGAAAACAATAGTCCTGAAAAAATAGCATACAGTTTGTAATGAGTTAGTATACAAAAGGATTTTATGCATTATACAGGTTGTATTTATGCAGACCATATTATACAGTGTATAATGATATATTATACAGTAATCAGTGTAACAGTATACAATATACAATGAGTTATTATACAGTGTGCATATAGTATTAGCAGGAATCTCAATAAAACAAATTTATTTTAAAAATTATATATACTCACATGTTCTCCTCATCAACATGCTTCATCCATTCCCATAGTCTTTTTTCCATTGTGCTTTGCTTTGAGCTTATATGCACGACCCGTTGAATGTACGGAGAACAAGTGTCTGGCGCTGGTTTCAAAAGTCTCCTTTGCTCACCAATAAATTCCACGGCAGCCGGTTTAACGGTCAAATTTGTAGACGACGAAGGCTCTTGTTTTGTGACATTGGAGGCATCATCGGTGTATTGTCTAGCAATTGTCACCGCCGCAGCCAGTTCTCTGCCACCCGTCTCAGGCCGCTGCATTTTTTCTGGTGGTGTTTGTTGTGTCAACAAGTTAAAGCTTGGCATTGAGAGGATGATTGGTTCTCGTGGGTTAACTTCAGCCGCTTGGTGTTCTTTCGATGGCATATGTTGTGACAACAAATCAAACGTTGGCCGTGAAAGCATTGGCGTACTAATTGTTCTATCGGGTGCGGGTGCGACTTCTTCGGGGTGGACAGGCTGATCAGCACCGGATGCATGTTGTTTGGGGGATGGCGGTTTTTCGTGTTGCTCGGTAAGTTTGTGAGGATCAAATAGTGGTTCATCCTCTGACCCCCGTTGTATTTTGTACACTCTCCCGATAGTATTGAACACAATTTTTTGAATTTCTTTTAATCGTGGATTTGACGGGAATACAGAATCACACGAATGCATGTATCCGTTGTACCTGATAATATTGTCAAGCAGGTTCAAGGAAGCCTTTTCCAAATTTGCTAGCATCCCCTGTGAATATTTTTATTTGAAGTGTACATTATATGGCTTCACATCATACAGTTAAAGTAGAGCAATTTATTAAACAGGATACAGTACATAGATTTTACAGAGACATGTATACCTCTTCAAGCGTATTCAAATCCGTGATTGTTTGCACTAGTTGTGACAGAGGTTGCAGCGAGGAAGGGGGTTCGTTTGGATCTTCAACGTGTTGAACAACATGTTTACCCTTGTCACTCTTCAACAGCCATTGTGCCTTTGATATTACTCCCATTCCGAAATTACCTGGTTGAAGTTCTACGACACTCTTTTCTCGTAGGGAGGCGTCTGTCCAAGTAAGCCAGGTCGGGATTGATCGTGGGACTGTCGCATGGCCTTTGTAATTCACTCTGTCAGCATACAATATCTGCATTAATAGAAAAGAAAAAAAGTTAAAAAATATTAGTATTTAGTAGGTTACAACCCAATAGACAGCAACTCATTAAAAATTATACAGTGTATCCTAATACATTATACAGTATATTCTAGGATATTACACAATAGAGTATATACAATACAATACATTAAACAGTGTGAATGTACTCATCACACAGTTAAAATACAGTGTCAAATTAAAAAATATAAATCATACGTAATCATCAAAACCACATTTTTTGAACACAAATAAAATTAGAATAGTTAATGTACACTTACAATTAGAAAAAGAATAGGACCCGTATACATACGAGACGCGGGATCCTCTTCCCATGATTTCTTTGTGTCGGCCAAACTGTCCATAACAAGTCTGGGCCAGTTGTAACTTGCCAACTCAGCAAGATCACCTTTGAAATTCAGCATCTTCTTGTTGACAAATGCTGTACTAGGTGTCTCTATCAAGCAATTGTAGAGAATCATCATGAAGTTCAGCTTGAATTGGTCGGTTGCTTCATGTTCAGACCTCAGTTCATTTAATATCATCTGAGCCGTAACTTTAAATTTTTTGGACTTAGGAAGCCCAAATTGATCTATCCACAGGTCCACCCTCTCTTGATTCTTGACCGTTAGGTCTATACGACGCTCACCGTGTGGAAAACCTAGAACCTCCGCCACATCTTCTTCTTTAATATTAATCTTGCCTCCAGGCAGTGATAATCTAAAATTTCCTGGATTTAACGACTTTACAATTTTAAAACCGAGCTTGTGAGGGAGCTCCTTGATTTTAAATTCTAAAAACGCTCCAAAACCAGACAGTTTAACCCAATTTTGTTGCGGTTCTGTCAGGGTTGAAATGGTTTCCACCAACACCTTCATAGAAACCCGTATTTGTGTATAATCGACCGACTTTTTCATCCACTTAGTTTGATGTTTCTGTACAGTATCTGTTTTGATGGTGTTTTCGCAAGAGGTTGTTTCGCGCGCCTCTTCGTAGATGTGCGTTGCGGTTCTGATTCTGTATCTTCGGCTGATTCTACGTATTCGTCATCCGAATCACTTTCAACGACTTTTAGAGGCTCATAACATCTACAGGCACTGCATCTACAAGAACAATCTGGTACATACCTTCCGAAGCAGAGGTGGATGAGGTGGATGGCTCTTCCTCAGAACCTGTAGTATACAAATATTAGTATTGGTTTACACATTATACAGAAACAATCAAGATATTACACACCAACAAATAAACCTATTATATATCAGTTCATGTATTATACAGTCTGTGTTAATGTATCATATATTATTAATAAAAGAAGATTTCATTACATAGTATATTATAACATGTTATACAATATAATATTCAGTATGTTTATACATCATTAAATTACAATATAAAAACCGTTATACAATATATTTAAATCATTATACAGTAGCATGCAATTCAGTATACATTACGTGCACACTCATTATACAGTACATTTAAAATCAGTACATAGCAACATATAAGGCAATATACAGTGTGTGTTTATACATCATACAGTTAGAATACAAAAACCGTTATACAGTATATTTAAATCATTATACATTATCATGTAATTCAATATACAATGTACGCAAACTCATCATACAGTAGCATTACACACTAATTTCAAAACAACCAGAATGTGATTATACAAATATGGATTCAAAATCAATAAAAAGTCATTACTCGCCCCCAATAAATAGCATGTAGTTACAGCAAATGAAACAAAATCGAAATTATTTAACATCGAAATCATCTATATTCATAAATTTATCATCCATATGCTCAAACAACATCATTGATTCAATGGGTACTTGCGCCGATGGAAGGGTTTTTCGACCTCATTTTCTGCTGAGAAAAACTCGCTTTTGGTATTTTTTTTTAGGGTTTTTTTAATGTGTGAAACAAGATTATGCAGTTAGATTCGGAAAGATATGCATTTAATTCGATTCAAATCGTGATTTTGGGTTCTTTAGGAGTGGGTTTGAATGCGAGAGAAATCAGGGAGATCGTGGATGTAATGGGAGGAGTGCAAGCTGTATAATTAGGTGTTTTTTTACTATCATACCCCCAGTTAAGTAAAATTGGGTTTTCCCGCCTGTTTCTAGGGTTATTATGGACTGTTGGATTTAATGGATCTAATGGTGTATATTTGATCTTATATCTTATTTAAGAGAAGGTATGTATTCGATCTTAACCCCATATATATATATATTGTATGACAATTTTAATATTATCATCTCAAATTTTGTAACTGATATTATTTTTCTATCATCGCGTCTTTGTCATTTTCATGAAACCAAACATTGAGGTGCTTCATTTATTTTCTTTAAATCATGCAATCAACTCGGAATCATCCCATGTCCAAATTTTCTATATTTAGTTGCCAAAAACTGAATTGTCTAATATCATAAAGTCTCTTGTCTTTTTTTTTTTTTTTTATGATAAGAATAAAGTCTCATGTCACTTCTGTTAACTAGTAGTTGTTGTACTTACACTGAAAAAGCGTTACGAAATCTCAACCAAAAAATCACATTACAGAACCTGTATCAATACATTACTTTAATATCCAAAACAGATTTTGAGGTATCAAAAGAATACCGCCACGTGTCATTTCTCTCTTTCTCTTTGTGTAGGTTTGGTTGGGCCGTTGGTGTAGGCCACACTAAAACAGCACCATTTTTCTTGTCAAATCTTTTCTAATTCTACAAACAAATTTAATGTCCCAACTACAAATTTCAATACGGAAAATTGTTTTTTTAATCCGTTATCTTGGTTTTATTTGTATTTTAATTCGTTAACTTAACACCTTATAAAATTAGTCCGTTATCTTGATACTTTTTTTTAATTTTGGTCCTTTCTACTGATTTGGGGATAAATTGCATCTTAATTTGAGGATAAATTACAGATGGAGGAAAAATTGGAAGGAAATTGTTGATTTGGGGGGAATTTCATTAAAAAATTGAAAAAATTCATTAAAAAATTAAAAAAATCGAAAAAATTCATTAAAAATTTGAAAAAAAATCATTAAAAATTGAGAAAATTCATTAAAAAATTTTAAAAATTGAAATCTGAAAAAAAATCGAATTTTTTTTCTGATTTCAATTTGTTCAATATTTTCAGATTTCAATTTTTTCAATTTTTCAAAAAAGTCAGAAAAAAATTAAAGAAAAAATTCATTAAATATTGTCGGGGAACATTATTTTAATGAATTTTGTCTTTAAATGAAATTTAAAGAAAAATATTTTTCCCCGACAATATTAAATGAGTTTTTTCTTTAAATGTTTTCGGATTTTCTGAAAAAATTGAAATCCGAAAAAAATTCGATTTTTTTTTTCGGATTTCAATTTTTTAATGAATTTTTCTATTTTTTAATGAATTTTTTCAATTTTTAATGAATTTCCCCCCAATTTTCCCTCCGTTTGTAATTTATCCCCAAATTAAGATGCAATTTATCCCCAAATCAACGGAAAGGACCAAAATTAAAAAAAGTGCCAAGATAACGGACTAATTTTGTAAGATGTCAAGTTAACGGACTAAAATGTAAAGGAGTCCAAGTTAATGAACTAAAAAAATAATTTTCCCAATTTCAATATGGATAAAATAGGTGTTTTTCTATTTGTGAAGCCCTTTTTTATAAGAAAAAAATATATGTATAAATATAATACATAACCCTATTACAATAACAAAATGGGATATACTTATAATTTTAGGAGTATGTTTCCCTCCCCTTGGTGTCATCTTTCGAATCGAACTATCACTTGTTGGTAAGTATACATAGAGCTTTTAGGTGACATGAATTGGGCTGGTCGATGGGTCAACCTTGATGCTTTTATTGTTCTACATTTTTGTTTTAATAATGTCATGTATAAGGTATTTCACCCCATATTTGGAAGTGAAATATTTGTTTTGAATCGGACTATCCTGTTAATTGTATACTATAAAGCACGGACACTCCAAAAAATCACCCCGTGCGGTGTCGTGCGCGTTCCGACACCGACACGGCATCGACACTCCTCCGACACATATCAAACACGGCTATTCCCGTGCCCCAAATAAAAAAAACACTTGGACACCACGTCGGACACGGTCAGAGGCGTGTCCGACACGGTTGGGATACGGTTGGCACTTTTAAAAATGTATTAAAACTTTGGGGGGTGGGGCAAATTGTAAATAACACTTACCATTTTAATAAGGAAAGGCAAGGCAACAGCAACAGCAAGTCAGTTCACCCACTCTCAGCAGAAGACAGAAAGAAAATACACGCTCGGCCTCTCAATCTCATCCTCTCTTCTTCTCCGCCGTCGCTCATCTCTATAGACAGCCATAATCGCAGATTTATCTTCTTACTTTTCAACTCCTATTTCACAAATTCAAAACCCTAAATCCCCAAATTGAAGAAACCTATATTATTTCGAAATTATTATGTTAATTAGTTTGGTGATGATTGTGGAGAACATATATTAATGTATTAATAGTTGTTTATGCGAGTTATATGTTGTTGTGGGAAATATGGAATGTTGAACAGAGAAGTAATGTCTCTTTGATATGTACTTGTGTATGTATATATGGAAATATATGAGTATGTAATATCTATGCATATCTTAAATTCGAATTGATGAATTGTATATATTGAATTATTTGTAATATATATAGCTTTACGAAAAATAAGTAAAATACAAATTTATATTTAATATTTATATAAAAAAATCAATTGGACAGTCGTGTCGAAGCCGTGTCGTGTCTTATATATATTTTTTTAAATGTCGTTCCCCGTATCGGTGTCGTGTCGTTCCCCGTTCCCCGTGTCGGTGTCGGTGCATCATAAATCGTATACATCAACAATCTGAGTATGTGCAGCACATGAATTTGTTTCTCCAATATATAATGATTTGATAAAAGTGTTGTGATTTATCATAATTATCTTGAAAAGTAGAATTAGATGATATCATTATCACTTTACCCACTTTTTGGCCTTTTTTTTGGTGTGGGGTGGGGCGTGGTGGGGTGGGAAACCCGGGGGGGGGGGGGGGGGGGTTGGCAAGTTATGATTCTTCAACTTTTTGTTGCTAATCATGTAAGGTAGTGAATCAAAGTAATTTGGCATGACATTGAGCAAATTCCGTACGGAAAGCTTTGTGGGGAAATCATAAAAGAAAGTAACTTAGGAAATAAGCTTTGATCATATGTCGTGCCAATATACTAGTTGAAATTTTGTGAATCTATACTATATAGTTTGGTCCCAACATTTGCCATCAAAAGTCACGACCCTCGTCACTCCTAACAAATGATATTCAATGGCATGCGCAGTAATTCTTTCTTTGTGTCACACGATTTTCAATCTTTGTGAGATTTTCTTTAATATATCTAAACAAAACAAAACGTAAGAAATGTCCAAACTATCTATCGGGTAATTATATGTCAGATCGAGTCCAATAATCCGAATGTGCATTTTGTTTCAATCTCTTTCATATAAATGTGTCTCTGGACTGCAGACAATACACTTTATCGTGTGACTTTGTGAGAGAAATAGACACTGTGATCATTAGATTTGATTTAAGATAGATTTTTTCCTACCTTATGTGCACTTATTAATAATTTGATTGATTTCAATTTAGCCAACTATGAATCTGTAAATTGTTTTAATATATAATAATGTAGTTATCAATTTCTATCCGAAAAAGATCCCAAATTTGTTATATGAGGTAGTTGAAACTTTTTACATATTTTATTCGATAATCATAATACTCACTTTCTTAACTTCAATCATTAGTTTGTTCGATAAATTGAGTTTAATAGACTAAGAACTATTTATTATATTGTATAATAAATCTGTAAAAGAATACCTAACAATTGATAATTATATATTATAAAATTTTCAGTTCATCAATATTCCAAAACCATTTTTCTAACTTCATATATAGAACCAATAATAAGTAAATTAAATTAAAAATATATATTTCTTATTATTTTCTTAAAATACCACTATTCAGTATTCACAAGGTTAGTAGGTTACAACTAAGGCTCCTTTTATTTGCCAGGGAATGGAATCAAAATTGGGAATCTGATTTTCTGACATTAGATTACTGTATTTGATAACATTGCTTAAATTATGGAATATGAATCAGATTCTTCAAAACAGAAAATCCTGCACCCCAAAACAAGAAATCTAAATCTCTATTTCTTTGAAGGTTTCTGATTCCCTTTTTCAGGGAAATCTGAAAATAAAACTTGCTAGACATTTTTATTATTCATATTAAGTCTTTTTTCTATCAATAAAAATATTACATATATATATATATATATGATTATTATATTTCATCATATAAGAAAAAATATTATATAAATTAACATATATGTATATTTGTATATATACAATTTACATATATAGCTTTTATATTTGAATATATATTTACATGATAATAAGATATATATTTATATATGTGTGTCTATATATTTCAGTATAATGCTTATATATTCATATACTTTAATTTAATTTTTTATTTCTTTTACATAATATATATATATATATATGTGCGTGTGTGTGTGTATGTATATATATATTCAGTAATCTATTGTTCGTACTTCACATTTTGGACCCATTAATTATTTTGACGTGTCATAGTTAAATTAATTTATTGCTTTATAATAGTTAGTACTTAAATATTAATTATGTGTACAATATTAAAGTTAGTATCAAAATATATTAACTTTTTAAATATAAAAATTTCACAAGTTTAGGTCACACAATGTATACAAATAAATTAATTTAAAAATAAGATTAATTTAATGAAAGTTTTCAAATGTCAATTTCATTTCTTATGAAATGTGCATGAATTAAACTTATTTCTTCCAAAAAAAAAATGTGCATGAAGTAAACATTAAAAATATCTTTATTCTATTTTTTGATACAATCAAACACTATTATAGAATCCAATAATTGGGAATCTGATTATCAGATATCTGATTTCCATTTTGAATTCTATTACTGGCAAACAAACGGAGCCTAAGTGACATATATTTCACATAAATTCATCTTGTATTTCAAGAAATAATGTCCTGTCCTGTTCTGTCCATAAAATCCAATGAAAGCTTCTACAGTATAATTCACCTAACTTCGTCAAAAAAATCCTTGTTCTTTAAGTAATCTAAAACATAAAATCTATTGTCAAATACACACATCATTCAGAAGTAACAATTAACCGAATATTAATCTCCTCACCCCAGTTTTTATGTCTAATTAATCCTTGATTAGTTGAGAATAAGCAAATTAACAAACTAATCCGACGTTTTTATATTTCTTATATATCATCATAGTACCAGATCAGGTCAAACATTGCCCTCTCTCTCTCTCTCTCTCTCTGTTATATCTTTTTCTAATTACCCACACATGAACTGTCATTAAGCAGAAACTTCCCTTGAATTAATACAGCTTTTATGCTGCTTAGTGCTTATTGTTAATTACTAATTAAGGCCAACAGATTCTTAATAAATAAGAAGATGAGCTGTGCAATATTAATAACACAATAAATTCTCATTTCTTCTTCTTATTCTTCTCCATTTCTCCTTGTATTTTTTTTTCAGTTACATGTTCTCTATCGAGAAGAAAGGCACATCCATTTTTTTCCTCCTCAAGCCCGAACGCTCAAAGACTAATCCCCCGACGTACGATCACCTCTTACTTACTCTACTAGACCCCTTCCAATCAGACCGACTTCTTTTGTTGCATTCATATTCAAATTCAATCTTCTCTTCCTTCATTCAAAGGCAAACCACCTTACCCCCCTATGATCATTTCAAACATTTCTTCCCAATTCCAATCGCCGGCGATTTTTACAACAAAATGAAAAACATCTCGATTTGTTACAACGAACACGCGATTAAAGTGTCCGATTCGTATTGTTCGGGCCCTTCGAATCGGGCTTATAGTTCTTCACATTCGACCCCTTCAATCCAAAACGCCGTCGTATGCATCTACAAAATCAAACTCTCAACTCATAAACAGTTCCGTATCAAACTCACATGGAGCAAAACTCAATTAAATCAAGGCTTTTCAATTGGCTTCAATGACTACCCATTTCCCTCCTCAAAATTCATCAAAAATTCGGGCCTTCTGCGTAAGGCCCGAGGAACAAAATTTTTCGATTTCAACAATTCGAAAATTGAAGTTATTTGGGATCTATACCATGCCCGTTACGAAACCGGGCCCGAACCGATCAACGGGTTTTACGTCGTCGTTTTAGTCAACTCCGAGCTAACCCTAATCCTCGGAGATTTGGGGCAAGAATCAGAAATCAAAAAGCGTGTATCCGATTTAAACGTTTCTGAATTCTCGTTAATTTCTCGGAGTGAGCATTTTTCGGGTAATTCTGTGTACGCAACTCGGGCTAAGTTCTGCGATACGGGCCCGGGACACGATATTTTGATCAAGTATGTTGATCATGATCGGACGAAGGTGAAGAGCCCTGTTTTATCTGTTTACATAGACAAGAAGAATGTGATTGAAGTGAAGAGATTGCAGTGGAATTTCAGGGGGAATCAGACAATTTTCGTGGACGGATTATTAGTGGATTTAATGTGGGATGTTCATGATTGGTTCTATAGACCGACAACAGGGTATGCTGTCTTCATGTTTAGGACAAGAAGTGGATTGGATAGCAGGCTTTGGTTGGAAGAGAAGAAGATTGAACAGAATGAAGAGGACAAAGTTGGATTTTCTTTGTTGATTTGTGCATGTAAGAATCCAGATTGAATGTTTTTTTTTTGGTTTGTTGTCATGAGAAGGAAATTGGGATGATTATTATTTATTCCTGATACAGATTTTATTATCAAAAAGGGGAGGGGAAAAGGGAATTTGAGATGTGTAAATATTGTAATGTATATTGTTTTTTGGTTTATTTAATTTATTTTAAGTGTTGTGTGTCCATTTTGCCTTGTTATTTATGTGATGTTTTTATGGATTGCTTCTATATGGCACCGTTATCTCGAACTGAATCTTTTGTAATAGTAACCGTGTAATACTTACCGGTACACATATAAATATGTGATAAGTGTACACTTCGTTGGTTAGGATGTGCAATAGAGAGAGAATCTGGAGAAGATTTTAAAGTTTTTCTCGTTACATCCTAAGCACAATGTATGCACGTATCGCACATCTATGTGTATAACAGGTAGTGTTTCATCGTTTTTGTTAGTGTATATTTGTAGATATACATAGATCTTTGACTATATATTCTGTTAGATTTTAGATAGACCCAAATCAATATAGTTAGGGTCTCATATATGTCTATATATACTCTTATATTGTATCATCATATTCATCCAGTGAAATACAACTCATTTTCACACAGGATTCTTTACATTACAGCCTAAGAATTCTATCATAGTATCAGTCACCAGCGATCCTGTGACTATGTCTACCGCCCTCACGGCATCCATAGCCACCACCGGCCAACCCCATCTCCGGCATTCTTCCCGCTGCCGCTGCTTCTCCGATCACCACCTCCTTTCTTTCTCTCCCCTCTCTCTCTTCACCTCTGCCGTTACCCTCATCTCAATTCGCCGTCCCGTCACCTACCGTCACACCACAAATATCTCTATCTTCTCTTCCCGAATCCCTCACGGCTGAATCTTCCATTTCCACAGCCCTCAATCTTCTTCACCATCTTCTCTCGCCGCCATTCTCACTCGAACCCAAAGACATCGCAGCTCTTCTTTACCAGAAATTACCCATCTCGGCTGTTCACCAATCTGCCATTACTGGCGATATCTCCGGTGTACAACATCTTCTCTCGCAAACCACGCCGCTGAACACCACTGCTACAGCCCGTTCTCCTCATCTTCTTCCATTCCCCGTCGCCGGCAATCCTACCTTTGCGATTGTCAGCAGTCACACCTCCATCGCTTTTGCAAATCCTGTCGTCTCCCTTCTTCATTCTGTTGACAGCTCACATCAAACATCCCATATACAAAACAGCCCACCTATTTTACTTGTTTACCCCCAAACAAATCCTACTCTCCAAACCAGCCCACCTACTAACCCTGATTTTCAATTTAGCCCACAAATTAATCCCTCTTTCCAAGACAGCCCACAAATATCTCCCACTCTACAACTTAACCCACAAACACATCCTTCTCCACCTTCCACACTCCCTAATTTAATGTCCACCAAATTAAATGGAGAAAATTATCTTCTATGGAAATCTCAATTTCAAAAGATACTCGGTAGTTCTTTGACTATATATTCTGCTAGATTTTAGATAGACCCAAATCAATATAGTTAGGGTCTTATATCAAAAAGGGAGATCTTTCATGTGATGCGTATTTATGCAAAATAAAAACCCTCGCTGACAATCTTGCAGCTGTACATTCTCTTGTAACCCAAATTGATCTAGTCATTCAAGCCTTAAATGGCCTTCCTTCTGAGTATGAATCTTTTGTCACTAGTGTGTCTTTAAAATCCGAGCTTATATCCTTTGATGATCTTCGAGCCCATCTCCTCCAATTCGAGCAACGTCTTCGCCAAACACATTCCTCTCCTACCTCTCCTGCCTTTGTCGCTTATTCCCATTCCTCCCATCCCAATTCTTTTGGTGGTAAAGGTCGTGGAAACAATCGTGGTCGCGAAAATGGTTCTGGTCGTGGGCGAGGTCGTGGTAACTCCTCCTCATCATGGCAGTCATCATCTCAACCATCTCATCACTATACCACTCAGGCTCAGTCTTCTCGGCATTCCTCTGGCAGTTTTGGTTCACCTCGGCCATCTGGGCCCTCTAGTTTCTCCGGTCCTGGTCTTCTCCCGAAACCTAAGGCTCCACCATTTTGTCAGATTTGTGATACCCCTGGTCACCTGGCCAAGGCTTGCTCTCAGCGGTTCAATCATGCATATGTGACTGAAGAATTGCCACGATCTTTCTCAGCACTGTCCACTGCTGACACCTCCGATCTAGCATGGTATCCGGATAGTGGTGCTTCTGCTCATATGACTCCGGATGATGGTAAGCTTTCTACTCTTACTCCTTACAATGGTACAAACAAGATATTGGTTGGCAATGGTGCACTTTTGCATATAAAGCATGTTGGTTCTTCTAGCTTACACACCCCTATTCATTCCCTTAAATTGTCCAATGTTCTTCATGTGCCTAAATTATCGCATAATTTACTTTCTGTTCGCAAGTTATGTCAAGATACTAATTGTGTTGTTGAATTTTCCTCTGTTGGTTTCTGTGTAAAGGACAAGGTAACGGGGAAAGTTCTCCTGGAGTCTCCTTCAGTTAGTGGTCTCTATCCTCTCTCCTCTGGGCTAGTGTCTCCTACCTCTGGTGCCCTTGTTGCCCGACCTGTCTCAGGTGATACTTGGCATCGTCGTCTGGGTCATCCCAGTTCTTCAACACTTAAAGAGTTGTCTCGCCGTGGTATCTTTAGTGTTAGTGCTAGTTCTTTTTTTTTATGTCATTCTTGTCAGTTAGGTCGTTCACACCGTCTGCCCTTTCAGCATGTTGAAAAGCGCAGTACAATACCTTTTTATTTAATTCACTCTGATGTATGGACGTCACCTGTCACTTCTCAAAATGGTTTTAAATATTATGTTATTTTTGTCGATGATTTTACTCGTTTTTCTTGGTGCTATCCTATGTGTTCTAAGTCTGAAGTTTTTACTCATTTTTGTGCTTTCAAAAATTTAGTGGAAAATCTTTTTTCAACCAAAATAAAAAAATTTCAAAGTGATGGCGGTCGTGAATTTGATAACTCTCAATTTCGTACACTTTTCACTACTCAGGGTATTCAGCTTCGTCTCTCTTGTCCTTACACTCCCCAGCAAAATGGAGTGTCAGAGCGTAAGCATCGCTATGTTTCTGAGTTAATCCGGACTATGTTACTCACTGCTCATCTTCCCCCTACTTTCTGGGTTGATGCTCTTTATACTACTGTTTTCCTGATTAACCGCCTCCCTACCCCGCTGCTTAACCAAAAATCTCCCTTTGAGGTGTTGTTCGCCCGCCTGCCGGACTACTCATCATTTCGGATTTTTGGATGTGCATGTTTTCCCCATTTGAGTCATCGAGCCCCTCATAAGCTTGCCCCTCGTTCAGTTGCTTGCGTTTTCTTGGGCTATGCCCCAGATTACAAAGGTTATCGGTGTCTGGATCCTGCCTCTGGCTCGATTCACATCAGTCGGCATGTTGTCTTCGATAAAGACAATTTTCCCTACTTGTCTTCTTCTGCTTCCACTTCTTTATCTCTGTCTGATGCACCCCCTGTTCCGCTTTCTCTTCCACATCCGTCTTATCTCAGTTCCTCTTCTAGTTCTACTAGCAATCATGTCCCGTCTGTCTCTACGGTCTCTGTCCCGTGTCCACCCTTACGGTCTTCTGAATCTCCTCCCTCACCTAGTCCTTCTGATAGTCCTTCCACTGTGTCTCGCCCCGCTCTCAATGTCCCTTCCTCTCCGATCTCTACAGAGTCTTACCCAAACCCTTCTATCGAAACCAGTCCATCTCCTGTTTCCGCCTCACCTGAGCCTTCCCCTATTGTTACCCCCTTAGTCCCCCGTCACCCGATGGTCACACGTCTTCGTGATGGTACTCGTCGCCCTCGTACTCTCTTCCCCCTCTCTACTATCTCTCCACCTATAGAACCGACATGCTATACTCAAGCTGCTAAGGATTCTCTCTGGCGTACTGCCATGGCTGAAGAGTTTAATGTTCTTCAAGCCAATCATACTTGGATCCTCGTGCCACCTGATCCTTCTCAAAATCTTGTGGGTTCCAAGTGGGTTTATAGAGTGAAATTACGATCTGATGGGTCTGTTGAGCGGTATAAGGCCCGCTTAGTTGCTTAGGGGTTTAAGCAGCAGGCTGGGATTGATTTTGGTGAGACTTTCAGTCCAGTGGTTAAACCGGCTACGATTCGCACTGTTCTATCTATTGCCATCTCTCGACAGTGGACTATTCGGCAGTTAGATGTGAAGAATGCATTTCTTCACGGTGATCTTACAGAGACAGTCTATATGTCACAGCCCCGCGGTTTTGTTCATCCTCAGTTTCCTACACATGTTTGTCAACTGAAGAAAGCACTTTATGGTCTGAAATAAGCTCCACGTGCTTGGTTTCAGAAGTTTGGATCTTATTTGCTGCATCTTGGGTTTCGCTGCAGCAAGGCTGATATGTCGATGTTTGTTTTTTGCTCTGGTTCAGTTACTCTTGTGCTTCTTCTCTATGTTGATGACATTATCTTGACTGGAAATGATTCGCATGCTGTTTCTACTCTTATCTCTCGGTTATCAGGGGAATTTGACATGAAAGATCTTGGTGACCTTCACTACTTCCTAGGTATTCATGCTACACGAGACTCGCATGGTCTTTTCCTTTCGCAGCAAAAGTATGCCACTGATCTACTCCAACGTTTTGATATGATGAGCTTGAAGTCTGTTGCATCTCCACTTTCTGCGAAGTCTACTCCCTCTGCTCTTGAGGACGATCTCTTCTCTGACCCGACACTCTATCGCAGTATTGTTGGTGCCCTTCAGTATCTTATTCATACTCGACCCGACATTGCCTATTCTGTTACTCTGGTCAGTCAGTTCATGCACTCTCCACGAGATGTTCACTTTCAATGGTCAAGCGTATTCTTTGTTATCTTCGGGGTACACTTGACTATGGTCTTCTTCTTCGTTCCTCTTCTGTGGACTCTCTGATTGTCTATGCTGACTCTGACTAGGTTGGATGTCCTGACAATCGACGTTCTACTACTGGGTATGCTGTTTATCTTGGTGACAATCTTATCTCTTGGTCTGCCAAGAAACAGGCTACCGTCTCTCGTTCTAGCACCGAGTCTGAGTACCGCTCTGTAGCCTATGCTGATGCTGAGTCCTGTTGGCTTCGTTATATTCTTCGAGACTTGGGTATTTTTCTTCCACATCCTGTTCAGATTTACTGCGATAATATCAGTGCCATCTACCTCGTTCTCAATCCTGTTTTTCATGCTCGCACAAAACACATTGAGATAGATTACCAGTTTGTTCGTGAGAAGGTCGCCATTGGTGATGTTTTGGTGAAGTACGTACCCACTACTGAGCAAGTTGCCGACATCTTCACCAAAGCACTGCCTACTCTGAAATTTACACATCTTCGGTCCAATCTTCGCGTTGGTCCCACTGCTCAGATTCCGGAGGGGGGGGGGGGTGTTAGTGTATATTTGTAGATATACATAGATCTTTGACTATATATTCTGTTAGATTTTAGATAGACCCAAATCAATATAGTTAGGGTCTCATATCTGTCTATATATACTCTCATATTGTATCATCATATTCATCCAGTGAAATACAACTCATTTTCACACAGAATTCTTTACATTACAGCCTAAGAATTCTATCAGTTTTGTCACTTTTCTCAATTCTGATAAAAAAATGAATGCAATAATGTTTTGATTGAATTTTCGTAATATATATTTATTACAGCAGATAAATAATTTATCATATCAAGAATCTGTAGCAAAACCGTGTAAAATTACCAGTTGTATATAACATTTTTAAATTTGGTGTTCTTATGATGATTTTGTCAGCTGATTAATTCTTGAATGTCATTGGTGTATTCTTTTTTGTGTTATAGAACTCTTTCAATATCTGGGAATTTGGACTATTGCTTGTCAGGGGGAATTTGGAATCTTTTCGCATCCTTTATTCCTTTTCATCGTTTTCTTTTGCCCTAACAGGTTATGGAAACAAACAAAATTAAAACACAGAAAAGAGAGGCTTTTCTGTTACTTTTTGTTTATTGTTCTTTTCTGGCTCTACGACGAATTAGGCGTGTCTTGTTAAACAATTTATTATCTTCTAACCCCCATAATATGGAGCATTTTGTGTCACATGTATGATTACGGATTTTTGGATCGGGAGTATTGCTCTATGTGTCTATTTCTTTCACACATTGAGGTGAGTTGTGTGTGAACCCCACACACAGTTTTGTTAAAGAAATAGACATAATGATACATTTTGGAGTAACACTCCTGGTGTACCATAGAATTATCTGTATGACTACTTAAGAAGCCTAATGGTTGCACTGGTAATATATTATTGTTTTGAGTCTCGAGGGGTGGGGAACCAGTCTAAAGTCGATTAAAAAAACATGGGAAAATTAGATACAGACCCTTCACTTATTGTGTAATTACCAAAATTCCCCATCATTTATTAGAAATTACTAACACCCCCTCATGTTACAGATATTTACAATTACACCCCCATCGTTTATTAATTTTTATAATTTTATCCTTATAAACCCTCTGTGTTTTTATAATTTTATCCCCTCATGTTACGGATATTTACAATTACACCCCCAGCGTGTATTAATTTTTATAATTTTATCCCTATAAACCTTACAAATAGACATCTTTGGGGGGGGGGGGTTGGTAATTTTCAAAAAGTGAGAGAGAGAGTTTTGGTAATTACATAATGAGTGAGAGAGTTTGTGTGTAATTTTCTCAAAGAAACATTTTTTTTTTTGAAAAGAAACACAACGATTATATTAATTCCAAGTCAGCCGAAATCAACTGTGAAACATCCTTAGGGATGTTAGAAGCATCCCCTAACAATGAAAAACGAGCACCACGAGCTAAACAATGAGCAACACAATTGCCCGTTCTACGAATGAAAGAAACACTAACAGAATTAAAAGAAGCAGTAAATAATCGAATGTCTCAAAGAAACATTTACCACAAAGTGTAGTCAAAAGTTCCAAATGATATTTCTATTAAAACTTCCTATTGTATTTTCTTCCTATTGTAGTCTGAAAAATGATTGTGCTGCCAACCGGTCGGAAGCAATCGAATCTCATTTGCAAAAGTTCAACCTGTGAAAGAAAAATCATAGAAGTTCATCAGATTTACCGAGAATTAAGGTTTCGTGCTAGTTTGTAAATTTAAGCTTACAAAATTGAGAATTTACATTATATTGTTAGCCTATAGCTCAAAAACCTAAACCCATTTGATAAACTATATCAGTTTTTATTTTTTCTAGAGAAATAGTGTGTAATTCGTTTGCAAATAATATTGCGAAGTATATTATATTTTAAAGTAATGTTATATACCACCTTTTATATATCACCGATTTTTCACCTTTCATAATTTTGGTAAGAAATCACTTGCAATTAATTGATTTTAATGAATTTAATATATCTAAACTTTTTAATCAATGGGTGGTGAAAAATCGATGGTATAGAAACTGTGGGATATAACATTTTCTTATTATGTATAATCACATATTTATGATTTTCGTTTATCTATGATCTTAAAATCACGAATTTTCCTCTTACCTTGGTGTTGGTATCAGAAATTTTAAATAAAATAAAAAAAGGAGGCATAATTTTTTATTTTTTATTTTTGGTAAAAACAAGAGTTACAAAGCAACTAACTAGGATTAATATCCTCTGTCAACAAAATGTGTAAATCTCCCGGAGGAGTATCCCAAACTAATCCTTGCGGAAGAGTGTCATGGCCCATTTTTGCTAGAGCATCCGCGCATTTGTTTTTCTCCCTTAGCACGTGACGAAACTCACAAGTCCAGGGCTTGTTCAATAGTTTCCTACAATCAAGAATAATAGCTCCAAGAGGATGATCATTGACATTACCATGCCCAACCAATCGTCAAATGACCTTAGAATCAACTTCAAAAATCACTTTCTCCAATCTTCGAGACCAAGCTAGCTCAAGTCCTTCCCTTAAAGCCAATAACTCTGCCACCGTAATCGATTGGTGCCCAATTTTCCTACTAAAATCGACCACCCAAGCTCCCTGATCATCCCAGATCAAACCTTCGGAGGCCGCCTCTTTAGTCGTTCCGGAAAAACTTCCATCCGTATTCACTTTCCACCATCCCAGGTCCGGTTTAGTCCACCGCTCATTCGTCTTACACTTAGAAATTTTTTAGGGTTTGCCCGTAGAGGCCACATGGAGGTCTATAGCTAGTCGATTAATATTAAACAGGATCTCTTTTATATGTGTTAATTTTCCTGAAAAAATGAAGGAGTTTTTGCTTTGCCAGAGCATCCAAATTGTAGCCAAGAACACATGGGCCAAGAAACATCAGGACAGAGGGTATTGCTTCTTTTCCATCCCATATTTCTCTTAAACCATTCATCACTTGGGATTGACATGAATTCCGCAAACATCGATGGCAGAACAATAAATTCCCACACATCTCGTGGCAGCTTGCAATCACGAAGTGCATGGATCTTATCCTCTTGTTGATTCGAACAGTGGGCATAAGAATCCGAGGAGGTAATAAGCCTATCCGACCTCAAAGCATCATTGATCATGCCATTGTGATGATAGAGCCACATAAAGTATTTAAACTTCAATGGACAGTCCACTTTCCATATCCATCTCCAATCCGAAGAGTCATCAACACCATCCCTCCCCACGAGACAAGTATGCGCCGTCTTACACGTGAATTTCCCATTTTGTGATGCACACCAAATACGTTTATCCATGCTACTTCGATCTCGTGGTATAAGAACTTCCATGATTTTCTCCTTAACATTACTCGGGAGATGGGTTCTAGGCTTGTCAAAGTTCCATTCTCGGTTAGGGTCAAGAATGTCACTTACAAGCAGATTAATATCCTTGTCCATGATATCTCCCTCAACTAAATCACAAATGTAAAAGTTACCAATCCGCTTATCAAACCAAAAGGAGACACTTTCTCCACTTCCAATCCTCCATCTAACTTGGTCCTCCACCGCCTTAATGCTTCGTATAATACCACGCCATTGTGGTGAGGACGGGCCAAGTATTTCACACGCAAAGATATCTCATTTTTTCAGGTATTTCTTGGAGAAGACATCCTGCCATATGCTTTTTTCCCTTGAAATTATTCGCCATCCCATTTTGGTAAGGAGAGAGACATTCATCTTTCTTGCCTCTCGGATTCCCAAGCCACCATACCTCTTTGGTTTAGCAACTGTGCTCCACCGAATTGGATGTAACTTCCGGCTATTTCCATCCGAAGCCCACAAAAATGCCCTATTTAATTTGTCTAACATGTTGCACACAAAAGTGCAATCCATGCCGACTGCATCACATACGATGGCATAGCCGTCGTCACTGATTGGATTAAAGTGGCCCTCCCCGCGAGATTAAGCATCTTAGCCTTCCATTGATGTAAGACGAGATTGAACCCGATCGATGAGAACTTAATGATCATCCCTCCAGTCTTACTTTTCGAATTCCGAAGCGTGTGAATTATCTCTTGTATCACAAGGATGTTATCATGCGTCCCTCTCTCTGGTATAAAACTACTTTGGAAAGGAGAGATCAATTTCTTCATAATCGGTTTGAGCCGAAGAGAAATCATCTTGGTGACTACTTTGTATAGAACATTGCACAAAGTTATTGGATGGAATTGCTTTATCGAGGTTGGGTTCTCTTCTTTTGGAATTAAACAAATAAAGGTATCACCCGTTTGCTCACTAAAAACCCCTGATCGAAAGGCACTCGCAACAAATTCTGTAACCGAGTCACCCACATGACTCCAAAAGTGTTGGAAAAAGAAAGCTTGACATCCATCCGGCCCGGGAGATTTATAAGGGCTCATCGATTTGATTACCTCATGTATCTCAGATATCGAAGGGATCCTACTAAGTTACATGGACTGCTCCGGAAGAATTTTTCTTTGTAGATGGTTGAGAGGCAGAAGGTTTCCCCTCCTCATGTCATTATCAGAAAACAAAGTGGTGAAAAAATCTGTCACATGGGTCTTAATAGCTTCACCATCCGTTTCCCAAACATCTCCAATCTCTAGAATATCAATCTTATTTTTCTCCTCCGAACTATTGTTGTTGCATGAAAAAACCTCGTGTTACCATCACCACAAGTTAACCATTTAACCCTCGATTTTTGGTACCAAAGCATTTCCTCTTGTCGGATGGTGGTGTTATACTCGTGAATTAGCTCTTTTTCCAGGTTATGTAGAAAATTATTATCCCGATTGGCCAAGCTTCGTTGTATCCCATTGATCCGGGCCAGAAGGGTTCTTTTTCTAGCAAAGATATTACCAAATCCAATTCCGCATTTCTCCCGGCAGCTTAGAGAGGTTCGTATTAATGGAGCCCGACTTATCCCAAATTCTTTCAATTATGTTCTCGGAATCCAGGTGAGAAGTGCAAGCTAATTCAAAACGAAAGGGTTTATTCCGAGTTGAGACAGTAGGAAAACCGTAACATGTTGTAAAGATAGGGTGATGATTCGAGTGGGTTCTCGGTAGGTTAAGAACCGTCCCCTCCGGGTAGAGGAGTCTCCACGCTTCGTTTGCATATATGAATGGGCTAATTCGAAACTTTGATCGTGCCTAGTTGGGCCAAACCCATTAAAACTTATATTAGATCAGTTAAAATTGTCAATGCCGTAGTTCTTGGCCGCGTGGGCTTGGGCCGTGCTAATTAAGCCAATCTACCAAAATAGTAATAAAAAATAAAAAGGAAAAAAGAAATACACGATTGCAAATTACTGGTAGGGACATTAGTGGAATTTAATATACATACCTTAGGTATACACCAAAAAAAAAAAAAAAAATCCTATAAAAACTTTAACACATTTCTTGGGCAAGCCAAACTTATTGGAGTCAGTTCACAAAACGGCCGTTGCATCTGAATGTGATGGTAGAAAACACCTCACTCACTCTAATCTAGGGGTGTAAAAGAGTCGAGTCGAGTCAAACAAATTGTTGTTCAAACTTGTTTAAATTACAATCGAGTTTCAAAATTTGCATTTGATTTCTTTTTTTATTGTTAATCAAGTCGAGCTCAAACAAGATTTAATAGAGCCAAGCACGAGTCGAGCTCAAGTAGCTTGGCTTTTTTTGTGAATATTTTTATGAATTTTTACTAATCGAGCCGAGCTTCCAAATTTATCAAATATAAAAGGTTGTTCAAGCTTGATTTGATACTTGACGAACCCAACTCAAATGTGCTTTTAGCGATCGAGCTCGAGTCGCATATCGATTAGTTTTGTTCGTCTTTCGGTCCTATCTTAATCCAACAATATATTGCCTACCAGTCTCAACATCCGATTACACATTGAATGGCCCAATAAATTGGGAATATCTATATAATCTCGCCCAAGCTGTAATCGTTATTGGGCTTCTTTTCAGCCCAACTCATTTCATATTCACTAAAAGTTGTAAAGGTCCAACCCAATACTTTTCATCTTCCAGGCCACCCATCAATTTACTTCCCCATGCAAGATTCAATGTATGTCTGCTGGACATGAATGTAGAAGGGGGAATTCTATGGTGGACTACAATGCTCTTTGTCCATCAATCGCCATATAATCTCACATGGGAAGGGTGATTTTCCATCCCATTGTGAGAGTGCTTGGATTAGTTTAGCTAAGATTGCATTTGTTTGTCATACTATAAGGCAGATCTCATCTTACCGAACAAACAAGTATTGATACATTTTTACCGGGGTTCACAATCTTCTAATTGGCTCTAGTTTGATCATGCGTTATGTATCAAATCTCATACTCTGCAAGTAGGATGGTCATTGGTACACGCAATTGACCCCACAATTTCATAATAAGAATTTGTTGGGGTGAAAATCGAGCAAGTTAAAGTCCTTTGACTGACTTTATACATTCGTCATGGAAAATTTTATGGTACACTGAGAGTCTTGTCTATCTCTTTCACAAGTGTGTTTGAGATCCACGCACTATACATTTTAATGTGCGAAATAGATATACACAATAAGTAATATTCACAGTGTGACATAACATTAATTATCCCACTCGACACAAATGAAAGTTCAATAATTTGATTTTTTAGTTGTGGGTTTATTCCAATTAGACTTTGTTATGAGATTCGAGTTCATGTCATGGGTCATGCGTGCATATTCTTAGTTTAGTCTGAATTAGCATGCCATTTGCTAAATATATTTTTTATAGTGATGATAAGTGCAATATTATAGTACATTGACTAATTTGATAATTGGGTACTAAATTGTCAACAATAATATATCAAATTCCCAGCCTAAGTTTCAACTTCGCCGTATATAGGTTCTGGAAGTCTTGATTTATTTTGTATTGCTTCTATTATTCTATAAATAATTAATTTTTTGGGTACTGTGTGGGTTAGTAATTAAACAAGCATGAAAGTACACCAAGTTCTAAAACTCAATTAAAATGTGGTACAGTCTAATTTCTGTACATATAAATAACAAAATATAACAAAAGAATTAGACAAAAAAATTTAGAAAAAATTACGAAAACCCCCCTAAAATAAATTTTTGTATCAAAAAAACCCATCAAAATATTTTTCAATCTCAAAAACCTATTTTACAAACTTTTCATTTCAAAAAACCCAAAAGTTAGGATAAATAACTTTTTGGACTAAATTACCTTCATTTATTAAGTTAAGAATAGACTAATTAATCTTGTTTATCAATTTTTTTTCTAAAAATTTTAAGTTGATAAATCATATAATAGAATTTTATTTTATAATATTAAATATTTTAAACATTTTAATATATATGTTTTATTTTAGTATGATATTTATCTGAAAATATATTTTAAATTTTTTAAAAAGATCGAAAAAATCTCAAAATTTAGAATAAAATCAATTAGTATCGGTTATCAATATAAAAGTTCTAAATAAATAAATGTCTTCACGAAACTATAATTAATTAATTTTCAATGTAGAAGGCAAAGGACGATTAAGTCCATAAATTTATTGACCCTAAATGGGCTGAAAAATATTTTCATGGGTTTTTTGGATACAAAAGTTTATTTTTGGCGGGGTTTTAGTAATTTTCCCAAAAATTTATAAAAAAGGGCATAATTTCGTACAAAGAGGAATATTCTTTAACTTTGTAGTTCCTAATAAGTAATAATAGCTCTTTCTAGCAAGAGGTTTTGAGGAAATAAAAACCGCCTTGTAAGGTGGGCTTACTTTTTCTCTTGTTTTGACCCCTCCTACCAAACAAAAGGCGCCTTCTACTTGTACTGCAAGATTTTCCCCTTTCATTTGCTATTAATTACAAAAATTGCCTTAATGACAAGAATGATAAAAAAATTGCTAGGCGGGTGAAATGCATTGTGATTATTCAATAAATAGAACTTAATCGCTATGAATATTCATTTTGTTAAAATTATTAAAACAAATAGCTCAATTTTATCACTGTAGTCCTATTTATCATACTAGAAATTATAGTTCATTTCAATCTAATCAAAACATTATAGTTCGACCATTGCATAACTATAATTCGCCAGTATAAAGTGACGTGCTCATGTTATAACAAAAATATCTGAATAAAAATTTACAAATAATAGAATAACAAAAGTGGGAATTTTAATATTCTAATCTTGGCATAAAATTAGAATAAAGCAAAAGCACACATCGAATTCCAACTTGACAAAGAAGCTACCGTGTAATGTTTTAGTTGATGCCATCTCAAACGTGGCATCTCTTTTGAAGTAATAAACTATATTGAAAGGTGATCTTTATCACAAATTAAAGTATTTTTCTTTTATCGAATTAATTCCATTATCATGAATATCAAATAATCAGCAACTAATAATCAATTTAACATATGTAATCAATCAACAATTATTCTGAAGGCAGACAAAAAACATGCATTGATGACATACAAATCAAATGACTCATAATATCGGGACATTAATTTCACCACTTAAACTAAGTCTCATTGACATTAAGAAAAGATTTAGTTAAAATCCATTTATTCATGAACTCTCTTTTGTTAGATTTTTTTTTTGTTAATTAATCTCTTGTTTGAATTACATATTTAAAAAAAAAGAAGAAAAAAAAAACAATTTCCTTGAACCAAGAAAAAAAAGTACAATTAGCCTAGTGGTATCATCAGCTTCCACTTTTATATGGCAGGTCCTGAGTTCAATTTTTCACAAATTGTGATTTTTCTCTATTTATTTGAATTCTTATAAAATCTATGTGATCCATAATTAAAAATTATAATACTATCAATAGAATCAATTATAACAAGTCACATACTCATATTCCGGAAATACAAAAAGAAATAAATTCCACGATCGAACTACCAAAATAGCCTAGAAATCCGAGTTCTAACTGATTAATTTTTTATTCAAAAGCTAGTACTTTTTGGTTCTTATAGAGTTAATTTATTGAAATTCCATCCAATAAAACGGAAGAATTATAATTATAAATCTCCAAAATAATAGATAGAAATAGAGCCATTAATTACTTTCGTGTATAACAAAAGAAATTAGGAAAATGGGGGCTACTCAAATTCAAATACAATGGGCCAAAAGTGTAAGGGTGGAATAGTAACAGTCCAAAGTTTACCATAAAAAAGGGATTACTTGGAGGAGGGTCGACGTTAATCGATAACATCTATGACCAACCCCCATACCCCCCTTATATATATAAACCTCTTCATATCTCTCTTCACCTCCACCTAACTCTCATTTCTGTCTATCGTAAAACCTCTATTTTTTTCTACCTTCGTTTATTTGTAATTCTCACAATGTCTTGCTACAAGGGAAAGTACGCTGGTAAATTTTATCTCTACTCTGTTTAATTTGATCTTCTTCTTCATTTTTAATCGTAATTTTGTTTAATCACTGTTTTTTTTTTTTTCAGATCTCGGATTTTAATAAATCTTTGTTTGCCTTGTTTTCTCCGTCTTTTTTTTTTGATTATTTTCAGATCTGGATTTTTTTAATTATGAATTTGTGATTTTTCTCTTAATTTATGGTTTGTACGTCTGTTTATTGATCGATCCGTCATTTTGTGGATTATATTATTGGACATGAATTTTTTAGGTTGATTTATGGTCGGATTATGTCTTTAGGTTAAGTTTAATTGTCTATTGGTGTTTGCTTAATTTTAGCTTGATTCATCATTTTGGAGGTAATAAATATTCATTTGTGTGATTAGGAGCTTGGATCTACTGTGTAGTTAGATTTATACCATGAGTTTGTTAACTGAAATTATGAGATGTCACGTACAGATAAAGTATATATTTTTTCGAATCGAATTTGTACTTGTAGGAGTAGGCTGTATATAGATTGTAGTCTAAATTACTACTGGATTTTCTGTTCAATTATTAGGTAGAGAAATTTTTATTTCACTTCTATGCGTAAATTTCTGCAAATATGTAATGCATTTAAATACACGGACCATATTACAATGATCTGAATTCACCGCGATCATATTTCTTTTTTTTTTTTTGACACCGTGCTTATATTTCTAATCCCATTATATTGGTAGTTTAGTCATAAATAGATTGGTATGATAATATAGATAGAATCTGTGAAGAACATTTTCTAGATGTTGATGTTATAGATATAGCATACAGCACTATATATGTGGTTCTCTGATTTTTTATTTATGCTAACACAAGTGTTCTTTGTGCAGATGAGCTCATTGCTAATGCTGCATACATTGGTACCCCTGGGAAGGGTATCCTTGCTGCCGATGAGTCAACTGGAACAATTGGCAAACGTTTATCTAGCATCAACGTTGAGAACGTCGAGTCAAACAGGAGGGCTCTGCGTGAGCTTCTCTTCACCACTCCTGGTGCCCTTCAGTACCTCAGTGGAGTTATCCTCTTCGAGGAGACTTTATACCAGAAAACAGCTGCAGGTATAATATCATTCATATGGTTTGTTGTTGAAAATTTAGAGCATGAATTTTCAGTAAAAATGTGTGCAATTTTCGCTATTACAAAAATAAATTAAAGAAATTAAGCTCACACTTATGTTACGAACTTGCAGGCAAACCCTTCGTTGATGTCTTGAAAGAGGGTGGAGTCCTCCCCGGTATCAAGGTTGACAAGGGTACAGTTGAACTTGCTGGCACCAATGGTGAGACCACCACCCAAGGTCTTGACGGCCTTGCCCAGCGTTGCCAACAATACTACGCTGCTGGTGCTAGGTTTGCTAAATGGAGAGCTGTTCTCAAAATCGGTCCCAATGAACCATCCCAGCTCGCTATCAATGAAAACGCTAATGGCCTAGCACGCTACGCCATCATCTGCCAGGAAAATGGCTTGGTACCCATTGTTGAGCCCGAGATCCTCGTTGATGGTTCCCATGACATCAACAAGTGCGCCGACGTGACCGAACGTGTCCTTGCAGCTTGCTACAAGGCACTCAACGACCACCATGTTCTCCTAGAAGGAACCCTATTGAAGCCTAACATGGTCACCCCAGGCTCTGATGCCCCAAAGGTTGCTCCAGAGGTCATTGCTGAGCACACAGTCCGTGCATTGCAACGCACAATGCCTGCTGCAGTCCCTGCTGTTGTGTTTTTGTCTGGTGGGCAAAGTGAGGAACAGGCTACAGTCAACCTTAATGCCATGAACAAACTTAAGACCAAGAAGCCATGGAGCCTTTCTTTCTCGTTTGGACGTGCTCTACAGCAGAGCACCCTCAAGGCGTGGTCTGGAAAAGACGAGAATATCCCAAAGGCTCAGGCTGCATTCCTTACGAGGGCTAAGGCCAACTCTGAAGCTACCCTTGGAACTTATCAGGGTGCTAGCTCTTTGAGTGAAGGTGCCTCTGAGAGCCTCCATGTTAAAGACTACAAGTATTAGGCCATGCTTTTGTTTTTCTACCTAAATTTTTCTGCTTTATTGTTGTGAGAGTAACCGGCGATATAGTTCGTAGACTGTTTCTGCATTTTCATGTTTTTTTTTTTTTCGCGGCTTTTTATGTTTTGGATTTTTGTTTTAATAAATCACGAGGAAGATCAGGATAGCATGCTGTTTTCTTGTGTGATGCTGTTTTCCGAATTCGGCCATTATAATTTTACCTTGGTTAATTTGGTACAATTTCAAGTAAATTCTAGCTCGCTCTTTGCTCGCTCAAGTGTATTTCACAAAATAAATTAAAATTGACTATATCTTTGTGAAATATGTTTGGGTGTAGCCGAATTGGAAGTGGGTTAGAATTCTATGGATATGTTCAATTCAAGTGAGTTCTTCTTTTGGTTAAAATTTCGTGGGCATTAATAAAATTGGCATCCAAGTAACCTGCAGTGTTTTAAAACTCGGCTCGGATCGCCTTGTCGGACTGCGCCGATCGGGAACGGACCTCAAAACGGGCCGGTTAATTCACAGAACCGTTTGTGGACTAAAACTGTTATTTTTTACAAGAATCGTTCGACCCGGAAAATCGTTCACGGGCCATAGGAACCGGGCGGTTTGAAGTACACTATAAATATGGAAAAATCCAACCCTTTTCTTCTTCCAATTTCCCTTTTTCTAGTTCATGAAGAGAAGAATTTCTTTAGCTAATTCTATTTGTTTAAATATGTGGAACTAAGGAAGAGCATGAATGGAATACAAGAAGCTGTAACATAAAAGAAATAACAATATTATTGAAGTAAAAAAGAGATGCAGTAGAGCTAACTCCTTTTGAATTTACAGAGATGGAAGCCATTTAGAGCTAAGAGGCGGAAGATTGTGAATGGTAACCTTTACATCCATAAAGTTGTATTTAAACCAAAAACCTAACTCAGCTTTTGCGAACTAGTCCCTTCACTTGTGGTTAATTTTGAGTTGACCCCGAACCAACTAGAAGAGGATTAATATTTGGGCCTAGTAAAAACATATTATAACTCAAGCCCAACTTTGAGTATTTATAATATGTTTAGGTATATTAATTATTATTTATTGCATAATTATGACATCAGTGGTTCAACCGTGGTTGACTCGACGGTTGGACTGCTAACCCGTGACCCGGTCACTTTTTCGGTTCGCAGGCCAGTCCGATTTTCAGAACACTGGTAACCTGTTGTGAATCATGGTATAGAACGGAAAGACAATTTTTGGCCATTTAAGATTTGGGCTGAGCATATCCTTTTTTTGTTCTTACTAGTGGCCGGGGCACACTCGTTGCGTGTGCATCTAATGATCGAGACATACGTTGTGTATAAATTATATGTGTTACATGTATGAAATAAATAATGGCGAATGATGCAATTCAATGTAAATAAAATTGAGATGATGAAAGAAGTTTGAAGTGTAAATGAGTATAGACACAATTTAAGCACAAAACTATAGAAACTATTTACAATTTTATTTACAACTAAAGTGAAAAACAATGAACTATTTACAATACTAAGCCCTCCAAGTTTTCGTGAAGCAACTAAAAATGCTCACAATAACAGTTTGCCAAATACCTGCATAAGTCAAAGCGTAAATAAGATGGAGAATTATGGTACATAGTCTTCTATATCATGTTAAATATATAGATTAAAAACACACCTTGTAGCTGCTTTACAATCACATTTATATTCTTTCACGTCTGTGCACCATCTTTGATAACGATATTTGTAATACTAAACCACAAAATAAAATTTAAGTCATTATGCATACAATTTTAAGCAAATATGATATTAATTATTAACTTGGACTGTACTGTTTCCATGTCAGTATCATCAAGACTTCTTATGTTTTTTCTAGTAATAAGATAAATAAAAACACAACTATTAAGTAAACACGGATTAACCCAAAAAACAATGCCTGCTTAATATCGAAAAAACTTTACCGAAATAAATTAGCCTCGTCCATGTTTCTTCGTTCTGCAATGCCTCTCTACGTCATGATAATGGCAGATTATTATTACAAAGATATGGATATTGTGTCACATTATTTTGAAGAAACAAAGAAATATTTCTATACCTTTGTAAGATCCAACCCTTCTATCCAAGCTATTCGTTTTTCCCTGCAATAAAAAAATATTTTATCACAATTCTATATTTTAAATTAGAGTTATACGGTAAAAAATATTACTCACCTGTGTGTTTTTTATTTTCTCAACACTCGTAAAATCCATCTCCCTAAGTCCTTTCCATTTATTCCAACAATCGTCTTTCAACCTGGACTCAACACCTGCAATTTTGAGGGCTGCAAGCATCCCAATTGTGTAATAATATATTGTTATTATTCATTAACTTCAATAATATACATGTAGGTTTGAAATAAAAATTATTTTATACCCTTCCAAATATGGTTTGTGATTGATTTTCCTTCCAGTCATACCACCCTTCCATTTGCTCCTCTAATTCTTTAATGTGAGTAGCATCAACATGAATAAAATCTGGAGTAGTGGAAAAGTGATCACCTAAAACAATGAAATGAATAACTTGACAAAGTGCTTATACTTGCAAATATCTTTCACCTCATTTTTTAATTTACTTTTTCAACATTAAATGAATAAAAAAATTTAAAAAATAGAAAGCTATAGTAATGCTTACAACATTTTATCATTGGGTTGATGGTAGCAAAACATCTTTGTACACCACATTCCTTGTATATACACCAGTTCGACATTCTTGCTTTCTATTTTTAACCAATACTTTCGTTGAATGTTGTGACACGCCTCTAGAGAGTGCGACATACAATTGTCCATGACTGAAAACGTGATTACGTAGAAAGATTCCAACATTTTGAATTGTCTGACCTTGTGATTTATTTATTGTAAGAACAAGACTCAATCTTATTGGAAATTGTGCCCTTGTTAAGACAAATGGTAACCCCGAGTTTTCCTCAGTTTTCAGAGGCATACGATGTAAAAAGTATCGAGTACCTTGATAGGGTCCTGTCATAATCTCAGTGTCGATGAAATTTGTCGCTAGATTTTGGCATATTAGTCGGGTGCCATTACAAAGCCCAAGTTCAGGTGCAACATTTCTCAAAAGCATTATAGGAGAATCTCTTTTTAAAGTGAGTTGATGTGGTGGTAAACCACTTGGACTAAGAGAGTTTAAGAACTCTGCAGTGTATAGATTATTATTATTATCATCATCTACTGAATCCCAAGATGTGTATACTCTCTCCTCACCAGGAAATAATTCAATCAACATTTGATTAATGTTATCAACATCAATGTTTCTCAGCGTTATAATGGCCCTACCTACCATGTAGTTGGCATCATCGGCATGATCAACCATATTTGGAAAGATAGAATCAATCAACTGATAAATTGACTGCTCATCTTCCCATGGAATAACCATCGACTAAGGCAGCTGTATAAAATCACCATTAAGCGACTGTTGTATACCATCACCAATTCTGAGCAAGAATTGTGAAAATTCATGATCCTCTTGAGATCGCATATTTGTTTGAAGACGAATTATTTGAACACCACCTCAGAATGCTGATTTTGACACACTTGAAGCTATTTGTTGACCTATTGATCCCCCTTTCACAACAGGTAAAACTTGCCTAAAATCTCCACCCATGATCATTACTTTACCTCCAAATGGCAAATTATTTTCCATTATATCTTGAAAAGTATTTTCTATTGCTTCAAAGGCGTAACGATTTGCCATTGGGGCTTCATCCCATATTATAGCAGTGGAACGCCTAATCAGTTCGGCTAAATCACTTTGTTTGTCTATTTTACAGAAGCTACCTGGTGTTGGTTTTAGTGGAATCTTAAACCTTGAATGTGCAGTTCTTTTTCCTGGCAACAACGTTGCTGCTATCCCAGATGTCGCTGTTGCAATAACAATATGATTGTTGCGTCTCAGATAAGCCAATATAGCACGATAAAGAAATGCCTTTCCAGATCCCCCAAGTCCATCTATGAAAAATATTGCCGATTGATTATGCCAGATTGTCCCCATAATAACATCAAAAGGAAGTTTTTGGTGGTAATTCAGTTTTTCAATAGAAAGAATATCTTCTTCTTGAATATGAACATAAAGTTCATCTTCGATTATCGGCGGGACTGGTGAGTCAGTCACTAAATCTTCACTAATAGAAGACAAATCAAAGTTTGAAATCTTTCTTCTATAGCAATGTAATAATCTCTTTATCTCAAGTAGTAGTCTGTTCATATTATAAGAAATATTTCCCGAGTTTGAGATCACATAATCTTCAAGCATATAAGTATAAAACTCATCCCACAGTTGCCGAACTCCAGTTGGTTCGCAAAACACCAATATTGAAACAAACAATCTTCGTAAGGAAGACGGCATTCGAACTGAACATGCTTCATGCAAACACTGACGAATATAATCATCCTCTTGAAGAATTCCTCGTTTTTGTGCTGCCTCTTTAAATGTAGCATATGTTACTCCATTTACAGTCAACAATTCTTCAAAAGATCTTGGTCCTTTGACATGATTTAGGAGGATACGAAGATAAAACCTTTCACCTTCAGAAGGTGACACAATATATATCCTTCCTATTACTTTATTTTGACCAACACGTCTTACCCACTTCTTTTGAGATTGATTCCATCTAAAGTGTTGTGGAAATTCTCCATATAAATACTTTCCAGTTAATGTAGGATCACAATTCATTTTAAAAAATTCAGTGAGCATAGTCTTTGAATTCTGTTCATCTTCCAATATGTCGCTCAACCTTTGTTGGGTGCTAAAATTTACTGATTGCTGATTTGGCAAATGTATTTGCAATCTTACAACTGAAGGATACATTCTAGTCATAGTGAATTCAAATATATGCTAAAAAGCCTCAGGTGCTGATATCCATCTCCCATCTACAAACTGTTGAATTTCATCATAGTTTTGTCCACTTCTTAACTCCATGGCTGCTCGATCTGGACCTTTGTGAATGTATTTGTAGATGTATTTGACGCCTTTGATTCCTCCACAAACTTCTACATTAATATGACAATCATACTTCAAAAGAAGCCACGGATTATATGGAACAACCTACCCATTGTCAACCATTGTTGTAGAATTACTACTTAATGGCACGGGTTCACCTTCCCTTCTTTGATACAGTGGATAAGAATCGTTTCCTCGAGAAATGAAAGATTGGAATGGCTTTGGAAAGTTCTTCTTGCACTTTCCTTCTTTCATACATGAACATTTTGGATCATATGAGCCACAGGGTCCATGAATCATGTGTTTCAACACAGCTTCATATAATGCAGGCTCATCTTCCTTAGATGGAATTTCAGCACGCACAACTTCATCAAAGTCTTCAGGAGTCCGCAATTTATCTCTATTTTCAAATACAACCATGAAGTGTACATGTGGTAACCCTCTTTTTTGGTACTCAATAACATACGTATAAGCACGAACCTTTCCCAAAACCCCTCTATCAACTATGTATTTCTTAAACTCCTCAAATTTTACTCGAAATATCCGTGATAGCAAATCAGGGCGATCTTGAGGTGTCTGTCCTATTTTTAGCTCACTTTTTTTTTATCTCAACCCAATTTGGATTGCATGTCATTGTGAGCATTAAATCTGGCTTTCCATATGTTTGTACCAGAGCCATTGCATCTTGATACCGTTGGTGCATATCACGTGGACTTCCAGTAAAAGATGATGGTAACACTATCCTATGACCAACATTACCTAGCAATTTTACCTTTACTTAGAAACATATACAATATTAAATTGAAGTAATTAGTGGTGTAAATTTGTAAGTTTATCTACCTGCATTATTCTCACCACCATGAAAGGAATCTTGAAGGCCTTGGTAAAGTTCAGAGTGAATGGTGTGTTGGTGTTGACGTATCCATCTAAATCTTTGAGTTTTGATTTTGACATAATTGTCCATTGCATATTGTTGCAATAAACGACCTCCTCGAAGTATTAGAGAAGAATCATTTTCATGAATCTGTGATTAACTAAAATAAGTATTATAATTTGAAAAAAAGTTGAAGTCTTTATGTTTTTTCCTTTGACGATGCTAAAGAAATATAAGAACTATAATCAATACTAATATGTGTTTGTGTTTTTCGTATAACAGACCTGGAATATATATGCACAATAGTCTCTACATGTCAAGCGTCCTCCGCTGATAGTTCGACTATTTATATCCCATCCGTATGTACCATAAGGCAGAAGCAGGGGATATTGTAATGGGTCGTAGTAGCCAACAATATCTTGAATATTCATTAGGTGCCCATCCACAGCTTGGATAATAATGTCCCTGTTGTTCAAGTTTTCAATTTCGTCACTGTCAACAATAACTGCTGCAACTTGTGACGTGGTTGGAAGAGTGTATTGATGTTGATTAGGTGCTTGTTTTTTGATGATAAGTTTGCACTGAGGTAAATCTGGACGTTGACCAAGTTGTCGAAACACACGGACAAAGGGATTTATCTGATCAAGGATTCTTTGTATCTTCACCAAAATATTTCTATACAACTCTTGATTCTCCAACAGTCGGTTATCTATTTCGTGCTCAGTATCTACAATCCACATTTGCATATATCTAGGCCTTTGATTTAGAGATGGAAGAAGACTTCCGATCTGATGATATATTATACCATGAGCACGAAATGAATAAATTCCATGACCATTGCGTGCTAATTTTTCATCTACGTGGACACCCATAGACGTAAATGACATCACGTGATTGTAAGCTCGAATATACTGTCTAAAATGTTTTCCTTCTGAAGTTTGTGCATCAAATAATTCTCGCAACTCAACTGGAGATGGTATTGGATTGAATGATATGGCTCCATTCCGACAACAAAGTTGAGATGTTTCACCTTGGAACAATTTAGCTTCACCGTGTGGACATGTTCTTGGTAATGACAATTTAAATCTGGTATATCCCCTAACTCTCATGAAAATTTAAATCTGGTATATCCCCTAACTCTCATGAAAATTTCTTGCCACATTATGATAGCGTCGTGGACGTGTATTACAATTCACACTGTTGGTGGTTTTGTCGTGTAGCCCACTGTAGCGAGTGGATGTTGATATTCCTAAAGTCCGATCAGAATTATTATAGAATAATGTCATTCATAAAATCATAATTCAAACAAAAATATTTTTTTGATTAAGTTTTATAATTAGGATTTGATTGAAGAGGGTGAACATTAACAATTTACATAGAATAACTTAAAACTTTAGATTTATTTTTTGTTGATTTAAAAAGGTTTATTTTGTTTAGTGTAGATGAATCTTCATTATTAGTTGGAATCCCCTTTATTTTTCTAGCTTTAAAAAGAGGGTATCATATATAAGATGCTGCAATTTTAATATTTTTAAGAGTATTTATATAATTCCTTTATTTTTATTTTATTCAGATGCATCGAGTGTGCGATTACCGCTAGTCTTAAATAATAAAGGGGACACATAGTCACTAACGTAGCTATTTAAATGTGTCATGTTAGTCACATCCATGGGTAAGTCAATATATATAAACATTTGTAATCTATAAATTAACTGAAAATATACGTCCTTAGGTAATTGAACCGATATAAAAATTATTTTTACCTTGACCCGCATGTTCTTCAGGTCTTGGACTTGTACTGGTACCCTCACGAATGGATGTGCCATTATTGTACGTTATTGGACTCAAACGAAAGGTGTGTCTTATTACACATGAGTCACTACCCGCAAACATTATATCATAAATTAAATTTCTGAACTTGTTTAAGGTTTTATAATTTAAACATGTGCCATGAATATTTTGCAGTACTATCTATATTCCTTGTCTTTGTCTTTTTTTCATGTATATGTCATACTACTATTCAGCCTTATTACGCATATAGTTTATATTTTTTTGACTCAATTTTTCCATATAATTTTTGCTAAAAAAATTGATAAGCTGAGTACATTGAAGTAGTATACTATTCGAAATGATAGGTAGAAGTATTCGAGATATATGTACGAAGATGTGATTTATTTTGTGATAGATTGTGGAAAATTATAATTTGGGAAATCTCTTTTCTTTAAATTAACATTCATATATAATACATCATTTAATTAGTATTTCATCTGACTCAGTTGCATGTGAAGAAAAAATTATTAATTGCTAAATGTGTACTTTGATATATGCACGCATCATATGCCTCCGTATATAAACAATTTATAGTGCAACATCTAACCAAGTTGATTGTCAAAACGCATCCACTGTGTGCATCTTGGAGTGCTTCTTTGCGGATCAGAACACGGCGCAACATCAACAATCACGTTAGCAGCATTTACTGTCTCATCCCCCTATGTCTTCGATAGGCAGTACGTCGTCGAGCAAGATGTTCTTCCCTTCGTTGAGTTGTCATGGATAGCATTCTTTCACGTTGTCGAGCTGTACGGTGCTCTCGGCTCCTTGCAGTTGCAGTGTTTCGAGCCGATGAGGATGAAGTCTCTGCCCTTAAATTCACATCTAAAATAAACGCCCAAATTACCAATCACATAGATAAATTAAAACAACCATAACCCTATTACAATAAAGATACAAATTCCTACTTGGATAATAGCAATATTGAAGAGAAATTTGTTTATATCTATATTTAAAAAACTAATAACACTTATTGACATATTACATATCATTTAAGCTGTGTTTTTTTTTTCGTATTCTAGAATCTTTTTCTAGCCCTCATTCTCACCATGAGGATTCTGAAGTGGGATAGAAGCATTGGCAGTTGATGCGTCAGAGTAGAAATGTTGACTGATTCAGTTGCACGACGTACAGCAAGTTGAGCTTCTCGTCTTTCTACTGTCATAGATTGTCGTCTTTCACGTTGGCGGACTGTGCGCTGCTCCCGTTGCCTAGCATTTCAGTGTTTCTCATAGAAGATGAAGATTGACACTCTAATGTTGGATCCATTTCTAAAATAATTATAAATACAATAAAATGGGTTAACAAATATTACTTCTATGGAAGTTCAAAAAATAAAAAAAAAAGCTACCATATATGCATGTCAAGCAAAAGCTGAAGTATTATCCAAAAAGAACAATTACTTATCATGTGCTGCCATCAAAGTAATAAGTGCAAAGTTTAACTTCCCCTAACTGTGTCTAGGTAGTGATTAGAATTTAAGAATTATTCTGAAAATGGCATGCCAATAAAATGAAAAAAACTGGAGAGGCTTATCGACCTAAACCAAAAATATGTTAATGTAGAATTTTCAAGAAAATAACTAATGAAACAAATCAGAAGAAAAAAAAATAATTAAACAAATCAGAAAAGAATTTACTACTTCTTTGAAGAAGACCCCATCTTTTGTATCAAACAATTCCGTCAAATTAGAAGCTTTAATATGGATATTGTATAACAAACAAAGCAAATAACCATTTCACTTTCATAATTATGGAATCCACAAAATCTTATAGTTCATTGCACAGTCATATACACAGGTAGGATGTCATTGTTATTTATTTATTAATATAGCCCTAGTTCATAATTTATTTATTTATTTATTTTTTGTGTTAAATAAGGTTTCTCCAAAAATTGACAGCCCAAGATAATTATTCTAAGGGTGTTAGGCTTTATATAATAGTATAGATAAATCATTATTCATTCAATGATTTGGGCTGAGCCCGTCATATATTAATCCGCCATGCTGGTAATAAGCGAGATGAAAAGACCAATAGCAGCCCAAGTGTCGGCCCAAAATTCGAGTCCAAAGGTAAGCCCATTATTCATCTACAAGTCTACAACCGTATCAATCTCAATTTATGCGGGCCATGGGTATTTAATGGCTTCCACATCGGAAGAAGGTGCTCCATAAGCATATGGGGTCGCTGTCAAATTTATTTGACGTACAAGTAAATTGTATAAATCTTTGTGTCTCTAGAGAAATTTCAGTTCGCCTTGCATTTTGACTACAAACTGGTCAGCATTGTTTTGAAAAATCGCTCAAATTGATCGCAAATTGTGGTTTAAAATTTAAATGAAAATTGTACCGTTCTATTCAGTTTGGTTTTGAAATTAGGGTTAAAAAAATCGCACCGCACCTCCACCGCCTACACACACACACACACATATATATTACTTATTTTTTTTTAATTTGAACTTTTAATAGGTTTTACTTGTAATACTATTCATATTTGTAGTTTAATTTAATATTTATTTTTGAATTGATATGGTTCTATCTTCTACATGATTAATAGTATGTTCAAACAAAATTTATGCTTGAGACTTTTAAAGTGATAATATTTATGATATTCTAGTGTTATATTTGTTTTATATAATAGACACTTGAAGAGTTTTGACAAAAAAAATTATTATATCTTATATTTATGACACTTGTTCTGTTGAACTCTAACAATTACTTGTAATAGCAATGTCGCGTTATATCATCTCTTGTTTTATAACCTTAGAAATAATTTTTACAATATCCTTTTGCAGATTTTAGTGCATAATTTTTAATAAACAAACATAACATGTCATTTTTGTACTATTTGTTTATATATAAATTTCCTGTCCTACTTTTCATACAAGTTAGATTAAGATATTTTCTTATATATGACTTTGTATTTATTTGATACTAGTCGCGTGGGCACACTCGATGCGTGTGCTGAATAAATAAAAAAATTATTAATATGTCAGCATTTTATGTGAGGTATTGTATATAAATAGAAATGAGTTGAACAAAGTATTAAAAAATTTGGGTGAAAAAAGAAAAGAAAATATGACATAGGAGAGAGAGTGGGTGAGAGAGGGAATGTAGGAGAAGTTGAGGATAGTGATATAAAAATGAGAAGATTGAAAAAGAATTATCTAAAAAATACTTTTAAAATTAGGGGTAATTTAGTCATGACACTCCAAAACACACCAAAAGTAGTTACTTTAGGGTGTTGGTGCTTTATAAAAGAGTATAGATATATATATGTATAGTAAAATATGTACATATTATATTTATACTCAAAGTAAAACAGATATTTAAAATGATATACTAGTACTTTTTTCTGTTCAAATTTCTAAACGTATGATACTCATATATAATAATAAGTATTGACGCTAGTGTTATTTTTAATGATTCATAGAGTTTAATCTTGATAAATATTTTCCAGACAAGTATTTTCTTTGTTATGAATTATCAAATATCTTTTTATTAACTAGTTTAATAAAAATGATGACAAACATTGTTTGCTTATTTAGTTTTAAAATGTAAAATAACTTGAAAAACAACCAAATCGTACCGAACCGCACAATCAGTTTTGATTTAAAAAACTGCGATTTCAAATTTTATTTCCTCCAAATCGCATTTAGTAATTCGGTTTGAAATTAAATTAAAAAAAAAACACAAAACCAAACCGTGATCACTCCTATGTCGGATTGAACAGATTAGGGGTTTCCCCTTTGTTTGCATTAAAAAAAATTGTATTTCAACAGTGATTATAATTCTTCAAGGGTTATTTATGTATATAACAAGTAGAAAAACAACTCCTTCCTTATTGTTACACTCTATTAAAGTTCACAAATTATCTTTGGGCAAAATAGACTTTGTACCCCTGAATTATTCATTTTGTTGCATTTAGGTTCTTAAACTATCAAAGTTCAATGCAATAAAATGTTTCCCCAAATTAAGTCCCGACAAGCTATAAAAAACCAAGTCGATGGACCATTTAAATACGCTAGAGGCAAAAAGTGTATAAAAAAACTAGTTATCACATAATATTTCTTTTACCAAAGTTCGTTTGAACATATTGCATTTGATAATCAATATCCCTAGATTATATTGAAAATGGGGAAAAACCCAAAGTACAATACAATTAACAATACAAAGATATAGTTGCTACGTCCGTCAAAACTAATAAAATTAAATTTAGGGAAAATTACTAAAAAACGCTTAAAATAAACTTTTATATCCAAAAAATCCATGATAATATTTGTCACTTCAAAAAACCCATTTCATCAACTTTTCATTCCAAAAAATCCAATATTTAGGGTTAACAAATTTATGGACTTAATTGCCCTTAGCCTTCTAGATTAAAAATTAATCTATTGTTGTTATCCAATAAGATTTATTTATTTAAAAATTTTGTATTGATAATTGATATTAATTATGATTTTAATTTTAAATTTTTAGATTTTTTAATCTTTTTAAAAAATTTAAAACATATATTTATAGATAATTACCACATTAATATCAAAAATAAATTATATACAAATATTTAAAAAAATTAATATCACAAAAGAAAATCCATATTTTATGATTCGTCAATTTGAAAGAATCAAAACAAAACGATACATTAAGAAAAAATAATTAATCAATTATTAACTTAATAAATGAAGGGGTAGTTTAGTTCAAAAAATTGTTAATCCTCACTTTTGGGGTTTTTTGGATGAAAAATTTGTAGAATGAATTTTTAAGATTGAAAACTATTTTCATGAGTTTTTTCGATATGAAAGTTTATTTTAGAGAGTTTTGAGTAATTTTCCCTTAAATTTAACACTGAAGATCACACCATATAAAAATAAAAAGTAGGAAAACAGCCCAATGAATCATAACATATTGCGCAATTTGATTAGTGCAACCTCACCAACAAACCCACTCTTTTAAACAAAAGAAAATACACATTTAAAAAGAAAAATGAAAACTTCCAAAGTGGGATTATGGGAAGAGTGTGTTCTAGGAAAGGAATGACAAATTTTCAGAAGTGTCAGTAAGTAGTCAAATCAAACAGAAATCCACTAAAAAACAACTGATCATTACGCAATATTTTTCAGTTTTATGTTTTCCACAACCATTTTGAAGTTACGTCAGTTTCCATTTCACTCACTGCTAATGGCTAAATTGTCTGTGATCCATATTACAAGTCCTCGAAAGTATCAAAGCTATGGAAACTGAAAAGATTGCATGAAAACAGAGAGATATAAATTACTGACTGTTAATTTCGTCAGCTTTTTGGCCTATTTTTTGGTTTTTCAGATTCTTTTTAATTACACACTTCATCAATACGTCACCAGGCAACTTCTGATCAAAGGGGTAATTGCAGATTTCTTCACACCTTTTCAAGTGATCATAAATCCTTTTAGCATTACTAGTTTCCGTACATTTCAGTTCTACTAGCTGTGTAATCTCCAGTTATTACAACATTTTGGACTTATTTGGGCTTGCACAATTTTTGTCAAGCATCAAGGAACTAGAGATGATAACTAAAAAAAACCCTTATTAACAAACGTATCAAGCGAAGAAACGATAACGAGAGTAAAATTGTATACACGAGATATAAAATATAAGCGTTTTAACAAATAATGTGTACTACATTGTTGGAGATATGTTTCTTCAATGTAATAGTTTAAACTTTGAATAAAGTGATAATTCAATATGTCCTCGGTCAAATTCCATCGACACATTTGAGGCAAGAGTTTCATATGCTAGGCTTCAAAAAAAGATCAACAATGTCTGTAGTGGACAAGTAAAACTATATACTCGAGATATAAAATTTAGGCGTTTTAACAAATAATGTGTACTGCATTCTTGGAGATATGAATATGCAATGTTTCTTCAATGTAATACTTTAAACGTTTAATAAAGTGGTAATTCAATATGTCATGAGTCAAATTTCATCAACACTTTTAAGGCAAGAGTTTCATGCGCTAGGCTTCAGAAAAAGATCAACAATGTCTGCGGTGGGCCAGTGACTGAGGGCGCTATATTTTTTTAAAATTTAAAATTTTGCCCCCTAGAACCTAAAATTATCAAACTTTTGCCCCTTTGATTTTGTATTCGCCCCCCGAACTAAAAGTCATGGCTTCGTCCCTGATTGTCTAGACATGAGCGGACGTGTTGAAGATATTAACTTGGACATTTTATATGCACTAGATTTTCTTATTAGTTTCAAAGTTTATCTCTTTATAGAAGTCTAGGGTTACAATTAACTAGTGAATTATATATGCACGATTAACTCGGAATCCCATCAATACTATGCATGTTCTTACAAAAATAATTTAACCAATTGAATAAAAATTGCATCAATACTTTATTTTGATTCCACACAAGTCAGTTTTTGGGAGAACACAATCTGAAAAAGGTTTGTTGAAATAGAACTTTTTTTTCTGCATTTTAATATATGCGCTTATCAACTATGCCAATGTGGTGTCATTTCAATCAATTCTTCTATTTGTAGTTTATCATCAATTAATGAATTATCTTAATAATAAAACATATAAAATATTATAAAGGTTTTCTCTTTTCTGCCAGAGTTAACTGTACTGTTGCATGGCCAAGTGAAATAATGCAAGTTTAATAAGATAAATTTGCAGAAATTCAATGAACCGCATTACTATTTTAATGAAGTGTTCTTTTGAGTAAAAATATTCAATATAGTAATAGTGTATACCAAAATGAAAATAAATGAAACGAAATTTTTCTGAGGCTACTAAAATTGACATTAGGGTACACACACACACACACACACATATATATATATATACACTACAAATTAATTTGGTCTGTTATTGTTTTCAGCTGTCAAATTTTAAATCTAGGCCCCTTTAATTATTGGGTTCTTTCATCGGGTAGTGTAGGTTAGCTAGAGGTAGACTTGTAAGGTTATATGAAAATATTGTCCCCATCTTACTATTCGAAATGATGGGAGTCGATTCAATGGCCGGCCACTAAAAAGACAATAGCTCTTTTTGGTTATAATTATAACAAATAAGAGTATTTTTTAAAAAAAAATAAATCGATTATATCATGTATATCAAATATTAATATTTTTTAATTAATTAACAAATATTATAATCAATTAAACAATAGTTAACAACTAATATTGAGAAAATTACCAAACTAGTGTCATAATTCACCACAAAAATAAACTTTGGTAGCAAATTTTTTTAAATGACAATAATAATCATATATCTCAACTTAACTTCACAAAGTTATTCCCACTGTCAATTATGGACGAAAAATAAAAGAATGGACTTGGTTTTGGAGAGAAACCAAGTACCAAAAACCTTTTATTTATATTTAAGGTCAAGTACACACAAAAAAGTGGGCAGACAAGTGGGAAGAAAGCAAATTAGAGCCATGTTGTGTTTTGAATTGTGTGTGTTTAACCTTAAATATAAATAAAAGGAGCTTGTTACTTGATTTTTCTGGCAAAACAACTTCATCCTTTTATTTTCCTTCAAAAAATATTGCTATAGTTGGAAGGGGGAGTCAGATTTAACGGGCAAACTTATTTTTTCCATCCATAATTGATGGTAGGATTAACTTTGTAAAATTAAATTGAGTTATAAGACTATTATTGCCATTTAAAAAGTTTGGTACCAAAGTAATTTTTTCCTGAGTTATGGGACTAGTTTTATATTTTTCTCAACTACTATGATAGTAGAGAATATCATAGTAGAGAATAACTGACACACATATGAGAGTAGAACTATGACCTCTAATATCTTGAAGTCTCAGTTTTGTAAATAGAGCTAGGCTTCATTGGCACAAATAAGAATTTTTAAAACATTATGTTTAATGTTCACTTGGAAAGTCTTCTCTATCTATTCATGTTTGCATAATATGAATGTCTATATGAAGCTATTGACAATCGCTCTTAATCAGTCTTTATGTTAGGTAATTCATTCTAGGAGGAGGAAAATAAGTTATACGATGGGTAGACTTGTCATTCAAGCGAAGCGAATCGAGTCTGGTCAGGTTCATGCTCGACTTGATATTATGCGAGGTTTTGTTGTCAAAGTTTAAACTTGTACGAGGTTTTCTTCACAAGGCTCGGCTTGATAAGTAGTATGAGTTTCGAGGCGAGCCCAAGTTGGCCCGAATTTATTCTCTTGTTTAAAACTACAAGTCATAAAATAAATCTAACATAAAAATTTAAAAATAATAAGAAACAATTACAAGAAAATCTCATTTAACATACTAATTGTCACACAAATAACTTGAAATATATCTCAAAATATATGTTCCACATATTATTTAAGATTGAAAAATATTATAACTAAATAATTGCTAGGCATACTTGCAAAAAATTGCTTGTGTGAATTGTGAGGATAAATTTATGCAACACAAAATTTTGAAGACAAAAGCTAGCAACAACCCTCCATTGTCAAATTCATGTGAATTGTCCTACGTCTTTATTACATATTGTCTGTTCGGGTTAAAGTGGATTTTTTTTAAAGTTTTGTTAATTCATTGAATGTAACATTTTTTGTATTAAGAGTTAAATGATGATTGATTTCAAGGATTTTTTTTCCCTAATTTAAAATATGAATATTTTCATGCAATTTGAAATTTAATTACATAAAAATATTATAATTTAATTATTTACATGATATATGTATGTATGTATGTGTGTGTATATATATATATACATATGTATTTACGAGCCCGAGCCCGAGCCCAATTCAAGCCGAGCCTGCTCCCGCTCAAGCTCGGCTTGAATTTGGATTGTATTTAGGTAGCGAAGGGATTATTAGGGTCAATTTGATGCTAATCCAAGAGCTAGCAATCAATAAATTATCTAGAAAATATTTAGGGCAAGAGTATTTATAGAATTTTCATAGGCAGACGATGGCTAGCCCTACTAGCAAAGTTGAGGCTCCAAGATATTAGAGGTTTTGAGTTCTACTCTCACTGATAGCGTGTGAGTCTTTCTCTATTTTATTGGTAGTTCTTGTTAGTTGTTGTAATTTAGTTTTAGTGCTATATGTTGATTGATGATTTATATCGATGATGTAATTGATATATGTAACCGATTATCTCAAAAAAAAAAAAATCTAAAGGAAAGATATCGTTTCATAAAGATCAGATCACAGGTGATCTACTATCCATATTTAATTAAGATCATTGAGTCGGGTCAAACCAAACCAAAAAAAACATATAAACACTTATAAAGCGATTTCCTTAAATGCTAAAAAATCTCGGTCTTTTGATAATTATATGCCTAATTTAGGCATATCAAAAACAAATCTATTTTATACTAGCTAGAAAATAGGGAGATCAATACAGACAGAAATCTTTTACACGTCTACATCCCTTCTTGCTTTTCCTTTCATTATTTGTATTTTTTTTAAATCCTTCCCCTAGTCATTGTTATAACACAGCATACTCCTAATAATTACTTTGAATTTTTAATCCTAATTTGATGATTAATCTTGAACTATATATTAATGGATTCTAGCTAATGTATGATCCACATGAAGTGCTTACTAAAAGAATATTTAAAATTTAATGTTATATATTAAAAACATTATATAATATTTAAAATAACATACATTGGCGAGCATCAGTTGTTAAATAGCTTATGATCCGATACATAATATGCTCGCCAATTCTTTCTTTCAAAAAGTATGAAAATTTAAAATAACAGCAAAGAAATAATATTAAAAATGAATAAGTAGATATAAATTAATTTATATTTATGATAAATAAATATACATATATATATATATAAATATTTTCTCCTGGAATATTTTTAAACAAAACAATGACAGAAATATTAGTACATAACAATTCATCATTCAAATGTAAGATCCAAATTTCTATCTTTTCACATCCCATCCTCCGATTGACAAACATATACATGTACAAAGATAATAAATGCTCCTTATCTTGAATCACCGCTAGCACCAATAATAAATTAAGACATATTATGCAAACAATAACATGTTAAATCAGTGGCGCTCACATCTAGCAGTTCAACAAAATAAAAATAAAAATAAATAAATACACGAAAATAAGTATTAATATTACAAACTGCAGGCTCAGAGTACTTCTGGTAAAATCAACACTCAAACCTAAATAATACGTACAACATTAATACTGAACATATATATCTCTACTTCCAATTAAGTTCCAACTTCAACTTCCTCTTATTCATTCCGCCCCAAAAACACGCAGTTAATTAGCTCTTTGAATTACACACCACCACAAAAAGCCATTCAGTTAACCATACTTCAATTTCTCACCTAATTTAATCAAGATTAAGAAATTAACTGCAGTTTAATTATCCTTTAATTTGAGTTTTCAGTCCATAATTCTGCCATAAGGATCACCCATGAAGTACCTAAAGCAGCTATCAGTTATAGTATTTCCTGAATTATCATCATTATTAGTATTATTAGGAGATGATGATGAATTTCCATGATGATCATTTAGCCTCATAATTGTATGATGATGATGATGATGATGATCAAACCCTTGTTGTTGTTGTTCACAATAGGCTGATCCCCCAATAGAATTCTCTTTCCTTTTCTTGTTGCACTTGAGTAGATAATTATTAACACAATCCCATTTCTCTTTGCACATTATAGCACTCCTTTCATGTCCAAAACAACACATTTTTCTTGCAATTTCTTCCCAAAGCATCTCTTCTGATATCCCACTAATCTGATGAAACTTCACTTCCATTCCACTTCTCAATTGAATTAGTCTATTTATCTCACATTCTGGCCAAATGTCACCTCTTGATGAGTTATTAACATTCATACTTTCATGACTCCCATCATCATTTTGATTCTCACTTATGTTCTCATGACCCCCCATCATCTCCTCTGGGGGCGAAACCACGGTCAATTCCTTGCCCGTAAACTTGTGCAAAGCATCCATTATAGCAGCATCCCTAGCTTCAATCCATGCTCTCTCACTAGCCCAAAATTTATGCTCTCTCTCTACCCTTAAACCATCTTGTTTCCTCCATTCCTCCTCTCTCAACATCCTCTCTTGCTCTTTTTGTTCAATAGTTTTCACCATTTTCTCCATCCATGCTTCCTGTTTATCCATCAATTTCTTCATTTGAACATCGATAAAATCTTTGATCTTCACTTTCCAATTCCTCTTGCCCTTTTTTTTCCTTTTCTTTTGATCATTAACATCATCTATGCCCTCATTCGGATCATCGCTACCGCCCGAAGAATTACTCGTTTCGGAATCCGAATAATTCGAGAGGCTAAGGCTAGTGTCCGAGAGCTTTGCACCATGAAAGGCTTCTTGATTGTTATTATAAGCTAATGAAGGGTTATTATTAGGAAAATTGTAATGAAAACTACCACTACTACCACCTATGAGATGGGCTTCAGAGATAGAAGCTGAATTACAATTATTATTATTATTATTATCACCATAAAGAGCTTCAAGTTGTCTAAAGAACCTGTAATGTTTGCCATCTTGCCTTCCAGCTTTGCCTTCTTTAGTCTTTTTGTAATACTTGTACAAATTCTCAAACTTCTCTCTGCATTTTTTGCCACTCCTATGATATCCATGTTCCTCAGACATTATCCTGATATTTAAGAAGAAAAAAAACAAATATTTTAATGAGAATTAAATAAGATTTGATACTGGGAATTGAAGATTTTTGCAGTAAAGTTATTAACCCTAGTTTTGTGTAATGGGATTTCTAAAAAGCCTCATGTGATAATGATATTTGCTAAGGATGGCCAAACTCATGTGGTTTCTTTGATTCAGTAGTGCAGACAAACCCCATTTGAAATTATATCTATGTATATATATATATATATATATATGTATATATCACTAACTATTCAAAAGAACTATTAATTACTGCTCAGATATTAAATCTCGAAAAATGTTTAAGTAAAAAACACAAAAAATTGGCCTTTTATCCAAACTCACGAAAAGCGGGAGAATTTATTACCGAAAATATTAAGATCTTATGATTTAAAGAAGTGATTGTTAGGTGACCTCACATAAATCCAGAATGAGAAGAAAGTAAAGATATATATGTGTGTGTGTGTGTGTGTATATAAAAAGCAACAGCTGCTGATTCTTGAACTGAGCTGAACTTCACAGTAATTAGCTGCTGTCATTTTCTTAAACGAAAAAATAGATTTAAAAGTACTGATGAAATAACTAGTAGAAGAAGCAAGAGAGAGCAATAATTAGCTAAACAAAGAAAGTAAAGAAGAAGAAAAATAAGCTGCACAAAAAAATAGGAATAATAAGCTAATTAAAGAGAAAATTAAGAAAAACAATAAGCAACATAATTTGAAAAAAAAAAATAGAAAGAAGAAGAAAAAACCCCCAAAATCAACACCAAGAAAGTACTTTTTTTTGTGTGTTTTTTTTGGTGGAAAAATAAATTAATATTTACAAGATTGGATGACAAGCAAGAAAAGCATAATAATATCCTAGCAATAGGAAGAGGGCCGTGGCCGAAATCAAAACTTCCAATCATGAGGAGGAGGAAGAAGAGGTAACTGTAATCATATCTTTTTTACTCCAAATTCAGATTTTTATTGCCACATATGCCGAAAATATGGTCACGACACCAAAGATTGCCGCAACAGAATGTTGGTGCGAATTTGCCAGATTTAGGGCGTAGATTTATTTCTGAGTGAAACAATCTTGAAGAAGAAGTTCAGTAGCCACCGACGATTCAAAGAAAGTTCAAGACGGTAAAAGAACTCAATATACACACACACATATATATATATATTAAATCACACTAGTGATTGAGTTCTAATTGCCTCTTGAATTTAATCAAAAAATTGTGAAAATAATCGACTCGAGAACTGGGTTTAATTTTGAAACCTAGAATTTAGAGCAGCTAGTATTGGTGAATTTTGAAATTAGGTTAACTCATATATATATATATATACACATACATATACATGTATTGTGTGCAACAATTACATACCTTGAGACCTCATCCCACAACGGACCCTTCTGATTAGCCTCCTTGAATTTGGAGTCAAGCCTTGATCTGATTTCAAGTAGAGTAAGCGTCTCTTGCCTCGGCCATCTCCCGGTGCCACCGTCTCCGCCGCCTCCTCCGCCGCCATCGAACCCGCTTAAGCTGCACGCAGCGGCGGCGCTGCTGGAGGCGGCAGCACCTGCTGCATTAGTATTGGCCGCAGTAGTAGAGTCTGATCGAAACATGAGCATATCGTAGGGGTTTGGTGGCGGGGCCAGGCCGCGGTGGCTGGATAGCAAATCCGGCGGCGGAGGGATCGCCGGAAATAAAGGCCTACTGCTCATGTACTGCCGTAGATCGGCCATCCCGTATTGATCTTCCATGTTCTAGAGAGAGGGAGGGAGAGAGAGAATTTGAGGTGAAAGGAGCGGCAGAGGCGGATCGTGTTCTTACAAAAAAAGGTTTTGAATTCATGTAGAGGACAATGGCCCCATTTCTTTGCTGCATCAAAAGTAATGTAGCTTTCTCTTTCTCTCTCTGTCTCTCTCTCCCTGTGATACGTGTATCTATCTATATTCTATAGGGTTTGGATTCGTACAGTATTGATGCAACGTATTAGATACAAGTATTGGGGGTTGGGGGGGGGGGGGGGGGGGGGGTTGAGGGGGGTGTATTGGAATTATTTAGTGTGAGGGTAGGCAAATAAAGCGAAGACAATTGTCAAAAGTTAAGAAGAGGTGGAAATGTTCACAGCCCTTCTTCCTTGCTTGTGCTTCTACAGTGTTTATGATACTGCCTTTTTGACTCCTCCCTCTCTCTCTTCCTTTTTTTCTCTCTCTAAATTTCTCAACAGTCGCTGCTCAAAACTCACAACCCACAAGGGAGACACACTCCTCTCTCTCTCTCTCTCACACACACACATACACACACAAACACAGATAAATTTAACACGTATATATACATATATATATATATATATATAGGCATGTGTTGTCTCTTATTAAGTAGACTGACTTTGTCTGTTAATTGATGTATCAGAATAATCAGACGGATTTTTAACACAACTCAATCGAAGAATGACTTTTGTTAAGCTCTCTTTCATATATATATAACAATGGTTGTCTCTACTGATTTGTTTAGTTAAATATATGTCTCATCTTATTCCTTTTGTTCCTAACAATAAATAGTTCTACCAAATAACTGCAACACTATAGATATATCTTGTTTGAATTTATGGCAACAGTTTCTTCCTTCTCCGATCCAAACAAAAGGAATTTCCATTGGGGCTCGAGGGTACTATTAAGTCCACTAATCGAGTTCTCGTTTTGATTAATTTATTTTATTTGTTCATCCTCTTTCCTATTCGGGTACAAGGGTTTTTTGGAAATTTAGAGTTACAAATTTTTTGTATATAATTTTTTCTGGTGGAGAATCTGTTACAGTGCATACAATGGCACTGTTCAGAATTCCATGGAAGACTTTTAGGGTTTATTTTTAGTCAATAATTTATTTATTTATCTGTTGTTGTGGAGATTTATAAGCACATGTTGCCAAGTTCTTCAATATATATGAATGAGCTATTGGTTTTCCAGTTGCGTCAGTGGTGGTCTGTTTGCTTCTCTTTTTAGCTTGTTTAATCCTTTTACTCCTTTTGGTTGAGGAGACAACTAAAAAAGTAATGCAAAACGATTGATCCAACTTAAATATGTATTTTTGTTTAATGAAACAGGTACATGATTCAAGTCATGAAAAAATAATTTATAATGAATTAGTAACTCTTACAATTAAGGACGGACTCAAGTTTTTTCTGGGGTGAATACGAGAAAAAGAGAGCAAAACATAGTTTTTTTTTGAGATTTTAGAAGGGTGAAATTTCGAATATAAAAAAATTTGTAGGCCAAAATAAATAATTTCTCAAAGTTGAGGAGGTGGGTGCCATCTAGGGGTGCCCACGAGCCGAGCTCAAGCAGAGCCGAGCCTTATTTAAGAATTTCGGGCTCGAGCTCGACGAGTTTGAGAAAAATGAGCTCGAGCTCGTTCAAACTCGAGCCCAAATCGAGCCGAGCTGAGTTTGAGTAAAAAGTTAATTTTCTTTAATTAATATATATATTCTTAATAATTTTGTATTAATATATATAATTAAATATAATCATCATAATATTTAATATCTAATAATTATTACATATATAATATTATAACATATTATATTATATTTATGTAAATGGCAAAAAAATAAAAAAAATATTATATTATATATATATATTTTTTTAAAAAAAATAAAAATAAATTATTTTTTATTCAGACTCGCTAGCCTTCGAACAGGTATAGTTAGGCTCGAGCTCGGCTCGACATAAAAGCTTAGCTCATTAGGCTTGGCTCGGGCTCGAATTTTCTCGAGCTCGAGTCGAGCTTTTTTCGAGCCGGCTTGGCTCGACTCGTTGTACACCATTGCCACCATCAATCCCTGGCTCCGTCTCATGGTTACAATCAGTTGAGAACTATTATATATGAAAGTAGAGAAAGACGCATACTAGACTACAACAAAATATAGTTTTAGTGGTATAATTTAAAATGACAATGCCAAAATTGTCACTAAATATACATAATGAATGACAATAATTTTTTCTTTGTCACTATAATGATTTTAAGTGACAAATTCTTTATTAACATGTTAGAATCAAGCTCTTACCACTAGGCTAATAGTTATAGCTGATAACAGAGACACAACTTTACTTCCTTGTACATGTGGTAGCAAAGCACCGTCCTAGGGCGTTGAGGTGGTTGCGCCCTTAGAAGGCTTAAGCGGCTTGGGTCGGGCTGTTAGTTCTCATATCCAATTCAAAGGATAGTGCTGCCAATAAATGGACAATCACAATATTGACAATAAATGTACGATCACCCCATCACCAGTTTGGGAGACTCGAACTCATGACTTCGCTCTGATACCAATTTTTAGGATCAAACGCTTAATTAGCATCAGACTAAATTGTAGCTGATAGCAGATGCGCAACTTTGTCCTCGCACATGGTTTGGCAGCAGAAAGCATCGTCCTAGATGTTGTTCGGTAGTAAGGTGATTGCGCCCCAAGAAGGTATAAGCGTTATAGGTTGGGCGGTTAGTCCTCGTACCCGAGTGTAGGGATGGAAACGGGACAGGTATAGCAAGACTCAGGACCCATCCCGTTAAAAATTTTTAATACCCGGAGCCGGTCATTACCCGCCCCGCCCCGGACTCGGCGGGTTCGGGTCCTACCCATTAGACCCGATCGATTTTTATTTTTTTTACTTTTTTCTTAATTTTTTTTTGCCTATTTTGTTCTCACAAACGCATTCAAAATAAATAAATAAGTAAATAACATCGAAATCGATGATTCAACGTAAACACATCCACTACAAGTCATCCGTTACTAGACAATGAGAAGTGGATTTTGAGTTTAGACTTTAGATTCTAATTAATTGACTCTTTTTTTTGTATCTAGTTAAGGTTGTAAAGTAAGTTGCTATTGCAAATAACACTTTTTTGGATACAATTTATATATATTGATAAGTTTTAATAATAATTAGATATATAAAATGAAAAAAATATTATGTTATTAATGGGGGCGGGTCCGGGGCGGGTATCGGCTGGACTCGTTACCTGCCCCGGACCCGGTCGAGTCTTGAATTTCGATATCCGGATCCGGACCAGACCCCATTTTATGGACTCGTACCCACCCCAATTGGGGTGGGTTCAGGGCGGGTACTCGTTAGACACGACCCCATCGCCATCCCTACCTGAGTGAAAGGATGATGCTGTTAATAAATATTCAATTACAGTAGTGACAATAAACACACGCAATACAAATAGAATCACAACTATATTCGTGCCGCTATATAAAAGTTTCAAATAGTCCTATCTTTTCCAATTCACACAAAAGGCAAAACTTGAATTTGATTCTCTACCTACGTCAATCACAAATGTGGAATTATAATGGCTAACTCTCGTGCATGATATATAAAGTTATAAACCACCACCATATAAATGTCGGAAAATTATGGTCTATATCCGATTTGATCGAACGAAATTGAGTGAGTTACACTTATGATATGGTTGCTCTTTCGTATTTTGAGTTACGATTGTAATGGATCAAACCTGTAGATTCAAATTGATTACATGAATAAAAAGCAAATTCAAACTAGAATTTTCCATTAATGCTAGAACTACAATTACGAAGTAATAATTAAGATAAAATGTAGGGAATGTATATAAACCCTGACCCCTTCCACCGTTCAAACCGAATGGATACGGAACCCCCTCCATTTTAATTTTTCTATAAACAATTGTTATTAGTATTTATTTTTATTATTATGAATCAATTAAGAAAGCAAATAGTTCGACCATCACCCGAATCAACTAGCTTGGTTCAAGCCTCTATCAACCACAATCTAAAAATGCAATCCAAATTAATAGTTCCATTCCAAAAAGAATGAAATGCACATTGAATTGGGATTCGGGGTATAAAGATAGAATTCATCCTACCAACAACCTGAGCCCAGCACACATCCACGTATAATGTACAAATATAATGAATTTATATAATAGTTTTCTTATAATTCATTTTTATGAACACTCAAAAATATAAAATATTTATATCCCCGTTCGCCATTAATATTTCTAAGAGTGGGAATTTGACTTTGTTTTAATGACAACTTTTTCTTATCTCCCCCATTCTGTACGCACCACACACACACACACACACATATATTTTGTTAATTATATGAGTTGCAATTACAAATATGTTTCTTTACTACTTGCTACTAGATGAGTTGGAGTTATAGAATGCAATTCAAAATAGTGTCCTGCCAACCCAACCTCTAAAAAAATCAAATTCGATAAATTTGAATCGCTTGATTGAAAAGATAATTATTGCGTTACTGTTTAAGCATTTCTCAACCTGTATATTTTGGGTCGAGTTGAAATTTTATTATGAAACGGTCTAAAACCAATGATGTACACACTCAATAAGAACTATCTTTGTTCCAATTTTAATATACATTTCTTTTATAAATTTTGTTTCTTTGAGGGACATGCTTTTGTTGAATTTATACGCTATGATAAAAAGTCAGCAACAATCAACTTTAGCTCGTGATTTTAGCTTTTCGATTGCTTTCTGTTTATACACGATCAACTTTAAGTTGAGCCTTCCCTTTGCTGTTTATAGCAAGATTTTTACAGCAAAAAATTGAACTTAATTTACGTTGTACAAAAGAACCATTTTATTCCTAGTTTGGCCAAAAAACAATGCTCATGTCGCATTCACTTGACTTCTCGCACACCGGACTCCTTTGCACGAGGTATTATCCGTTTTGGCCGAAACCTCATGAGTTTGTTCTTAAAAGGCACCTTGCTAGGGTGAGAGGAGTTTCAGGCTTACAAGCCTCTACCCTCCTCTCTACCCGAAGTGGGAAGTGGTTACATACACATCATAAGCCCCATCTGACAAGGTGTTTGGGTAGGGCACATGGCCTCGTTCCCACAGACTGCGCCCATATGATGTGGCATGCACTTACCTTCTCGCACATTAGACGCTTTTGAATGAGGTATTGTCGACTTTTGGCCGGAGACTCACAGCTTTGTCTTTAAAAGGCGCCTCGTTAGGGAGAGAGGAGATTAGGGCTTATAAGCCTCTCACGACCATCATCTCCATCCAATGTGGGAAGTAGTTACAGACACATCACAAGCCCCTCAGACGAGGGGCTTGGGTAGGGCACCTGTCCTCATTTCCAAACATGGCGCCAATGTGATGTGTCATGCATTTGCCTTTTCACACCTAACGCTCTTGCACGAGGTATTGTCAGCTTTGGTCGGAGCTTCACGAGTTTGTCCTTAAAAAGCGTCTCGTTAGGGAAAGAGGAGCTTGGGGGATTTATAAGTCTCTCAAGACACTCGTCTCCATTCGATGTGGGAAATAATTAGATACACATTAAATGTCAATAATCAGATGATTAGTATCGACTTTAAAATCGCCAAATGTGTATGACAAATTGACAATGGGCGAATATCCTTATTTTATAGCACTAAGGATATATTACCTTATCGAGTAAATTAACAATTAGTAAATAATTTTATTATATATCTTCTAGCTATAAAAAAAACATATATAAGTACTATATAGGTTGAGTCAAGAGTTAAACAGTTCCAGAGATACTAAATAAAAATTCTCCGACAGTGACTGTAATATTTAAAGAACAAGGGATAATAGCAGACATCCCCTCAGTTATGGGGTAATGTGCACTTTGCCCCCTCACTTATCATAAAATGTGCATTTCACCCTCTCGGGCAGTGCCGGCAGATTCGAGCACCACACTTATCATAAAAATTAGACTTTTGCCCCCTGATTTATGTGTTTTTGTAGCATTTTGCCCCTCCACTTATGTGTTTTGTAGTACTTTGCCCCTGCTCGAGCTGCCCGAGGAGGTGAAGTGCACATTTTATGATAAGTGATGGGGCAAAATGCACATCACCTCATAACTGAAGGGGTGTTTGCCATTATCCCAAAGAACAAACACTATGATCAAACACTTTTTTTATCTAAACTTGAAGGAATCTTTAAACGAGCTTAATTCAATATTTTTGTCTTAATAAATGTTACACGGTTACACCATTATATGACACTATTGTGTGATAAAAAATTTGAACTGAAAATGCTCGTTGTAGTTCAAGTAATCTTTTTGTCCAGCCGGCGTATTATTTAATTAACATTTTTTATGTTCTAAATACACATCCAAAGTAGCTAGTATTCTAATCAAGACCTTTTAGCTGTAGATTCTTGGGCTTCGGTGTTAGTACTTAAGTGGTGCTGCGAAAACTCATCATTGACCAAAGTCGTTTTAGAGAAATGATGGAATATGGTACAAATTACAAAAGCACACTAAATTCTGCTGAAGATAATGTTTCTTTCCTTAGATACAAATAAGTAGGGAAAAATATAATTTTGGTCTCATAATTTAGTATTTGTGTGCTTTTAATCTTAATATTTTTGAATTTAGCATTATATGTCTCATAATTCCAAAAACTATGCATTTTGGGTCCCAAAATATGATTACGTCATGTATTTGGCAAAATTGGCATGTGCCGTTCACGTTTTTGGGAGTTATGGGACCAAAAACGCACATTTTTGGTGATCCCACGTGAGCCGCACATGTCAATTCCGTATAAATACATGACATAATCGTATCTTGGGACCAAAAATGCATATTTTTTGGAGTTATGGGACGTATAATGCTAAAATTAAAAATATTGGGACCAAAAACACATATGGACTAAGTTGTGGGATCAAAATTGCAATTTTTCCCAAATAAGTACAAGTAATTGATGTTAGGAATTGTAACATCATAGTACAAACAAATAATCAAGATAAACATAAAAATTAAGCCTAAAAGAATGAACAACAACATTTTAAGCGGTTTGACATAATTGCAAACATCCATGTGCCAACCTAGATCTACATTTTTATTTCTCTAATTGAATATGAGTATATCATTGAATTACAAATTGAATTCTACTATTTATAATAGAGGAGAAACCTAAACCCCAATAAATTAGAAAAACAATCCTAATTGACATAGGGAACAATTCCTAAACACAATCGGAAATAATTCTAATCAATTAAGGACTCAAATATGTCAAAATCCGCCAAACTTGCACCCCACAACACAAAATTCGCCAAAAAAACACGCTGCCAACTCATGGCGCCATGGTGCAGCGAGCGAAATTGCACGTTGCAACGCCGTTTTTCTACGACCACTACCTGGCTGCGCTGCGACGAGCAGAAAGCCTCGCTGCAGTGCGGCCTCAGCTGCTCTTCTGCCTTGCTGCGCTGCTGGGAGATATTCTGCTCGCTGCAGTGCGACGTTTCTCGCCTGCCCCGTCGTGCCCTCTTTTTTGACCCTTCGTGACCCTGGTCAACCTCGATTCTTCTTGGCTCTATTTTGACTCCACTTCTTGACTTTATTTTAATCCGATTCCACCAAACCCATCAATTGATACTACCAGATAAATGATTGGATTTTTGTAATTTATATTTATCATAACAAATAAATACATTTGTATATCAAGAGTTTGTGACAAAATAGTGGAAGATTACCAGTGATATGTAGTATTTTTCCAAATTTTAAAAGTGCTCTTAACACTTCAAGAAAAAACTTAAATCAAATTTCTTTTCATTTTTCCTTTCTATAAGGTGCCGACACATGATGTGAAATAACTTGTCTCTATCCCTGATTGGGAAGGGCATTGTCTATAATAAATTTAAATTAAAGTGAATAAGATTGGGTACTTAGTGAGATGTATATGTGTGTATGTGTGTGTATATATATATATATGATATTATTATTTTTAAGAAGAAAGAATCTAAGTCCAAATAATTATACGCACTAATTATTACATTCTAATTTATAAATTAATAAAATTACGGTGATAAGATTTAGTTCTTGCATGCACACATAATGATTCTGAAATTCTTTTGTAATGATTACTCCCTAACCCCTCGCCTAATAATTTAAAAATGAACTCACAAAAAAGAAAAAAGAATAAAAATAATAATACAATAAGTAAAGTGAATAATTGAATCGTTTGGGTGGTACTGCGGCTTATGAATGATGGACCCAATTGTTGTTCGTCTTTTTTGTAATTCAGATAAGAACACAACTACAAGTCCATGTCAATATATATATATATATATATATATATATACAAGGAACCCCTGACATTCATGTACAATTTCTCCCGTACAAACCTTTCCATTTAACACGATTTCAGTACAATGTGTAATTGCGTTATTTTTTTTAGTTTTCACAATTTTGCTTCCTTCTTTGTATAATTTTATCATTTTTGCAGCTGGACAGTATCGGCGACGAAGCCAAAGATTATACATAGGGAGCAAAATTGTCATGATATACATATGTTTTGTTTGATTGGTAGTTGAAGAATTACATGGGGTTGTGGGGGGCTTGGCCCCGCGGTACTGTACACTATATATGTGTATGTGGAAAATATGAGAATTAGGTTTAGTAAAAATAATATTTGATACATTTGATACGAACCATATAAAAATAATATTTGATACATTTTTCATAACTAATCAAATAAAATATAATTTTACAACTAAAATGGAAAATGGTCCTAATATTAAATAAAACAAAACATAAAAAGCCTAACAAGTATGATTTGATTAATATTAATTTTAATATTTCAAATTAAAAATGGTAATCATCGTTACATTTCATCAATAATATCCGGTTTCGTGAAAATCGACTATAAAAAGATAAAACAAAAATAAAAAGATACTTATTATATATAGAGACGAAAAACGATTGATGAGATTTGAATAAATCATGGGTGATGAGAAAATATAAAATTATAACAAAAATGCTAACCTAAAATTTAATTATATAGCTTATTGGAATGTTCAAACGAGTCAATTGTTCTATTATGATCATTTGGACTAGTTTGTGGGTTGGGAATGTGAATTAATTTTGCTTTATGTTATTTTTGAAGGAAGGGCGAAATTACAAATTTTTAAAAATTTATATATACATGAAAATTAGAAAATAACAAAATTGAGGGAGGGGGGCGGGGGCTCCAGTACGTTGCTACGTTTTTCGACTATATATCTATTCATCTTATAATTTTGTCTTGGTTTATTTATTTATGTACGCAAAAGGTGTTTATTGCATTTTAGATTTAAATTTATTCTTGTATTTTCTTCATAAAAAGTTTCGCTTGGTTGGAAATTGTTGAGACGAACTAGTATTATCATTTTTTTTAAAAAAATAATATCAAATTTGTAAAACATATTCTTATTATGTTGACAGGATTTATGCTACATTAATCTTGTGGTATTTCAAATCGCAAACTCTCTTGATACACTACTACAGAAATCACTTATAACAGCGGTGTTTTTGAGCCTATGGTAGCGGTTTTTAATCGCTGTTATATGGTTTTGACCTATGACAGCGGTTCCTTCCGAAACCGCTGTCATAGGGTTAAAAAAAAAGAAGATTTATTTGGACCCTATGACAGCGGTTCCGACTGAACCGTTGTCATAGGGGTTAAAAAAAAAATTTGGATCCTGTGACAGCGGTTCAGCCGGAACCACTGTCATAGGGTCGTTTATTTTATTTTATTTTTAATTTTATTTTCTCGATTATAATGTTACTATGTCCGAATGACACGAAATTCGCACGGTCATAGTGAAACGCCATTCTGAACAAAACGCATGATTCATGCGCTATCGTGATTTTAGCCATTTGAGATCGTTTAAGACCTCAAATATGCATTTTATTACAAAAATACCCTATTTTCATAATAAAACGCAAATTTGAGGCCTTAAACGATCTAAGATGGCTAAAATCACAAGAACGCATGACGTAGTCATGAGGTTTGTTCAGAATACCGTTTCTCTATGACAGTGTGAATTTCGTGTGATTCCAACACCGCAAAATTTCAACCGAGAAATATTTTCATAAATACACAAATATACATACACCCACACATACACAAATATACATACACTCATCCACATATATACATACACAAATATACACACACCCACATATACACAAATATACACACACCCACACATACACAAATACACCCATTAACATATACACAAATATACATACACCCATCAACATATACACAAATATACATACACCCATCCACATATATACATACACAAATATACATACAATCACATATACATAAATATACGCACACCCACACATACCCAAATACACCCATTAACATATACACAAATATACATACACTCATCCACATATATACATACACAAATATACATACACCCATCCACATATATACATACACAAATATACATACAACCACACATACACAAATATACACACACCCACACATACACAAATACACCCATTAACATATACACAAATATACATACACCCATCCACATATATACATACACAAATATACATACACCCATCAACATATACACAAATATACATACACCCATCAAAATATACACAAATATACATACACCCATTAACACATACACAAATATACATACACCCATCCACATATATACATACACAAATATACATACAACCACATATACACAAATATACACACACCCACACATACACAAATACGCCCATTAACATATACACAAATATACATACACCCATCAACATATACACAAATATACATACACTCATACACATATACACAAATATACATACACCCATCAAAATATACACAAATATACATATACCCATCCACATATATACATACACAAATATACATACAACCACATATACACAAATACACACACACCCACACATATACAAATACACCCATTAACATATACACAAAGATACATACAACCATCAACATATACACAAATATACATACAACCACATATACACAAATATACATACACCCACACATATACAAATATACATATATGTATATATATAGTGAGAGAAAGAGATGAGGCAGGCTTACGGTCGTGGTCGTGGTGGCAGCGGCGGCGGTGGCGATGCCGAGCCTTTGGGGGGGGGGGGTCGAGAGAGAGAGAGAGAGGCCGAGAGTAGTGAGAGAGAGGCAAAACTGAAATTTGAGAGTGAGAGAATAAGGGGGGCGGCTGTCTGACCTAGTAAAAACCCGACAGCCTATGACAGCGGTTCGGGGCAAACCGCTGTCATATCCTAGCACTATGACAGCGGTTCTCCCAGAATCGGTGTTATAGCCCAGCCCTATGACAGCGGTTGTGCAAAACAGCTGCCACAGGATATATATTTTTATTTATTTTATTTTCTGAAAAATTTATGACAGCGGTTCGTGGCGACCGCTGTCATATCTCGGCACTATGACAGCGGTTCGGGGAGAACTGCTGTCATAGGTCCGAACCGAATAGCCCTATCACAGCGGTTTTGCAAAACCGCTGTCATAGATACGCTGTAATAGAGTATTTTTGTAGTAGTGATAAGTGATACGGAGCTTTAAACAAGAAAATGCTTCTACAAAATTAGTTGCCCCTCAATTTATCTACAAAATTAGTTGCCCCTCAATATTTATCAACTTTTTAAAGTGGATTAATTACAATTTTTATTGTTTCAAAATGTTATGGCGTAAAGTATAAAGGAGCATTATACTAAAAAAAAACATATGATCTAAATAACATATCAAAATTGTTACTAATTATAAATCTTTTATGCAAAAAAAATATTTTATCACAATAATAAATTTTACATGTTTAAGGCCATCTCCAACACAGGGCCAAAATGGAGCATAAACACATTTTTAGCCCTCCAATGGAGCGCTAAAATAGCGTTGTTCACTGATTTGGCGTAGCACTGTACACCAGCCCAAATTTAGCGTTGGTGGTTACTTTTTTTGTTTTTATTTTAGTTCATTATTTTGTAATAGTCACAATTAGGTCCTATATAATTTGGTCCTTAAACTTTAAAAAGTTTCAACTAGGTCCAAAGTTATGTAATTTTTTTCCATTTAATTATATATTGTTTTCATTTAATTATAAATAATAGATATTTATTAAAATTAGTACAAAATGCATATTCCATATAAATTTAAAATATTTAAAAATTAATTCCAACATAGATTAATACTACACAAAATGCGAAAATTACATAAATATTAATTATTTAATATTATAAATAACAAACATATTTATTTGGATGAATACGTAATATAAAACTTACAATTGGGTGCATTTGTGAAATATGAGAAATAATATAAATGAGGTGTAAAAATAAATATATATAGAATATTGATTTGATGCAAAAGATACTGCAGTATGTTGTAGAGCAAATACTGTAGCTGAACTAAAATAGTGCAAAAGTTGCACCACTTTAGCTGTCCACATTGAAGATGGTTTAATAGCACTACAACAAAAAAATAATATTTGTGACAAATTTGAAGTGACAATGTTAAAATTGTCACTAGATATGCATAATGAGTGACAATAATTTTTGCTTGTCACAATAAGAATTTTTAGTGACAAAAGTTTTTTAAAGTTGTCACAATTGACAATTAGTGACACATGTATAGTGACAACACAAATAGAGTGACAATTATAGTTGTTGTCACTAAGTTATCACTAAATGTGTGTCACTAATTGTCAATAGTGACAACAATTTTCTTTTGTCATTAATTATCAAAAATGACAACTTTTATACAATTCTTCTCACTATTAAACATCTGGAATTTATTTTAGTGACAAAACAAAAGCTCTTGTCACTAAAAATTTATAATTAGTAATATTGTCACTTTGACATTTTGTCACCAATGTCTTATTTTTTGGTAGTGTAGTGACAAAATTTGTATAGAAATTGTCACTCTTGGAAATTGATGACAAGGAATTTGTTGTCACTGTTGACAATTAGTACACCCTTTTAATGACAACTTAGTGGCCAATTATAGTTGTCACTCTTTTTGTGCAGTCACTAATTGTCACTATACATGTGTCATTAATTGTTAATGGTAACAATTTTAAATAAACTATTGTTATTAAAAGGATCTATTTTGTTGCAAAGCAAAATCATTGACACTCATTATTTATATCTAGTGATAATTTTAACATTATTTTTTTTTGAAAAAATCAATTACATTAAACATAAGGAGGGATAGAAGTCGCATAATAACTCCCGTCCAGACTCGAACACGGTTTAATGGAAAAAAATGTTTTAAGAAGGAACTTGCCATCAAAAATCGGATTGATCACGATCTATCGTAAAAAAAATGCGTGTGTATATATATTGATTTGAGAAATGAGAGTTCACGTGTGATTGGAGATAGAGACGGAGCAGAAGGTTCTATCCATGCACGAAATATGTGGACCATATAATATATACATATAGGCCCTCAATCCAAGCGGATCAGGTGCTGCACCACTGCCTCCTAACCCTCAGCCTCTTCACGTACAACTACTTATAGCTTCCATTTTTTCTGTTCAATATTAATCCAAATGTGGTTGGGCGCTTTCAAATAATTTTTGGGGCAAATTGCACTTTTGATCCCATAACTTAAGCTTTTTCAATTTTGGTCCTATTGTTTACGGGTTTATCACATTTGGTCCTATAACTTGCATTTTTTTTATCAATTTTGGTCCCATTAATGTTTTCCGTCCAAAAACTAACGGAATTGGCACGTGCGTGGCATGTGATCCATTAGTCAAACCTTAAAAAAAAAAATCCATAAAAACATATTTTTTTATTTTATTATTAGCTTTCTATTTTTTATTTTGATTTTTTCTTTTTCTTCTTCATCTTCTTCACCAAAAATACCCCAAAAAACCTTAATTTTATCTCTACACCAACTCCATCATCACCAACACCATGAACACCACCTTCCCCCCCACCTCCACCGCCGCCACCACTCTCACCGCCGAGATCCGCCACCACCACCACCACCACCACCCTCAACCCAATCCGCCTCCACCGCATCCAAATCCGCCGTCGCCACCACCATTCTCACCGCCCAGATCCGCAGCCACCATCACTACTCTCACCCCCTAGATCCGCCGCCACCACCACCACCACCTTTATCCGCCGCCGCCGCCGCCGCCACCCATTCATCCCAATCCCACCACCACCACCTACAAGCCGCTCTCACCCCCCACCCCCCGTATATAAGTATATGTATTTATATTTATATGTATATGTATATGCATATAAGTATATGTATTTTATATGTATATGCATATAAAAAAATCAAAATCAAAAATAAAAAATAATTTTTTTTTTAAAAAAGTTAGTTTGACTAACGGACACGTGTCGTCACCCTGTTAGTTTAGCTAACGGAAATCACTAATGGGACCAAAATTGAGAAAAAATACAAGTTATGGGACCAAATGTGATAAACCCGTAAACAATGGGACCAAAATTGAAAAAAGCCTAAGTTATGGGACCAAAAGTGAAATTTTCCCCCTTTTTTTTTAAAGAAAAATCGGTCTTATATATCATTCAATCGAAAGTTTACAACGCCTGTAACAATACAATTCATATTGACTCAAACGATGTAGTAAGAACATCTGAAACACTAACTATCAAGTTCTTAAAGATAACAAATTTTAAAAACTCACAAATGAACACAAGAAATTCTTGTGCAACTCCTATTCAAGGAGAGATGAAACTCTCATTCGAGAGAGAAAGCAAACTCTCATACAAAAGAGAAGATAAAATACTAAACAAAATATCTAAAACGTTATATAAAAATTTATGTATCACCCGTCTTCGTCTCGTCAAATCTGTCTCTGTCTCTTTAGATCCATATCCGTCTCGTCAGATTTGAAGATGTGTGGTGTACAACTTGAACAAGGATGCTCCAACCCAACCCGCCGACGATGGTGGTAACAATGGTGAAGTTGACAACTGATTCACCAAGCCATCGCCGGCGGAGGAAAATAGAAGAAAAAATAAAGTTAGAGTTTAGAAAGGGAGAGAGAGGCGTTCTTTCAAATAATTTAAGCACTCAAACAATTGAAATCCCAAATGTGTTTCGTCCCATTTTATCAGTACAAACTTAGTTAATTGTAGTATTTATTTCGAAATTGATATATATATATATATATATATGTATATGTATATAGATGGATAGATAAATTAATACATATATATTGCGTAGAGGAGTTATTTTATCTTGTTATAAAAAGAGCTTCTAACTTGAGCGGCGAGTGTAAAACTTTTACAAAGTAGTGAAGAAAGGCAATTAACAAATTTAGCAATTTATGTTCTCAAATAGCTAGTTAATTTTAATGTTATACTAATGTGATACCTAAAATCTGTTGCAAAATCTGCACTTAAAAGAAAGAATTCTGGAAAAATGCGAAGAACAATCTAGGCGAGAGTTGGTCTCTCTATCCTTAAAGCTATATTAACTTCCCAAGATACAACGATTACGTTTTGTTATTGAACCACTTCAAGAACAAAACTCCACGAACTGAATATGCTCAAGAACTCTCAGAGAAAAGAATGAGAATGCAAAAATGCAGATTTTGATTTTTTTGTGTGTGTTTTCATTCAGCCTGGGAGAGCCTTTTATAGGCGAGAAAATTAGACAAACCATTAACTCACATTAATTCTATTTTAATTTTTAATTTGTAATAGCAAACGTTTCAACCTGATTAATCCCATGTTTTGTCTGTTAAATTCAAAAATTAAAATCAGATTTAAAGAGAGCAAAAAACGTAAAAAACGTGGTCCATTTCAGATCTCTATGTTATGTCCCCAATTTTCTGCTGCTGCTGGAAAGAAATTGGGCCCAAGTTAATTAGTAAATTAATTCAAATTTGGCCCAAAAATATAATTCTTTGAGTCTAAAGCTCAACCACCAAGCCCAAAGCCCGGCCACAGCCCACGACCCACGCCTAAGCTCGAGCTGAGCGGGCCAAATGGCAGCGGTGGGCGTGCGTGTGTGTGCGCGCGCGAGGCGAAATGGACTAAGGCTAAGTCCTTACCCCTCCAAGCCCACACAAAAATGTCATGACCCAAGGGCCCAAAATATCATTATCCCACCATTGTATATAAATATACTTGTATTTTATTTCCAATGTGGGATAAGGCACGTTTCAAACACCCAACTTAAGTACTTAATTTCTCATTCGTTTTAACTCCGAATCGAGAAATTCGAAATGCTAGACTTGTCTACTCCCGAAGTAGGACAATATTATCCAATAATATCTAGTATCCCCGATACTTATAGTGTTCGAATTTCGTGTACAAAAGTGGCTAAACACACTTTTCACATATCCTTTTTCCAACAATCCCCACACGAATAAAATTAATGTAATGCATGAAATTGAGAGTTCAAACGAATTTTTATCACATCAGAAGAGGTAGCTTTTAGCTTTAAACCTTTCTTAGTGAGATATCATCAGATTTAATAGGCTACCCAATGAACATGATGTCTTGAATTGGTCAGCTGTTTGTGTAAAACCAGACAATGATATTCACATGATAAATTTTCTAAGCAAATTTTTAGTTCTCACTGTTGGGCACATTTTGGCCGTGGTACCCCTTCTTGGATTCATAAGTGCTTACATTTTACTTAATGTTGAGGCGGCCTACACCTCACACTTACATAGGTGATCTCCTATTTAAGAGTATCCTACTATACTCCACTTCATTTTCATGATAGTATAGGAATAATTAAAAGTTCCGAACTTAGCCTTTGCTAAATTTGTAGGATGCACTTCTTTATCCTAGGCAATGAGTTTGGAGTTTAAACTCCTAAGTGCCATACTGAATTTTCACAACTTAGTTGTCCCAGTGAACCATGATCTTGGGATCTCTAGTCAACATGGTTGGGTTACCGTTGTGTCAATTCTTAATTTGTAGACTTTAATCCCATTTCTCTTGATAGGCAGTATATTTGATCTCTAGGCAATCCTTTCGTTAAAGGATCTGCAATATTCTCCTTTGATTTTAGAATCAATGGAAATAATGTCATTAGAGATCAACTACTTAATGGTATTATGCCTACGACGAATATGTCTAGACTTACCATTATACATACTACTTTGAGCCCTCCTAATTGCCGACATACAGTCGCAATGAATCAAAATCGGAGGCACAGGTTTTTCCCAACAGGGAACATCTTTTAAGGAATTTCTTAGCCACTCAGCTTCTTCACCAGCTTTATCTAAAGCTATGATTCTGATTCCATCGTGGAACGGGCTATACAAGTTTGCTTAGAAGACTTCCACGATAGCGATCCTCCACCAACGGTAAATACATGCCCACTTGTGGACTTAGACCCATTCGTGTCTGATATCCAGTTAGCATCGCTGTATCCCTCTATTACATCTGGATATCTTGAGTAGTGTAATTTATATTTTTTAGTAAACTTTAAATACTTAAAAACTCTAGTTAAAGCATTCCAACGCTCTATACTAGGATTACTCGTGAACCTACTCAACTTGTTCATTGAATAAGCTAGATCAGGGCGAGTACAGTTCATGATATACATTAAACTTCTAATGACACTAGCATGTTCTATTTGTGATTCGGGTTCGCCATGATTTTTGTGTAGATGAACACTTAAATCCACTGGCGACTTAACTGGTGCACTATCGCTAGGTAGGAATTTTTCTAAAATCGTCTCAACGTAATGAGATTGTGATAAGACTAGTCCTTCAGAAGTCATCAGGATTTGACGTCTGCAAGTCCCATATCCTTCATGTTAAAATTCTTCTTTAACATTCCTTTAGTATTCATGATGATTTCATGATTACTACCCATTATCAATGTGTCATCTACATATAGACACACGATGATGTATGCTTTATGTGTTTGTCTAACATACACACATTTATCACACTCGTTGATCTTGAAACCATTTGACAACATTGTGCTATCAAAATTTTCATGCCATTGCTTTGGCGCTTGTTTCAGTCTGTATAAGGACTTTAGAAGTTTACACATTTTCTTCTCCTTTCCAGGAGCAACATACCCTTCGGGTTGTTCCATGTATATTTCTTCATCTAATTCTCCATTCAGAAATGTAGTCTTAACATCCATTTGATGTATCTCAAGGTTATGCAACGCGGAAATAGCGATGAGTAATCTAATGGAAGTTATTCTCGTTACTGGAGAATAAGTATCGAAGAAATTAAAACCTTCTATTTGTTGGTATCCTTTGACTACCAAATGGGCCTTATACTTATCAATAGTTCCATCAGTCTTGTACTTTCTTTTTAGAATCCATTTACAGCCTAAAGGCTTATTTTCCTTTGGAAGATCAACCAATTTCCAGTTATAGTTGTGCATAATAGACTCGATTTCACTATTGATAGCCTCTTTCCAGAATTGAGCATCTGGATCTGACATAGCTTTCTTAATTGTTCTTGGCTCCCCTTCTAATGTATATGATACAAAATCTGGACCAAATGATTTTGGAACTCTTGCCCTTTTGCTATGACGTGGTTCTTCGTCCCCAGGATTAGAACTACTTGTAGCCTCATCAAATGTTCTTTTGAGAGAAATTTGCTCGTTTCTTTCCTTACTTGGAAAGACATCCTCGAAAAACGAAGCATTTCTAGATTCCATGATAGTACCTTCATGAATCTCAGATATTTCTGATTTATGTACTAGAAATCGATAGGCACTACTATTAAGAGCATAACCTATGAATATGCAATCAATAGTTTTAGGCCCTATCTTAACTTGTTTGGGTTTGGGTATTTCTACCTTAGCCAAACACCCCCACACTTTGAGGTACTTGTAGGAAGGCGTGACCTTTCCAAAGTTCGTATAGAGTCTCACTCCTACTTTTGTGGATAATCTTTTTAAGGATATAATTGGCGGAGAGGATCGCCTTCCCCCACAAATTCTACGGTAATCCAGAATTTAATAACATCGCATTCATCATTTATTTGAGAGTGCGATTCTTGCGTTCAGCAATGCAATTTGATTGAGGTGAGTATGGTGTCGTCGTTTGATGAATAATTCCAGAGTTGGTACAAAATTCGTCAAAAGGCGCTCCGTATTCTCCACCTCTATCACTTTAGATAGCTTTTATCCTTTTCCAAGTTGATTTTCAACTTTCGTTTTGTAATGTGTAAACGCTCTAAGCACTTCGTCTTTATTTCTTAGTAAATACAGTGTTTTAAAAGACAGGCTCGGGGTGTACGCCCCGAGCGGGGCATTGCTGAAATGCCCGGGGCAATAGGAGGGGGGGTAACCCCTCATGGGCGTACACCCAATCAATTGGGGCATACACCCAGGGCAAAAATGTTCCCAATCCTTGGGCGTACGCCCAATGTATTTTATGTCCATACGGTATGATTTTAGGCCAAAATTGATTTTTCTTTCCAATTTCCAATCTAAAACCCACTTAACTTCTTACATGTTTTATTTTTTTAGTAAAAATCCATGGCCCACTTATTCAATTAAATCAAACAATAAAAACAAAAAAAAAACTGCAAGAGCAACACAGCTTAATGCTCGAGTATTGAGAGCCGAAGATGAAGATAATGATCTTAATGATGAGACTTTTGATAGTGGTTGAGTAAATTAGTGCTCGTTAACTATTATTTTAAATATTTATTTTGCGTGACGCTAGAATTTGAAACAATTATTTGTCTATCTTGATTGTTTTTTGCAAGAGTGGAGCTTGGAATTTTAGTTTGCATGGTTGAATATTATTATTTTTAACTTTCTCTATCTTATTTTTTTACTTAATTTTATCCCTCAATTTTATAATTTTTCGCTAATTTAAATTAATTCTTAACATTATATTATATTTTTTTAATACCGAAAAAGCAAAATTTGCGTGCCTCGGGGCATCCGCCCCGCCTTGCGGGACATAAAACGCCCCGCCCCTCGCCTTCGCCTTTTAAAACACTTGTAAATACACATAACAATACTTTGTGCAATCATCGATGAATGTAATAAAATACTTTTTCCCATCTCTAGTTTGCACAAACTTCAAATCACAGATGTCACTGTGAATAAGTTCTAAAGGTACGGTGTTTCTTTCCATTGAAGAAAATGGTTGTTTGACTAGTTTTGCCTCAACACAAATTTCACATTTACGTTCATTTTCAACTTTAAAAGTTGGCAATAAGTTCAAGTTGACGAATCTTCGAATAGGATTATAATTTACATGTTCTAGTCTAACATGCCATAAATTAGAATACTCAAGCAAATAAACATAACTTTCAATAATTTTATTGCTAGTGTTCTCGGTTACAATAGAGCGGATTACATTCATAACATTCATCTTAAAAAGGCCCTGCTCAAGGTAACCTTCTCCTACATAAATCCCTCTTTTAGTAAACGAAAACCTATCAGCTTTGAAGACTAACTTGAACCCATTCCTGACTAAAGCCGAGCCAGAAATCAGATTCTTGCGAATCTCCGGAAAATGCAACATTTTAGTCAACGTTAGCTCCTTGCCTAAAGTCATCTTCAGCACAACTTTCCCCATTCCGAGCACCGGAGATGTGGCCGAGTTTCCCATAAACAATCTTCGTCCATCAGTTAGGGTGTAGGACGAGAACGCCTCCCTATCTAAGCAGATATGGCGAGTAGATCCAGTATCAATAAACCAGTCCCTTGGGCTGTCTACCATATTGGTTTCGAACACGACAGTAGTGAGATCGAGTTCAGACAGATCGATTGGAACCCGATTGTCAAACAGGTTATCTATCATCTCGTTGATGCCCTGGATATCATCAATAACTAAGTGCACTTGGTTCGGAACCCTGTTCTAAACCTGATTCTTGCCTTTATTTTTGCCAGAACCTCTCTTCTGAGGCTGATTATTATTTTTCTTGGGCTCTTTATAATCTCTAGCCCAATGACCAGTACGGCCGCAATTAAAGCAACCATTGTCATCGTCGTCACCCTGTTTCGGCTTTTCTTTCCCAGCTTATTTCTTCTGGGCCTGAAAATTCCCCTGGAACTTCCTTTTCCGGTTAGAACTTTCCGGAACTTCAATGACATTTGTCATTGCTTGAACAGGAGCCCTCTTGATAGAAGCCCAATTGTCTTTCTTAATTCTGAGTCTGACAATCAACTCTTCTAAGCTCATTTCCTTTTGTTTGCCTTAGGTAGTTATTGATTCGTTCCATGAAGGCGGTAATTTTTCAATCACAGACCCCACTTGAAAATTCTCACTTAAAGCCAGTCCCTCGGCATGAACTTCATATATAATAATCTGAAGCTCTTGGACTTGGCTTGCCACGGACTTGGAGTCCACCATTTTGAAGTCTAAGAACTTCGCGACCATGAACTTCTTTAGTCCAGCGTCCTCGATTCTGTACTTCTTATCTAATGCCTCCCAGAGGTGTTTTGACGTTTTCATGGATAGATAAACACTGTAAAGTGAATCGTCCAAACCGCTAAGCACGTAATTCCTGCAAAGGGAATCACAGTGTAGCCAGGCATCATATGCCGTTCTCAGCTGAACATCGTTAGAATCTTCATGGACAGACGGGGTGTATTCCCGTAAGAACTTCGCCAGGTTCAACGTAGTTAGGTTAAAAAGCATCTTTTGTTGCCACCGTTTGAAGTCAGCCCCGCTGAACTTCGATGGCCTTTCAGCCTGTGCCGGGATAACTGGATTAACCAGTGGTACAATCGGAGTTGTCCTTTCAGCTTGTGTTTGAATTACCGGATTAACTTGAGTTACAACTGGTGGATTCGGACCAGAGCCTGAACCGGACCCAAACCCCGAACCCGAGGCAAAACCAGAACCAAGACCAAGATCGGGACTAGCTCCAGGTCTAAAACCAAAGTCGAGAGTAGCTACAGCATTCTCACTAGCACCGAAATCAGCCATTTTTCAGAATTTTTGAAAAGTCACAGAAATCAACAACAAACAATATAGCTTTAAGCTTGTTGCGAAATCTGCACTTAAAAGAAAGAATTCTGGAAATATGCGAAAAACAATCGAATAACAATCGAGGCGAGAGTTGGACTCTCTATCCTTAAAGCTATATTGCCCCACCTACGGTGGTACGGGTTTGTGCAATTAACTTCCCAAGATACAACGATTACGTTTTGTTATTGAACCATTTCAAGAACAAAACCCCACCAACTGAATATGCTCAAGAACTCTCAGAGAAAAGAATGAGAATGAGAATGCAGAAATGCAGATTTTGTTTTTTTTGTGTGTGTGTTTTCATTCAGATTGGGAGAGCCTTTTATAGGCGAGAAAATCAGACAAACCATTAATTCACATTAATTCTATTTTAATTTTTAATTTGTAACAGCAAACGTTTCAGCCTGATTAATCCCACGTTTTGTCTGTTAAATTCAAAAATTAAAATCAGATTTAAAGAGAGCCAAAAACGTGGCCTTTGTTTTTTTCCATTTCAGATTTCTAAGTTATGTCTCAGATTTTCTGCAGCTGCTGTAAAGAAATTGGGTCCAAGTTAATTACTAAATTAATTCAAATTTGGTCCAAAAAGATAATTCTTTAAGCTCAACCACCAAGCCCAAACCCCGGCCACGGCCCACGACCCGCGCCGGTCGGACGGATGGTGGCGGCGGCACGCGCGAGGCGAAATGGACTAAGGCTAAGTCATTACCCCTCCAAGTCTACACAAAAATGTCATGACCCAAGAGCCCAAACTATCATTATCCCACCATTGTATATAAACATATTTAATTTGTATGTTATTTCCAATGTGGGATAAGACACATTTCAAACAGCCAAGTTAAGCACTTAATTTCTTATTCGTTTTAACTCCGAATCAAGAAATTCGAAATGTTAGACTTATCTACTCCCGGAGTAGAACAATATAATCCAATAATATTTAGTATCCCCAATATTTATAATATTCGAATTTTGTGTGCAAAAGTGGCTAAACACACTTTTCACATATCCTTTTTCCAGCAAAATCAACAAATATGTACCCAAAAAAAATCAACAAATATCAGCAAAAAAGTAATATAGTTATGAAACTTGAACTCAAAAGTAAATTCCACTCTATGTCCTAGCTAGCTGCTTTTCTATTTAAACAAAATGAAGTGAAAAATGGCATGATACAAACAAACATGGTCAACTTTTTCTATATGATTTTACTTTGAAATAAAAAGCGTTTTGACTTTTTGTCCTCATCCGGCGATTTGACATGAATATTGTTTTTTGTTTTTTGATAATTAAGATTTGACATGAATAAAAAAAAAACCACAACCACCTACATCCTTATGAATTAAGAACAAAAATAATGTACTGTTTATGCATTAGATGTTAATTATTATTCTTTTTGTTTTTCAAATTTGTGCATATATAATCCCAGGCATAAATTACATTGCATGCGAGGGCCTTTTTGTGAAGTGTTAGGGAAAATTGTATTTCTGTCCCATATGTTTGGCCTAGTTAAATTTTGGTCTCATTTATTACGAAATTCTCGTATTGTGTTCTGTAACTTTTAAAATTTTTCACATTTGGTCTCAATCGAATTTTCCTTTCAAAATTTAACAGTCAACTCTCTCAGTCAACATTTTAACTTTTTTTTTTTGGAGAATTCTTGTGTAAATGTACTCACACAATAATTATATTCAATATCACAATGTTTCTATTCAATATCACGTGTCATTCACATATAATAATTCCCAAATCTAGTCAAAATATTGACTAACTGTGTTGACCATTCAATTGTGAACGAAAATTTCGATTGTGACAAAATGTGACAATTTTTAAAGTCAAACACAATGTGAGAGTTCCGTAATGAATGGACCTACATATGGGACCACACTACAAAAAGGAAAAATTGCATTTTTAGTCCACAAAATAGCTACTTGAGCGTTATTCCCCAAACTTTATAGGACTTGTACATTTAGTCTCACACAATATAATTTTGTTGCACATTTAGTATGGACCATTAAATAATTGATGAAAACCTTTAGTTAACTTCTGAAAATTGCATAAGACCCCCCCAAAATTATGTATAACTTGCAAACTCCCCTTGGTTAAATTTTTTTTTTCTTTTTGCTTTCTTTTTTCCCAAAATTATGTAAAACTTGCAAACTTCCCTTGGTTTTAAATATATTTTTTCCTCTTTTTTTTCTTTTTTCTTTCTTCTTTACCCTTTTTACTCTTCTTTCCCTAGGCTTCAACGTACTCGGCGAGGATGATCATCAGAAGTTAAGTTGCTTAGAAGAATTGGAAAGAATAGGACAAATTGTGCCATGGTGCTCTCAGCTTGAGGTACTTACACACCCGTTGTTGGGGTGTTTATTTAACACACTGCAGTTGAAATTTGACACTGGAAAGCATATCGTGTGGCTCTCCGGTGGTGGCTTTTCCGCAGTGAACCGATCAAGGGACTAATGCAAAGTTGATAGAAGATGTATGGAGGACAGGAGTTCGAGTTGGAGTTAATGAAGATGGGATTGCCTCCACCGATGCTGCTCTGCCACCTCCATCCCGCTCCTGCCACCAACTTCAATCGGACCCAACATTGCCATCACAATATTCCACCCAAATCACTACACCCAAATTGCAACAAACCGTCTAGCCACCTACTGATCGCCTAGATGGCGTCTCCACCTAACGTGGTCATGCTTCCACCTTTTTATGTATTTTCTTTGGTTTTTGCTGTTTTTTTTTAGTTTTCAGATTTGTTTTTAATTTTTTCATATTTTTCTCAACTTTTCTGGCTTCTCAAACTTTTTGAACTATTTTCCTAATTTGTTATGATTATGTTTTCAATATTTTCTTATTTTTGAGATTTTAATTATTTTTTTCATGATTTGTTTTCCTTTTTCTTATTTTTCAAAAATTTTCTTGTTGTTCAATATTTTTTTTATCCATTTCTAAAACATTTTGAGTTTTCTTAATTTTAAAACATTTCTCAGAAAAAAAATCAAAAAAGAAGAAAAAATTTGGAATATACAAAAGACTCTATCAAAAATAAAAAAAAAATCAGCTTCTTTTTAGAAAAATAATATAATGACAAACTCAAAATTTCTAAAAAAAAAAAATTCATAAAAAATAAGAACAATAAGAAAATGTTAGATTCTTTTAAAAAAAATCAATCAAAGAATTACAAACAAAATAAATAAATCAGAAAAAAAATGTAAAAAGAAATGATTTTTTTTCTAGAAATATATATAAAAAAAAATCTTAAAGAAAGGTGTAGGTGGCTTAGTGGTCAATGGACTGGGGTTGGTATGTTGAAGCCTTGGGAAAGAAAACAAAAAAGGAGAAAGTAAAAAAAAAAAAAAAATAGGAAAACACATATTTAAAAACTTGGCAAGTTTTACATAATTTTGGGGGGTCTTATACAATTTTCAAAAGTTGGTTAGCGAAATTTGTCAATTTTTTAACGGCTAGGACTAAATGCAATGAAATTTCATCGTGTGGGACTCGTGCAAATCCCGGAAAGTTTGAGATCAATAATGCGCACATAACTATTTTATGGGACTAAAAGTGCAATTTTCACCTAAAAAAAATACATTAGTGACAAAATAGCAAGGGCCAATGTCAAAATTGTCACTAATTATAAATTTTTAGTGACAAGAATTTTTGTTGTCACAAAAATAAGTTTTACATATTTAATAGTGACAATATTTGCAAGGAAGATGTTGTCACTATTAAACTATTACTGACAACAATTATAGTTATCACTCTAATTGTGTTGTCACTATACATGTGTCACTAATGGTCAACAGTGACAACTCTAAAGAAACTCTTGTCACTAAAAACACTTATTGTGATAATTTTAATATTGTCACTTCAAATTTTGTCTCTTATATTACTTTTTCTTGTAGTGTCAAACGGATAATTTTATCGAATTATTAATTTACGTAATGTATTTTCCTCTAATGAATTTTGATGCATGATCAAATAAATATTTCTAAAATTAGTACCACATCTGCTATCTCTAGCAAGTAATGTTTGTCCACGTAAAAATTACAATGACGTTATATGAATTGGATTTCGACCCATGCATTCATTTAAAATGAGTTCTCATAAGAAATTATAAGCCTTTGATGGAAGTGATAATTAAGGTCTTTTAAACATAAAAGAGATAGCCTTTCCAGAAGATTTAAGACCGGATCAAAATAGGTCAAAAGGGGTTTGATTGCTGGCTGGAAAACATGAGACATGAACCGGGGTGGTGGTGGGGGTGGGGGTGGGTGGGATATGTAGGGTATATGTTTCATATTAATTATGATAATAGTAATACTAGGGAAAATTGTATATTTAGCCTTATATGATTGGCTTTTTTAATTTTGATCTTATTAGTTAAAAAATTCTCACATTGTGTCCCGTAACTTTTATAAATTTTCACATTTAATTTCAACCGATTTTTTTGTTCAAAATTTAACGCGGTCAACTCCGTTAGTTAACCTTTTGGCCATTTTTTTTAAAGAAAAATCGTGCGTAAATGCACTCACACATGAATTTTATTCAATATCACGTGCTACTTACTCACGAAATCTCCCCAAAACACCGGTCAAAATATTGACTAATGAGATTGACCGTTAAATTTTGGACGAAAAATTCAGTTGGAACCAAATGTGATTTTTTTTTTGAATTACGGAACGCAATGTGAGAATCTCGTAACGAATGAGATCACAATTAAAATCTAATTCAAATAAAATATACCAAACAAAGAATTCAAGTTTTATCTATATAAATAAATGAATGTCTCTCATAATTTGTACTCAAATCCAATAAAAAATTTAGCGTGACATTGAATGTAGATAATTTATGGGGGGTTAATGCAAAGAAAATCCATGTGTTATAACTTTTTGCTAAAAATTTTTTGGGACCACATAATAGTCTAATCACCCCCTGTGTTCTCAAAGAAATCTACAAAAAAGCCACTTTTTATTGAAAAGATAGAAAGAAATATGTGTTTTTTTGTGTGAAATAACACTATGTTACGTTTTATATTGTTTGGAAAATGTATAAATGACAAATAAGAATGTCAATATTGGTGGAAACATGAAAAATGGGCTCATTTTTTTTTTTTTACAAAAAATGGCTTTTTGCATACTTCTTTAAGAATACGAGGATGATTAGACTATTTCGTGATCTCAGGGGATTTTTAGCAAAAAAGTTATAACACAGTGTTTTTTTTTTCATTTAACCCATAATTTATGGTCAGACTATATATATGTGTTTAATTTGTCTTCTATGAAATTAATTTTACCTTCATTGTTCTTCTATTACTTGATCTCCTAAAAATTCATTCATTCTACATTAACATAATATTAATACGAGAAAATTATTGTTGCTGTTCGACTTAAAAATACCTAGTATAGTATTATAAATAATGTCAAGTGGGAGTGGAGGCTATTTTTTTTATCTTATTTAATTTAATTAATTGACAGTTGATGACTGTATTATAAAGTGGTCTTATCGATATATAAATCAAGGTGAGTTGTCACCCTAAAAACTAATCATTATACTTAAGAAAGCTAAACCAACTTTTATTTGTCATTTATCAAAAGTGGGAGCTTCCTTTTGGCTGGAGGAATCTCAAATATTTGAATCACAAAAGCCCGGGCTAACTAGACACGTGTCGAGTGCTTGTCTAATAATGTTTTATTAATTTTATCTTGTTAGGTTGTAACTTTGAGAAACTTAATTAAGTTCATTTCTTTTTCTTTTTACAAATAAAAATAATAACCTTTATATCTAAATGATTCAAAATTATGTTGCACAACATAAAAAATTACCAACCACCAACACGTAGATATGTCAACGGCGGGTAGTACCCAGATCCAAACCCAAACCCTAAAAAAATCACGAGCTCTCCCTATTACTTGATTCGAACCTAGTTTCGAATCCGACGTTCCCGAGAACTAGGTCTGTTCCCAGACTCAGATTTTTCGGCTCGAGTCGGGTCTGGGTATAGGGAACATGTCGGGTCTTGTTCCGGTAAAGAGTCTTTTTCGGTGATTGGTCGGGTCTTGTATTGATAAATGACCCATGGGTCTCTTTCGGGTACAGACTCGACCTACACCCAACTCGTTAACATTATGGGGTCTGGGACTCAGACCCTAATAGTCGAGCTTAGGCCGAGTATAAAGAGGATTGATTGTCCTGGGTCCGGTATCAACCGCCCATTAACATGCTTACCAACATGGTTGATTGGTGATGGAACGTGAGTTCTCTTATTCTCTACTTGAATATTATAACTTCAAACATAATTGAAGAGATATAATTTGATATTTTATTTGTGTATAGTAGATTTAAGATAGGTGAGTTCATATGGTTGATTGGTGATGGAAAGGTGAGTTGACTTATAAGATCAGTGCCAGTGGGTACTAATACTACAAAAAAAATGATTATTGCCCATATCAATATGTCATGGTAAAAAGTTTCTTTGCCATGGTTAAAACGGATAGACCACGATTTTGACTGTGGTATTTGCAAGCATGGCCAAAACATATACCATGGCTTATAGCCATAGTCAATGTTTGTTCATTGTAAAAACCATGACTTTTAGCCATTATAAAAAAATGTTAGCTTAACATTTCTTCCACTAATTAGAGCTTAATATACCTAACATTCTTTTTCATCACAGCTAACTTTAGCGTGACTATATGAAATATCTACCACGGCCAATAGGACTGTCAATTGAGCCGGGCATACTCGAAGCTCGATTGTTCGGCCCGCTTATATTTGAGCTGAGCCTAAATGAATGTGAGCCGGGTCGAGCTTGAGCTTACACATTAAGCCCAATTAATTTGTGAGCTAAGCTTGAGCATTATTAGGCTCAGCCCGAACTCATAATTTAACTAAGTTAATGCTTGCTTCATATAGTTAGATTATTTTGAACCTAACTTATATAAAACCCGTAGTACATTCTTAAGTTTGAAGGTTACTAAGTCAATGAATTATGATAATTTAACTTAGTTAATGCTTTGTTTCATATAGTTAGATTATTTTGAAGCTAACTTATATAAAACCCGTCGTACATTCTTAAGTTTGAAGGTTACTAAGTCGATGAATTATGATATATTAGTGGTAAATTCTTGCCTAAAGAGACTTTAAAAAAACTCCTATTATTTTTTGTCATTTCATGTATATTGAGAAAGATTATAAATTTTCATAATCATTGTTCTAGACTTCCTAATTCTATTAGAAAAAATTGGTATTATGGATACTCATTAGCGTAAATTTTTATTTAGTATACTAATCGAAATTAGTCTTTTAATATGGTTTTGTAATGTACCTTTTTTTGTTTGAGAAAAATTGATGAGTCGGCCCGAAATAAGCCCGAAACTCGTAAAAAATGTGATCTTGAGTTTGAGCCGAGCCAAAGAAAAAAATTATGAGCCGAGTTTGAGCCTATAATATTCAAGCCCGATATTTTTAAGCTTGAGTCACCTTAAGCTCGGCTCATAAGGCCCGATTGACAGGCATAACGGCCAAGTTAGCTGTGAGCTTAGATCGCTATAGACCACGGTTTCAAGCCATAACATATACTTTCATTGCCAATACTCAATTTTCTTGTAGTGTAGGCCTTATTTCTTATTGCATTGTTAAGAATATATGTAGTGATTAAGTAGGATTATATGTCTCAATAATATTTATTTGGCAAAAATTATATCTCGTGGCGATTATGTATATTTCATTTGTTGGATACGAGGTCTTAAATTTTGCCCGAAACATCGAAATTTCGAATTTCCGGGGGTCCCGAAGCGAAATTGAACTTTCAAACCAATTTTGCAAAATATCTTCAGAAATTTGGACCGAAATCCGAAAATTTTGTCAAAACCTAAAATTTTCGAAATTTTTTATCGAAACCCGAATTTTTTTGAAATTTAAAATATTTTTTTTAAAATATCTATATTTTTTATAGTTAAAAATTAGGGTCAAGTGATCATTCATATTAAAAGAAAAGATAATAAATGGCCAATTGTGTAAACCAATAAGCATTAAGCAATAAATATAAATACGAATCTGGAAGTGATATTAGGCAAAAAATTAATAAAATTCCGGTTCTGAATACAAAAATTATTTAAATAAGATCTCATAAAATCCTCTTAGAAGCTTGATGTGGTTTTGAATAATATTTTTTGTTAAAATTGTGGTACACTTTATTGTAATAAAGTTCTTATGATATTTGATTATTATTTTACTACCATTATTTCATATTTTTCACAGCATGTTTTAGTCATGCTATTCAACTAGATTCATTATGCATATATTATACACAAAATATTATTAATGTTAAAAATGCATAATTATAATATTTAAAGTTACACAAAGTTTCATTGTAAATTTCCAAATATTTCTATAAATTTCCATTATTTTTTTCAAATCTAAACTGAAATTTTGAATATCCCCGAAATTTTTATCAAAATTTTCATAAGTTTACTACCCTGATATTGACATCGATACCCAGATTTAATACCTTGATTGGATAGCCACCATGATTTATCACTCAACCTAATCTTCTTACTTACCAAAGAAAAATTTAAAATTATTGTTAGCCTTGATGTATTTATTTTAACAATTTTTTTCTAGTGAGGATAGAAAACGAGCTTTGTTAAAAGAAGCCCAAATGTTTTTTTTATTATGGGCCTGTTCACATTAGTTCGGCCCAATTTATCAACAAGTTGGTCTATTCAATTAATAAACATGGTGACATTGTTTAAGCCCACAAGGGGCGTTTCTGTCTTTTAATCTTTTAGGGTTTCAGGCTTTAAATAAGTGTAACCCTAGTATTTTTTTATTATTCAGCACACTTTACATTTTTCCAGCTCTCAAGTATTTTTTTTCTCTCTATACAAGTAGACTACTTATCTGCTTCCTTTTTCTTCATCAATAACAATCTTTTTTCCTTTTCAATTCTTCATCTTCTTTGGATCTTTCTTGAGTAATAAATCCACACATACTATTTCCAGCATGGTATCACGAGCCTAGAGCTCAAGATATTCTTGGTGTTATTTTTCGCTCTTGTTCAGCCCTTCGCTGGACGTTTCTTGTATGTGTCATAGCCGGAGTTTAATCGGAGTCTAGCCATCGCCAACCCATGTTTAATAGGAGATTTCTTGGCGATCCGTGTGTAATCTGAGATTTCGGTTCAGATCCATGAGTAATCGGAGATTTCGTTTCAGATCCGTCTTTATTCGGCGATTTAGTGGCCAGATCCGTCTTTATTCGAAGATTTCGGCTTAGATCCGTCTTTATTTGGTGATTTGGTGGCCAGATCCATTGTCATTCGGAGATTTCGTGGCCAGATTCGTCTTCAATCGGTCTTTTCGTGGCCAAATCCGTGTTTAATCGGATATTTCATAGCCGATCTGTAGTTCATTGGCTACCAGTGACATTTTTTTGCAAATTACTGACATTTTTTTTGGGCTATTCCCTTCTAGATCTGTGATATTTACATCAGATCCGGTGGTTATCGGTAATATTTTGGTCGTTCCGTTAACAATTCACAGTAGTATCGACAAATTTGGAGTTTGTTGGTGATTTTCTCGATAAAACATCACCGGTACATATGTATCATCTCCTCTTATTATTCGCAGATTTTTTGTATTTTGTTGTCGATTTTCTATTACTGCTTATTTGGTTGTTTTTTTCTCAGGTTACACATAGTCTCTCAGATCCACTTTGCGCTTCAGCTTCGATATTTGGTGTTGTTGATTAGCTCAAATTGTTTTTTCTGTGTTTTTTTGGTAACAAAAAACACAACGGTAACTTGCGGCTTATACCCTTCTTTTTACTTTTTTTTTTAGGTGTCGATATGTGATTATCGACAATTTTGCTGCTGTGTTATTGATTACCCGTGTCTTGCTTGCTTCTCTGAATATCATGGTTGACACTTCTATTACTGAACGCACGGTTACCACCCTTGTTTCTGCGTTAGACTTTAGCGATGCACTTTACTTGCACCCCTCTGACTCTACGAATGCTTCTCTTATTTTTGTGCAATTAAATGGTTGTTCTAACTACTCAAATTGGAATCGTGCTATGACTATTGCCCTCACGGGTAAAAATAAACTTGGATTTGTCCTAGGGACTGTGCCTTATCCAACTGATTCTGTGTTAGCTAATCAATGGGATAGATGCAATGCCGTGATTTTATTATGGATTTTTAATTTTGTTTCAAAAGAGCTTTATTCAAGTCTTGTTTTCTCAAAATTAGCTTCTTGTGTTTGGTCTGATTTAAAACTTATACATGATAAAGTTGATGGCTCTTGTATGTTTTCCTTGTACCAAAACATCTCTAATGTTACTCAAATCTCTGATTCTGTTGTGTCATATTTGCCAAACTGAAGTTGCTATGGAATGAATATTTGGCTTTACTCGCTCTACCTGTGTGTAAATGTAGTGCATCTAAAGATTTTAACAAACACGATCAAAATCTCAAACTTATGCAATTTTTAATGGGCTTGAATGACTCTTACATGCATATTAAAAGCAATATATTAATGAAAGATCTTACCTACTATTATTCAAGCCTTTAATATTGTCTCTTAAGAGGAAACTCATAGAACCAACTCTAGTAATACCTCTATGGATAAGCTGGCCTCTGTCTCTTTTATGAGCAAAGGATCTGGCAAGTCTACAGTTCGGAACCCGGAGTTGGTTTGCACTCATTGTAATGGACACGATCACACTGTTGATCGTTGTTATCAAATAATTGGTTTGCCTTGGAAAATTAATAAAAAAGGTAAAAAATTAAATTGGAATAATCGGTCCTCTAATAATGTCTCTTTGCAAAAATTTGTTTTAGAAATGTCTGAGCAGTATAATCATATTCTGAGTTTGCTAAAACAACCCAAAGAGTCTGCTGAAAATAAAGCTAATATGGCAGGCTTGTGTGTAGACTCTAGTTTTTCATCTGTCTGTAATGATGGATGGGTTGTTGATTCTGGTGCGACAGATCATATGGTAGCAAGTTTATTCAATTTGTATGATGTCATCCATGTGAATAATGATAATATGTCTATTAAACTCCCTAATGGATCTTCTGTGGCTGTCAAATTTATGGGCAAACTTGACCTTCTTCCGGGAGTTACTCTTAAATGTTTTGGTCATCCCTGATTTCAAATTTAATTTGTTGTTTGTTTTTAAGTTGACTAAAGATAGTAGTTGTTCTGTAAAATTTTTTAAGGATGGTTGCATTTTTCAGGAATTTCCGAGTGGAAAACACTTGGAGATTGGTGATAAAAAAGGTGGTCTTTATTATTTCTACAAAATTGCAGGTCCTTTACTTAAAACTAACTTTGGTAGTTGTAATTCTACCTCTTCTAATACTTGCAATAATTGGCATAAACGATTTGGACATCCCTCAGATGTTGTTTTGAAAATCTTACAAAATTCTTTAAACTTTCAAAACTCTTTTGAAACCAAACCTTGTGATGTGTGTCATAAAGCTAAACAAACTAGAGAACCCTTTCCTCTAAGTGATGACAACCAAGTCTATCTTTGATCTTGTGCATTTAGATCTTTGGGGTCCATATAAAGTTGTGAGCCACAATGGCTATAAGTATTTTTTAATTGTTGTTGATGATTACTCTCGTGCAGTTTGGCTTTATTTGCTTTCTAGTTAATCTAAAACCTCGTTTTTAATTGTGGATTTCTGTAAGTTGGTTAAAAATCAATTTAATAAATCTATCAAAGTCTTTCGTAGTGATAATGGGACTAAATTTGTTAATAATATTTTAAATCAATTTTTCAAAAACGAGGGTATTATACATCAGACTACATGTATTGAAACACCCCAACAGAATGGGGCTACTGAACGAAAACATAGACATTTGTTGAATGTTGCTAGATCTCTTATGTTTCAAAGTGTGTCATCTGAATTTTTGGTCTGAATGCATTTTAACCGCTGTCTATTTAATAAATCGAACACCTAGCTCTGTTTTAAATGGCAAGACTCCCTTTGAAGTGATTCTTAATTTTCAGCCAAATTTTAGTCATTTGCGTGTTTTGGGTTGTTTATGTTATGCCACTGTTGGTAACCGAGATAAGTTTGCTTCTCGTGCTGTTAAATGTGTGTTTTTTTTTGGGGATATTGTGATAACAAAAAAAGCATACAAATTGTTTGATCTTGATAATGATTGTTTTATTATATCTCGAGACGTTAAATTTTATGAGATCGTGTTTCCTTTTAGGTTGAACACCGGCATTGAATTTGTCCATGGGGAGGTAAACAATTTGAATTTCTTTGATTCTTTGTTGTATGATGATACTAATGACAAACTAGTCAATGATGGAAATGCCTTTGGCCGTGGGGTAGATGATGTTGACCAAATGCCGATCATACATGGAAGTGATCCTAATAACGTGGGGTTGACGGATCCTCAAGCTGCAGATTTTGAGACCACGTCAGTCCTACCACCTTCTCCCCATGACGATTCAACCAATCTGCCCGTTACACGAAAATCTGGAAGAATTTCAAAACTTCCATCTTATCTTAATGAGTTTGATGTCTCCTTGTGTTCTTCTAGTTCAAATTATGCATGTTCTTTATATCCCTTATCTGATTTTGTTTCTTACGAAAATATTAGTGAAAACTGTAGGTGTTTTTTGTCTTCTATATCTAAGGATAAACCCTTTTCATTTTTTCAGGCTTGTAAAGACAAACGTTGGAAAGAGGTCATGGACTTAGAAATGGCAGCTTTAGAAGAAAATCATACTTGGATTTTAACTAATTTACCTAAGGATAGAAGACCAATTGGTTGTCGATGGGTATATAAGATAAAGTATAAATCTAATGGGAAAGTTGAGGGGTATAAGGCCCGTCTAGTTAAAAAAGGTTATAGCCAAAAAAGGGGATAGATTACCTCGAGACCTTTTCTCCAAATGGTTAAACTTAGGTCTTTACTTTTGATTGCTATAATTAATGACTGGCCTTTAGTCCAAATGGACGTTAATAATGCTTTTTTACACGGTGATCTTAATGAAGAAGTTTATATGAGCTTACCAGAGGGTTATTTTGATAAAAATGATAAGAGAGTTTGCAAACTTGTGAAATCTCTCTATGGTTTAAAGCAAGCGTCTCGTCAATGGAACGAGAAGTTTACTAGTGCTCTGTTAAGTAATAATTTTGTTCAAAATAAGCATGATTAATCATTGTTTGTTAAAAAAGGTGAAAGTTATATTCTTGCTTTAATAATATATGTTGATGATATTGTCATAACTAGTTCCTCTATGACTGTTATTGAACATTTTAAAGGATTCTAGAATTCAAGTTTCCATATTAAAGATTTAGAAAGTTTGAAATATTTTTTGGGCATAGTGGTTGCTCGTTCTTCTATAGGTCTTTGTTTTAATCAACATAAGTATACCTTGGAATTGATTGGTGAATTTAGTTTTTCAGGTTCTAAACCCGTTGATGTTCCTATGGAACAAAACTTAAAATTAGATTTAGTTGAAACTGATTTAGATAAATTTCTGCCTGATATTTCTGTGTATCAAAAATTAATTGGTAAACTCATTTATTTGACTATGACTCGTCCAGATATTTCATTTTCTGTTCACGTTCTAAGTCAGTTTATGCACAACCCTAAATTCTCTCAATTTAATTCTGTTTTTCGGGTTTAGAAATATCTGTAGAAAGCTCCTGGAAAGGTATTTTCTTATCTAAAACTTCTGGATTGAATATCTCTGCTTTCTGTGATTCTGACTGGGCATCTTACTTGCTGACCCGAAGGTCTGTTACTGGTTTCTGCATTTTTTTAGGAGACTCGTTAGTCTCTTGGAAAAGTAAAAAACAGTCAATAGTCTTTAGGTCATCGACTGAAACCGAGTATAGGGCTATGGTTACTACTTGTTCCGAGCTTGTTTGGATCTTAGGTATTTTCAGTGATTTAGGTATTTGTAATTTCAAACCCATTTATCTTTTTTGTGATAATCAGACGGCTATACACATTTCCGCTAACCCTATTTTTCACGAGCGTACCAAGCATGTGAAAGTTGATTGTCACATTGTTAGGGATTTAATTAAAGATGGTATTGTGGTACGTGTCGAATGTGTCAAAATAAAATTTACTATTCTCACAAGGATTTGTAGTACTCGTAAGTCCAGGTCGAACCCTAGAGATTGGTTGATCAAAATAATATTCAATTGGGGGGGGGTGTTGTTTGGATGAATTCAATGACTAAAAACGACAGGAACTAAATAGGAATTTCAATAAACGTAAAATATCGATTCAAGGATAATTCGTTCTTTAATTCAAGTCGATCATAGACACCTAAAATACTATCTATTCTTCGATTACTTAGCCAAGAACCTAAATAACCAGCTATTTAGATCCTTATTGACTTCCTTATATCATTAACCAAAGCCCAGCACCCGGTTAAATTCTTATTATCAACAGAATCGGTATTAAGCAATCCTAATCATGTCAATAATAGCATAATGAATTAGAAGCGACTAAGGATAAACAATAGTTTAAGCAAGCGCCAACTATTTAATTTACACTAATGTTTCCCTCGAGTAATCAATGAAAACTGGGATCGCAATCTTGAAAACTCAATTGCTACGAGCACAAATCAAGCATAACAATTACGGATTATGAAGATTTGTTAGCAATAGATTGTAATAGATAATCAACTAATATGCATCTTAGATTATCATCTACACAACCATGAACATTAATAATAAGAAACAAAAGATAATCAACCCGTAGATAGATCATGAAGCTCCGTGTCTCACAACATATGAATTAAATTGAACTACCTTGAATCGAAAGAGAAAATTAGCTATTCATTAATAAAAGTACAATAGTTGATATAGTATTTTTCTTAACTCTCCTCTCTCTTTTTTAGCTCTAAGAATGTGCTATATTTATAGAGAATAGGCTTCCTTCATAAGAATTTTAAGTTGTCTTCTCTTTGAAATCAATTTGACGTTGTCTTCTCTTAGAGATCATTTTGAAGTTGTCTTCTCTTATAGATCATTTTGAAGTTGCCTTCTCTAACCGCCAGATTTTAATGCAGGAATTAGAACACTGATTTGGACTATTTGCAGTTCGAATTTGACTTTGCCTCCTCTTAGAAAGTTGTAGATATGCATGTTGGCTATCCAATTCAGCTGGTTTTGTCCAAATACAATGCATGTACCGCCAGATTTGAATTTTCTACCAAAGTGGTGCAGTCCAGCCCGCAACAGAAACAACTGTGAGTTCTTGAGTGTATTTGAGCCTTATCCCATCCTAATTCGGTTTAGTGTTCTTCATATGAATTATGGAGATTTTCATTCAATTTCTAACCGTATAAAAATCACTAACACAAGAGGTGTTTAGCTCCAGATAGGATTGTAATTCCATTGTCGCGCCGAATTGCCCAATTTGATTGAAAATAATTAATTCAATTTAAAACCTACCCAATTCATAAAATAAGATAAGATTAGTTCCAATGGGTGTATAATCACAATAAAATGCTAAATATAAAGGGAATTAAATATATAAATATTGCACTCATCATATTGTTCTTGCGAGGTTTGTTTGATCGGAAGACCAAATTAGTGATATGTTTATTAAGGCGTGAACAAAAGCTCAACATTATCATCTTGAAGCAAAGCTAGGGCTCTTGGACATTCACGACCCAACTGTTTGAAGGGGGTGTTAAAAGAAGCACAAGTGTTCTTTTTATTATGGGCCTGTTCACATTAGTTCGGCCCAATTTATCAATCAGTTGGTCTATTTAATTAATAAGCCCGATGACATTGTTTAAGCCCACAAGGGGCATTTCTGTCTTTTAATCTTTTAGGGTTTCAAGCTTTAAATAAGTGTAACCCTAGTCTTCTTTTATTATTCAGCACACTTTACATTTTTCCAGCTCTCAAGTATTTCTTTTTCTCTCTGTACAAGCAGAGTACTTATCTGCTTCCTTTTTCTTCATCAATAATAATCTTTTTTCCTTTTCAACTCTTCATCTTCTTGTGATCTGTTCTTGAGTAATAAATCCACATATACTATTTCCAGCAAGCTTCTTAGTTCAATCAACCAATTTTATTTATTTATTTTTGTTATAAGAGAAATAAAAAAAGATTGTGTTTCATGTTCCATCACTTCCACACATTATTCCGAAGGAGTGTTCCACATTTGGACCCCTGCTTGCAAAACATGGCTGAGATTCGCGAGTGAATCCATGGCTCTGTTACCTTCTCTTCTCGTATGTTGTAACGTACATTGCCAAGGTTTCCTCATCAAACGACGACAATCTAAAATAACATTCCCAAGTGGGTGGTCTTCAACGTTACCATTCTCAATGAGCTTACAAGCACTTTCCGAGTCAACTTCAACAATTATTCGAGGCACCCGTTTTTCCCAAGCGATTTTAAGCCCCTCCCAAAGAGCCAATAATTTCGCTTCAATAATGGAGAAACGCCTCAAGTTCCAACTAAATCTCTATTTCCACTTCCCTTTACTATCTCAAAGGAGACCCCCCATTGTCACCACATCTGTGTAACTGCGAACACTACCATCCGTATTTAGTTTCATCCAATCCGGATCCTGTTTCCCATTTAACCTCTTGTTTTCCCCTTAAAGGCCTAAACCCGAAACTGTAGGGATAATCTCCTCCAAATGCCAAGTGAGTCTCTTGATGTTGAAAATAATGAGAGGAACATACATGTTTTTTCCTTCAAAAAGGCATAGATTTCTTCTTCCAATTCCACCAAAGAGTAGCTAAGAACAGGTTCTTCCACCTACAATCCGGAAGGAGAAAATTTTTCCAATCCAGCTTGAGGTTACTTGCCACCCAAGTATTCGGCATGACCATGAATCCGACAAAATTTGACCTGGCTGTGACTAAATCCCATACATTCCTGGCTTTCGGACAGTCCCTAAGAGTGTGGGAGTTCGGTTCCGCTTCAAGACCACAAATATGACAGAGATCTCGATGATGCGTCTATAGACGAGATGGGATTTCATGGCTAACTTTCCCCGATGGATAAGCCAAGGTAAGGTTTTGAATTTGACGGGCCAATTGTTTTTCCAAATCCACCCCCAGGACTTCCTCACTTGGTCAGGGTCATCAATAAAATTTTTAGAACTCACAAATTCATTGGCAAACTTATAGGAAAAAGTCTCATGCAAATTTTCGGACTATATTCTCACATCTTTAACGTTATTATAGTAAGGAAGACTAATTCCTTCAATCATAGCTTTGATACTCTCTGGAATTTGAGTAACAATATCCCTTAAACTCTATCTTCCCAATTCGTCCCTAACATGTGCCACCTTCAAATTAAGCTTGGTTGGCTCAATATCCCCTTCAATATGCTCACATAATGGTTTATTATCACACCAATGGTCAAATCAAAAGGATGTACTATTACCATCAATGATACGCCACCAGATCAACTCCTAAACCTCCTTAAAGCTCCTAATGTTTCCTTTCCATTGGGCCGAGTTGTGAGCTTTAACTTCAATATCCCCGAACTCTCATCCCTTTACATGCTTTTTGTTAAAAGAGTCTTTCCACACTGTTTTTTTCTTGTTAGATATTATTATTGCTCTCCTAATTAGATTAGTATTATTATTGTTTTCCTAATTAGACTAGTATTCTTATTACCTTATTTATCTTTTACCTTTTTTATAGTTTCGGGTTTTCTTGTATTCTCCCTCTCTTGTAACTCTATAAATATGTTACTCAGTAATACAAGTTCCGTACGGGATTTTCTCTAATCTAACATGGTATCAGAGTCATGGCTTTAAGCCATGGTATCTCGATCTCTTGCTTCCGTCATCCTCAAGTCGTCGACCCCGTCCGGCGTACCTTATCTAGTTTAGTTTAGTTTAGGGTAGTTTTTTTTTTCTTTATCTTTGTTTATGTTGTTGCCGCTCACCCTTGGAAAAACAAGGACTTGGAGTCGCTACCTTATTTAATGGTTTTCAGATGAAACTGCTCCACATTGAGAAGCGTCTTCGTCGAACCGCCGCCTTATTTAATGATTCCCAGACGAAACTGCTCCACCTTGAGAAACGTATTCGTCAAAATCTCTCTACTAAGCATTCTTTATGCCCAGATTGTCGTAACATCTTTTCTCGATTTTTTTGTTCAGTCTCAATGTTCAAGACTTTCACGTTTTGACTGCGGGGGAGTGTTAGATATTATTATTGCTCTCCTAATTAGATTAGTATTATTATTGCTTTCCTAGTTAGACTAATATTCTTATTACCTTATTTATCTTTTACCTTCTTTATAGTTTAGGGTTTTTTTGTATTCTCTCTCTCTTGTAACTCTATAAATATGTTACTCAGTAATACAAGTTCCCTACGGGGTTTTCTCTAATCTAACATTTCCCTTCAAAATGTGCCAGTCAATTTTGGATAGAAGCGTGACATTAGTGTATCTCGTCTTACGAATTCCCAATCCCACAACTGTCTTATTCGTCATCACATCTTGCCAACCCACAAGGTGCATTTTTTTTTTTGCATTACCATCGGTAGACCACAAGAAGGTCCCGTCCAATATATCCAATTGATTTGGTAACCATGTGGTTTGCATGATATGAGATGGCATCGCCCCGGTCACGGACTTAATCAAAGTAGTCCTACCGGTGAGATTGAGAAGTTTCGCCTTCCATGTCGACAATCTCACTTGCACTTTGTCTAAAAGTGGTCGATATAAACTTGGGTTAGCCCGATGATGGACAATCGGAACTCCAAGATACTTCCCAAGGTCGTTAGTGCAACCAAATCCCAAAACACTAGCCACCTTATCGTAACTCTGCAATGGATACATTTAGAGAAAAAGATCTTAGACTTGTTAAGATTAACTTTCAAATCGGACAAGGAGCAAAATTTGTCTAAGCGTATCCTTAATGATCCATGAATTACCATTGATTCTCTTTGCCGCGAGGATAAGATCAACTGCAAAGAAAAGAAGTGACATCTTAGGTTCCCCACGACACATGGCAATCGAGCTCCACAAACCACTACTGTAGTCTCCTCAATCATATAAGACAATCTCTCCATGTGCAAATGAAAAAGATAAGGGAACAAGGGGTCACATTGCCTAAGACCACAACTTGGTTGAAAGGAGGGGAGGGGCTCACAGTTCCAAAGAATTTATAGGGCGCGAACTCGTCACACATTCCATAATTAGGTGAATAAAACTCGGAGAAAGCTTAAACAAGTCCAAGGTTTCATGTAGAAACACCCAACCTACCCGATCATAAGCCTTCTCAAGATCAATCTTAAGAACCATTCCTCATTTCTTCCTTTGAGAGACCTTAAAAGTGTGAATTAACTCTTGTAAGATCAAAATATTGTCATGAGTCTCCCTACTGGGAATGAAACCATTTTGAAAAGGAGAGATGAGGTCTTTCATCATGTGTATCAAATGACTAGTGACCATTTTTGTCACAATCTTGTACACCACATCACAAAGTGAGATATGCCGGAATTTAGATAACATATCCGGATTATCCCCTTTCGAAATAATGACCATATAGGAGTCTCCCACTCCCTTTTCTCACAGCCGAGTGGACCAACTCTCAAATCGAGTGACACCCGTCCGGCCCCGGGGCCTTGTAGGGGCTCATGCTAAAGACAACCGCTTTAATTTCCTCCAAATCAGCAATTTCAACAAACTCTCAAGTTGGGTGTTATTAACCTTTCTCTGAAAACGGCTGGGCGTCTCCATCTTAAAAGGCCTCGGCTTTTCTCCATCAAACACATTTGAGAAAAACTTGTAAACATGCCTTTTTAAACATTACAGGTCAGATTGCCACACTCCTCCATTCACTTTCAACAAATTAATCACATTTTTTCCTTCTCCTCACCACGGTAGATGCATTGATTCTCGATTTTTGGTACCACGTAAGCTATTCTCTCTTGAGAGTAAGGTATACTTCCCAATAATCTCCTCTTCGAGTTTCCCAAGTCCCGAATCCTCCCGAATTAATAGCTAAACTTTTTTGTAAACCCTCAAGCCTAGCTAAAGCTTTTTTCTTTCTACCGTAGATATTACAAAAAGCATTGTGGTTCCACTTTCTCACACTAAAAAAAATAATACATTAATGACAAAATATCAAGTCACAATGTCAAAGTTATCACTAATTGCAAATTTTTAGTGATAAAATTTTTTATGTTGTCACAAGAATAAGTTTTACATGTTTAATAGTGACAAGATTTGTATAGAAATTGTCACTTTTGATAGTTAGTGACAAGGAAATTGTTGTCACTATTGACAATTAGTGATACACTTTTAGTGATAATTTAATGACGACAATTATAGTTGTCACTAAGTTATCACTATACATACGTCACTAATTGTCAATAGTGACAACTTTAGAGAAACTTTTGTCAGTAAATATTCTTATAGTGGCAATGCAAACATTCTTGTCACTCATTCTTTATATCTAGTGATAATTTTAACATTATCACTTCAAATTTTGTCACTAGTATTACTTTTTGTTGTAGTGTCATAGACGCAGGGAGCAATTTAAGCACCTCCAACAAAGACCCACCATTCTCCCACACCTCCTCAATCACGTCAATACGCTTTGAATGAGTCGTCCACGATAATTCAAATTGGAAAGGCTTTTTTGACTGATGTCTTGTCGGAAAACCGAGACAAAGAGTAATAAGGGGTGGTGATCCGAGCAAGTACGGGAAAGATGCCAAACCACGGCTTCGGGGGAATTTCAATCTCCAGTCATTGCTAGCAAAAACCCGGTCCAAACGTGCCCTAATCACCACCAAATCGTCCCTCTTATTACGCCACGTGAATTTGGGTCCTTGGAAACCCAAATCCAACAAATTACTATGGTCCATCATATCAAGAAACTCGACAAATTACTAGCCACTTCATATACTAATAAAGAGAGTATATGTGTTACAAAAATGCCCCATTGTTTAGGCTTCTTGATTAAAGCGTCCAATATTTATTCTAATATATAACTTATACTACAGTAGCTTCATGTAACTATGTTAATAAATGTAAAATAAATACACGAGAATAAGACATATTTTACAAGTATGTGGAGGGAGAAGACGTCCTATTTCTGGTCGCAACAATGATTATATTATGTTTTCATTGGGCTCAACAATACATCTTGGGCCACACAGGGTCAAGGTTGATGGGCTCCAGTCTGCAGACTGCAAACGCTTATTTGGGCCCAATTAATCCAGAGTAAAAGTAAAAGTATAATGTATTCTGTTAACTGAATATAGTTTTTACTTTTTAGAATTCATAAGTAAAAATAAACCAACTCTTATTCTATTTCTATTGATTTAGCCAAAAAAAAAAAAAATCTAATTCTACTGGGGAATAATTACCATTCATGCACTTAAGTATCCTTTCTAGTTTGTACAACCTATCACCTTGAAGATCTCCAAAATGAGTGGGCCTCATCATGTCTATTTTAGTAAATTTAAAATTAGTGTTCCCTTGGTGTGTATCAAAACCCATGAATTTAGCAAAAAAATCATTATGCCATACAAAACTTTAGAAACGTGTATAAATACTAAAGAGAACAAAGAATTTCTTCTAGCTTATGCTTATGAATATACTGTTGAAAAATGACTCATTTCAAAATTGAGCAATATCCCACATTGGAAATTGGTTGTAAAGAGTGGTCTCTTTACACTATAAAAGGAGACCATCTATTTACATTAGAAAACATCCCAAATTGCCTAAGTCTTTTAGCAATTTCTTCTTTCTTCCTCTATAGTTTGTAATAGTTTCACTTTAGTCCTTTAGTGAAATATTTTGGTGGGGTCCGAGGACGTAGGCTAAATTAGCCGAACCTCGTTAAATTTGGTGTTCTTTATTTTGTGCTATTCTTCAAGTAGCCATTGTTAGTTATAGTTGTAGTGTTATATTGTGCTATTAAATTCGTCTAGTTAATTCTGTCGAGGAGGTTGGGTTTTAAGCGCGACCGTTGTGACGCCTCCAATCTTTCCTGGGAATTAAATCTAGTGTGGTTTTTTAGTACAATATTTCTCTCGCTATTTCTATATTTGGTGGAATATGACTCTGAGTTCCACAACAAGTGGTATCAGAGCTCGGGTATTCTGAGTATGCTCTGTGGTCGCAATTTAATCTGATCTTCCACATCAGAAAAGTTTTCCCGGGCTATTTGGCTTTCGCATTTGGAGGGCTCTTGAAGAATAATTTGTAACCAAAAATGGAAGGCAGCTCAAAAGCATCGTCGTCGTCCATTTGGGCGAGAACCACTGTGGCGAATACGCGATTGGCAGTGGAGTCTTTTGATGGCACAGGCCATTTTGGTATGTGGCAAAGCGAAGTTGTAGACGCACTCTTTCAACAAGGTCTATACTTAGCTATTGAAGAAAAGAAACCAAATGATATAGAGGAAAAAGATTGGAGTATGATGAATCGGTTGGCATGTGGAACAATTCGTTCGTGTCTATCCAGAGAGCAGAGATATGCGTTTTCGAAAGAAAACTCGGCATATAAATTGTGGATGGCACTGGAGGAGAAATTTCTGAAGAAAAGCTGTCAGAATAAGCTCCATTTGAAGAAGCGGCTCTTTCGCTTCACATTTGTTTCGGGTTCCACTATGAATAGTCACATTACCAGTTTTAATCAACTGGTTACCGATTTGATCAATTTGGATGAGACTTTTAAAGACGAGGATTTGACTCTGATGTTGCTGGGATCCCTTCCTGAGGAGTTTGAGTTTCTTGAAACAACTCTACTTCACGGGAAGGCTGCTGTATCTCTTAGCGAAGTTTGTGCTGCCCTGTACAGTTATGAACTGAGAAAGAAGGACAAGCAAGTTAGTTCAGGCGGAGATGCAGAGGTTTTGTTCGTCAGAGGTCGTTCACAAAACAAAAACAAAGGAAAGAAAGGGAGATCCAAGTCCAGGCATAAACTAAGCAAAGACGAGTGTGCCTACTGTCGAGAAACAGGACACTGGAAGAGAGATTGCCCAAAGCTGACAACTAAGGGCAATTCTAAGGCCGTGGCGGAATCAAATGTAACCGCGTGTGATGATGCCGAATCGGACTTCTCATTGGCGACATCATCCAGCGGTGCTTCTGAAGTATGGATGCTGGATTCAGCATGTAGTCATCATATGACACCACATTTGGATTGGTTCTTTGATTTCAAAGAACAAAATGACATTGTCTTCACAGCAAATGAAGCTCCTCTTACTACACTTGGGATTGGTTCAGTTCGCTTGAAGAATCACGATGGATCAATCATAACCCTAAAGGGTGTTCGGTATGCACCAGAAGTGAGGAAAAACCTTATTTCCGTTGGAACTTTAGAATCGAAAGGTTTTGAAGTAAGAGCTAAGGATGGGGTGATGAAGATCATCTCTGGTGCACTTGTGGTAATGAAGGGAATTCGGAAGAACAACAATACGTATCACTACATGGGTGGTACAGTTGTGGGTGCAGTAGCAGCAGTTACTGTTGATGATCGTAATTCAGAAGCAGTTAGGCTATGGCATATGCGCTTGGGACATGCAGGTGGAAAATCCTTGAATCTCCTCATAAATCAAGGATTGTTGAAAGGGGTGAAATACTCCAAATTGGAGTTTTGTGAACATTGTGTTCGTGGGAAATAAACAAGGGTTAAATTTGGAACAGCAATCCATAATACTGAGGGTATTTTGGATTATGTTCATTCGGATGTGTGGGTCCCTCAAAAAATGAGTTCTTTGGGAGGGAAGCACTAGTTTGTAACCTTTGTTGATGTTTTTCCCGGAGAGTTTGGGTGTATACGATGAAGACAAAGGATGAAGTGTTTGAGGTATTCCTCAAATGGAAAAAGATGGTGGAAACTCAGACTGATAAAAAGGTCAATCGTCTCCGTACAGACAATGGTGGAGAATTTAGGAGTGGTCCATTTCAGAAATTTTGTGAGGATGAAGGCATTGTCAGACACTTCACTGTTAGACATACACCACAACAGAACGGAGTGGCAAAACGCATGAATCGGACTTTGCTGGAGAAAGTTCGGTGTTTGTTATCCAATGCTGGGTTGGGTAAAGAATTTTGGGCTGAGGCTATGACGTATGCGTGTCATCTCGTTAATCGTCTACCATCTACTGCTATTGATGGAAAAACACCATTGGAGAAATGGTTTGGAAAGCCTGCTGCTGATTATGATTCCTTACATGTGTTTGGTTCCGCTGCATATTATCATGTTAAAGAATCAAAGTTGGATCCCAGAGCAAAGAAAGCTGTGTTCATGGGGATCACCTCTGGTATAAAAGGCTATCGCCTTTGGTGTCCAGAAACAAAGAAAATAATCTTTAGCAGGGATGTCACCTTTGATGAATCTACCGTGTTGGAAAAGGTGAATGCAGAACAGCAGGATGGTACTCCCAAACAGGTGGAGTTTGAAAAGTTTGTTGGCCCAGCAGATCAAGAAACTCTTGATCATTCTCCTACGGTAGAAGGAGATTTTGAAGAAGAGGAAGTTCAACCCCAAGAACTTCCACAGCAACTTGAATCAATTGCAACTAGCAAGCCAAAGAGGACAATCAGAAAGCCTGCTCGCTTTGATGATATGGTGGCTTGTGCATCTGCAATTACCGCTGATGATGTTCCTACCACTTATATTGAAGCAGTCAAAGGACCAGAGAAAGATAAGTGGAGGATTGCCATGAGTGAAGAAATGCAGTCCCTTCATAAGAATCAAACATGGGAACTGGCCAGTCTCCCGAAGGGAAAGAAGGCAATTGGATGTAAATGGGTATTTCCTAGCCAAGGTGATGTTCGCTACAAAGCCAGATTGGTGGCCAAAGGTTACGCTCAGAAGGAGGGCATTGATTATAATGAGATGTTTTCTCCAGTTGTAAAACACTCCTCCATTAGAATTCTGTTGGCTTTGGTAGCACAGTTGGATTTTGAACTAGTTCAGTTGGATGTAAAAACTGCATTTTTACATGGAGACTTGGAAGAGGAAATCTATATGACTCAGCCAGAGGGATTCAAAGTTGCTGAAAATGAAAATTTGGTTTGTAAACTTCAAAAATCGTTGTACGGATTGAAGCAATCTCCGAGGCAGTGGTACAAGCGATTTGACAAGTTTATGATGGGAATTGGGTACACAAGAAGCAACTACGATCATTGTGTGTATTTGCACAAGCTACAAGATGGATCCTTCATATATCTTCTTCTGTATGTCGATGATATGTTGATTGCCTCCCCGAGTCTAATAGAAATTGAGAAGTTGAAGACTCATTTGAAAAGGGAGTTCGAGATGAAGGATCTAGGTGAGGCAAAGAAGATTCTCGGCATGGAGATTTTCAGAGATAGAAAATTGGGGAGGCTTTGTTTGACTCAGAAACAATATCTGAGTAGGATGTTGAGGCGTTTTGGCATTGATGAAAAGTCAAAACCAGTTAGTACTCCGCTTGCTCCTCATTTTAAGCTTAGCGCCGCTTTGTCACCGAAATTTGATGCAGAACGGGAATACATGTCAAAAGTACCGTATGCAAATGCTGTTGGTAGCTTGATGTATGCTATGGTGTGTACGAGGCCTGATATTTCCCAAGCAGTGGGGGTTGTGAGCAGGTATATGCATGATCCTGGAAAGGAACATTGGCAAGCTGTGAAATGGATTTTGCGATACATCCATGACACAGCTGATGTTGGTTTGATATTTGAGTGGGAACATAGTTAGTATATAGTCGGATATTGCGATTCAGACTATGCTGGTCATTTAGATAAGCGTAGATCAACTACAGGCTACGTATTTACTCTTGCTAAAGCACCAGTCAGTTGGAAGTCTACCTTACAGTCAACGGTTGCTCTGTCTACTACGGAAGCAGAGTATATGGCAATTTCAGAGGCTGTAAAGGAAGCAATTTGGCTTCAAGGGTTGCTTGGTGAACTGGGGATTGGACAAAAGTATGTGAAAATACATTGTGATAGTCAAAGTGCTATCCATTTAGCAAAGAACCAAGTTTATCAAGCAAGGACGAAGCATATTGATGTTCGGTATCACTTCAAAAGAGAGATACTTGAAGAAGGTGGAGTCAGAATCGAGAAGATCCATACTACTGAGAATCCTGCTGATATGTTGACAAAAGTTGTGACTGCAATCAAGTTCAAATTTTGTTTGGACTTGATCAACATTGTCAAAGTTTGAAGATTGATTTTTGGTGACCCCGTTTGACGAGGAGATTGAAGATTTTGGAAATTCGTCAAGGTGGAGATTTGTTGAAAAATGACTCATTTCAAAGTTGAGCAATATCCCACATTGGAAATTGGTTGTAAAGAGTGGTCTCTTTACACTATAAAAGGAGACCATCTATTTACATTAGAAAACATCCCAAATTGCCTAAGTCTTTTAGCAATTTCTTCTTTCTTCCTCTATAGTTTGTAATAGTTTCACTTTAGTCCTTTAGTGAAATACTTTGGTGGGGTCCGAGGACGTAGGCTAAATTAGCCGAACCTCGTTAAATTTGGTGTTCTTTATTTTGTGCTATTCTTCAAGTAGCCATTGTTAGTTATAGTTGTAGTGTTATATTGTGCTATTAAATTCGTCTAGTTAATTCTGTCGAGGAGGTTGGGTTTTAAGCGCGACCGTTGTGACGCCTCCAATCTTTCCTGGGAATTAAATCTAGTGTGGTTTTTTAGTACAATATTTCTCTCACTATTTCTATATTTGGTGGAATATGACTCTGAGTTCCACAACATATACACTCCGCAAAATTTCAGGATTTGTGACTTCAAAGTCTTTTAAGCTAATAAATATGATTCAAAGTGTAATGACATTTTTTTATCCCAAAAAAAAAAAAAGTGTGAAGATTTTCTGATCACCGATACGACAATCTCAATTAATTTATTTGTTAGCATTGAATCACGGAAGTTGAGAGGTAAAAAATGTTTAGAAGGATTGAAGATTTGATTACTCGAAAGGTCTCTCTGAAGAGGCTCAAGAACTAAAGTGCCTCTAAGAAATTTAAGTTCACATTAAGTATATAGCAACAATGAAGGGATACAGTTACAAGCTACCTTTGCTTGAACGTATGGATTAAATTAGGCTTACCTATATCACAATGATTTTTTATTTTTATTTTATCCTAACATGGATTAGTACAAGCTACCTTGCTTGAACGGATTAGGAACTGTACTTTCTCAAAAACATAAAGACCAATTTGTGATTCGTTCAAAATGAGGAGGCTTGTAAACGAGTATCATTCAAAATAAAAGGAACAAATTCGGCTGTGTATATGTACATCCAATCCGATTGGAACGGATCTTCTATCCCACAATAGTGTCACATCATTGTGAGATTGACAAGTGTCCAATTAAAAAACACTACTAATAATAATTCAAATTAAAAGGATACTTGTCAATTCTACAATGATGCGACACCATTGTGGTACACTATTATGGGATAGAAGATTCGTTCCGCAATCCGACCCACTTCATATGTGTCTAATGTGTTTGTGAGCACACATACTTTGATTTCCTATAGTTGCGTTTGAACCACAAACAATGGAGACTGGCGTTTTATGGTAATTAAGAGAAAATACTTTGGTACACTCGGTGTGGACCGCACATGGGTGCACCCACACACATAATAATATAATAAAATATTATATAAATTAATATTATATTATATATATTATTTGTGTGGGTGCACTCATGTGGGGTCCACATCAGGTGCCCCAAATGTTTTCCCTAATTAAGCAAATTACACATAGCGGTTAGTGGAATTTATAATTTACTGCGATCTGACGTCATAAGTTTCATTTACTGCACAGTAATTTTGTCTAGCAATTATTGAAATAATTAGTGAATGCTTTATTTGATCACTCTACATACAATTTCGTCCAAACTACAGTTTAATATCTCCAGTACTCACCATAAAAACAAGCTATACATATATATATATATATATATATATATATTAAAAACAAGGGTAAAAAGCATTTTCAACCCCCATATGTTAGTCGTAGGACTTCACTACACAATCTATTAACTTTTACACTTGAGTGTCTAACCTTTGTAAATTGTGACAACTATATCAGAAGAATAATTACTAAGATTGTTCATTTGACTGCCTATACATTGCAAGATATGTGCACTTTACTATCCTTTGGCAATTTATGCACCCAATTACCTATGCAATAAGGGTAAAAAGCATTTTCGACCCCCAACCTATATCGATCGGAGCACTTTGCTACACAATTTATTAACATTTACACTCGAGTACCCAACATTTGTAAATTGTGACAACTAATTCCATCGGAGGAATAATTACTTAGATTGTGCACTCGACTACTTATATATTGCAAGATATGTGCACTTTGCACCGTATCCTTTGAAATCTTATGCACCTGATTATCTATACATTGCATGATATGTGCATTTTAATTCCCAATTTAAGACATGCCTAAGTTACGTGACTGACTTTTCGGAGGGAATATTCCAAATTATTCCTCCGGTGTACTTACTTGTCATAATTTACAAAGGTTAGGTACATAAGTGTAAAAATTAATAGATTGTGTACCAAAGTGCTCCGACCGACATAGATTGAGGTCGGAAATAAATTTTACCCTAAAAACAATAACAAATTTGTAGTAGAAAATAGAATTGAGTTTCCATCAAGGGATTGCCAAAATGTAAACTATGTAACCGGTGCTCATTCCATGTTTCCTGCTTTCGTATGTATTCAAGTGAGTTATAAATATTTGGGATAATTGCATATCGTACCCCTGTGAAACACTTGCACACATCTTCCCTATGTTAAACAAATAGAGTTTTATACGCCCGTGCTATTTTTAATTTGCACAAACCGCTCAAACTTACTTCAAACACACTGCGCGACAATACTACCTTCTGCTAATTTCTAACGGACGGGGTTTTTGTGCTGGATTTTTAAAATTACATAGGTATATTAGGCTATATTTTTAACACATGGGGGATGTGTACAGATTTCGTATTTCACAAGGGTATGAAATATAATTTTCCCTAAATATTGGATGATAAATTATGATGTTATTATTTCATTTTATGATATTATCATGTACATATATTCAATGATTTATGAAAAATTTAATCCAGACTGGTGTAGTTGAACCAAAAAGTACTTCTCAACAAATTATACTTGTTGTGTCATTGGTAACAAGATAAGTAAATTAAATATGGATTCATTTAAACCAACTTTAAATTATAATTTCTAATTTACTTACCTGCTTAAATACTACCAAAGTCGATTACATACACGTGATTTGCTTGACATTCAAACTTCGCACATAAATAGTTATATATGTTTTCAAAGTCAGTTGTGTTGGCTTTAAAGCTTTAGTTGTCCCACGATCTTTGAACTTCACGAAATTTACAAGTCTAAAGTAATAGAAAAGAGACATACCTAAATCCATTGTTTGATAAGTTTTGGCTTGAGAAGACGGAGGTGTGTGGTCTTTCAAGCCAACACCAAGAATATCCTTATGCAATTTTTAGATGATGGGATATTAAAGAAAGCTTTCTACTTGATGTGTATTGGGGACCATAACCCACTTCTTTATAATAAGTTCTTAAGTGTCTATTTCCCATTTTGTCCATCATAAAATGCAAATAGAAAATGGTCTCTACACACAATGAATTAAAACCCCGTACTTAATTATAAGATGACTTAGGCCCATATAACTTTATATGATCAATTAAATTGGCCCTCCTTAACTTTAAGATAATGTAAATATATGATTAAACCGTAATGCATACATGTTGTATGCTTGAACGCTAATTTTTTATTATTATTATTTTTTGATAAATGTTAAAACTTGTTAGAATCCACAAAATTCTAACAATCTCGCACTTGGACTATATACATGTGCATATACATAATACCTTACAATCATATATCACATTAAAAACTTTAGTAGCTCGAGCAAGCATTCTGTATTTAGTCATCTTATTCAATCCTGTACATAGTCAATTCAACACAAGGATCAAAGAGGTTGTCGTTGCATTAATCACAACTAAACCCATCAGTGGTCACATATATCAAAGTAACTAAATACCTGGATCAAGTATGGATGTGTAGCATATAAATTACATACAATGTGATCTGCACATGCCTATTTCCAATTGGTCCTACCTTAGTCTTTACGAGATCAAACATAACATTCAGAGTGCAAAAGTGAAGACTTTATGCTTTAGCAATAACCAAAGTGTACACATATGTCATGATATCAAATCCCAAACATTGAGCAAATACATATTACAAACTCTAACCAAATCTACACATTGTCTGGCTGTACGACACCCATACAAGCAGTGTGCTCATGAAAACCTTAGGTGTCAAGCCCTTAGTGAGCGGATCCGCAATCATGGAGTTTGTCCCAATATGCTCAATACTGATTTGACCACTCTAAACTCTTTCTTTCACAACAAGAAACTTAATATCTATATGTTTAAACTTAGGAGAACTTCTGTTGTTATTGGAATAAAGGACTGCGATTTATTGTCACAAACTAACTTTAGCGGTCTTTCAATACGATCTACTATACGCAATCTAGTGACAATTCCGTAGCCAAATCCCTTGATTTGATGCCTCATAAGCTGCTATAAATTCTGTTTCCATGTTGGCGGAAGCAATGAGTATCCGCTTAGCACTCTTCTAAGAAATTGCTCCACCAGCAAACAAGTAAATGTAGCCCTAAGTGGATTTGTGACTATCATGGCATCCCGCAAAGTCGGAATCAAAATACCCAATGATCTCAATTTGATCTGACTGTCTATATGTGAGCATATAATCTTTGTTCTCTGCAAGTACTGCATAACCCTTTTGGCTATTTTCCAATGATCCATACCCGCATTGCTCAAGTATCTGCCCAACATCCCAACAATGAATACGAGGTCTGGATGAGTACAAACCTGCACATACATGAAACTCCCAACATCCGAAGCATAAGGGATATCTTCATTTCTTTATACTCTATTTTATTCTTAGCGCATTGATTGAGACTAAATTTGTTTTCCTTAGCCACTGGGGTATCACTTAATTTGCAGTCATGCATGTCAAACCTCTAAAGTACCTCACTGATATAGGCCTTTTGTGATAATCCAAGAATACCCCGACAACGATCTCGATGTAAAAGATGCATCACTAAGATCCTTCATCTCAAATTTTTTTGAGAGAAATCTCTTAGTTTCATGCAATAAGTCTATATCATTGGTGGCAAATAGGATGTTATCCACATACAAAATTAGGAAAATATTCTTGCTCCTACTGAACTTGTGGTATACACAATCATCAACTGCATTTACCTCAAAACCAAATGATAAAACGATTTGATGAAACTTGTGATACCATTGACAAGAAGCCTGCTCGAATCCATAGATGAATTTCTTAAGTTTGCAAACCATTTTCCTTGAATCTAAAGAAACAAGGCTTTCTGGCTGGACCATATGTATAGTTTCCTCAATGTCGCTATTGAGAAATGTTGTCTTGACATTCATCTGATGTAACTCTAAATCAAAAGGTGTCACTAATGCCATAATAGTCCTAAAAGAGTCTTTTGAAGAAATCGGAGAGAAAGTCTCTTTATAGTCAATGCCCTCCTTCTAAGTAAATCTCTTTGTGACAAGACGAGCCTTATATCTTTCCACATTGCCATGTGAATTCTTCTTGGTTTTGAATACCCATTTACAACCAACAGGTTTTACACCCTTTGACAATGGGACAAGATTCCATACGTCATTGTCTTTCATGGATTTTATTTCCTCACTCATGGCATCTATCCACTTTTTAAAGTTACAACTTTCAATGGCTTGACGAAAAGTGATTGGATCATTTTTCATCGCACCAATGTCTGTCTCATGTTCATTGAGAAATACAATTTATTCATCTAAAATCACACTTCTTTTCTATCTAGCGGACCTCCTTAATGGCATTGGTTACTGAGGTTATTGAGTTTGTTCCTCAGGGAGAATTTCAACATTGTCTTGTTGTCCCGAATGTTGTTCTTGAACCATGTCACGTTCTGTGAGATGGGAAATGCCCTGTTCTTTGAGGATATTAAGTCTGGGGAAAAGATAGGGTTAGAGACTTTGCCTTTGAGGAGGAATCAGTTACTATTCCTCTTCTTATGATTGTTCTTGATCATGATCAGGATTTCACCCCTAACATGATTCCAGAACAACATTCGAGACAATAAGACAATGTTGCAATTCTTCCTGAGGAACAAACTCAACAACCTCAAGAACCAATGCCATTAAGAAGGTCCACTAGAGAAAAGAGAAATGCAATTTCGGATGATTACGTCATATTTCTCAATGAACATGACGCAGATGTTGGCAAGTTGGAAAATGATCCAATCACTTTTCATCAAGCCATTGAAAGTTCTATCTCTAAAAAATGGATAGATGTCATGAGTGAGGAAATCAAATTAATAAAAGACAATGACGTATGGGATCTTATCCCATTGCCGAAGGGTGTAAAACCTATTGGCTATAAATGATATCAGAGCCCCAATTTAAGAACTCATGATTTTTTGGGTCTAAAGCTTTAGATATTTGATTAAATCCATGTAATTTTTTGGTTTCTCACTACATTTTGTGGTTTCATGTGATTAATTCATCAATTTGATGAACATTTGGTGGATTTTTTTTTTTACTTTTTTTGATGAATCGATTGATGAGCTTTACCTTTTTCTTCTTAATTTGGAAGATTGGTTTTGTGTTTACTTAAAGTCTTGTAAATGATGAATTATGTTTTCTCCCATCACTGGACCACCGAACACTTACGACTAAAAGGATATCAATTTATTCGGTGTATTCATGTTTAATTGATTTTGGTTAAACTATTACTTTAGACTTGTAAATTTCATGACGTTCAAAGATCTTGGGGCAACTCAAGATTTAAAGCCAAGAACAAAGCCATAAATTTAGGTATGTCTCTTTTCTATTACTTTAAACTTGTAAATTTCGTGAAGTTCAAAGATTTTGGAGCAACTCAAGCTTTAAAGCCAACAAGTGATATCATTTACAACCAACAGGTTTTACACCCTTCGACAATGGTACAAGATCCCAAACGTCATTGTCTTTCATTAATTTGATTTTCTCACTCATGGCATCTATCCACTTTTGAGAGTTAGATCTTTCAATGTTTGACGAAAAGTGATTAGCTCATTTTCCATCACACTAATGTCTCACCTTACCTTTTTGTTCTTTGCAAGGAGCGTTTGGCCTACTTGGTGGATGAAGCGGTCCAAAAGAGAGATTGGGACCCGATTGAGATTTGTACGGAGGGGCCCGCGGTTCCCTCACCTATTCTTTGCCGACGACCTTCTTCTCATGGCTCGCGCTACCCCATCTAATGTCAAAACCATCCGACGTATCCTTAGGCGATTTAGCCAAAGCTCCGGGCTTGATATCAATATGGGGAAATCCAAAGTGTTCTTCTCTCGTGATCTTGACCATCCCATTCAACAAAGGCTAGCGAATTCTCTCGGTCTTGGTCGTACTTGTGATCTCGACAAATATCTTGGTGTCCCAATCCACCATGGGTGGGTTACTCCAGCTCTTTACCGCCCCCTTATTGACAAAGTTCAATCCCGCCTCTCCTCATGGAAAGCTAGCCTTCTCAACATGGCGGCTCGAAATACACTAATCCAATCTGTCACGTCGGCTATGCCCACTCATGTTATGCAAACGGCTTGGCTCCCATCCGGGACTTGCACCCAATTGGATAAAATGAACCATACCTTCGTTTGGTCTAAAGATGGCCACACCCGGAGAATGCACACGGTTAAATGGGATAAAATCATCAAGGATAAAATTCATGGTGGTCTTGGGATCAAAGAGGCCGTATGAATATAGCTCTTATAGCCAAGGTTGGATGGAAGATGCTTGTGAAGGAGGATTCGGCTTGGCGTGAGTTCTTTGAAAAGAAATACCTTCGGGGTAGTGATATACTTGAGCATACGCCAAAGTGCTATAATTCTCATCAATGGCGTGGGATTGTTACTAGTATCAAAGAGCTCCAAAGCCATATCCAATGGACGGTTGGTAATGGGACACGAATCTCCTTTTGGAAGGATCGTTGGCTAGGAAGTGACACCTTAAGTGATTTAATGGAAGTGGAGGTTGATCCTAGTGAGATTGATCTCAAAGTCTCCGAGGTCCGAAGCACCGAAGGGATTGGGAGGTGGACAAACTCACCACGTATGTCAATAGTCACCTTAAGGAACGTATTGGGGAAGTTTTCGGTGCTACGGACCCATCTATTGAGGATAGACGGGTTTGGTGTGGAGCTAGCAATGGTATTTTCTCTTGTAAATCGGCTTACCGCGTTATCTCGATCGACCCCTTTAAAGACCCGTCAACCCATGATGATGGGAAATGGAGTTGGATTTGGAAAGAGAAGGTTCCTCAAAAAATTAAATTCTTCCTTTGGCTCTTCCAACATAATGGGCTTGTAAAGAACTCGGCTAGATTCCAGCGCCAAATTGCTCTTTCCGACTGCTGCCCCCGCTGCAAGCTCTCACTGAAAACACCGATACATGCCACTCGTGACTGCCAACATGCTAGGAAGCTTTGGGACAGTCTCATTGCCCCAACGTGCTTTCTTGAGTTCATGGCATCGCCTAGTGATAGCTGGCTTCGTACAAATTGTAAGAGGAACTATCCGAACACCATTCTCCCCCAGCTCCAATGGCGCTGGATTTTCTTGGCAGCACTTTGGACCAATTGGATTGCAAGAAATAAACTCATCTTTGAAGAAAAGAACGATTCTCTACAAAAAAAATGGTTCTCTCCACGAAATGCATGGCAATAGACATCGATACTGCCTTCCCAGCTAAGGCTCCGTCGCGTATACCAAGAGATGTTACAATGGAGAATTGGAGCAAGCCACGTATGAATTGGTGGAAACTCAATACCGATGGTAGTGTCTTTCACATAACTAACACGGCTGCAGGTGGAGGTGTCATAAAAAATGATTGCGGGGAATGGCTTGAGGGATTTAGCGCGAATTTCGGAAGATGTACCATCATGGATGCAGAAATACTAGCCCTTCGTCCAGGTCTTTGCTTCGCTTAGGAGAGACTCGAGGCTGAGATTGACTCCGAGGTGGTCCTAAATTTGGTTAAATTAGGGGATTCTACCTTGCATCCTCTTGGATGTATCATTGATGATTGTCGTAAGCTTTTAGCTAAGCCATGGGAATGTTGCTTTAAACACATTAAACGTGAGGGTAATATGTGTGCTGATGCACTTGCTAAATTAGGACAACGTTTACCGACGGGGGTTCACTTTTGGGACCACCCTCCTGTTTGTATTTCGGATTTAATGAATGAAGAAGGTTGAACTACAACACCCGCCGTTTGAGACCAAAAAAAAAAGGATATTATTATTGTTTTCCTAGTTAGACTAGTATTCCTATTACCTTATTTATCTTTTACCTTCTTTATAGTTTAGAGTTTACTTGTATTCTCTCTCTTGAGACTATATATATGTTACCCAATATTACAAGTTCCTTACGGGATTTTCTTTAATCTAATCAGAGCAAAAGATTTTTTTTTTACCTCATGGTCTCTCGTTTCCGCCAGTCTCTACCATCGCCGTCCCCATCCGGCTCCCTATATTTTTTTGCTTTTTGTTCTTTCTTCACTATGGTGAATCTTTTGAAATTTAGTTTGGGTTTAGCAACCTGCTCTTTATCTTTTTCGTGTTTTAGCTGCCACCGCCACCGTCAGTTTCTTTCTTTTTTTTCCACTGGCCGTGTTTTAGCGGCCGCCTCGGCCTCCGCTTCTTGAAGATTAAATCTATCAATCAAGCAGGCAAAGAAAATAAAAGATGCTGCTAAAAATCATTCTCTACACTGTTAGTATGCATTTTATGCATATTTTACATATATTTCCTTTATTCTTTTATTAGTATTTGAGTTTAAATTATAGATATTTATTATGATTTTTATTTTGATAGGTGAAATTTGAAAGAAGAAGAAAATGAAGAAAAAGATGGAGAAAAAGAAGAAGACACATCAAATTGTAGGAGTCTTCCTATTTTTTAGGAACTTTCCTATTTCATTTAGGAGTCTTATTAGTATTTTCCTTATTTCTTTAGAATTAGAGTTTTATTTTAGTTAGAAGTCTTTTGGCTAGGTATATATAATTAGAATTGCTGGAATTTTAGGATCTCTTCTACACTTTTTGATACTACATGTTATTTTCATGGAGAAGAAGAAGAATTTTTGCGTTTTTATTTCTTTCAACATGTATTGCTAAAAACTCAAGTTCTAGCCAAGGATTATTGAAGTTTTGATTCTACAAAAGTTGTGAGATCTAATTTATATTTATTCCTTCTTTGTTCTTGAGTATTTGCATATTTTCTGTGTTTGTTGAAATTATTATTTTGATTAATTAAATAATAAGGGCCCGTTATTTGATTGTTGGAATAGTAAATAGCCATTTAGAATCCCAAATCCGTAATTGTTTGGTCAATTCTAATATTTGTGACAGTTAATAACATTGATTATGGACAAGTTTTCGATTGTTGTTATGGGAATATGTGATCTAATCTAAATGAACCGAGCTTGCGAGTTTGTTGGTTAGAATTGGTGTTTCTCTATTTCTTAATGCTATTGTTAAATTAAATCCTAAGAGCTTATTTAGGGTTGTTTAATCAATAAGAAAAATAATCAAAGAGCTTGTTTTGGTTATCAATAAATTAAGGAGAAACTAGGTTGTTAGAGCTTGTTAATAACTATAGCCAATTTATTCATGAACATTGAAGTATCTTTGTATCAAGGATCAACTATTTGAATCAAAACGGAGATAACTCCTTAGGCTAGAATCCCACCATAAATTGATTTCTTCTACTAGTTTAATTTTGCATCTCTTGATTTTAATAATTTTTGTTATTTATTTTAATTTTAGTTTAATCGATTATTAAAAATCCCCCCCTCTTTTATTTTATTCGTTTATTGAGAATTAAATCTGAACCAATCCCTGAGGATTCGACCCTGCTCATCACTATCTGCAAATTTAGGAGTAGGAATTATTTTTGTTTGGATTCGACACCCATCATACACCAAAGGAGTACCATCCCGACTTTTCTTGGTTTTTCGTTCCAGTCTCAGCATTCGTGACTTCTCATTTCGACTGCGGGGGAATGTTACAACTTACATATTATTATTATTTTCCTAGTTAGACTAATATTATTATTGTTTTCCTAGTTAGACTAGTATTATTATTGATTTCCTAGTTAGAGTAGTATTGTTATTGTTTTCCTAGTTAGACTAGTATTCTTACCACCTTATTTATCGATCTTTTACCTTCTTTATAGTTTCAGGTTTGCTTTATTCTCTCTCTTGTAACTATATATATGTTACTCAAAAATACAAGTTTTTTACGGGATTTTCTCTAATCTAACATACGAGTAATATATAGCACCTAATTAAAAGGGACTAGATAACAACATAGGGTTGAGATGGATTATCCCTTTTAAATTATTATTTTTGTGTGATAAATATCCCTTCTAATTTTTTTTTAATTTTTTTTTGTGTGATAAATGTCCCTTTTAATCAATCACTACTTAGGAGCTCTCACTTGATGTTAGTTTAAAATTCTGGTTTACAAGTACATTGGTCATAAGATGAAAGTTTGGACCAAAATATGTAGTCTCATTTAATCAGCTAACTAAAGTTGACAAACTGTTCTTGGCTTATATTAAATTAATGGACTTATATTAAATATGAGAGTTCTTGATAAATATAATGGACTTATATTAAATGTTCGCTCTTCTTTAAAAATGTGAGGTTGCAGATCAGTTGAAATGAAACATTTTCAATAATTAATTTTTCAAAGCTTACCAAAAAAAAAACGCTAACTAAAATTGTTTCGGACTATATAGGCGGCTCTTTAAATACATTTCGATCTTTTTTTGTGTGATAATTTTAAATATTTCGAATATATTGAGTTCGGCTTTCTAGATCAGATAAATGGAATTAACATTGAATTACTTCCTAGCATGTGAAAAAAATCAAAAGGAAATTGTCAGAAATTTTTTGACTAAAATTTTCTAGCTTCCAAACAATCACAACTGTTTGCATATAAAGTTACATATATTAACATTATTGTTTGCCAAAATAGGGATGTAAATCAAGTCAAGTAGCATTTTGGTCCGGTGAGTCGACTCCATTAGAATTCAAGCATTTCGAGTTCGAGTCAAGCTCTGAAAACACGAACTTTAATCAATTCAGTCTGTGAGCTTGCTACAGTTCAACGAGGTTATTAATATATATATATATATATATATTTAATTATTTTGATTTAATAATATCATTTTATTTTATTATATAAAAAATACTAGAATTATTTCTAAGAGGTCTAGAGCTCGAGATCGAGCTCCACTAAGAAAAATCAGCCCGGGTCCATCTCTTTCTTCCTCTCTTAAAAATAGACTCGTCTAGGTCAAGTTAAGCTCATATTAATGGTTGAACTCGAGCCTCTAAATTGTATATGTATCATGAGCTATTGTGCACCCTTAGTCCTAGAACACAGAATCCCATAATCTCCTACAAACGCAGCTGATTTGGAAATTAAGTTGAGTTGGATTAGACATCAAATAGGAGCAAATCTAAGCCTTGTAGATTGTAACCTACATATATCAACATCTCATATTCCATTTCCATCATATACAATAAGATAACATAAACTTTTTATTCACCAAGAAAAAAAACAACTTTCACTTTCAATCAAATCCAAAACAGTCACTCACTAAGTTGTATTAAATTAATCCCATTAAAAAAAAGGGCAAAAAAAATCTCAACGTACGTAAATAGAACTTGAACTTATACATATATTTAAGGCCATCCAGGCTACAACCCAGAAATCCAACACCACATTTGGCATACACCCCACATCCTCACACTTCACCATTGTTACTCACAACTGGTTTGCACTTTCATCTTCAATATCCACTCCAACTGCACAATCTTAATTTAATAACTTCCCAATCCACAACCTATATAAATTGATGGATACCCCAATCATCTTTATCCATCACTTACTAATTAAATTTCATGCACATGCAATAGATAAACCTGATATTATTATACCATGTCTGAATCTCCACGTGGCAGCAGCAGCAGCGGCTCTCCGAGTTTATCCGGCAGCCGCCGGGTTTACCGCGGCGTGAGGCGGAGAAAGAGCAGTGGAAAATGGGTTTCCGAAATTCGAGAGCCGAAAACGCCTAACAGGATATGGCTCGGCTCATTCCCCACGCCGGAAATGGCGGCGGTGGCGTATGACGTGGCGGCGCTGGCTCTTAAGGGGAAGGCGGCTGAATTGAATTTTCCTGATTCGGCTTCTTTTTTTCCTGTTCCTGCTTCTACTTCCCCACGCGACATTCAGGCTGCCGCTGCGAGTGCTGCGGCGGCTGCGGGGGCGGCGGTGGATGCTTTTGTCGGAGAGAATGTGGAAAGAGTGCAGGTGGCGGAGACGGAGAATGTCCCGGTTGCGAATGAGTTTATTGATGAGGATTTGATATTTGATATGCCTAATGTTCTTAAGAATATGGCTCAGGGAATGTTGCTCAGCCCTCCGCGCATCGAGTATGGCGATGATGATAATAACACTTTTTACGGTACCGAACAGGATTTGAACCTCTGGAATTACCCTTAAAGTGAAAACTTCAAAAGATTCCCTCAACAATAAGCAATCTCTCGATCGTAAGATTCATGTATATATTTATATATATATATATATATATATATGTATGAGGGAATGAAATGCTAGTATGAGTGTGTTTCACTTCACTAGTTTATGTTGCTTGTAAAGAATTTACTGTTTTAACATTTTCTTTCATGAGTTATGTTTTCTTACGATGCCAGTTACACCTAAACCGAATGACTTAATATATATATATATATATATATATATTAATTATATATATATGATAAACACATTCCAACCAACTAACGGCGCCTCTTGCACAATGAAATAATCTAAACTCATATACATATATATATATATATATATTAGCTAGTGTACTTTTTATATTTCAGATGAAAGAAAAAGCATTTTATAATTAATGAATAATTCAAATTCTTGTTACTGAGCTGAGGAAGACATGATTTTAGGGTTTTCAAGGGGCAACTTTAGAGATCTAAAATACATGGTAATTGGCATGAATGAGGTCTAATTAATAACAGAAAAGAGAAACAATATAATATAAAGGGTTCGGTGAAGAAAAGCTATCAGGTTTGGTAGTTTAGTCAATGACTGGAATCATTTGATAGTTGACTAATACTAGGGTTTTGATACACTGTTACATTGATTTTGTGATTGAGATCAACAGAATGGGGTCCCTATTTACTATCAGTGGTTTTAATTTTAGGGAATTTCGAAACATTGAATATTGAATTCAAGATCATGACGGAGGCAATCTGAAGTTGGTCTAGAGAGATCCAAGCGATACATTTAATTAAGTTCTACCAAAACTTATATAAAAAGAGTTTACTTTTTTTCACACTGTGTTTGATATGTCATAGAGAAGCGGAGTGATACTTGGTGGCTCTCGGGAGTCCAACTCCCGAGAAATATTCACCACACATTGTTAAAACATATGTTTAATCTCTATACGTATTTGACTTGATTAAAGCTCGACTGATTCAATAGTTAAACATATTCAAACACAATTTCGAGGTTGATAAAAAATTCAATCAAGCTTAAATAGTTATTTGTTAGGCTCAACTTAATTTATTTGTTGTTAGAGGAATTGATTTCCATGAAAATTTGCGCTCGAGTGTGACTTTTTGATGTTAAAACAAATAACAGAATCTGAAATAATGAAAAGCAAATGAGGATGCTTTTATAATAATCAGTATGTGTATTTTCTATATATATATATTTATTTGAACCGCCCTATCGGGGAGAATATTTTCGGGGCCCTCATCTTTTCTTTATATTATCCATAAAATGAAAGCAATAAATAATGAGTTCTAACTCTCTCACAATCATATTTAAAAAAAAACACGTAAATAAGGAGGACTTATTCCTTCACTATATAGAGAGAGAGAGAAAGTTGGAACTCCTTCGTATAGGTAAGAATTCTTCTATCTTCTTCATAATCGTGTCCAGTTTTGGTCCCAAAAAATCACAAATTAAAGTCCATGCTTGGGCCATGTAGTGTGGCACTTGACAAGTACCATTAACTTTGCCGGGGTCAAGATAAGTGATAATTAGAAATTAAGCTAACAATTGCACCCACATAGGCGCAATTATCATTTCCTTTGACTTGCTATATATGATTAGTCTTTCCTATTCTATTTCATATTTTTTTATTCCAAAATTATATCGCATCTTGTATATCATGAATTCATGATACTCCTACAAAACAAATGTATATAATTCAGTTCAACTTTATAATTAAGAAAATTTATATCCTTTTGATGAACATATATTAAATCAAATACAAGATGAAATAAAGTTACACAATAGAAGATTCGAACTAGTATGTTCATGCACATTTGTGGTGACATGAGCTTTCCACTTTTAGTATATGAAACATATTAAATGGCTAGAGAAAAATGCAAAATTAGTTCTGTAACTATAGGGGTCCGGCAAATGTATAATTTTTATATTCCAAACAATTATATATTAATTAACATTTAAATTAATATTTAAAAAAATTAATAGTTAAAAAAAAAACCAAACAGCAGCCCCCCAACCCCCGTCTCTTCCAGATCGGAGCACCTAGAGCTCAGCCCACATACCCCCTTCCTGGATCGGTGTTTGTTGTGTGTGTTCTGGGTGTGTGTGTTTTGGGGTGTGTGTGTGTGTTTTGCGTACGTGTGTGTTCTGGGTGTGGGTCGCAACGACGAAGGGAGGTAGGGGGAGGTGGCTGTGCGTGGGTGTTTAGGGATTGGGTGGGGGGGGGAGGGGATGAACATTTTGCCTTTTCTTTTTTTTTATTTTGTAATTTTTTCCTTTTTCTCTTATTTCAAGTTTAAAAATCTATCTATTTTATATTTTCCTTTTTTTTAGAAATTTTGGTTTTTTTTAATTTATATATATTTTTTAGTAATTTTTATGAAAATTTGAACATTTTATTGAGATTTATTGCGTGATGTAGATGTTAAATTATTCTATTTTTTATATTAAAAATAATTTAATTTAGCCTTTTTAAATATTTTAGTATTTGTATAACAATTTCAGTATTTATTCTTTGCAATAAAATTATTATAATTTCCAATATACATTTATTTAATTTAAAACTATTTTTAAAAATTAATTTGAACAATTTCTATTTTCTAGTTCTTTTGTATATTTTAATGTTGTTGTACATATCTAATATTTTTTGATTTACTAAAATTTTCTTATCCATGTCAGCATCTTTTAAAAAATTGAAAAGTAAAAAAAAAGCCACATGGCAAATTCAACCAAAAAATAAAAAAAAAAAAAACAATTCCCAAATTGAATGCCACATTGCAAACTCCGACCAAAATTAGAGTTTTCCGGTCAATTTGTCCTCAAATTGCGATTTTTTTGGAGATACAGGACCACAATTGCCACTAGCACATAATACGGGACTACATTTGCCAGACCCCTATAGTTACGGGACTAATTTTTTATTTTTCTCTAAATGGCTACAACTAGACTAAGCACTAATATGTTAGCTATTGCTTTAGATCATTTATCAAAATTTATATTTCATCTTGTGTTCATAATTATATAGATATATACACAATGTCATTCATCAAAGCTTATACCTATAGTTTAGGAAAAAATTTATACGCATATTATTTATATATGATATAAATGAAAAATGAAACACCATGTAAGAATAGAGGATCTAATCCGATTAAGCGTTACTTTTTCTCTGATTGTCTCAAAAGAATTACCTTAAAAATAGCAGCCACCATCTTTTTACTAGTGGAATATATATATATATATATATATATATATATTTTTGGTGTGAAGTGGAATATATATAGAGAGGATAATGCCCAAAACTAGAATGGAATTTTGTAAAGGGATTGGGGCCCGATATTTAAATAGGCTTGATCCAAAGTAATTGGGGCTATATGGGAGCTGATTCTATGTATATGGGCCAAATTTCATGAACTTTGCCCCAAAAATTATAGATGTCAACATATGGCCATATTGTTGTACCAGCCCAACTTATAAACACGCCTATTTGTGCAGTTGAAATTTGATTTTCTATTACAAAATAATATTTAATCTTCAAGGTATAACTCTCAACGGGATAAGATATTTTTTGAGATACATATGACATGAATTACATACACAAATCGTGCAAGTATATTATATATTGCAAGATAAAATACAGTTTAGAAATAGGAAAATCTAAAATACTCCAACAAAACGGAAATTTTAGTCCTCATTCTTGCGGCCCTCGCATACGTCCCTTTGTCCCAATATGATAGCATGTCTGCCACCTAGGACTATTTGCTCCCGGAACGGATCTTCTATCACACAATGGTGTCACATCATTGTGGGATTGACAAGTGTCCATTTAATTTGAATTATTATTAGCAGTTTTTATTAAAATAGACACTTATCAATCTCACAATGATGTGGCACATTATTGTGGGATTGAAGATCCGCTCCGATTTGCTCCACGGCGCTCCCTACGAAAGGAAATTCTAATCTAGATCATAATCAATCGTATTCAAATCAATAACATTATGAATGAATTCCACGTAAATTGCCAGTGTGTCGCATTTAAAAAATAAGTACCAATCCTAGAAGGGAAGATAGAAAACAACATAAAGTATGGGAAAATCACTCTTCATTTCGTTCTATGGCTTCGATTACAAGCTTTCAATTCAAATATACAAAAAAAAAAATGAATTAAATCAAAACCAGGTGATAAATAATAATAGTAACATTTTTACAAATATCATTAATAACTTGGAGCAATATTTATTGCAAAGTTACAATTGAATCAAAGAATATGACATATGTAATATAGAATAATTAACATTAATCATTTAGCTTCTTCCTTAATCTCTCCCAACTGCACAGTTTTAACTTTAAATCTCTCCGGTTTTTTCTCTGATTCGGATCCAACAATACTAACTTCCCGCGTTCCCACACTAATCTTCTCAGTATTAAATCTGTCGCGTTTTTGTAACAACTCCGAAAATAAATTATTTATTTTGGGGTGTTTTATTCTTTCAACTAGAAAGCTCTCCAGTGGCTTCTCCTTCTCAATCTCAATGAAACATTTCCTCAATAGAACTTCTTGAGTTTTTATATCAGCTTTTTTTAAGCACTCGACGAGGATTAAAAGTAGCTCATCCACAGCTTCTGCTTCTGTTTCTGCTTCTGCTTCACCCCCCGAACCTCAAATCCTGGCGCCGTCCCTGTTTCCTGGATTAAGCTTGTTTCGCCATCTTCTGAACTTATTTCATTAAAACTTGGGATTTCTGAATATTCTTGTGCTGGTACTTCACCGTGATCATGATCGTAGGACTGATAATTCATTTCATAAGAATTGATGGGTTCTTCGGGTTGTCGATATCGTGATTCCATGTGATTAAATTGCTGGTGGATGCTGCATGGAAAATAATTTAGGCTGAACATTTCTGGAAATATCTGAAATTATGAATCACTTGTAAGAAGATTGAGAGAATTTATGAGATTTTGAGATGGATAAGATAATTAAAGATGGCCCTCGTCTATATATACTTGGTTTAGACAACAGAGGCTGCGCAATTTTCTACCAAATCTAGATTATTTAATTTAGATCTTATAATTGACTGTTGAACTCTTCTGTTATGATATTGACTTTGAAAAGTTTCAGAGTTTTCGAATTATAAAAGTTAGTTATATTTGGGCTTAGGTAAATTCTTGCGTCCCACATATATTAAGTGCACGTTTTGTAGTTTAGAATTTTTCAAATTATATAATGAAAGTGTCAAGGTCACCTGCCTAGTGCCTACTAGGCGGCTGCAGAATCTATTATGTAATTAATTTAAGGGAAAATTTTAGTCGGCTGCCAGCTCGACTACACTTAGGGCTGTAAATAAGTCGAGTCGAGCCAAACACAATTTTGTTTGAATTATTAATTTATTATATATCGAGTTGTAGAATCTGTGTTTGATCTTGGTTTGATTGTTAATCAAGTCGAACTCAAATGTATTTTAATAGATTCGTACACGAGTCAAGCTCGAGTAGATTAATTTCGTTGCATATATTTTATTATTTCTTACTAATTGAGTCAAGCTCGAGTAGATTAATTTCTTTGCACATATTTTATTATTTCTTACTAATTGAGTCAAGCTCGACTCGAGCCTCATACTTATCGAGCACACAAAAAAAGGGTCAAGTTTGTATTGATATGTTAACGAACCGAGCTCAAACGAGCTTTTATCGAACGATCTTAAGTCAAGTATCGAGTAGTTAATTGATTCATCTTTCAGCCTTAACCATATCCAAATGTATTTCATTTTCAGTAGTTATATATTTATAATTAGTGAAAATTTCAATCTAAATTTGATCATGTTCGAACTCAAGTATATTTTACAAAAATAATATATTATATTTGTCATGTAATTCTTTTTATAAAATGATGGCACAAACTTGGAATTGACCAATCAAGCTCGGCCTAATATTTTCCTATAATCACTTGGATTGTGGAACAAAGGTAGATTGTTAACGAAGAAAACGCTTGTTTAAATTTGTTATTACAGCGTCAAAAACACGATTGCTTGCAAGTCATATAAATATTTAAAACAATATTTAATTAGGATTAGTTGCTTTATTTTGTTCCACAACATCAATATGGGAAAAATGGTTGACAAGTAATAGAATCCAAGATTCCAAATAGTCAACATGCTCAACCGGAGAGGACTTATTCTACACGTTTTAAGTAATATATCGAACTCAAAATTCTGCAGCCAAAGTATGGGAAATTTTAGTATGAATTTGGTTCTGCCGCTTATAAGTCTAAGTGTTGGAGTTTAACTCACTCACCGTGTTGCTAATCACGTGATAAATAAATTAAAGTTGAAATCAAGGTTTTAAAAACTGGCACGGATCGATCGGTCAGACAGCCAACCGGACCACATAACGGGCCAATTTGAAGCTTAGAATCTTATATTTTTGAGTTAGAATCCTGAAATATTTTGGGAAAATGCGTACTATGTATTTGTGTGAAAATGATGTAATGTGTGTGTGTTGGTTTATATGTCTAAAAAATGGTTAGAAGTTGTAAAATGTATCAAATCAAAATGATTAATTGATGTGTGATAGGTTAAATGATTGTAAAGTATGAAAGAGAAAGAGAAAACATTAGTGGAGTAAATGATTATTGATTGATGATGGTAAAATGATGGATGTAGTGATTGATAGGAACTAAATTGGGGATTGAAAAAGTGAATTTGAGAAAAGGTGAATTTGAATGGAAAATAATTTGTAGTATGATTTTTTAGAATTTTATAATTTAGAATGATGAAAATGAATTTCAATAACATAGCCTTAGTGTCTATACATCGGTTAAAACCGTGTAAAACCACTGTCGGACCGCTGAACCTATGAATCAATGCAAGTTCACCAAAATCGATCGATTTCTTGTATATTAAATAGATTGTCAAATCTCTAATTTTTCTTCTAAATGCACACCAATTTCTGAGAGGCAAAGTGAACGAGCAACAGTGAACCCGCGGTAAGCAGAAGAATTCCAACAATTTGTTTTCCTTTCTTTGAGTTTGAATCACCAAAAAACCGTTTAATTTGTTATGAATAATTCATTAAGAGGATGTCCATACAACTCCAATACATAATTTAGTGGATTTACCTACAACTCCAATATCTCATTTAGTGGATTCACCTACAATTCCATTACCTCATTTTGTAATCAATATTTGATCTTGAGAAATACACCAAAATCAAAGAAAGAATTCTCTTCTTAATTCTCTAGTCTCTCTACTTTAGAATATTTGTATATATTTCATAATATTTGGGGTTATTTCATAACACGTTATCAGCACGATCCGTCTCAAGTTGTTAGCACCTTAATCCAAGGAATTGAAATAACTAATCAACTGATTGTTTTTTTTAGCAAAATCCACACAACGAAGGTAAGGGCCATGAGGCTACCAATTTTCTTAATTTTGAGGTAAATATTAACAACTATACAGTTAAAAGCATGTACACTAGATGTTTAGAAAATAAAATATGTTTTCTATATCTATGTCACATCCACGGTACTTACAAGTTTCAATATATATGATTTTTGTTTCATTATTAATACAATTTGATATTGAAACTATGACTATATGATTATATACTGTATATATATTACAAGTCATTCTTTTATCAAGGCCCACTTCATTACTTGTATGGAATAATTATTGTTGCAAGTATTTTATGAAATTGGTTGTTTGTTATCTAAATTTTCTTATACTTTGATGATAGTATTATAATGACGAATCTTGAAAAACTTGACTTTGTGACTCTTGATATTACGGGGAAGAATTATTTATCTTGGGTGTTAGATGCTGAAATTCATATATGCAAATAACTATACTCCATTCCCTGAAGTGAATGTGTTGAGCAATATATAATTATTTTAATCATGAGTCTCGTCCAACTAGTTCTGCTACATTCCCTGAAGTGAAGGTAGCAGCACATAACTATTTTAATTATTAAAGAAATCATGGACGTGGACGTGGTCGTGGATATGGTCATAGAAATTGTGGTGGTTATTCAAAGAACACATCTTTCCACCAGAAGTGGAAAAATAATGAAGAGAAACATGAAAGTGTCCAAAATAGCAAATTTGTGAAAAATTTATGCTATCGTTGTGGTGGTAAAGGTCATTGGTCATGTACCTGTCGTACACCAAAGCATCTTGTTAACCTTTACCAAAAATCGTTAAAAGGTAAAGGAAAAAAGATAAAAACAAATTTTGCTTTTGAAGAAAGCGATTCTGATCGTGGCCATTTTGATGACACTCATTTAGATGTTGCTGATTTCTTTGCTGATCCTGATGGAAAAATTAATCACTTGATTGGAGACGGAAGTGTTAAAAAATAAATTTGTTAAGTTTTAATTCTAGTAATTTATAAATAAATATTTAAGCATGTTGTTTTCCTTTTAAGATCAATAATTGAATTTATTCATATGATTGTCGTTTCTCATATTAAATAATATTGTTTGGTATTGATTTATTTTTTTTATGTTTCAATAAAGAATGAGTATTTACTCGATCAGCAGCAACATCAATAATGAAGATATGTGTCTCGCTGATAGTGCCACAACTCACACCATTCTCAAGAATAAAAAATATTTCTCTTATTTAGTAATGCAAGAAGCCAATGTTAGTACTGTATCGGGTAGTACAAAGTTAATTGAAGGCTCCGGCAGAGCTAATATATTGTTACCCATAGGAACGCAATTTTATATTGATGAAGCATTATATTCTATCAAATCTCAAAGAAATTTACTAAGCTTCAAAGATATCCGCCGAAATGGATATCATATTGAGACAACAAGTGATGGCAATATTGAGTATCTTTACATCACTAATACAATATCTGGTAACAAATGTATATTGGAAAAATTGCCTGCATTTTCCTCCGGTTTGTACTACACGCATATATCTACTATTGAAACACATGTTATCGTAAACCAGAAGTTTGCGAATCAAAATAGGTTTGTTATTTGGCATGACCGGTTGGGTCATCCCGGATCAATTATGATGCGAAAGATAATTGAGAATTCATGTGGTCATCCATTGAAGAGCCAGCAGATTCTTCAATCGAATGATTTCTCATGTGCTGCTTGTTCACAAGGAAAGTTGATTATTCGACCATCAACAACAAAAGTAGGAAGTGAATCTCTTACGTTTTTGGAACGTATTCAAGGCGATATTTGTGGACCAATACACCCGTCGTGTTGACCATTTAGATATTTTATGGTTTTAATTGATACATCAACAAGATGGTCACATGTATCTTTGTTATCAACTCGCAACCTGACGTTTGCGAGATTGCTTGCTCAATTGATTAAACTACGAGCACATTTTTCTGATTATCCTATTAAGAAGATACGCCTTGATAATGCGGGTGAATTTACTTCCAAAACGTTCAATGACTATTGTATGTCTATTGGAATTGATGTTGAACATCCTGTAGCACATGTTCATACACAAAACGGTCTAGCAGAATCGTTTATTAAACGTCTGTAGTTAATTGCAAGACCTTTACTTATGAGATCAAAACTTCCTATTTCTTGTTGGGGACATGCTATTTTGCATGCAACAGCACTTATTCGCATAAGGCCAACAAGTTATCATAAGTTCTCTCCATTACACTTGGTTTTTGGTCAAGAACCAAATATTTCCCATCTAAGAATTTTTGGATGTGCGGTATATGTTCCAATTGCTCCACCACAACACACTAAGATGGGTCCTCAAAGGAAATTGGGAATATATGTTGGATTCGATTCTCCATCGATAATAAAGTATCTAGAGCCATTGACTGGAGATTTATTTACGGCTAGATTTGCTGATTGTCATTTTGATGAATCTGATTTCCCAACATTAGGGGGAGAAAATAAGCAGCTGGAAAAGAAAATGAGTTGGAATGAATTATCTTTATATCATCTTGATCCTCGAGCAAAACAAAGTGAACTGGAAGTTCAAAAGATAATTCACTTGCAAGGTTTAGCTAACCAACTGCCAGACGCATTTACTGACCTAAAGAAAGTAGTGCCTAAGTCACATGTACCAGCTGTTAATGCTCCAGTAAGAATTGTTGTCCCTGAAGGTCAAAGTAATGAGTCTACTGCACGCCTGAAGCGTGGTAGACCTATCGGTTCCAAAGATAGTCATCCTCGAAAAAGAAAAGGAGCTAAGAATTAAGATGGTCTAATCGAGGATAAAATAACTCCAGAAGAGTCCCCAGTCATAACTAATATTTCGGTTCCAGAAGAACCTCAGGTACCTGAAAATTGTGAAAATAATGAGATCTCAATAGATTATGTTATGAACGGGAAACGATGGAATCGAAATGAAGTCAATGTTGACGATAAATTTGCATATAATGTAGCGCTAAATATGATGAATGATAATGATGATCAAGAACCAAAGTCTGTTAATGAATATAGACAAATAAATGATTGGCCAAAATGGAAAGACGCAATGGGGGCAGAGTTAAACTTGCTTGAAAAACGAAAAAATTTTGGACCTGTAGTCCGTACACCTGAAGATGTAAAGCCAGTAGGATACAAATGGGTATTTATGCGAAAACAAAATGAAAAAAGTGAAATTGTAAGATATAAGGCACGTCTTGTTGCCCAAGGGTTTTCGCAACGACCTGGCATAGATTACTAGGAGACTTATTCTCCTGTGGTGGATGCAACTACTTTTCGTTATATAATAAGTATGGCAGTGCATGAAAAACTTGATTTGCGTCTAATGGATGTTGTTATAGCCTATTTGTATGGCTCGCTTGATAATAATATATAATATATATGAAAATCCCTGAAGGATTTAATATGCCTGAAGCATATAATTCAAGTTCTCGAGAACATTATTCAATTAAATTAAGTAAGTCATTGTATGGACTGAAACAATCTGGACGAATGTGGTATAATCGTCTCAGTGAATATTTGTTGAAGGAAGGATATAAGAATGATCAAATTTATCCTTGTATTTTCATGAAAAGATCTGGAAATGAGTTTGTTATAATTACAGTTTATGTTGACAATTTAAATATTGTTGGAACTCCTGAAGAGATTTCAAAAACTGTTAATTGCTTGAAGAAAGAATTTGAAATGAAAGATCTTGGAAGAACAAAATTTTGCCTCGGACTACAAATTGAATATTTAAAGAACGGAATTTTTGTATATCAAGACGCTTATATATCAAAGGTGCTAAAGCGTTTCTACATGGATAAATCACATCCTTTGAGCACCCCGATGGTCGTAAGGTCATTAGATGTGAACAAAGATCCTTTTCGACCTCGAGAAAGTGATGAAGAACTCTTTGGTCCTGAAGTACCATATCTAAGTGCAATCGGTGCACTAATGTATCTTGCTTGTCATACTCGACCTGATATAGCATTTGCTGTTAATCTATTAGCAAGATATAGTTCTTTTCCTACACGAAGGCATTGGAATGGGGTTAAACAGGTAGTCCGCTACCTTAGAGGAACAATCGATATGGGCTTGTTTTATTCAAATGTACCCAAGTCCGAATTGGTTGGATATGCAGATGCTAGATATGTGTTTGATCCTCATAATGGTCGTTCACAAACAGGCTAGTTATTTACATGTGGTGGCACGGCCATTTCATGGCGATCTATGAAACAAACTATATCGGCCACATCATCTAATCATGCAGAAATCTTGGCTATTCACGAGGCAAGTCGAGAATGTGTTTGGTTAAGATCCATGATTCAAAACATATTCGAGGGACTTGTGGTTTATCTTCTGGAAAAATGATCCCAACAATCTTATATGAAGATAATTCTGCATGTATTGCACAATTGAAAGAAGGGTACATTAGAGGAGATTGAACAAAGCATATTTCACCAAAGTTCTTTTTCACTCACGATTTTCAGAAGAATGGTGATATCAATGTTCAACAAATCCGTTCCAGAGATAATCTTGCTGATTTGTTCACCAAGGCACTTCCTACAGCAACATTTGAAAAACTAGTCTACAATATTGGCGTGCGTAGACTTAAAGATCTTGACTGATATTGTCATGAGGGGAGATAATACGCGCTGCACTCTTTTTCCCTTAACCAAGGTTTTTCCCACTGGGTTTTCCTGGTAAGGTTTTTAATGAGGCAGCATCTGACTGCGTATTGAAAGAATTATGTACTCTTTTTCCTTCACTAGGTTTATATCCCACAGGGTTTTTCCTAGTAAGGTTTTAACGAGGCATATTCTTAAGTGATGGACATCCAAAGGGGAGTGTTATGAATAATTCATTAAGTGGATGTCTATACAACTCCAATACATAATTTAGTGGATTCACCTACAACTCCAATATCTCATTTAGTGGATTCACCTACACTTCCATTACCTCATTTTGTAATCAATATTTGATCTTGTTTTGTGCCTATAAATAAGTTTTGCCATTGTATTGAGAAATACACCAAAATCAAAGAAAGAATTCTCTTCTTAATTCTCTAGTCTCTCTACTTTAGAATATTTGTATATATTTCATAATATTTGGGGTTATTTCATAACATAATTAATTTTTTTCTCTTTCTTTTCCTCTTACTTTCTCTCTATCTCTAGCTCTACTTGTCTCTCTTACTCTCACGCAAACACGCACAAAGATAATTTGTAATTGAAATTGTGTACTGCCGATTTGATGTAGGGTTGTGGCAATTTTTTTTGTGATTGTGGGGTTGCTCAATGGGTTAATAAAGTCCAAGAGTAATAGGTGTGAAATTTCCTACATAATCAAGTGTCTATTTGGAGTTTTTTTGTTGAATTTGTCATTTGTGGAGGCTTAAATTTTAAGGATTGATTTTTTTTCGTTTTATTTTTTGTGTATTTATGTATTTTATTATTATTATAACCTAATTTTAACATATTAATATATAATTATTTATAACATAATTATGAAAGTCACCGGTCCAATCACGATTGAATCATGATCCGAACAGTGAACCTTGAACCAATAAATTTTCGATTTGACAATCGGGATGATTTAATTGCTTGAAATCAATACAGATTTGGACTAGATTTTCTCCAAGTATATTGTAATATCGGAGGAAAAAGTACTTAAATGAATTAAACTTGGTCATAGTCATATTGTTTGTATGGGACATGAGGAACTAACAAAAGTTTCATTTGGACCCACATTCAGACCCAATAAATAATTATGCTAATTTATGGGGCCACTACTAGTTGAGCAATTTTGAAATGATTCTTAAAATCGGCCTACTACCATCCAGTAGTTGATTGGGCTCTATTATTGTGAACTAAAATGTTAACTTATCTGAGCCCACATTTCCATCTTCTATGGGGTACCAATAATTATTTTGGACACTCTAATTTGTTTCAATAATTAATTTGTATATTTAGTTTATTGCATGTTTTGTCTTCTAGAATATGACGCTGTTATTCATTGAATGTCCATGTGAAGGAGATAAGGTTTGGTTCAATATGAGATGCTATATGTGCTGGTGTACAACTAACTTGGGTCTTAGGCCTACAATCAGATTGGTGAGGGTCCAAAAATGGGATTAATGATGTTTTTTAGCCTTCTAGTGAGCTAAACAAGTTTCTTAATTACATTCAGTACAAATCATGTTTAAATTAAGAATGTATTGTAGAAAACATTCTTAAATTAAGCCGCTTAGGGCTGAAAGACAACCTAAGCTACTTGTTACTTGACTTGAACTTGATCGCTAAAAGCTCGTTCGAACTCGATTTATTAACATATCAAACCAAACTTGAGCAACTTTTCGTGTTCAATAAGTTTTAAAACTCAGCTCGTGTTCGGCTCGATTAATTCTCATTTGAGCTCTGCTTAATTAACAATCAAAACAAGCTCTAATACAAATTTTGAAACTTGATAACAATTCAAACAAACTTGCATAACAACCTATTCAACTCGACTTGACTAGACTCGTTTATGGTCCTAATTCTTAGTAATTTAGGGCATCCAAATATCAGTAGTAAGACTCGGGATTATGGACCCCTTAAGACAGGGATAGAGCCAGGGGCTGGAGGGTGCGCTCGCCCCCCCTCAATTTTGAAAAATTATTTTTTTTACCTTACAAAAATTTTGATATTTGGATTTCGCCCCCCTCAAAATCGAAAAATTTCACGCTTTCTCCCTTTCATTTGAGTTCGCCCCTCCAAACCCAAAATTTTGGCTATAACGAAAGAGATATAAGAGTATAAATTATGCAAAAGTTGTAATTGAACCTAGTTCATTATTATATTTTCCCCAATAAATATAGCGTACCATACCGCGGGGGGCAAGTCCCCCGCACTCCCTTTGATTCCTTGGTCTATTTGGCAAAAAAAAAAAAAGTGTACAACTATATCACAACAATCTCGTCCCCCCAATAAAATTTCTGGTTCTGTCTCTGCCTTAAGATGCATTACCATACTTCTTTCACCCAAATTTATTTTACTATCATAATTTTTACTGAACATTCTAAAAGAAGGTGTTAGTTCTTAAAATGAAAATGTTTTTCCCTTAATCTCTCCTCTAAGTAAAGTAGCTAAGTGAGATCACTAACTTTCGATCATTACTTTTTAAAATAATATAAAAAAAATAAAAAAGATATAATTTCTCAAATTTCATTTAAAATTAGTGAAATAGAACCATAAAAATGGAGAAGGCAAGTATTATATTGTGCTGGATAAAAATTAAACTGTATAATCTATGCTACACTCAGTATTGTCTATCGGGAGTTTTGATGTATGATGAATGTTTAATTATTTTCTTTTACATATATCATTACGTGTTGTTTGGAAAAATTAAAATGTATGGTACACGTGTCTTATGTCAAGTCAATTCAGTATTTTTCGCTGAATTAATGCAACATCTAATGGACCTAATTAAACGATTGGCACCTTAGAAGATTAGATTGATACCTCCATCTCTTGTCTTTTTCTTCATTCGTTTAGTCTATTCAATAATACAAAAGTACTATAATCCTCCTACTTTCATTCATAAATTATATTCCGGTAGAGAATATGAATGTAGGAAATATTATTTATTTTTTCGCTTTTTGTTTGTGCTGTCGATGGAAGCATGCATGATTAATTCCATATTTTCTTGTATGCGTTCGTTGTCTACTCTTTTTAGGCGGCTTCATGACCAAAATAATTTAAGCACTCCTATTAAATTAGTTGATCCATCACATCCATAATATAATTAAAGCCTAAATATATATCCATGGGCGTTAATTTAGTGCATTTTGGTGCCAATTATAGTAGGCAGAGTACTTATAAACAACACATATAACTAATCTAATCACATGCTAACAACTTAATTCTATCTATTAATTAACTACCATCACTTTATTATACTAATAACCATCCATATCATATTTTAATTCATACAATTAAATAGGATCAATGAAAATGTCTATGGATAGATTAATATGTTAGTCGAGTGAATTTTTAATAAATTTTCTTCACGAAACTGTTTATGGGGCCAAATTTTTCTATCTATTAATCTAAACACAATATTTTATAAATAGTAATAAATTTGTTTATTTTAATGTCGATCTCCTTCATTTCCTTTCCTTTTGATTTGTGTTCGCGGGTGGGGTGGGGGTGGGGTGGGGTGTTGCATAATATATCAATTTATCAATTAAGATAAAACCCAGTAAATTTTAAAAAAAAAATAGCGACTCAATGGAACTCAAAGCAAATAAAATACAAAATAGATATATTTTGTTGTATTCCCAACTTCCACAAAACAATGGAACTCAGAACAAATAACAAAATCTTGAGCGAATTCAGCTGGCAGCACAGTTATCATATCTATGTCCCTATCCTCTTCGAGTTTCAAAAATTCTTTCCAACGAAGCTTCTTTTACCTTTAAGTCAGCTTCGTTTGCTGACTCCTCATATGGCGCGTCTCCGAGTAAAATATCCAGGTCGTCTCCAGACTCGAAATCTCCCAACTCTTCATCATCTTCGATCATGATACCCTTTCCTTTCATACTTACATCTTTTAATTGGTCGCCCAGCTGATCAACATCCTTCTCGAGATCTTCCCCACTAGGGTTCTTGACTATTTTCGATTTCAAGATCCCTTTCGATAAAGCCTCTTCTTCGACCCTTAGATTGGCAATCATTGCCTCCTGTTGCATTTCCAAGGCCACCGCTGCTCGAGAGTAGGCCACCTGTTGAGCGATAACCTTCGGGTGGTCATCTTTCTTTTTCTCGATATGCCTGCGGTATCCACCCAAACGGTCGAAGGGTGAATTCCTGCAGGACGGTGCAGATCTTTCATATCCCCTTCCTTATCTTTCTCGAAAGTGCCTATTGTAAGGCATTGTTCCAAAGAATTGGTCATTCGTCTCGTACCGTTGCCTTTTATTCCATTCCCTCTGATACGCGGGAATCCAATCTGGATCATTTGGGATAACCTGCAGCCCCACCAGTTCATAGTGCAGTGCGTCGGCACACTGATTACATAGTGCTTTCTGTAACTGGGTCAAGTTTTTTACCACCTTAGCAGGTGTTTGGTAAACAGTTTCGCACACAGGGGTTTCGAGTACCTCCTTGTAGGACTTTTCCTCTTTTCCTCGAGCTGGTGCCTTTACCTCGATTGCTGCCTCTTGCTCTTTTGATTTCCCGTCCTGATCAAAATTTAAAATTCTCTTATCAATTCCTGAAAGGCATGTCGCTTCTCTCTCATATTGTTTCGCGACAAAGCGCCTGAAAATCTGGCATTCATCGGTGGTGTGCATGGTATTCATGTGCCATCTACACATGCCTTCTAAACTTTCATCTTTCACCTTGGGGAATGTCAGCACTCCCTCATCTATCAGCCTGTTGAACAAACGGTTTGCCAACTTGGCCTCTTTTCGTACCTGCAAATTAGAAAATTCGAACTCGTTAACATCCACAGTATTAATCTCAAAATTTAGAACAGGAAATGGGTCTTCATCAATATTTGTTTTTTGAGTATCTGGGAAAATAATATCTTTCGAGTCTAATTTTTCTTGTATCAAATTACTAAACATAATACACTCATTCGTTTACTGTGAAAAAGCATTATGCCATTTCCAGTATGGTTTTCTTTTTGTCTCTGCCTTCGAAAGTATTCGATGTTTCCCTTTTAATTTAATTTTTTTATTCGCAAGGAGCCAATCGAATATTTTCTCTGTTTTTGTTACATCGAAATTATACTCTTTTTCCTTTTTCGTTTGTAAAGAACCTGTAGCTACACAGTCCTTTCTTTTGAGGGCCTCACACTGAAATGGGGGTCCTTTGATAAATTCTGCTAGGTCTATTTCATAGGCATCTTCGAATGCCGAAGGAATACCCACTTCAAAGGTATTGAATCCCTGATGTTTTCTCTGGCTTTCCTCTTTCAACATATTTTTGTATCTTATTGCACTTTTTGCTAGGCTTCGGAAGTCAGAAAACATCATTCCGTCAAATTTTACCCTATATTCAAAGGCCATGTTTTGTTGGGCCAACTATACAAATTCGGACTCGGGGAGGTTCAAATGACACTTGATTCTAGCTTTCTTAAATCGGGCTAAGAATTCCTCTATTGACTCTCCAGTACTCTGCCTAATTTTGGCTAAGTCACTCATAGTCTTTCTCGGTTCGGTTCGAGCAAAATGATTTTGGAACTGGAATTGCATTTCGTCCCAAGTATGTATCGAATTAGGTGATAAATTCGTATACCAGTTAAATGTTGACCCGGTTAAGGTACTAGGGAACAACCTTAGTTTAAGATAATCCTGATCGGCTGCCTCTCGACATTGGCATGTGAACCGAGACAAATGTTCTAGAGCTGACACATGGTCTTCTCCAGAAAACAGAGTGAAGTTAGAAATTTTATAAGTTCTAGGGAAGGGAAAATTCCTATCTACCCAGTCTGGATAAGGCTTCCCAGGAATCAGACGGTGGTTCCTTCGAAAACCAGGCCCATATATCCTTTCGATAGCCATTTCAACTTGATTTTGTAAAGGGTCTTGGATTTGCGGTCCGAAATTTCCCCCTACGTAGTTATTAGGCATGTACTGCCCCCAACATATGGGAACTGAAAATTGTTATTCATGAAAGGGAAATTTTGGTTTGTCTGATAATTAGGCAAACCTTGATTTCCTACGTTAAAGGTTGCATTCGAAGGCCCTATATGTGGTTGACCTTGAGGCGCACTCTGCGTCCCATTGTAATACCCCTGAGTATAACCAATATTTGGTTCAGGATTTCCAAGGTTAACATCCGGCAGATACTCAGCGGGCATTTGTTCCAGACCATTCGGTGGTACGGAGACATTTGGCCTTGCTGGTTGAGGAGTAAATAAACTCGTATAGGCATTCACTTGACTTACACGTGGATGCCCACTAGCACTTTGTGGATTCGAGAAGCGCTGCTCCTCGAATGGAACCTGACTCGAAGGAAACGGAGTTTGATTCGAAGGCTGGCCAATCTCGAATCTTTCTTCTCTAGTTCAAGCATCTCGAGGATATCCGAGGGGAACTTCATTTGGATTGACTGTCCTGGTTCGAATCCTAGGTTCTATTGATATACTTTTTCTACTAGAGTATTATGCCTGCTAATTAAGGGTTCGAGTGCTAAGGCTACCTGGGTATTTATCATATTCGAGAAAACATCACATGTTTGATTAAAGATTTCTCCTAATTCGGTGATTGCTCGAGTAACCTCTCGAGCCAGTCCGTCTCGAGCATTCACTGCAATGTCTTGTACAATTGCAGTGAATATTCAGGCCGACTCTTGTGCTAATGTTCAGTACTGATCATCAAATTCTCTTCTTTGATCTTCGCGAGCACACGCTAAGGTCTGTTTCAAAACCCGAACAAATTGTTCGTACATTTTGTCCGCTCTAACCTTTTGTCTCACAATTGGTTGAGTATCACAATCATCACCCAAATAGTCTCTGAATGAATCCTCAGACATTATATAAGAAACTTGTTTCTAAAGGATTTTAAAACGTCAGTTATCAAAACCGACTCCCACTGTGGTCGCCAAAAACTTGTTTCGTTTAAAAAATAAACTAGACTAGGGTGGATCCAATTGCGCGTTCCGAACCCCACGATAATCTATATCTTGAGATTATCTTTCAACCGCTGCGTTCGACACGCTATTTCGATGGTTCAAGTCTTAAATTAGAAGTTGATTATTATCTTCGAATGCAATAATAAGATGAAAGATAAGATTCAAGTCCAGATAAAAATTATCTCCCAGATACTTAAATCTGACAAAAAATAATTTTATACCTACGTGAGGATCTTTCTTTTGAATACGATAGTGATGAATGGAAAACTTAAGTCAAGATACAAATCACCTATCAAATACTGAAATCTGAAAAAAGATAATTTATACCTCCATGAAAGTCTTCAATTCGGGAAGATTACAACTGATCGAATGCCAGTACAAACCCTGAAGGCTAGATCCAGCGATTCTTGACAAACTATTATTACTTACGACTACTACTAATCTACGCTATAGACTACTCCTAATTACGCCTACTCCTAAGAAAAGAGTAAATAAATTGTTGATGATTCTGATGATTTCCCTATTTTTTTTCTCTTTCCTCTTTCGTTTTTATTCCGCTTCGTGATCCCACGTTTTCAACCGTCGGGAACTGCTTCTAATTTCTTTTTCAAAATTCTTTCGTCTTGGCGGGTTGCTTTTCTTACGGAATTCCCGACTCTTTGAACCTGCCTTGGAATTAACACCTTTGAGCCCGCCTTGTTATTCTGCCAAATTTAGACTCTCATTGGGCCCAGTCCATCACTCTGTGCATTGTTGTTATAATGGGCTTAATCTTTTATCTCGGGGCTCATTAGTCAGTGTTGGGCCATTTGGGTTTTTTAATTCATAAAAGCCATTTTCATTTTTAGTGTAAACAAAATCGACTAGTTCAGGAATTACTATCGTAATCAGATTCAAACCTAGTACATGTTGTAGAAAATAACGGACCAAGTAAATTGCACTACACCTTAAAGCTGAGATGTTATACAAAATGTGAAAACGAAATGATAAACAAAGTTCGACTTACATAATGGTATTAGGTAAAATATGAAATTTGGATCCCTTTTAGTTTTCGAGTAAGTCTTGGGAAATTTATAGTAACAAAGTCTTAATCAACTTACAACTAGAATAACTTTTGGATATATATTTAATAGTACTTAGGCAATAATAGAAGTAACTTTTGCATTTTAAACCACAACCACTGCCACCAATAAATGTCGACACATACAAAATTCCACCAACTTAAGATAATAATTCATCCTTGACTCCTCAAAAGTAAACATGAAAAGTCTATTTATATTGTTGCTGGTCCCATTACTTTGCAAGTTTGCCAAGTACCTTTCGTATTGCACGCTTCGAATTTCATAAACTACATCTATTATCATTGGGAGTCAATATAAAGGATAAAATATTGGATGAAATTACCTAAAGTCGCCACTAGTAATTACTAACAAGTAGTGATTATTTTATTTTGTTATAATAATGACACAATTGTTTCTAAATTGTTGCAATAGCACAACGACGATAAATATATAATTACCAAATATCATTAATTTTTTATCTCCTCTAAATTATCACTAAAGTCTAAACGCATCAATTAATGTCATTGTAACAACTTACACAAAATTTTCGAGCACTACTTTTTTTCATCTAAGATAGTTTATCATTATTAATTTATTATTTTAAGAATTGTAAGCATGTTTTATTGCAATTAAACTTGTCAAAATTACGATTCATACAAAAACATAAGTTCTTGAACATTATATATATATATATATATATAAAATTAGTGACAAATTTCACTAATATTACTTAACATTTTGCCACATGATAAAAGAAAAGGGAAATAAAAGGAAAAGAAAAACTAATATCAAAGTAATGCAATAACTATGTCTCATTGAAAGATTAAAATAACTTACATACAATCTAGCCCTTCTACTCCTCAAATTTCCTTACTAATATAATCCTACAATTCTGAGCTTCCTCAAGTTGGAAGCTCAAACAAGTATACAAGAATTGCTCATATGCATTCAACAAGTTTTTGTTCTTGATACTCTCCATCCATGTAAAACATTTCCTCTGATAATTCTTCCATCAATAATCCATAAATTTCAATCTCCATTTCAGCTGCAACCTCTTCAACTTGTTCTGGAAATTTCTTCCATCCATCCAATCCTCTCTTGAAATCTAAATCTATCATCATATCGATCGTGTCGAATTCAACTTCTTTCCATGAATCCAAACGGTTCCCAACTCTGCCCAACACTACTTCTTTATTGCCTGAGCTAATTATTTCTTCGCTTTTTTCTTCGATTATTAGATCAGAGACTAGCCTCTTCATGTCAGCAGACACTTTCCTTGAGTTATTATATTGGTTGAACGCTTCGGTTACAAATGTGTCCACACTGTGCTTTTTGTACAGTGAGAATGGCTCGTCTTCATCATCGGACTCTTCCCTTTCTCCTAGGTCGTCATCGTCTGATCCTTCAAGCAGCTTTCTCTCCAGTTCCATTGGGTCCAATTCTGCAAGCCTTTCAAATCTTCGGAGCCTGTTTAACAGCTGCTGCTTGGCTCCTGCATTTTCAATAATACCACATAAAGAACAAAACAATTATAATGTGATACAAATAGTAATACATTGCAATTGAATACTTAATAATGAAAGTGAACTTTCATAAATAATTAATTAAAAGTCCCACAACATAATTATGATTATATCTCAACAATAAAATCCAAAATCAAGGATTAAAAAATGTCCACTAGCATAAAAATATAATTAGTAATTTTATCAATTCTGATTATGAATGAAGGTTGTACAAACATCTTATCTTATGATCATTGTGAGGACAAAATGATGTCACAATTAACAGATATTGATGTACAAGTTATAACAACAGTGCTAAGAAAGGTATGCAAAGCACAGTTGTACGTTAATGATGAGTAACTATCCTACAGTAGATTTCAGGAGCAAATAACATGTTCATTAAAATCAGCATTATTAATTTCAATGAGTACTGGCTAAGGAGAATGAAAACGACCGAGCAACAAACGAGCTAAATAACAAAATGTATCCTGTTGCAAATGATGCAAATTACTTAACAAGAGACATTTATCTACAGACCCCGCCATGTTACGGTCCTTTGTGTAAAGGTATTCTTACCATCACCCCGTTGTATTTAAAAATTCGAATAATTACACTCCGTATAAACCTTACAAAGAGACCCCTTTAAGGAATCTTGCACACTAAACTTAGGGGTCGTGCATGTAATTCACCTTAAAAAATAATTTAGAGTTGAGAATAAATAAATAAGTAGAACTACGTACTTTGCACGTTTGCATAACTGCATCCGGGATCATAATCATCTTCTTCTGCGTCTCCGCTTTCATTTTCATCGTCTTCTTCGAATGGAGGGTCCAATATAGAAACCGGACTACATTGTTCCTTCTCTTCCTCTTCTTCCGTTTGTACATTATTCAAATTTCTCGATTCGTGATTTTCCTTTTCCTATTAAGATTTAAGAAAATATTTTACGATTAAATAATAGTGAATTAATTGTCCAAAAATTGTAAATATAATGAATAAGTTGAGTGCTGACTCATCTTCCATGTACGTTAAAACAGTAAATCAATTAATTAAATTAGAATGTGGGAAATTACATCAAGGACCAATGAGTAAAACAAAATCAAGATTTGTCCTTTAGTGGGAAAAATTATTTGGGGAGACAAAACTAATTAAAAAAAGATTTTCGTGGCAGAGGCGTGATCGAAAGTACAGAATTCAAACAAACAGACAGGTTGCTGCTGGTACCAAAAAACAAAAAGGGCATGTATTGGTCACTAGAATTTGTGAATCATTCATAATTTTAATGTAAATATTCAAGGGCATATTAGTCATTTAATGTCGACATTCCGGCCACCAAATCAGACCCACGAGATCGTTTACCGACAGTGCAGGCAAGTCAAACGTACAACACAATTATCCGAGTCACGATTTTCACTCTCCCATTTTACTCAATTCACGAATATTTCGTACCATTATTATGTGCACTTGTCTCAATTTGAAATTATTTATTTAATTTTTTTATTGTACTAACATTTTTCCATGACTAGCATCAATGAGGAAATTTTATGATGGAATTGAATAAGGTACAAAAATGATTGAATAATTAATGACTAATGATCAATAGAAAAAGACGAATATTTTCCTTGTGATGATTATTCTTTTCCTAAATAAGCATTTTCCGTGTAAGGAATTATTATTGATTCATTAATGGATCAATTTGACCAAAATTGATCATCTATTCTAAATTAGAGATAAAATATTTATACACTTGACAATATTACATATCATTTATATATTGAAGAAAATATTTGCATACTTGACATATATATAATTACATTTAATAAGAGATAAAACACAAGTTCAAATAGAGGCTCCGGTTTGCTATTTACTTACCAAAAACATAATTACATGGTCGATAAAATCTAGTTCTACTTACGAAACACTCTACTCACGTCGTCAATGTATAAGTCTATTTAATTAATAGTGGTTTGGAATCGTAAATTTAGTAACGTAATTGATACATGTAACCGATTTTAAAAAAATACTTCCCGTCACATATCTCAAAGGAGAAATAAGAAGGAAAAGACAAACCTGAGCTACGTGGCGGCTCGGAGAAGCCGCCGGAGAACAGAAATCCGGCGTACGGATGCCGGAGGTAGACGGGCTTTTGTGAAGAGAAAATGTGAAAGGGCTAAAGCAATAGCGTGTTTCCAGCAAGCCGAAGTCGCTATTAATCCTCTCGGAGCTCTCAGAAACGCTACTATTACTGCAAGTCTCCAAATCCAACGATTTATCTTCTTCAATACTCTCCGTCCAATCAGCGCTGCTCAGCCTACGGCTATTACACGAACACGACATCCCAACAGCGCTTTCTTCTAATTTTTCCGAAACTCTAATGTCGCTGTTTCCAATAGCACGCTTTTTACTCTTGCTCCGATCTTTAAGCCTCTTCAGAAACGAACCAAACAGCCCAAACGCAGCGTTTTTACCGTTCTGCGATTTCGATTTCGACTTCGACTGCTGCTGCTGCTTTTGGATCCTCATCGCGGCTTCGACGAGGAGAGCGGCGGTCCTGGACGGAATGTGGAGGAAAACGGCGCCGTTCGGGGACTTAATTGGACTCCTTGGCGGCGGCGCCGGCGACGGAAAATCAAACAACGGTGACTTTCTGACGTCCGGCGAGTTCTGGAACGAGAGGAAACAGGCGTGTTTGCAGAGATTATTGCTTCGTTTTGTGGAGGATTCGGCGATTATTTGCTTGCGTTTCTTGATCTGTATAGTTTGAGAGAGTTTGTTTAATTGCGAGCGCCTATCTGCGATGTAGCTTTTCAAATGGAATGGCTCCTGATCTTCTTTCAGGAGCTCGTGCAGGAACTGCTGCTTGTGAGCCATCATTGCGATCAGTTACGATCAAAAATGGCGGAAAAAATTGGGGATATTAGGTTATGATGGTTGGCTTTTTGTTGTTAGTAGAGTTGGTAAAAGGAGGAAGAAAGTTGAAGAGGTTTCAACTAGGGATGATGGAGAGGGTTGGAAAGGAGAAGTTCAAAAGTGGGGGGAGTTAGATACAATCATACATATACATATAGTAATGGCGAAGAGAGAGAGAGAGAATGAGGGAGATTTTACTGATTCAAATCTGGGTTTACAAGATCGAGGCAAGGTGGTGAAAATAGAATTATTATATACTGATGATCCAATAAGTAATTTTTCATTTTCTTTTAACTGTTTAATTTTGGAAGAATTCTAGATATGAAGGAAAAGAAAAGTTGTGTTGAAATGCCGGTTCGTATTCTCTATTATAAATGGTTGGATCTCCATCTCTTACTTTATTTACTTCAATGCATTTCAAGTGTATAAAATTTAAATTTCACATATTTACACAGTAGTGTAATAGGAGATGTAATATCATTTGCATAAAAATTTAGATGATCTCGTATGGTTGAAAATTTAATCCTGTGGTGGATTGATTTTATTGGACATAATCCAAAAAAAAATTCCCGGCAGCCGGGGAATAATAGCAAGAGGAAAAAACAAAATTCTCTTTCTTTATCTTTCTATTCTCATTTATGGAAAATTTTAACTCGCTCCCAACTTAGCTCTAATGAATTGTATTTCACAAAATGAGTGAATTATACTTGTTGAATGATTGATCACTCATTTATGCAATATACTAGAGATCGGCCGAACTAAGAGCGGGCTAGAATTTACCCCGATTTACAATTTTTTTTATTTGGGAAATAATTTTGAAACTTCAAAAATTATTAAAAGAGCTCCACTATATAATACTATTTATGGAACCTCAATAGTATATTAAGAGTGTTAAAACCATTTTTTTTTTTTGTGTTTTAATGAATTGTGTATTTTCTTTAACCAACGAGCATTACTTATTTTGGAGAATTATCAATAATGAGAGACAAGGCCGGACGATCACAAAATACAAGAGGGTTGGTGGGCGATCTGTAAGTTTCCCAGCGCCGTGGAAAGCGTGTGGCATGCCCTGGTCCGAGTGGGGGACCGGCACCGATCCCACCCAAACTTTTTTATACCAAAAAAAATAAAAAAATACAAGAGGACTAGGCTGGCTTTATAGGACGATATATTGGGCAGTTTTCCATGCACTTTACTCCATAATTTGTCACTTTTTGTTTCTTTTGTCTCTAATTTATCTTTATATTGGTGATGGAAAAGAAAAAGAATATGCAATTAAATTACATTTTTTCAAGCGATTTACTAATTTTTATAAAAAACAAAAAAAAATAATTTGAGAAAAATTGCATTTACTTACTAAAAACTCTTGGTTGGGGCTGTAAAATTATTACGTCTTCTTTAAGATCTTAACTGCAACTCCTCTTGAACCTCACTAACGCTCAAATACGTGATCAATTTAAGAAAATAATCTAATAAAAACTCTAAAAAAAGCAACGAAAGTAAGAGTTAAAACGTACATTCTACCCTATATCGTGGGGGATATGTAAAATCTATTAATGAACTCGTGAGCCTAAAAAAAATGCAAATTTTTACAGTTTTACCGTCGTATGGAATGTATGAACCATTGAATGTAACACTATTTTTTGTAAACAAAAGAAAAATAAGTGACACTATTTTCGTCTATAGTTACTGTGGCTATTGAATTTATCAGAGAATCTATCACTTCGTAACTCTGAGGTTGGACACCCTAAATTTTGTATAGTCGTACGACAAAGTTAAATCCCTAATCACTGTTGAAAAGACTAAAACTGTCATATCTCACTCTCCAATTACTTTTAGAAACCAAATTAATTAAGTTCCATGTTTTCCTGTAAAAAGTACCGAACGTTTCAGAACTTCAATTATGATGACACACCTGTATATCTATATATATATATATATATATCAGGTGCTCTTACTAGGTACTAGTTCACTGTTTATACGTTAGCATGAAACATTCTATAATGTCATAGTCATTCTTACTACTGCTCGTAGTAAATATTATTGTAAATGATGACTAAAACTTTTTCCTATGTGAGTTGTTAAAAATAATTCAATTTTTGTTTGTTATTTCATTTTGTTGAAGGACAAAATTATTATTGATGCTAAATAGATATAAATTAGTGCAAAACAATTGCACCTGGTTGTATCAGCAATAGCAATATAGATAAGTCTCCACAACAAAAGTATTGAAGCTTCAAGTGTTTTGTCGAAAAAAAAATGGTAGGGAATAGCATAAAATCCTTCAAACTTCTCGTAAATTCAATAGTTCTTCTTTTCCCCAACTTAAAAAAAATAAATATTGTAATTAGCTATTTGCTACATATATTTGGTTTTTACTTGGCTTTGATATTGAATCAATTAGAATCTAGTAATGGCCAGCAGAAACAATGAACATGATTATGGAGAATTTGATGAAATATTAGAGCTTGTAAATAGTAACAATTTAAAGAAAATCTTAGAGTATTATCAAACACCCACTCAACCAGTTGATAATGCAAATGCAACCTGAAGGGTTGGCGTAGTAGCTTGTCCACCACTACGCTCCTGAGTAGGGAGCTTGTTCCACTCCCCCCAGTGACAAATCCCCTCAAGCCAGCGGCAGGCTCAGTACCGCAAAGCGAGATTAGTTTCATATTCAATGTGGTGTGAGGAAACCCGTGACAAAACAAAAAAAAAAAGATAATGCAATTGCCAATTTTCTTTGTTTCTTCATATTCTGTCACTCGTTTTCTCTTTGCTTTTAAATATTGTCGACTTTGCCGAGTACGTACTTATTTTGTATCATACTTAATGATAAAACGTTAGTGGTATAATTAATTATTACTTATGAAAAAATAATTTTAAAAATATAGTTCGTGTGTACTTAATTTCATATTTTGCATATATTGACAATGAGTAAGCTACAGAGAGTGGCTGCATGCGTGAAAAGGGAGCTCCATATTCATAAGAGTCTCGTACCTTTCCATACTGTTCAGTCCACTTCAGTTTTATTCAGTACCCAACTTTAATTCAAAATTACTGCTACTCCTTTTTCCTATATCATATCCAACTGTCATCAATAAATATTTATTGACGAGATACAAAAAATCTTTGTGATTTCAGTGGTATCATTTGAAAAAAGTGACAGATCCTACCACTCAATTCCGATTTTTATCTTAATCTATTGTAATTGACGTTTTTTTTCTAGTGAATCGATTAATTATAACTGTCGTGAATATCAAATTTAATAATTTAAAGTCAGCTATAATTATTTCAATTAATTAACAATTACTATGAAAATAGAGAAAAATCTACACACTATCGATCAGAATAGAATTTAAGATGTTTAATACCTAGGCCTCTTCAACCTCACTAGTAGTGGGAAAAATCTATCTTACACTAAATCTAATAGTTATTGTGCATATCTCTCTCATACAATAAGGTGTATTGTGTGTGTCTCACACATATTTGAGAAAAAGATATACACAATCACATATTTAGACTCGATTTGGCATAAAATTATCCCCATTAGAGCTACACTCCCTCGGCTAGTGGGTCTACTTTAATTAATTATAAAGAAATCATTTTGTTATTAATTGTTCCTATGATATTCATTTGGCACATAAAATCTTACAAATATAATTGTACAATCTTTACTTTTTTATAAATAATAAGTGAACTTTTCTTGGTAACGACATCCTTTAAAAAAAATTGCAACATGTTTCACATAATATATATATATATAATTATATATATACACACACACCAAAACATATACGTCAAATATATACACACACAACATGTTCGTAAAAAATTATATATCAATTTGATATGAGCCATAGAATTCAAATATCAAAATGGTTTGCTCCCTCAATAAATGCTTATTCTAGGACATATCCAACATGTAATTAAAAAAAAAAAATTGAAGTTGAAAATGTCGAAAATTGTCTCCAATGTATAAAAGGTGTGGGCACCTTTAAGTGATCCAGCATCTTGATTGTGTTTGAAGTGGATGAGATCCAATTCAAAAATTATAATCTAAGGAAATTATTCTCAACAAAAAGATTCATGACTCTGAAATGTGAATGGATGAAGATAAATTAAAGGGAAAATTACATACAGACCCCCTCATTTATTATATAATTACCAAAACTCCCCAAAACTGTCATTACCCCCTCATTATTAAGAATTTATCACAATTACACCACCTGTGTGTTTAACAATTCTTAAAAATATACCCCTATAAACTTTACAAATAGATCCCTTAAAGGGGAATTTAGAGGTGTCAAACAAGCCCAACGAGCCAAGCCGGCTTGGCTTGCGAAAAATTTGGCTTATTTGCTAAGAGGGCCGACTTGGCTTGTGAAAATACCTGTCAAGTTTTTTTGGCTTGCTGGCCTTCAATTTGGCAAGCCAAAAAAGCTTGTCAAGCCAAGTCTTTCACAAGCCCAAATTTATTTAATGTATTATATATATATATATATATTGTGAATTATTTATTATATGTATTATATTTTCAAAAAAAAAAAATTAATTAGTCGGGCTTTTTCTGCCCGTTGGACAAATGGACCAAGCTTTTTAGGCTTGCAAGCCTAACAAGTCAAGCCTTTTGGGCTTGCAAGCCTAAAAAGCTTGCAAGCCCAAAAAGCTTGGCTTATTTAGGCTTGGCTTGGCAAGCCTAACGAGCCTTGGCTTTTCACAAGCCCAAATTACACCTTTAAAGGGAATGTGTTGGTAATTTCCAATAAGTGAGGGATGTGTGTAATTTTCCCTAAATTAGTTAGCAAAATCATGTTTAAATTTGTCGGGTTTGGACTATAATTTTTTTAATGGGAAATATCAAAATTAGAAGAACTTGTCAAACTACGTTTTGCGATCTTTAAATTAAGTAGAAGTTTACTATGTTTACTACACATTATAAAACTTATGATTCAACCTTGATCCTCGTGTAGTGACTAAACCATTTTAAGCAAAGTCGTAAATATATAATGTAAAAGAAAAGGAAAAGTCTAACCCCAACCCTCAAAATAATGAAGTAAAAAACTAAAGAGAAGATCGTAATCTATACTAGCTGATAAGTGAACATAAATTTTAATAAAGAAAAAGTGTAGATGATAGACAAATTCAACTTCGTCCCGACGTTTCCATTTATTTTCAAAACCATCCTCAAGGTTTTGAATTTTCTCAATGTCACCCATATAGCCAAATTCCAACAATGATTCTGGGTGAATGAGGGATAAGTTAGTCATTTAACTTCTATTAGTTAGGAGCATATTCATAATCATCCCTAAAGTTTCAAATTGATTTCAAAATAATCGTCCTTGAGCTTTTAAATTTGCTCAATATCCTCTTTGTGGTCAAATTGAACAACATTTTCCAACAAATGAAGCAGAACATAATTATTTAATTTACACTGATAGTTTTAGTCCGTGTGATTTATTATATAAAACATATTTAGCGAAAATAACAAATTAGTAAGATAATTATTAATATACAGGTGTATGATATGTTTTTTTTTTTTAGTTTCGACCAATTTTATTGTATCTTTAAGATGAATCATAATATACTATAATTTATTAATTAGATTTTTTGGCTCTTAGAATTTATTTAGTGACTAATAAATTTATATGTTTATTGCCCAATAAACTAAACATATAGGTTTGTTTTACAAAAGCAATTAGATTTTTTTTTAAAAAAAGTATGGATAACAAAACTCCCTTTTGCAATGACTTTGGCATCTTCTTATTGACTTTTAGAATACATATAAAAGGGAAAAGGGAAAAAAAGATATTTTTAGGGCAAAAATCAAATATATATATATATATATATATATATATATATATAAACACTACAAGAAAATTGAGTATTGACAATAAAAATATATGTCATAGCTTATAACCGTGGTCTATAACGGTCTAAGCTCATGGCTAGATTGGCCGTGGTAGATGTTTCCTATAGCCACACTAAAGTTAGCCATGGTGAAAAAGAATGCTAACTATTTTGAGCACTAACTAGCCATGGTGGAAGAAATGTTAACCTATCACTTTTTTACCATGGCTAAAAGTCACGGTCTTTACAATGTACAAAACATTGATCATGTCTTATGTTTTGGCCATGCTTGCAAATACCACGACCAAAGCCGTAGTAAAGCCGTGTTCAATTGATTTTAACCATGGCAAAGGAACTTTTTACCATGGCATATTGACATGGGTAATAATCATTTTTTTTGTAGTGAAAATCAAATAATTATTAAAGCTTGAGAATGATTTTGATGATTTTCTATGTTTTATGAAGCAAATAAAAAATTGAATTCCATATAACTTGCTTGTATTACTTGAATTTATTAAACATATTTTTTTCTTGAAGAATGTAATAAATCAGACATACACACTTCTTTAGGTCAAGTTTAACAAAAATCATAATCGTGTTACACAATAAGATTTTCTTAGTATTATTATTCTCATGATTTCTTTTGCTTTAAATATAAGAATGGATAACTTTGTATGATAAAGTAATATATTATTAAATAACTAATTAATATGTTACTATACATGCATCAACTTTGCCAACATTATTAATGTAAATTAAATAATTAAAATACACTTTATTTACTAAAAATTATTGTTGAAATTTTGTAATAAGGGTGATATTCAATGGATGCATATTCTTAGGAACTATTTTGAAATTAAACTAAAACCGTATGGATGCATTTGAAATTTATTCATAATTAGTATGATTGAAGTGACTAAATTACCCTTCATTCACCATAATTTATTTTCTATAGGAATGAGATTGACGAAATTCAAAACCTCAAGGCGATTTTGAAAATAACTTGAAACCTCAAGGACCATGTTGAATTTTCCCGAGTTATTTACGAGATAATGACACGTCCCAAACAGTTGAAATTTTTTATCCTTAATTAAGCATGACATCCCGTATATTATGTCAATAATCATGATAAGAGTATTTTATTATATATATAAGGTATGGATCAAATACATTTCATTACATTTGGTAAGATATAAGATCCAATTTATACCATTGATATCGTTTGATCACAAGGTCCGGATTTAACTCCATTTTTTTTATTGTATAATTTTTTTTTAATGATGGTAGGGGCATTTTAGTCAATGAACGTAACAAACTCATGCAAATATCATGCATGATCAAAATCAAATTCCACTTATTGCGCCATAACAAATTCTTTTCTCCAATTCATTTTTTCTTTCCAATTACAATTCGATCAATTCACAGAACGTAACAATTTGATTCACAAAACGTAAAATATTTATATTATTCATCATCAAACTCAATTAATCATCAAGCTCGATTCATCATCATCGTCAATTCATCATCATTGTCAATTCTGCGTTTTCTCCTCCATTATCAATTCATCATCATCGTCAATCCACTATACAGAAGCTAATAAAACAAAATATAGTACATGAGTGGTGATATACAGTGTGGTATTAGTGACATCACAATTAGTGATTTTAAACCATCATATAGTAGCTTATAAACCATTATACGGCAAATACAATGGTGATATACAGTGTGTGATTAGTGACATACAATTAGTGACTTCAAACCATTATACAGTATCTTATAAACAACTATACAGTATGTTATAACACATTATACAATATCTTATAACCCATTATACAGTGTATGTGTGTGTGTGTTTATATATCATACAGTTACAATCTTATAAAATATTATACAGTATCTTATAACCCAGTATATAGTATCATATAAACCAATATACAGTATCATATAACCCATTATACAGTGAATACAATAGCTAATCAATCCATTATATAATAGCTAATAAACAAATATACAGTAAATACAATGGTGATATACAGTGTGTGATTAGTGACATACAATTAGTGATTTCAAACCATTATACAGTATCTTATAAACTATTATACAGTATATTATAACACATTATACAGTATCTTATAACCAATTATACAGTGTGTGTGTATACATCATACAGTTACAATCTTATAAACCATTATGCAGTATCTTATAACTCAGTATACAGTATCATATAACCCATTATACAGTGTGTGTTTATACATCATACAATTACAATACACCAACTAATTTAACAATATACAGCATCTATTACACAAATATGCATACCAAATCAACAAAAACACATTATTGGACCCCAATCAACAGCTAATCGACACAGCAAATCAACAAAAACACTTTTTGTAATACAAAAAACATCTCATTATCCAGTATATGTTCGAACAACAACAGAAAATCGAATGTATTGCTTCTGTAATTTAGTTTTTTTTTGTGTCGAGAATCAACTGATTGGAATGCGTTTTGTGATGATAATCGAAGAACTTACAGGTTTAATATGCTTCTATAATTTGATTGAGTTAATTTTGGCAACAAGTTGAGAAATTGTAAAGGAGATTTTGTGCGTTTCAATTTGAGAGATTTTAGGGAGATTTTGTACCCTTTTTTTTGGTATGTAGATGTTGTATAATGATGTCATTTGATTGTTATGCCCCTGATCCAATTGGAATCAATTTTTCCACCTGTTTTTTACTTCCTTTTTGGACTGTTGGATTTAGTGGATCCAATTGTGTAGATTGGGTCTTATATCTTATCTAATATAAAGTGTGTATTGGATCTTGACCCTATATATATATATATACAAACATATATATGAGTGTGAATTATACATATATTTGATATGTATCTATAAATCAAATACGAGATGAAATACAACTTGAAATAAATAATCACATGTGCATCTCAAGCTCTATTAGGGAAAATCTATGTTAGACCGAATACAATGGTCCTAGTATTTATATCTCTCACACAGTAAATTGTATTGTGTATGGTCACCATAAACACTTGTGTGAAAGGGATAGACAAAGAATACACACTCAAATCGTTGGACTCGATCTGACATAAAATTACCTAACTCCACTGATTGGAGATATTTAGTCCAATCCCTGTATAAATCCAATGACCATACATGTAAATCCAGTGAACGCTAAATATTAATAAGGCAAAATTACACACAAGCCCCCTAATTTATTGTGTAATTATCAAAATTCTCCTTAACTTATTGAAAATTACCAGTACACTCTCTCAAGGGGTATGTTTGTAAGGTTACATGGGTAAAATTGTAAGAATCATTATACACATGGGTGTAATTATAAGAAATTTTTAACATAAAGAAGTATGTTGCCAATTTTCAATAAGTGATGCAGAGTTTTGGTAATGACACAATGAATGAGTGGTTTGTATGTGAGTGGTCTTTGTGTAAATTTTCCCTATTAATATATAGGGTACTTACATACAACTTAATTATGGTGGCTTTTGGTATTTAAAACATAATAATTTCATGTGCTATTTTAGTGAGTGCAGACTATTATGTTATATAGTGTATAGTCTTTAGCATATATCATTATCCCACTGAATTTTTGCTAAAACAAGAAAAATAATCTTACTAGGAAAAAAAAAGAAAAAAAAGGACAATAATCTTACTAGAATGAGTTAAAAGACAGGGTACAGTTGCAATGAGATGGACGAGTACAGCTGTAATAAACAGAGTGGAAAGTTTGCAGTGTCAGAAATGTTTTGGTTGCACACTTAAGTTTGGGTTCGGATTAGGTTTGATTAATGATATATACAAGTTTAATTATAGGGGTCATATAGTTAGGTTTTATGTCTGAAGTAACTGTTGATTTAATTTTAATTTTAATTTTTATTTTGGTAGTCAAAAATTTAGATAGATCAGCTCCGGTCATTTATCAGGGTCAGGACATGCCTCCGAAACCATAGATTACTTACAGAATTACTTACAGATTGCCCACCAACACAATTCTTGATTTAATTTCAATTAATTTATGTTAATTTATTTACTCAATAATTTGTCTTTCTATCTGGAGTAGGGATCCAATGCTGGAGAGATAGGCCCCTTGTAATTTATTATTCTCCACATTTTTCGAAATTAAGCAAATACTTAAAGTTGTTGTCTGCTAGTACAGCAATTAATCCATTTCTCCATGTATAAATTGAACAAACCAATGGACATTTTTTTCGCACTTTCTCCCTAAAAAGTGAATAAAATTTAAAACACTAGCTTGAGTGACAATCATTACTTATAAGTTATATCCAAAGTGTCTGGTAATTATTACTAGATATTACTTACATTAATAATTATTGTAGACAAAAAGAATTATATGGGCTCTTTTAAATAAATCTACTCTAGATTAGGAAATAAAGCAAAGATGCCGATTGTCAAACGTAACGAAGCTCCGCTATTACATGTGGGTCGTTAATACTCAACCCGACTTCTGGGTCATGATCGGGAACAATAACCGTTGATTAAGATGACTTAAATTCATCTGGGAGCTCGAAGAGGATCTATACACATTAGACTTCAACTCTCTATAAATGCTCCAAAGTCCAAACAATAATTTTAATCAAGTATGTCATTTATTATGAGCATCAACTAATTCATCTTGTAATGATCTCTTAAAATAGTTTTGGCTTAAACGTTAGATGACCACGTTAAAATTGTCTCCGACTAGGCTAACATGTAACTAGTTTTGAAGTCATTCCCAAACCTAAAGGAGCTGATGGAGATCTTGAAGATCCAACCTCCATTGGTTGTCCCAAATCACATTGCTTGGAAATTCTCTTTTTGGACTAGGCTTAGAGTACTTATCGTGACTTCTCTTGGATTGAACATAGTAACAAATTTTGGGTTCGAGTATAATTTATGAAGTCTTAAATTTCAGGGGTACTATTTAGGATAAGTTAAAAATAAAGTCGATAAAATCTCGCTTACATAGCAAGATTCACTACAAAAGTCGCTACTTATATAATAAATATCTCTATAAAAGTTACATGTTTTTCTATGAATATAATGTATTTAAGTGTGAAATTGTCTATTTAATAAATTGATGCATAGGTATTGGAAAAAAAAATAGAAAACAAAATTAGTATAATATGTAATCTTCAATAATTTCGATCATATAAATTAGTAAAATTCAAAATAGACCGCTCTATTAACAAAGTAGTCTAACATAAATTTTATTTTTACTCACACCTCACAATTTAAAAAATCTTAACTATACAAGAACCATGACTTGAATATAAAGATACAATAACACTATACATTTTTACGATAACAAGAAATAAACTATTATTTTTCAATTGTATTTTCCTCAAAGAAATAGACAAATTTGTGACCACTTTCCAAAATTTTGTTTTCAACAATATTAACATTACTTTTAAATTTGTAGTAATATAATTGCATTGACCCCAAAAATTCGTAGCTTCCACACTTGTAAAACAAGAATATATAATATATATATATGTAGGAATAGGAGACAAAACTATGTATAATCTGAAAACAAATTGCACGCTATAGGCACTTTCCAGTTCCACCCTTGCAAAGCAACAAAAAAGCCCCACACAGCAAAAATACGAATTTTCTTGGATTATGCTCTTAAAACATTTTAATGGGGGTTTTTGTCCTTATATATGCCTTTTTAACTTTATTTTATCTCACATGAAAAATTATTTGTCAGGATTAGCTATGACAAAAATTGATCGTAAAGGATTATCAAAAATAAAATAAAAATTGATCATAAATGAATGCACGTGCCATAAATTTTAGGTTGCCAACAATAAACATATAATTTAATGATATATGGATCGTTTTGGCACCTACTATATGGACAACGTAAGAATCTTATGATCAAGTGGTAATTATTTTTTTTCATAACAGGGATTAAAGGTTGTTTGATTTGATTTGATGAACTGTGTCTGCTATCTTGCATATGAAAACTTGGATAGGATTAGGGATGCAGGCAGGGGCTGGAGGGTGCGCTCGTCCTCCTCAATTTTGAAAATTATTTTTTTTATCTTATAAAATTTTGATATTTCAATTTTGCCTCCCCCTCAAAATCCAAAAATATCACGCTTTCTCCCTTTTTTTTTGAGTTCGCCACCCCCAAACTCAAAATCCTGGCTATAACGAAAGAGATATAAGAATATAAAGTATGTCAAAAGTTGTAATTGAATCTAGTTTCTTATTATATTTCCCCCCACAAATATAGCGTACCGTATCGTGGGGGAGCACCCCCCTTGAATCCTTCATCTATCCGGTAAAAAAAAAATGGTATAGCTATATCACAATAATCTCGCCCCCCCTCAATAAAATTTTTGGCTCCGTCCCTGGATAGGATTAATAAAGAGGGTGTTTGGCTAGGCTTATTTAAAGAGTTTATAAGCTTTTAGTGTTTATAAGATGTTTTTAGAGCTTATAATAAGTTGAGATTTTCTTACTTATTTTTTAACAACTTATAAGCTTTTAACAACTTATTTCCAGAGCTTATAAGTTCTTTTATTAAAAAATTTATCGAACACTTTGTAACAAGTTATAAACTCTCAAACAACTTATAAGATGTTGTAAGGTGTTTATAAACTCAGTACTCTTTCCTAAATCAGTTCGGTCCCATATTTGTACATGGTATATATTTCATTTGGTATTGTGTTATGTATAAACTTTTCCCTAAAATATATATATAAACATAAATTAAAAACATGTGACATATGTATAAAAAGAGAAACATGAGATGAAACTCTATTTTGATTAAACGGTCAGGTGTGATCTAACTAAATGACCTGATCTAGTAGAATGGTGAACAATAACCAGTGGTATATAACACCGCCCTATTTAAATTAGAGTTGAAAATCACTACAAAAAAATAAGACATTGGTGACAAAATGCCAAGTGATAATATCAAAATTGTCACTAGTTATCAATCTTTAGTGACAAGAACTTTTATTTTGTCACTAAAATATGCTCCACATGTTTAATAGTGACAAGATTTATATAAAAATTGTCATTTTTGATAATTAGTGACAAGAAAATTGTTGTCACTATTGACAATTAGTGACACACCTTTTGTGACATCTTAGTGACAACAATTATAGTTGTCACTTTATCTGTGTTGTCTCTATACATGTGTCACTAATTGCCAATAGTCACAATTTTATAGAAACTTTTGTCACTAATAATTCTTATTGTGACAAAGCAAAAATTATTGTCACTCATTATAAACATCTAATAACAATTTTAACATTTTCACTTCAAATTTTGTCACAAATATTACTTTTTCTTATAGTGAATTCAACTTTTATTTAATTTGTTATACAGTTATCCAAATTGTAAATAAATCGTGTTAAAAACAAAGGACTAATTTGTAGATGCTTCATTCACAAATTGTTTCTCATTTTTCTGCTGACGAGATATTATTCTCAATTTCTCAATAAAAAATTAGAAAATTAATAGCTAATTAAGCTTCGTGCATTGTATCTACGTTGTTCCATTATATATAGAGATTTTGCCCGGTAGTTAGTGGTAATATATGACCCAAAATCATAAACGGAAATTAAGCTCTCTAATATTGTTATTTGTTCCAAGTATGTTCAAAAATTTCGTCCATTTGTGAAAACTTGATGTCGGTTAAATTAATATTCCGCAATGTAACATATAATTTAATCATATATGGATCGTTTTGGCATCTACTATTTCGACAAGGTAAGAATCCTATGATCAAGTGGTAATTATTTTTTTTCATAACAGGGATTAAGGGTTGTTTGATTTGACTTGATGATTAATTAATCTTACTTTGTCTGCTATCTTACATATGAAAATTTCGAGAGGATTAATGACAAGGGTGTTTTGGCTAACTTGTTTAAAGTGTTTACAAGATCTTAATGTTTATAATATGTTTTTAGTGTTTATAAGATGTTTATGGAGCTTATAATTAAGTTCTCTATCTTATAAGCTTATTTTTTAGCAGCTTATAAACTTCTGACAATTTATTTTGAGAGCTTATAAGTTATTTTATCAAAAAAATTTACCGAGCACTTTGTAACAAGTCATAAGCTCTCAGATGTTTTAAAGAGCTTATAAGCTCAGTCATCTTTCCTAAATTAGTTCGGCCCTATGTTTGTATATGGTATTTCATTTAGTATTGTGTTTTTTATATGCATGCCGCATGTATAAAATTTTTCTCTAAATATATATATAAACATAAATTAAAAACATGTGACATATGTATGAAAAGAGAAATATGAGATCAAAATCTATTTTGAATAAATGGTTAGGTGTGTTCTAACTAAATGAATTGGTCTAGTAAAACGGTGAACAATAACCAGTGGTAAATAGCTTTGCTCTATTTAAATTAATGTTGGAAATTCAACTTTTATTTATTTTGTTATACAGTTATCTAGATTATAAATAAATTGTGTTAAAACAAAGGACTAATTTGTAGATGCTTCATTTACAATTGTTTCTCATTATTCAGCTGATGAGATATTATTCTCAATTTCTCAATAAAAAGTTAGAAAATTAATAGCTAATTAAGCTTCATGCATTGTATCTAAGTTGTTCCATTATATATAGACATTTTGCCCGGTAGTTAGTGGTAATATATGACCCAAAATCATAATCGGAATTTAAGCTGTCTAATATTGTTATTTGTTCCAAGTATGTTCAAACAATTTCGTCCATTTGTGAAAACTTGATGTCGGATAAATATTCCGCAATGTAAGATCCCTAAAATGCCCTCATATATCTAACATTACCCCCTCACAAATAACTATATCACAATAATCTCGTCCTCCTCGATAAAATTTCTGGTGTCTTTACTGACCAAAAATTCTAGATCCGCCACTGCACGAGTCAATACTTATATTGGATGACTAAATTAATTCAAAGATCTGGAGAAATATCCCACTAAGATCGGGAAGAAAAATTGTGGCCTTTACTCCTTGCTCTTAAAATTATCCATCCCCCGAGGGACAAACGTCCACGTTTTGATTGGTGGAAGGTGTGTATGAATGCTGGTGGCCTTTTGAAAGAAAACAAGAATTACATACTTCCAGAAACATTTTCATTTTCATATGGAAAACAAAAGATGAATAAAATTCATCAGAAAGACAAATAAAAAACGTTATTATATAAATATAAATATATATGGGAATTGCACCGTCAGTAATATGTAGAGGATACATGCATGCGGTGGTCTATTCCACACGTGTTGGTGAAGGGAGCCCCATCCACGTCTCTGAATTGGTCGGATTTTTTGTCGGACTTTATCTTTTAATTTTGGCCCTACCCACCATCCTACACACCCTAGGTCAAAGCATAGGATACCATGAAATGGTGCTCTCATTCACTAATTCTATCGAGTTTAATAACACGAATGTGTATTTTATATCTATATCATTAATGTATGTAAAAACTTCACACAATACATTTTACTACGTGGGAGAGACAGACACTATTACCAATATTTTACTTGGTACTTGGTCTATAGCATAGATTTTTCCTTACTTTATGTGTCTACGACACATATGATTGTCTCGTCTTATGAATTCAAAATAATTTTAGCAAGATACAATGTAATAAAGAGGTCTCATCAGATAATTTCAAATTTGTGTACTTGAGTGAGGATGAAATCAGTGTGTTATGGAAGAGATATGAAAAACAACTGAACAATAGAAAATTTAATCTCAAATATATTTTTTTAATCACATAGTCAATCCAATTTAAATCTAAATATAATTTACAAGGTGAGCAAATTGCAATTGCGAAACGGTTGGTTTCATTTAGGGGTGTACATAAACCCGCATAACCCGTCCGACCCGCTCAAACCGACTCGAACCACCCAAAAATTGCCGGTTTAAAATTATTAAAAAATTGTGGTGGGTTGAAAAAATTGCAACCCGCCACTTTCGGGTCGGGTGGTGGGTTTAATAATTATAACCCGCCACCCGACCGCTAATTGTATATGTCATAAGTGTGTGTATATATATATATATATATATATATATATAAAGATTAACCCTAAACTCTTAAAACTATATATGCATATATATAAACTCTAACAATAATAGTTTTATTCATATTTATGTAAAACACTTTATTTTTAATTTGAGTAAACAAGAACATTTGTGTTTACTTGATTTGACGAAGATGTAGATGTATATTTTTATGATAAACTTATAAAATAATTTTATTTTATTAATATTTTAGAGTTTACAATTCATGATAAATATAATTTTTATTTAATAACACCACTTATTTTTGTATTTCTCACCAACTCAATTTTTTTTAATTAAATGTACAAGTATATTATTTAGTTTCTTACTTACTAGTTGAAACTAAAAGTAACATAATTATAATTCGATAACCCGCCAAACCGCCCGCTAAATACATTTAACCCGACCGACCCGAACCGCTTGGTTTGAAAAGATAATTATGCGGTTTCGGTTTGTTATTTTGTCAACCCGCATACATCAGGTCGGGTTGAATTTATTCCATAAAATTGCCCGAACCCAACCGCGTACACCCCTAGACTTTCATCTTACAAAATAAGTAAATTACATTTGTGATCGGTTCAACCAAGTTAAAAAAAGAAACCACAAGCAGGTCCTATATGTACTCGGCGCCGCTGACACTCAATTCAGTACGTCTTTGGATTTTCTGTCTAGAACTTGAAATTATTTTACTTGTTTAGTAAGTTTTACCAATATCGAAATATTTAAGCCGATGCGATGGCATATCATAGAATTTCATTTTGAAAGTTCCGATGATACGTACTCAATGATTTTCGCGGACTTTTCATTTCAATGACTAATAAATTGTAACTAGAACTTATATAAAAATGTGTTTATGAAGAATTTACATTTTATGAATTTGCTCTACCTTATATAATTCAATTGTACCACTCAAGGGTTGGTCCAAATGGTAAACAGCTTGTGCCCCCAAAGGCGACAATTGTTCGAATCTTAGCGAAGGCACCACCTTGTGGAGGGCTTCCCTTTGCACGACTGATCCGAGGAATTAGATTTCCCCGTCTAACCTTTAGCAACCAAAAAAAATATATAATTCAATTATACCATAGTAATAAATATTGTGAAACTTCAATTTTATAAGCTAGTAAAAGATGCACTTTTTCATTTGTCTCTTTTGCTTGGTAAAAGAAACGTAAAGTTCAGTTTTTTGTCCAGAAAAGTGAAAAAAAACAAAAAAAAAAAAGAGGACCATTTTGAGCTGAAATATGAACAAAAGAAAACAAATTCACCTCAACTTCACACAAATGAGATGAAAACAAGAAGTTTGCTTCGTCTCTCAAATCGCCCTTTTTCATGTTATGTCTCTTCCCTTAAATAGTTATTTTATTTTATTAAAAGTACACAAAAATTCATATGAAAAGAAATCTTTTTGACTCCAATAAATCTTTGTGAATTATTTACGTCCTTTTCAAAGAGAGACAAACAAAAGAAAACAAATTCTTTGTATCTACGGCAGAAAAAAGACAATTGATCTTTCTCCACACACAATTATACTACGGGTGACACGACACGATTTTAATGTATGATTGTTCGATTCTTATCATTTGGTCACGAATGCTAACTAAACAAAAAAAAATAAGGACCATAGATTTTTTTGTCTTCAAAATGATTTGTAATTCTATATGACAATGATATGAAAAGGAAAAAAGTTTAAAGTAGTATAAATATTTTATTTCTTTTACATTAATTGCGAAAGACTGACGGAAAAAAAATGAATGTAGGAACTGTACGTTAAGATTCAACATATTCGTCGTCAAACAAACTCTTTATCCCATGTTGTTGCTAATTAGGTTTTTCACATTAACTTTGTTGGGAGTTTCGATTTAAGATGTATTGGGTCTATTTTGTCAAAGTCTGGGCTCGTTCCTGTATTCTCTTTTGTCGCTTTAATGTAATGATTTACTTAGCAAAAAAATAAAGTTGCTAACATTGGAAGTAAAGCTCTGAAGCTTATAAGGTGTCTTTGAACATTCCGAATCCTTGTTCCAAAGTTTTGTTTATCTCGAATGTATTCTATATACATAGTACGTACACAAGATATATATCTCAAAAAACAAAACAAAATCATACTCATACTCGTGACGAGAAAAATAAAATACGAGATGAAACAGACTTGGAACAAATGATCGAAACTCATCTTTGAGGGGTAGATGCATTTTACCTCCTACGGAAGGCTTAACTACCACAAAACATAAATATATATATATATATATATATATATATATATATATATATATTTCAAGAAAGCACCAACATGACCCATCCTTGTTTTAAATATTATTGTCGGTGTAATTACGGATTTAAGAAGTAGCAAGATAGTGGAAAAATAAGCCCACCTAGGAATAATTGTTCTGGCAATTCGTGGGCCATTATTGATTCTTCCTTATTCAATTTCGTATTAAGCTTTGGGCCAAGCGGCCCAGGTCTCTAATTTTAAAAGCATCACTATGTGGGCTTTCTGGGCTTTTCTACGGCAGCCCAAAACATCCAAGTCAACTCAGTTTAAGTCAATATGGGCCTACAAGTAATTGATAATAAATTCATAATCTCCAAAATATCTTACACCAAACTTGACTCCAGAGTTAGACAAACAGTTTTGTCGAAATAATATTTGTTATAATCTACAATGCCAAATTATTGATATCCTAGGAAAGTTTACTAAACGTACATTGAATTCAAATGAATTTCAAGAAGTTGATGATATCTGCTATTTTATAAAATTGAATAGGGACTTCTAGAAGTTGTTTTTGGACTGTCATATGATTTTGATATAACACGAACAATTTTATTTAATGAGAGAGTCATGCACTATGTGACTAATATTGTGTTATATGAAGAGTTCTGCTGAGTTGACTGTGTTCCATAAAGTTAATATGGAAAAGTTTTCTCTCTTTGTTTTCTTAAAATTTTATTTATCATATCTTTTTTTTTCCTTCTCTTTTGTCGCCTGTTACTTAGACTCGTTTAATTTTAATTCAAAAATCTTCTTGACAAATTTTAGTTTTGCATGCACATCGAATGTGCCTTGCAAAGTAGTTTTCAAAAATTATAAAATTGATGCACATAAGATAGCTTACTTGGATAAAACTACTCCAAGAGTTTATACTATGCTTTTAGTTAGTAAAAACAATTTCATAATTACATTTTTTCTAACTTCTCTAAAAACATTCTTACAGAAATCTTAAAAAAGCACGTGAACAATGAGATTTCAACCGTTCAGCTTGATACCTCTGGTGTTAAAGTCTCTATATTTCTATGGAAATGTGCTCCTAGTGTATTGGTCCTAGTACACTAGGCACTACTGGATCACATGAGATTGGGTGACGAAAACCACCTACCCCTAACATTGAAACCTCAACAAAAATCTTAAAAAAACATAAGACATGAGACTTCAACCGTTCTACTTAAAATCTTCAATGCTAAAGTATATATATTTCCATGAAAAGGTGTTCCTAGTGTATTGGTCCTAGTACACTAGGCAACACTAGATCACGTGAGAGTGGGTAACGAAAACTAACCCTCCCATACGATTGTAGGATGATAGATGGACTAGGAGCATTCATAGAATTACCCATATCTCCATTAACATTTTTGAATGCTCTAAACCATCTTCAACTCTCATATCTTATCTAATACATTTTAAAAGTTTTATAAATGCCCTAAACATCTCCTACTATTGTAATTGTGCTTTAAACAAATGTGCGTAAGATGATAACCAAATTGGATTAGAAGATCAGAACAGCTTACACATAAGCCCAAGCTTTGACCTTTTACTAAGAATTTGGTCATTGCACTGATCTTTCACAAGAAAAATGAGCCCAAATATCTACTACATTTTCAAACTGATCATGATTGGATATAAATGTGGAGTTAGATTAAGGGGCCAGATTGCATTTCACATCAAAAGACCACAGTAACACAATAATTGTAAGACCAACATAATGTACAGAATGTTTTCTCATTTCTGTCTCATCCTCATCTGCAAATCGCAAGCCAACCAGTACTTTATGCCAAGTGTAGGGTATTACTTAGAATTCAAATTCAAAAAATAATAATTATATATATGTAAATATACACGTATAATGTGCGTCCGATTATTTATATTATATTTTGTAAGATAATTGAGCAAATAATATAAGAGATGAATAGTTGAGAGAGTAATATTATGAAAAGCATGTAAAAGATTGTAATAGAGACGATAATTTAACGTAGTTCGGTCAATGAGACCTACGTTCACGGGTAGTAAAGTTGTCCCCTTTTTATTCATCTTGAATGAGAGTATTTATACAAGTATTGAAGGTTTAGGCTAATCATGGCAGCTGAAATGAAGCTTGCTGTTTTCCTTATTTAATTATGACAGATAGGTGATCTGGGTAGCTGACCCGTGTAGCTGTTTCGGGCAGGTAGATGAAATTTAGCATCTTTCCATTTCTTATATTTGGTAGCTTCATAAATGCTTGATCTTCCTTCCTTATTTGTAGATAGTAATTGCTACTGAATAAGGTAGCTTTGACTAAAGCTAGCTTCCTTCCTTTGCTTCATATGACAGCTCCTAGATCATGTCGGATCCAGATAGGATCATGCCCAAATTAGCTTGATATACTCCCCTTCTTATGACAAGTCTTCAATTGATTGGTCCTTGATTGAATACTGATTGACTCTTGTTTTCAATCTCCTCCTTATAGCTTTGGCCTTCCATGAATACACATGGTAATTAGTATTAACTATGATCTCATTAATTAAAATCAGATCTTTGACTTTCTTTTATTAGACGGATCTTCATTGGTCTTGTCTTGTGGCTAAAGACCTTCCATAAGTCCAGCTTGGATCCAGCAAGGCGGACTACATGAGCCTCAGCACGTCCATTAAATAGATTTTCAGCCCATTGGCCTTGGACTTTGTCAGTTTAGTCCAATATATAAATTCCGCTCACATCAACATATATTTTGCTGGTAGTTGTGGTTAATAGGAATTTTTTATCTAGAATAGGTTTGATCATAACCATTCAATCGGGTTGTCCTTGGATAATCTATAATCCTTGTATGGGACCACATCTGAACCTCATAATTAGAAGGTGAAGATCACTTGAAACCTTGAGGTAATAAATATTCAAAATATAAACACTTGCTTTCTGTTAGTCATTTTTCATGAATTGTACATAAATCACGTAACAAATAGAATTCTTTCACAACGTTCTTAACAATTAGGTTCGGTCAAACTTAAAACATGGTTGAAAGAGGAAATAGGGTTGGTCTCAAGCTACTAATATGTCACAGTTGAAAGATTATCCCAATTAATGTACTAGTATTTGTACTTGAACACCAAAAAGTCTCAAGTTGAAGTGTCACTATATTATGCTATGCGAAGGGGAATCTAGTGGAGGCTAGGGCTACTGTTTTTCAATTAGATAAGATCCATCAAAAGTTGACTCTGAAGAGAGTGCATTAACGAGCCCCATCTTAAACTGATGACTAATTATTATGTTAGGCATGCCAGTGCTCAAAATAAATATGGCTATCCAGATAATTAACGGCCTAACTACAAGAAATTACTGGAGAAATCTCAGCCACTAATGTGAGGTTAGGTGCTATATCGGGTGATATTTAGCGGATCGAGGAGTCCAACTGCCGAACAAATATTCATCACAAACAGTATTAAAATATGTGAGGGGTCCACCAAAATATATACATATATTATTATGTTTAACACTTTGTGTGTTGCATATTGCCCAGGAGTTGGATTCCCGAATCCACCAAGTATCACCCGCTAAATCTCAGCTAGTTTTATTATTGACATCGCCAGCCGGTCAATTGCCTATAAAACTAGAATTATCAGGATGTTTCTACTATATTTTCTTAAATTTCAGAAAAAGGAAAATAATATATATATATATATATATATATATTGGTCACCCAACCAATAATACACCACATAAAGTGTCAATATAACTCTATATATTCAAAAATGTTCGAACTCCATGACATTCAACTGAAAAGAACCACTAGACCACAATGCAGTATGATGTCTTGAGTTTGCTTCATTCCGACTCTTCAAACAGATTCATCCACTTTAATTGCAATGATTCCGTACCCTAATCAATAATTTTTTTGAGTATTTTGACTATAAAGGGGTAATTCTATGGCGATCCGAGTGTTGTTCTCGGTCCATTTTTCACAACATAAACACTTGAAGTGGGGTGGTTTACACAAGAGTAAGTGGGTGTAAAAACCACCCCCTATTGTGAATGTGTGGTGTAAAATAGACTGAAACAACGCTCCCGACCCACCTTAGAATGAAAAAGGGTTTTGCACCATAAAATTGAAATGAAGCCAACCATATAATAGGACGAAAAACCCAAAATTTGCACAATACATAGATAGATATAGATATAGAGGACCGGGCTATAACTTCAAATAGTCAAAAATCATCAAAAAGAAAAATTCCTTGTAGAAAGCTCTATCGAGAATTCTCAAGTATAACTTCAAATAGTGAAAAATCATCAAATAGAAAAATTCCTTGCTTGTAGAAAGCTCTAATAGACTTGGACTTGTTCAATTGAATTTAAGTTATCCAAAAGTCATAATAAAACAAACAGTACAAAAACTTTACCTAGGATTCCCAGTTGAACTAAAAAGGCATTACTGTATCTGGGAATCCAAGGAATTTACATAATTTCATACAGGGAACTAAGAAACATATAGAATAAAAGAAAATAAGATAACACTTACAAGAAGAATCCATAGTTTAAGACCTGTTTTAGTTACAAACCTGTTTTTAAGGAGAGAAATTCCCCTTCCTAAAATTAGAAAGCCCTTCCATCAGAAGCTAATTCCAACAAACACGAAAAAAAAATCGACCGTAGAATACAACCAAATCCCATAACACCAACATTATATATATATAACATATATAAATAGAAATAGAAATCCCTTTTTGCTTAAATACATCACACAACTCCTAATTAGAGACGGGTCGAGAATCGAGATTATTCTTAAGCTATGCGTATGGTTTCTATGTTCTTGCTCAGCTCCTCCAATTTCTTCAGCCTCAACCTCTCGCTTTCGCTTACCAGCTGCGTATTCTCAAAGAATTCAAAACAATCACAATAAGCACAAGCTGTTTAACATAAAAGTTGATAAATCAATAATCACATTATCAGCTTATCCTCACCTCCATCAATCTAGTAATCAGTTGTACTTTTTCCTTGTTCTTGTCATTGAAAGCTTCCAGAGCTTCCTTGTACTCTCTCTCCTGTTACAAACAAATTCAAATTCCGTAATCTCATCAATAAGCTGGATTGTGCAAATTAATTCGTTCTAATAAAAATTGCGGAAAATGTTATCACCTTCTTCTGGCAAGTTTGCCCCAGGGGTTTTAATTCCTTGTTAACTGAATCGATTTTCTTACGAACAACCGAGACCTCCTTCTTCATCGGATCTGCTAGCGCGTCCAATTCCTGATAATTTATTTACAATTCGTTCAAAGCAAGCAAATATGGCAGGTTTACACATATAACACTTGCTAAATAAACAGTCTATAACAATTTTCGATTATCGATGTTAAAAAAATTGTGCATATGAACAGAAAGTTGCAATCTAACAAGAATATACGCGTAGCATAACAAACATAAGGCCATAAATTGAAACCATAAATTGACAGCCAATTTCAAGTACTTCTAGTTCTCAGGGTGAAATCTAAAAGTTCATCTATTTTTGCCCCTTTAGAAATTATACTAAACAAAATATAGAAATATCTATAAAAGAAACAAAACATACTATGTCATAGTTAAATAACAACTTTTGCCCTAAAAATAACACAAATCTATGAAAAATAGGAGGAAAAATAATGAAAATATAATTTCAGTTTGCCCCCTTCAAAAATTATACTAAACAAAACATAGAGCATCTATAAAAAAAACCCAACATATTATGTCATGGTTAAATAACAACTTTTGCCCTAAAAAAACACAAATCTTTAAAAAAAAAAAAACCATTATGAAAATATAATTCCTCCTATTCTTCCAGTGAAAACCCATGAAAAATTAACAAAACCCATGAAAAATTAACAGCATACATAAAACACAAACAAGCATAAAAACCCTAAATTTCACCATGCGGAAAAAGTAAATCCAGGAGCCAAAACATATACATATATATGTATGTATGTATACCTCACGGATAAAGGCCAAACGCTTGGTTTCTTCTTCAATACGGCCGAGCTGGGCTTGAACTTTCTCCTTAACTTCCATCTTCTTCTTCTCAATCTCCTCTTCCTTAGCCCTAAAAGTGGAAAGTGCAGATTTGGACATCTCCTCTTCTTCTTTACTCATATTACCATTAAAACTCAAGCTCCCTGAAATTTGTCCAGATTGCGAGAGTTGATTTTCAAGTGATTTATGAGTCTGCGTCATTCTTCTTCTTCTTCTTTGCACACAAAATCAAACCCTTCTTCTTACTTGATTTCTTCTCTTTATTATCTCTACTGCCTTTTCTTTTGTTGGGGGATATTTTTTTTTTTTCTTTCTCTCTCTTTTGCTTTTGCTTTTTAGAAATGATATGATGAGAGATGAGAGTGGGGGGTAAGGGTTTGTTTGCCTGCCCTTTATTTACTATTTGGAGGTGCTTATGAAGAAGGCTGGCTGGCTTGGCTTGGCTTGGCTGGCTGGCCTCTTGTATTTAAAGTTATTAAGGCCAGTTTAGCTTATGGCTTTATTTATGACCCATTATTGGGGAAATAATTTAAATTTTTTTAATTTGTTTGTTTATTTATTCATAGTGACAACATATATAATATAATTACCCAGCGCTTTGTTAATCTAGTGGTGTTAGTTTTTACTTTCATATAGAAGGTCTTGGGTTTGATTTTAAGCTGTCACAAGTTGTAACTTTTCTCTCCTTATTTGGAGTCTTATAGGCTCTGTATGACTTATGATTATAAATCTATCAACTTGAATTTGTTGGGTTGGAATATTCTAGAATTTTTCATAAAAAATACATAATATTATTTGATGATGCTAAAGCATAAGAATGAAATGACCCGAAAAGTTGGACTGCACAATTCACCTTTACTCAATGAATATGTAAAATTCAAAATCATGTCTCTTTGGTGATTCATAGAAACTAAAATGCTGAACTTTTATTGGTTAAGTTTTTTGTTGAATTGTATGTATCTTCTGATGACACTTAAAACGAATTAAACATGGAATAAATTTTAGATGCGAATCCAAAATATAAATTAATTAAGCAAAACAATTTATAGGGAAGGAGGCTACGTTCATTGCGTGATGGAAGGGCGAAAAATTTAATGTGTTAGAAGAAGTACAACGAAAATATAAAGATAATTAAAAGTCTTTTTAAGTGCATTCTTTTTCCGAAAAATTATAAAGTGGATCGAGAGTGTTGTTGTTGGTTCATTTTACACAACACATTCAAAATGAGTAGGGTGGTTTTCACCAAAGCGGATCTTCTATCCCACAATGATCATTGTACCATAATGGTGTCACATCATTGCGGAATTGACAAGTGTCCATTAAAAAATAAAACTGTCAATAACAATTCAAAATAAATGGACACTTGTCAATCCCACAATGATGTGACACCACTGTGGTACACCATTGTGGGATAAAAGATCCGTTTTAAATTTTCACACTCATTTACCTTGTGTAAACCACTCCACCTCAAGTGTTTATGTGGTGAAAAATAGATTGGGAGCAACACTACCAATCCATTGTAGAATTACCCACTTTTTCCTAGTGATATACGAGCTTACGGTTATGCTTCCCATGCGATTATATATAATGAGAAAAGCGTTGCAAAAAATATTTTCTTAACTTCAAACAAAGTACTTTTTTGTTTTATCTTTTGAATATTTTCATTTCCTTACGACAACCTGATATAGCAAAATAATGCCGACCTGGACACTACAGAATAATCCTTCAACATACTTGTATCGTGATTCGTGATCCTCATATAATTGCACGGGGTCCCTGAAAATATTATACGTGTTACGTTATAAGATCTGCGTGTTTAATATGATTTGGGTCGGGTCGGGTTGACCCATGTCGACCCTATGACCCAACATCCTGACCATTCATGAGTACCATGTGGCTACATCTGGATGACTCACTTGTTTGACTCAAATCCGTACAACATGGTCATCTATAAAAACCCTCTCTCATCATATATATGTGGTTACAATCTTTCTTGATAAATCTCGTATGTTAGCATCGTATTCCCTAATACTTTGATTAAAGACTTAATTCGACCTGATAGCAAATTTGGGTATTCTAGGGTCGTCCCACACGAACCTCATATTTAGAAGCGAATTAATTAAGTGAACTATATGTTAAGACTTGATCCTCAAGTAGATAAGTAGGCAACTTGGTTATACCGGAGTGCAGCCTATAATTTAGATGCTCTTACTTCGTGTGATGATTCGAGTTTACTCAGATTGAGTTAGTTCAATCCTAATCAACCTAGATCACAATCATAACATATGACATTTTCATCAAAAAATTAACACAATATATAAATATTAGAGTATTGGTATTTTTATCAGACTAAAAATCTGCAAATTGTTGCCTCGGTTGCAACCAATCCATTCCCTGATTCCTTGATAATCTCTTGCAGCATAACATAAACCTTCTGTAATTCCCATAAGAAGAATTCTTAATTCTTGAGCCAGATATTTTTCGAAAAAAGTGAATTTTCTTTAGTATATAGAATTTCTTGATTTTTATGTGTATATTTATATTATTTAGAGGGGTGCACATGAATGATGAGTCTGTATTTGTAAGAAAGTGATTTTCTTAAGCTGGTAGCATGGCTGCTTCCAACTAACTTTTCAACTCTTTCTTCCACATGGAGAAGCTGACAAGAACATATAATTAATTTACAGGAAAAAAAAAGAAGTCGAAACTTAATGTAATTAATTATCAGATATTATATTAGAGAACATGGAAACAAATAGTTTATTGTGATGTATAACTGTATGTGTAGTAGGTAATGTGTGTATATATATATATATTTATATCAATATATATATGTATATAGTAAAACATTTCGTAACGCAATCTTTTTGCCTGGTTAAAAGTTGGACAGCCTCATATCTGCGCTCCATGCTCTGTCCTTATAAAGTTTTTTGCTGAATCTTTTGCACTGATCTCTTACATAAATACCCAATTATTAGCTTAATTTCGCATGTCACTGCCACTAACTTTCTTCCTTATGAATATATTATTTTATATCACCCAAAAACAAGAAAAAGACAAGAATATTTTAGTTTTGGCAATAATAATGTTTTATCAACTGTTTAATTTCGAGAGAAAAAAGAAAACCATGCATTCTTGGAAAAAAAATTAGTATAAAAGATATATTTGTGATATGTTTTAAGGTTTTAGGCTCAAATTTAGTAGAAGGCCCATGATTTAAAGGCCTATATTTATTTGGTTTGGATCTTCCATTGCAAATAGGGGTATAAATTGTTAGATTAGAGAAACCCCGTTATGGAAACTTGTATTGATGAATAACGTATATATAGATACAATAGATAAGAAATTCTAAGCTATAAATAAGGTAAAAGATAAACATGAAAAATATATAAAGATATCCTAAATCTATACAAAGATATTTAATATATTTAACACTCTCCCACAGTCGAAACGGGAGGCTCTCGAACGCTGAGACTGGACCGAAACATCAAAAAGATCTGGGATGGGAGTCCTTTTGTGTAGAGGATGCTTAGTAGAACCACAACTACGAGGATTTCCACGACATGTACCACCAATAGGGTAACGAAGAAGAGTGATTTCGACGAAGACTCTCAAGATGGAGCAACTTCGCCCGAAAAATAAATAAATATATGAGCAGATGTCGAAACAGCATGACAAAAGTCTCATATTGATTCATCTTTAGGAGAAGAGAAATTAGTGTGAGGGTTGGAGAAAGATGTGGTAGCTGGTAATAGAGAACAACGCTGAGCTCAAAATGTGTGAGCTTCTAACCTAAGATTTGGGGTGGGGGTGGGGGCAATTTGGGAAGAAAAAAAAAAGAGGCAAAAAGGAGAAATATTGGGGCTATTTTGAAAAGAGGAAGGAATAGGATGGCTGTTTTGGAAAGTAAAGGGAATATGGGGGCTGTTGTGAAATATAGGCTTTGTATGGTTGTGTTTTCAAAAATAAATTTTGATTTTTTATTGGAAATATGTATTATAGAAATTCGTGTGAAAATATTAATTTTTTTCGTTTGTTTGGATGTGTTTTTGAAAAATGTTTGAAAATCGTGCAGATGTGATATAAAGTTGATTAAATTAGGTATATATATAATGATAATAGGAGAAAAAATTATAATAATATTTTATTTATGATAAAGTAAGAAAGAGAATGTGTTGGATAGTGATATCATGTAATTAATGAAGAAAGAATGTAGTGATTGAAATGATGAGTAGTAGTTATATAGGGAAATGTGTAGTACGATTTAAATTTTAGGTATTTTCTGTAGAAATTACCTTGGAGTGTGCATTTTCATTTTCTGGTGATCCAAAAAATAAAAATATTTTTTAAATTCCTAACCATACAGAGCCATAGGGTTTATGTTGTTGCTGCTTTGTAGAAAAGGAAGTATGTGTGGGCTATTTTGAGAATTAAAGATAAGGTGTAGAATAAGTGAAAATTGGGGATTTGAACCCTGAGAAATTGAGGGGCCGACTTTGGAGAGGATTTCCGCCGTGTTGAAGCAGCCATTACCGCCGGCGATAGCAAGGTTCTGGTCGGCGGCGGCGATGGAGAGGGTGCGGCGACAAGTGCAGGGATAGAAGAAGAAGAATCGGATGTTGCAACAAAGGGGTGTTGCAAGGTATGGGAAGAGAGAACAGCGGTGTTGGCTGTTAATGCCTTCAAAACACCGGCGTTGGTATGAGAGGTGGCTGCCGAGAGGGGTGGGTTGGTGGAAAGGATATGGGCAATTTCTTTTGGAGAGTAATCGAGAGAGAGAAGAAAGAGAGGTAGAGGTGATGTCGCCGGACAAGGTAGCGGCAGCGGTGGAGGAGAGAAGAGGAAAAAAAATATATAACTAAATTAGATAAGGGGCGCCGGGACGGGGACGGCGACTTGAGGATGGCGGAAACGAGAGATCGAGATACATACCATGTTAGATTAGAGAAACCCCCTATTTGTATTGATGAATAACTTATATATAGATACAATAAATAAGAAACTCTAATCTATAAATAAGGTAAAAGATAAACATGAAAAAAATATAAAGATATCCTAAATCTATACAAAGATATTTAATATATTTAACATAAACGAGCCGAGTCGAACCGAACGAGATGTTATTCAAGCTTGTTTGAAATGCAATCGAGCTCCAAAATTTGTGTTTGAGCTTGTTTGTTTATTAATCGAGGCGAGCCCAAATGAGCTTTAATCGAGCCGAATACGAATCGAGCTCGAGTATTTTGATTTTTTTGTACATATTTTTATTATTTTTTACTAATTGCCGAGTTCGAGCCGAGCTTCAAAACTTATCAAATACAAAAGGTTGTTCAAGCTTGGTTTGATAAGTTGACGAACCAAGCTCAAACGAGCTTTTAGAGATCGAGCTCGAGCCGAATATCGAGTAGTTTGGTTCGTCTTTCACCCCTAATTACAAATCGTGTTGCAATCTCCTATTGCACTTCACATATGAATGCCAAGTGTATAAAATATTTTCTTGAATGTAAATTTATTATTATGAATTATATACACTTGTCGTACAAGCAGGATATGCAATACAAGATGCAATACCATTTTTGCAATAGAAGATCTCATGTGATATTTATTTGGGGGGGGGGGAGGATTCAGCGCTGGATTTCAGTTCATACTTTTTGCAATGTTCTGAAAACCGGACCGGACAGTGAACCGGAAAAGTGACCGGGTCACGGGTCACCGGTTCAACCGTCGGGTCAACCGGGGTCGAACCGGTGATGTCATAATTATGCAATAAATAATAATTAATATACTATTAAATATATAAAATATGAAAATATGAAAAAAAAAAAATGTATTTTCTATATATATATGAAAATATGAAAAAAATAATTGTATTTCCTATATTTTGGGGGGCCAATTGCATATTTTTAGATTTTAAAGGGGTCAATTTCAGATTTTTAGAAATTAAAGGGTTGAATTGCATTATTTTTAAAATTGTCCGGTTCAACCGGTTCTGACCGGTTGAACCGCGGGTCTGACCGGTTCTGGCCGGTTGAACCGCGGGTCTGACCGGTTCTGGCCGGGTTTGACCGGGTTTGACCGATTTTGAGCTCCGAACGTTTTTTTGGCATAACCGGACCGGCCTAGTGACCGGTTCCGGTTTTTACCGGTTCGACCGGCCGGTCCGGGCCGGGTTTCATAACATTGACTTTTTGACATTCAATTGTATTTTGCACCTCATTTTTTAATAGTGAAATTCTCTCTCCTCTCCCGTGGACATAGGCAATTGTCGAATCACGTAAATTCTTGTATAGTTTAATCTTTATACCTTTATTATCGTGTTTGTTCCAACACATATAAACTAAATGGTTAAACAAAAATATGGGAGTTATATGAATAATCCATGTAATTTTTGTTATGAATGAATAGAAAGTGTAGGAGAATACCTAAAGTAGAATGAATGCATAATTGAAAATAGAATTTACATTGTTCTTCAGAAAATCACTTATTTTGAACATACTAAAAATCTTATATTTGATTATTACATATTTATATTCACCTATTTATAATTATAATCGGTGGGCTCCACAGTAAAATTACCAAAATGTCTTTGAAAAATAATCGATTAGAAATCCTTTTATAGAGTATTTTTTTTATTAGACTCGACTATCCTATTAACTTTTTCTCTATATAAATGTATTGATTTTATTTACACGAAAATTTTATGATGTATATAATTTATTAAAGTACATTACCACTATCGATATTATAGAAGTCTCCAGATTTTTTTTCTCCCTTTTGCTTCTTACCGACTTCTCCGAATTATAATATCGAATTAAAATAAACAATTGAATGGTCTATTTTAATAGATCCCTTGAAGAGAGGGTGCTTAAGCAAAAAGCTTGGTATGAAGTGGAAAGAAAGGGTGGCCTGACTCACCTACACACACACACATATATATATAAGGAAATGAAATCTGAAAAGCCGTAAGCACAAAGCAGTATATATAATAATAATAATAATAATAATAATAATAATAAATGCCAGTGTTGTTATACTCCTTTTTCGTTTCTGTCTTTTCTTTATTTTTAATTTATTTATTAGTAGTACACACATACAAACACACACACACACACACGTATATATATATATGAATTATAGTATTGATTAGTTGATATAAATGAGTTAAGTTGTACTTTAGATATTCTAAAATGTTATAATCACAAAGTTAATTGGGCTTTAGCTTTTCTTTTTTCCTTTTTTCTTTCTGTGGGGGACCATCTTATCACTTGACTCAGATGAAGTTATCTCAATATTTATTTTATTTATTTAGTTATTTGAAAAAGAAAAAAGAGAAATTAGGTGAAAATGAAGAGTCATTACGAATTTCAAGGCTGAATTGAATTCAAACGTTAATCTGAATTGGTCAGTCATCGGGATTGCTCCCTGCCTCCCTATTTCTAACCATTTTTGGCACGTCTTCTTCCTTGTTTTATGTAATTTAAACGGGTTTATTGCAATTTAGCTCTTTGTGAAATTCGTATATAGCAAAAAAATTTTTTGTGAAAAAATAATAGGCAATTTAGCTCCCTGTGCTTTTCGGAATGAAGCAAAAAAATTTCCCACGCGCCAAAACTGAGACTTTGCATGCTGTTTTTATTGTTTAAAGTCCATTTTGTCTCTTTTTTGCTATAAAAAGCCTTAATTACCTTATATTTGGTCCCCCCTTATATTTGAATACAAAACTGCTTTGTTCTAGATGTCTCCTGATTATGTGCAATATATGCATAGATAGCCTTATGTGTCTAATTTCATGAAAAGAAAACAGTTCGTGAATCCAAGTTTTCAACAATGAGTTATGAATTTTCTCGTGAAGACGCGCACAGCTATCTGCACAGCCGACATATTTTTAGCTAGCTTTGAATACAAAACTGATTTGTTCTAGATGTCTCCTAATTATGTGCGATATATTAGTGGATAGCTCTATGTGTCTAGTTTCATGGGAAGAAAATGGTTCATGAATCAGAGCTTTCAACAATGAGTTATGAATTTTCTCGTGAAGACGCGCACAACTATCTCCACAGCAGACATATTTTTAGCTCGCTTTGAATACAAAACTGTTTTGTTCTAGATGTCTCCTGATTATGTGATATATATGTGTGGATAGCCCTATGTGTCTAGTTTCATGGGAAGAAAACAGCTCATGAATCCGAGCTCTCAACAATGAGTTATGAATTTTCTCGTGAAAACGCGTACAGCTATCTGTACAGCCGACATATTTTTAGTTAGCTTTGAATACAAAACTGATTTGCTCTAGATGTATCCTCATTATGTGCGATATATTTGTGGATATACCTATGTGTCTAGTTTCATGGTAAGAAAACGGTTCATGAATCCGAGCTTTCAACAATGAGTTATGAATTTTCTCGTGAAGACGCGCACAGCTATCTGCACAGCCGACATATTTTTAGCTAGATTTGAATACAAAACTGCTTTGTTTTAGATGTTTCCTGATTATGTGAGATATATGAGTGGATATCCCTATGTGTGTAGTTTCATGGGAAGAAAGCAGTTCGTGAATCCGAGCTTTCAACAATGAGTTATGAATTTTCTCGTGAAAACGCGCACAGCTATCTGCACAGCCGACATATTTTTAGGTAGCTTTGAATACAAAACTGCCTTGTTCTAGATGTCTCCTGATTATGTGTGATATATGTTTGGATATCCCTATGTGTCTAGTTTCATGGGAAGAAAACAGTTCATGAATCCGAGCTTTCAACAATGAGTTATGAATTTTCTCGTGAAAACGCGCACGTTGTCTGCCTACTAGGGTATTTTTGTCCATCCAAAAAAACTTTAAAGTGTAAAATCTGCGGGGAGGCAGTGTGCTTCATTGGAAAAAACACAGGGAGCTAAATTGCCTATTGTTTTTTCATAGGAAGTTTTTTTGCTATATACGAATTTCACAGGGAGCTAAATTGCAATAAACCCTAATTTAAACGGACATTATTCATTAATTCATGTAAATAAATGTAACAATTGACAAGAATTAATAAAACTTCTATATACATATATAGATAGACTTTCATGTCAATTTTATGATGTATGGCCGTAGAAGGTCATTAATACGCTAGTATGGTCCTAGCTAGAGCGGGTATAGGCTTTAATTAGTGGTTTTCTTTTTGAAAATTATGTTGACAAAACAATCCAAAATGTATATATAAATAATTGTATATTTGTTGTGGGCAAAATTGCAATGATATGAAAACCGGACCGGACCGGCCGGTCGAACCGCTCAAAACCGGAACCGGTCACAAAAACGGTCCTGTTATGTCAAAAAACCGTTCAAGGTCAAAAACCGGCGATTTCGGTCAAAAACTGTTCAACCCGCCGGTTCAACCGGTGAACCGTTAAAACCGGTACTAAAAGTGATGAACCAGGCGGTTCTTATCCAAAACTTGAAATCCTTATTTTTTCAACCCAAATCTGAAATTAAACTCAAATCTGAAATATTTTTTCAACCCAAATCTGAAATTAGCCCCAAATCTGGAACCTTTCTTCTTCACACAAGATCGAAACAAGAAAGATAGATAAGAATGAAGAAGAAGAAGAAGATTAGGAAAAAGAAGAAGAAGAAGATTAGGAAAAAGAAAAAGAAGAAGAAGATTAGGAAGAAAGAAGGAGAAGAAGAAGAGCAGCTCACCATTGTCACCAAGCGTGTGTGAGAATTGAGATTTGAGAAAGTGAGAAGTGAGAAGACATGTTCTGACTTTTGAGTTATAGATTATATATATATATATATTTTTTATTATTTTGTAATATTAATTTTATATTAATTATTATTTATTGAATAATTATTACGTCACCGGTTCGACAACGGTTGACCCGACAGTTGAACCGGTGACCCGTGACCCGGTCACTTTTTCGGTTCGCTGTCCGGTCCGATTTTCAGAACAATGCAAAATTGTACGACTTCAATTATAGGAGATAATTCTTCTCATTTTTTTTAATTTAAGATGAAGGGGATACCTTAAAATTTAGTTCGATAAACTCGGATTGATAGTCATAATCCTAAGTCATAAAGACTTTATCTAACTTCATAAAAGAGGAAAAACTTGTGCACTTCAATTTATTTATTATTTTTTTTAGGAGATAATTCTGGTTATAAGACTTGTTATGACAATTCACGAAATAAGAGCATAAAGATTAAAGATACAAGAATTTACGTGGTTCGGCAATTGCCTACATCCACGGGAGAGGAGAGAGTATTTTACTATTGATGAAAGAGGTACAAATTACAATGAATGTCAAAAGTACTGAACTAAAACCTAGCCGGGCCATTCTATACTGGACCGAGACCATTGGTCTCGGTCCAGTTTGGGCCATTGGATCCCCAATAGAGGGGTCATTTAGTAAATTAACCCCCCCTATTGTTGATCCAATGGCCAAAATTGGGGCGAGACCATTAGATTTTCACAGCCTAGCCCCTGATTTCTCTTCGGAATTGGCCATTTTGATAATGGGCTTGCTGCATAATTTTGGGCCTAGAACTTTAAGACTGCATATCACAACAATTCTCCACTTTGAATTAAAGTCCAAGTAATAAAAGTACCTCACATAGCAAAACTAAAACTCAAACCTCTCCAAGCCCCTCAAGGGCAATCAATCAAAAACACCAATTTTGACCAAGTCCAAGCAATGCTCGAACTTGTGCACTAGCACTGGCTTGGTCATCATATCAACATGATTGTCTTTAGTACCAACTTTAGCAACCACAATCTCTCCATTTGATATATACATTCGAACAAAGTGATACCTTATATCAATATGTTTGGTCCTCTCGTGGAACATTTGATTCTGTGTCAAGTGAATAGCATTTTGACTATCACAGAATACAGTAGGAACCTCCTCCTAGAGACCCAAACTCACAGCCTTTCAACCATAAAGCTTCTTTGACTGCCTCTGTGACTGCCAGATACTCTGCCTCTGTGGTAGATAAAGCAACAGTAGGTTGAAGAACTGCCTTCCAACTGATAACACCTCCAAATAGAGTAAATATATATCCACTGATAGAACGCCTTTTATCCAAATCTCCGGCATAATCAGAATCTACATAGCCAATAACTCCACCTCGAGAAAAATCCTCAAAACTATCAAACACAAGTCCTAAATTTGTAGTACCTTTCAAGTACCTCAAAATCCATTTAACTGCTTGCCAATGTTCTTCTCCCGAATTTCCCATGTAACGACTCACCACACTAATAGCTTGTGCAATGTCTGGTCCAGTGCACACCATAGCATACATCATGCTCCCAAGTGCACTAGAATAAGGAATCCTAGACATCCGTTGCACTTCTTCTTCAGACTGAGGTGATAATAAGGCTGATAATTTAAAATGTGGTGCAAGTGGAACACTAACCGGCTTTGCATATTGCATCCCAAATTTTTCAACAACTTTCTCAAGGTACAATTTCTAAGATAAAAATAACTTTCCAGCCTTTTGATCACGTCGAATCTCTATACCTAAAATCTTCCTAGAAGCTCCCAGCTTCTTCATCTCAAACTTCCCACTCAATCGAGTCTTCAACTTATTAATCTCAATCATGCTCTTTGCAGCAATGAGCATATCATCCACATAAATGAGTAAATAAATAAAAGAATTATCTAGTAATCTTCTAAAGTAGACACAAGCATCAAAATCAGTCTTACTATAACCAATATCAACCATGAAAGCATCAAACCGCTTGTACCACTGTCTTGGAGATTGCTTCAACCCGTAGAGAGAATTTTTCAATAGACATACATGATCTTCTTTCCCCTCAACTACAAATACCTCTGGTTGAGCCATGAAGATGGTCTTCTCAAGTTCACCATGCAAGAAAGTTGTTTTTACATCTAACTGCTCGAGTTCCAAGTTAAACTGAGCAACAACAGCAAGTAACAGACGTATGGAACTATGTTTAACAACAGGGGAAAATACTTGATTAAAATCTACTTCATACCTCTGTGTGTACCTCTTAGCTACAAGTCTTGCTTTGAACCTTAAATCCTCTACACCTGGAGTTCCTTGTTTTTTTTTAAACACCCACTTGCAGCCTACAATTTTCTGATCCGTAGGAGGCCTCACTAACTCCCAAGTCTGATTTTTATGAAAAGATTTTATCTCTTCTGTCATAGCTCCAATCTACTCAGACGATTCACCACAAGAAATAGCATCAGAATATGAGACAGGTTCATCAAATTCCATTTCCTCAACAATAGTCAAGGCATATGCTAAAAAATCTGCATCAACATATCTTTGTGGTAGCCTAATTTGCCTTCTCGGTCTATCTTTCGCAATAGAATGAGTTTCTTGAGTGGAAATCTGCTGCAAGGGAGGTGTAATTGGAACCTCCAGCTCCACCTTCTCAGGTGATTCTTCAGAACCTGCATCATCATCAACTACACTGTCCTTTCCCGGACTTATCAAGGTAGACTCATTAAAAATAACATTTCTGCTCGTAATTATTCTATATATTTTAGGACACCAGACCCTAAATCCCTTAACACCCGAAGTGTAACAAAAAAATATGCATTTTTTTTACCTAGGTTCTAGTTTTCCCTCATTAACATGTACATATGCAGGACAACCAAATATTTTAATATTAGAATAATCAGGTGAATTTCCAGACCATACTTCTTTAGGGGTTTTAAGCTTAATGGATGTGGATGGAGAACGATTCACCAGGAAACATGCAGTGGAGACTGTTTCTGCCCAAAAATCTCTAGATAATCCTGAATTAGAGATCATACAACGAGCTTTCTCTATCAATGTTCGGTTCATACGTTCTGCTACACCATTCTGCTGAGGTGTTGCAACAACTGTATGATGCCTCACAATTCCTTCTTCCTTGTAGAAGTTCTCAAATTCAGTATTGCAAAATTCCAATCCATTGTCAGTGCGAAGACGCTTAATCTGTTTTCCTGTTTGCTTCTCAATCATAGTCTTCCACTGGTTGAAAGTGTCAAAGACATCACTTTTCTGCTTCAGAAAGAAGGTCCAAACTTTCCTCGAATAATTATCAATGAAAATCAGCATGTACCTAGCACCAGCCTTAGATGCAACTCGTGACGGACCCCAAAGATCAGAATGAATATAATCCAATGTTCCTTTAGTTCTGTGAACACCTGATAAAATGCGTTCTTATGTGTTTTTAAGCCCATGATTTGATGTTTTTGGATTTATTTATTGCCTAAATCATGCCACATTTGCGTTTAATCGGGGTGTTAAGTGATTTCAGGTGATAAACGAGAGCGCACGAAAAAAAGGGCAAAAAATGATGCACGACACAATTTCAAGTCAGTTGACCACGCCTAGGCGCCGCCTTTCCCACACCTGGGCGCCGCCGGACTTATCCCCCAAGAAATATACTACACGTAGGCCGTGCCTAAGCGCCGACATAACCGTTTTTCAAGTGTATAAAAGCCAGATTTCAGAAAAGGATAGGGGTTCGGATTCTTGGGGATTGAAGGCATATTTTTGGGTTTTTGAGCCACAATTTCATCAATCTTTGAGGGAAAAGAAGGAGGATTAAGCTAGAGATTGAAGTTTCAAGCTAGGATTCATCATCAACCAAGCCTTAGGGAGTTTTACTTGCTTTCATTACATGTTTATGTTCATAATTATGTACATGATTGTTCTAGATCTTCTTGAGCTATTGATGATGAGCTAATTTTGTAGAACTAAGGCCATGTGAAGGCCAAATTTATGAGTCAATATATATGAAGTGATTTTTGTATTAATTCTCCTATTGCTTTGTGTGTTAATTTTATGTTTTTTATCCCAATCATGTGCTTGATCACCATATGCTTGCTATCTTGCCTAATCTAGTCGTTTGAGAGAAGATAGGTTAGGGTTCAAGGGAATTAACACATCATCCAAAACAAATAAGGAATTGCCCCTAGAGATAGGTAAAGATTTTCGGGTGCTGTTAGCCGGATTTATCCGGGGAAACTCTATAACATTAATGCGTGGTTATTGATTAGATTCTCGGATAGACATATTTAGAGAACCGTCAATTAATCATAGGATTATTAGTTTGTTGTTTATTTCTTGCTTTTCTTTTATTTTCGTATTAGTCTAATTTTTGTTTTTTTATTTTTTGTGCTTAATTGAAAGGTTTGACTTGTGGTGCATGACCCGCTCTTCCAATGAGCCCCTATTCGATTTTGAGCCCGAGATAGAACATGTTCTTCGGGCTAGTAGATGAGTTCGAGAAATGGCCCACAATTTCAATCCTAATACGAATGGGAACTTTCCCGACATGAATCTCCCGAAAAATAGGGAATGATTGCAAAATATACTCCAAGCTATGCAACCGGCACCTCCACCACTACCTCAATGCATTAATTGAAGAGTTTACAATCCCACCAATTTTTTTAAGATGCTTAAAAATGTGCACATTATCACATGTAGATGTACGATCGTCTTCCCCCCAAGCTTGGACAAAATATAGAGCATAAATAATCATGACAATAATGGATCGATTATACCCTACCCCCCCAAACTTGGAACAACATTGTCCCCAATGTTCGAAAATAAAAGAGGAGAGTACACATCACCATAATGGGATGCTGAAAAGCAAACCCGAATTGTCCAATCAGAGTATGTCCAAAGTTTGGCAACAGCGGTTGGTGAGCAATGAATGCAACAACTACACATTAAATGATGCTAGCCAGACAAAGCAGTAAGTAATGGATAGAAGCGAGAAATGACAAACAACTAACAACAAAACAAAAGATAACTAAAACAGACATGTTTCTACTAAGAACAAACGGATGAAACAAACACAACAAAAACTAAAACGAAAAGAAAAGAGAACTTACAAACTTGGGTTGTCTCCCAAGAAGCGCTTGTTTATAGTCATTAGCTTGACTTTTGTGCTTTAAGGTTCAAATAGGTGGCCCATTTAGAACGACAATATCCTTGCCATTTCTCCATTTTTTCTTATATCCCACTTGCCTCCACTCATATTGCGGTGATTTGAGATTAGACCTTCGTTCCGGATTTGTCTTATCGATCTCCCGAACACGTAGATGTGGTGGAATGTACTTCATGCAAAAATCATCTTTTCTCACATTGCCTTGTTGCTCATTGGGGACCTCATCCTCCACCGTAAAAGTGCCCTTAGTCTTACCAAGTGCGCATTTCTCATCAAACAAAAGGTGAATAGCATTGACATATGAACAAATAAGATCATCCATAGGCGGTTGCATGTTATGATAAACATCGAATATCACCTTTTCATCACCCATCTTTAATGTCAACTTACATTTTCCCACGTCTATCTTGGCGCTGCTAGTGGCTAGGAAGGGTCTTCCTAGAATCAATGGCACGTCAATGTCACTATCCATGTCGAGAACCACGAAGTCATCCGGATAGAAGAACTTGTCAACATGTACAATGACATCCTCAATAATGCCCTTTGGTTTCTTGATAGAGCGATCCGCTAATTGCACGGACATGGATGTTGGCGTAAGATCTCCAAGGCCTAGCTTCTTAAAATTAGAGTAGGGAAGAAGGTTGATACTCGCTCCCGAATCACAAAGAACTTTGTCGAACTTGAGATGGCCAATAGTGCACGGTATTGTGAGACTCCCTAGGTTCTTTAGCTTGCAAGGTAATTTGCTAAGTAAGATGGTGGAGCACTCCTCGGTTAGACAAACAGTTTCATTTTCCTCCCACTTTTTCTTATTAGATAGAATATCCTTGAAGAACTTAACATAGTTTGGCATTTGCAAAATAGCGTCCACAAAAGGAATATTTATCCTCACCTCACGAAGAATAGACAAACTATGGAGGAAACTCGGATCCATCTCATTCTTTTTCTTTTTCTGTGCATTTGGAAAGGGAAGACGGATCTCAATGGGAGGAGGAGGCATTGGAGTCGAGGAACCAAAACTAGAAGTAGCAGGAGGCGGCACCTGGGCGCTGATGTCGGTGCCTGGGAGCGGTATGGGCGGCGCCTGGGCGTGGTCATGACGGCGCTCGGGCGTCGCCTACAGTGACAAATTTTCCTGACTGCGTGTGGACGGTGCCTGAACATCGTCAACCTCGCGCCGAGGTGCGGTAGACAGTGTTGCATCATTTTCCAAATGCTTCCCACTCCTTAAAGTAATTGCATAGCATTGTTCTTTCGGGTTCTTCTCCGTGTCGCTTGGTAGAGTTCCCGGGGCTCTTGCACTAATCGCGTTGGAGATTTAACCCATTTGTGTTCGCATATCCTTCATCTCCATGAACATATCCTTCATCATATTATAGAGTTCATTAATCGCCGTATCCGATTTCTTTATTTGAGCATCAAGTCGCTCGTCGATCGTGGGAGGTCGTACTTGCCCTTGCCCTTGCACATTTAGATTGCCTTGCCTCGGAGGTGGGTTGTTAAAAGGAGGCCTCGGGTGTTGGTTGTTGAAAGGAGGCCTTGGTGGTTGATAAATGCCCGGTTGTGCGTTTTGTGTGGGGTTTGGCCTCTTTGGGAAGTTTTCGGGTACGTGAAAGTTCAATTGGTGTCGGTTATGATTCCCAACAAAATTTACATCTACAACCTCTGGTTCTGGGGCAACCACTTCTTCTAATTCTTGCACACAAGCAACCCTTCGATTTGGTGGAGGAAGCTCATCATCATCTTCGGGGTAAAGTTCATCCTCCCTAGCCATTTGCTCAAGCTTAATCCTACTATCAAGGCCCAACAGGTCACCACCGGCTCCCGCATTGAGTCGGTGTCGAATCCTAGATCGGACTCCATTATAAAAGTGTTGCACTTGCTCGTCTCGTATATAATTGTGATCGGGGCACTTTCAAAGCATAATCTTGTACCTTGCCCATGCGGATGCTAAGGACTCATTTCGTGTTTGTTTGAACCCCTTGATCTCACTTCTAAGCTCGTTGATTTTTGATGGAGGGAAGAATTTGTTGAGAAACTCGTCTACTAGATCATCCCATGTTCCGATTGATTGTGGAGGCAATGACTTGTACCAAAGAGTCGCCTCATCTTTCAAAGAGAAATGAAATAATCGGAGGCGAATGGCATCAAGATCCCGCGGGTTGAATTGTATAGTAGAGATCACATTCTCAAAGTGATCTAAATGGTCATGAGGTGAGTCTCTCAAGTCGCCATAAAACTGCTCCGCTTGAACCATCCAGAACATATGAGAAGGAATGTGGGAATGTGGCATAGCAAAGTCCGGAAAGACAACGGGTCCCGGTGTAATCAATGGCATGTTTTCTCTATCAATTTGGACTTAAATGAACTATACACATTGTTTCCTTGCTCAAGGGACCCTAAACAAGATTAGATTGTCCTTAAGATGATTCACATGCACACATAAGTCGAGGGTAGAGGAGTTGAGTGGGTAACCATTTTGAAACAGTTAAAGGCTTGATCCTGGAAATATCAACTTAGATGTTTCACATGTGTTGTGAGTTGAGAATGTCTTTGTATGCTTAAAAAGAATAAAAGAGGTTGAACATTGGTATGACTGCAAAAGTCAGGCTTAATAGATACTGGGGGCGAAGAGTACCATGTCTAAAATACTGTACTATTAAGCTAATTTGAGCTAAGCTCAAGTCAATGAAAGTGTAAAGGGAATAAGGACCTAGTTTGGTTTTGTGGCCTTTGGCACTCGAGTAATTAAGCCCTTAGGAGTGTCTCTACACTTAATACCCTAAAACTGTCCGGTTTGGGAGTTATTATCTCAAAGCTCGTTACAAGGGTGTCATAGAAAGCCTAAGAGAACAGAACATTGCACATGGTCTAGCCTTTATTGTTTTGAGTTAAAAGTTGCATAAGTTAAAACCCAAAGTGGATAAATTGATGAAATTTTAAGTGGCTATGAAGTTTTCTTCAATTCTCATGCAGTGTGAATAATCGAAAGTCGATAAGATAAGGGATTAATGCTTGAAAAGTGATAAGAATGCCACTCGATTATAATACCTTAGATTTATCACAGTACACCCTTAGGATGGCCTTTTCAAGGTTAAGGCGTAACATGAGCAAGTATGTGACATGTATATATATGTAATTTTGAGCTTAAACAGATAAATTCATGCCATTGCTTGATTATTAATCATATTGATTTGCGTTGTTTGAGTGTGGTTGAAAATCCTTCGATTTTGTGGGTATATCGTATGCAAACCCTCACGAGACTATAACTCGTCCTTTGAGGTAACTCAAGGGTTCAAAGGCTTGTTGTATTCACTAAATGCAATCATGTACTCCACGAAAGTGAGTTAGGTAGTTCTTCTTTTTGTTTCTCCCGTGTTTGATGATGTTTTTCCTACCCTATAGTTTATTGCTCGAGGTCGAGCAATTGATAAGTTTGGGGGGGGGGGGGGGGGTTGATAAGAGGAGCTCTTATGTGTTTTTAAGCCCATGATTTGATGTTTTTGGATTTATTTATTGCCTAAATCATGCCACATTTGCGTTTAATTGGGGTGTTAAGTGATTTCAGGTGATAAACGAGAGCGCACGAAGAAAAGGGCGAAAAATGATGCACGACACAATTCAAGTCTGTTGACCACGCCTAGGCGCCGCCTTACCCACGCCTGGGCACCGCCGGACTTATCCCCTAAGAAATATACTACATGTAGGTCGTGCCTAGGCGCCGGCGTAACCGTTTTTCAAATGTATAAAAGCCAGATTTCAGAAAAGGATAGGGGTTCGGATTCTTGAGGAAGGAAGGCATTTTTCTGGGATTTTGAGCCAAAAATTCATCAATCTTAGAGGGAGAATAAGGGGGATTAAGCTAGAGATTGAAGTTTCAAGCTAGGATTCATCATCAACCAAGCCTTAGGGAGTTTTACTTGCTTTCATTACATGTTTATGTTCATAATTATGTACATGATTGTTCTAGATCTTCTTGAGCTATTGATGATGAGCTAATTTTGTAGAACTAAGGCCATGTGAAGGCCAAATTTATGAGTCAATATATATGAAGTGATTTTTGTATTAATTCTCCTATTGCTTTGTGTGTTAATTTTATGCTTTTATTCCAATCATGTGCTTGATCACCATATGCTTGCTATCTTGCCTAATCTAGTCGTTCGAGAGAAGATAGGTTAGGGTTCAAAGGAATTAACACATCATCCAAAATAAATGAGGAATTGCCCCTAGAGATAGGTAAAGATTTTCGGGTGCTGTTAGCCGGATTTATCGGGGAAAACTCTAGAACGTTAATGCGTGGTTATTGATTAGATTCTCAGATAGACATATTTAGAGAACCGTAAATTAATCATAGGATTATTATGAGCCGAGACATCGGGTAATAGTTAACTAAGAAGTTTCTACCAAAGCAATAGGAGTCTAATAATTCGAGGAGTAACCCATATATATTGACGAGTAGATTTGGTTGTAGCATGTGCCTTAGTCATTTTATCATACGTGAGTTTTAATCTATAGCTCGTTTCCTCTTTTATCCTTCGTTTATTCAATCAATTCTTGCACATTACTTAAATTGTCTCTCTTTTATTGTTAATCATGAACTAAAATACCTAGCCCTTGAGGTTTGACAACCCGAACTTTTAGTCCACTTATTACTACGCACGACTAGTATACTTGCTATCCAAGCACGTTAGGTATTAGCGTGTCAACACCTTTACCGAAACTGGTTTGCTTATGCTTCCCAAAAATACAGTGCTCACAAAAATCCACGTTGTTAGTTTTCTGTCCACAAAGCAAGTCTCGCTTGCTCAAAATCGTGACTCCACGCTCACTCATATGACCCAAACACATATGCCACAGTTTCGTCACTTCAGAATCTGACATAGAAGTTGTAGAAACTTCAGCTCTACCTAAAACAGTAGTTCCCTTCAGAACATATAAACTGCCACCAAATCTCTGTCCTTTCATGACGACAAGAGCTCCTCTCGAAACCTTTAAAACACCGTCTGAGCCAGTATACTTATATCCAAGAGCATCGAGAGTGCCCATAGATATAAAATTCTTCTTTAAATCCGGAACATGTCTCACATCATGCATTTTAATCTTAACTGCTCATTTTCGAGCAACTTTGCAAGCTGCATCATTACCCACGAGAACAACTCCATTAACAGGTTTGTATGTAGAGAACCAATCCCTATTTGGGCACATATGAAAAGAACAAGCCGAATCCATAATCCAATCTCCATCTGATTTTGGACCATCAGAACTAACCAAAAGAACACCTTCATCGCTGTCTTCCTCAACAGTAGTAGCATTAGCTTCTTCGGGCTTATTTTTCTGCTGGTTTTCCATTTTCTTTTTAAGCTTCCAGCAATCAGCTTTCACATGATTGATCTTCTTACGATAACGACAGTAAAGACTTCCTTTCGATTTTGAATGAAACCTCTGCTTGTTGTCTTGGGTAGTCTTATCTTTCGGTCTACTCCTAACAAAGAGTCCCTCACCCTGATTTTCGGATACAGTTGATGTGATTTCGCCATCAATGGAGTACTTGCTCAACAAGGTTTCATGAACATCTTTCAACTTAATGGTATCTCTACCATATAGTATTGTATTCCGAAAATTGGAATAAATCGAGGGTAACGAACACAGCAACAACAGAGTCAGATCCTCATCTTCATACTTCACCTCAAGGTTTTCCAAATCTGTGACGATCCTCTTGAACATATCGATATGAGCCTGTAGCGATGTTTCCTCATTTAACTTGCAGGTAAATAACTGCTGCTTCAAACGCAGTTTATTGGTGAGATTCTTCTTCATACAGATCTCCTCCAATCAAAGCCATAGACAGGCAGCGTCATCTTCGTTCAGTACATTCTGCAGAATTTTGTTTGACTGATGTAGCTGGATCCGCGAGACAACTTTCTTATTCATCTTCTTTTTCTGTTCATCTTTCAGATCTACGGACATCTTATCTTTTCCCAATAGAGCTTCCTCTAAATCCATCTGTGTCAGAATCACCATCATCCTCACCTTCCATAACGAAAAATTGGTTTTGTGATCAAGCTTCTCGATTTCGTGTTTGACTGAAGCCATCCCAGGAAAAATAATCAAGAAATTCACGAAATAAGAGCATAAAGATTAAAGACACAACAATTTACGTGGTTCGGCAATTGCCTACATCCACGGGAGAGGAGAGAGTATTTTACTATTGATAAAAGAGGTACAATTACAATGAATGTCAAAAGCACTGAACTAAAATGTAGCCCTTGATTTTTTCCCCTAAAATACATATGTACCGTACCGCGGGGGGCCCTGGTGATCCTTCGTCGAAGAGGGCTCAACGCGTGTTGCTGCAGGCCAATTCTAAGGGTTTCGCCCTATTCAGAACTGACCCTTTTGATAATGAGCTTACTGCATAATTTTGGGTCTAGAACTTTAAGACATATCACAACAAGACTACAAGTACATATGCTTAGTTTGACTGTTTCATATTAGTTTTTACTTTCGTATTCATTTTTAAATACTCGATTCATGCATTATTTTTTAAATATACAAGTAACGTGAATTTTATGCGTACGTGGAGAGTCAAAATAAAAGATTCAAACCGTAACTCAACTGCTCTACCTTATTCATTGTCCTACTTAATCAAGAAGCTACAGAGAAAAAATAAATGATATTGGTGATCCTTTAGGGCCCTAGGAATCTCTAATTTAATTATAACTTTAAAAGGGTCCATTATAGGGTGGGGGTGATCAATGAATTCCACCCAAATTAATGCGTCATTTCCAGCACTTTGTTAATTAAATATCTAATACTTCAATGTGTCATGCTATGATTAATTCATAATATATGGGATATTATTATATGTTTATTTATTTTTTATTTTGTAGTTAAGTATGAGATATAGCAGCTTTTACCTATTGACGCCACATATATATATATATATATATATATATATATAGCAAATATGATAATCCTAAGTTACTGGATCTAATCATTTGAAGTGTCAGGCCAACTTCAATTAGATATTCCGGTATTTTTTTAGATTAAAAATAATAATAATAATAATAATAATAATAATAATAATAAGCTTGGAGGCAGGTATAACTAACTATTTTAGTTGGTCAGCTGTCTGATCATACCTTGAATGTATTAATAATGATTGGTCTGGAGTTGTACGGATTTTATTTATCAGAACTTATATATTTAGAAAAATGAGTTTTTTTTTTTTTGGAATATTAAAACATACATTCATTTGGTATTATTAGTTATAATGCATAATGAATTTTTAATATTTTGATTTCACGAATGTGATACTTAATGATTTCTCTCATGAAATATGTTTGTTTAAGAAAGGCCGCTATGAGTTCTGAATGGTTTCAACCCAATTAAATTTCTTTTATGATTCTAAGAAATAATAATAATAATAATAATAATAATAATAGGACTTTGCTTTTCTCAAATTTATGTAACAGGGCTGTCTGGAACCCAACCATGCAGACGTGACTGTCAAAGGTTTGGACTAAACTTCAGCATCTCCAGATTACCTTTTGCTACCGAAAAATCAATGAAGTAGCTGATTTTTTTGTTAAAAAGAGAGTAATACATGCTAATAAGAACTACTTCTATTGGTGCCCCAAGTTTTTGGCCATTTTTTTTTGCACAGGGATCTTAAATCTGTTGTACATAGGATTTTCCAAGGGGGCAATGTTTGTATAAACTCGTGTACACGTAAATACAGTGCGTTTCATGTTTAAAAAAATAATAGTAATAATTGACAACAATTAAATTCATTAAAAGCCAATTAAATTAGTGGGGTCAACTCCCTTTATTCTCGAGATTCTTTTCACATAAAAATTGAACCTAAGAACATTTCATACTACAAGACAAGAAATTAAGTTGACCAAATAACATGAATAAATTCATTATTTTTGATGGAGTGTAATCCTTACTCAAACGAAAAGGAAATTACTAAAATAATATTTATAGATTATCTGCTTGCATATGGACTTATCCAAAGTAAAGACATAGGACTTATTGATTTCAATTAATGACAATAAAACTATAAAGCATCTAAAAAAGATCCAACGTAGTGTTGGTGGAGTGGTAAACAGCTTCCACCCCTTAAATAAGAGAACATAAGTTCGAATCATAAAATGCACACTTATTGGGAGAGAGACCAATCTATAATGCTCTAATTTTTCGAGGATTAGTCTTGGATCTCAAATGAGCCTTGGGAATTATCTTGAATAAAACCAAAAGAAAAAAAAAATCTAGAAAAGATCCAACTGCTTGAATTTGCGCTTACGCTATCCGCCAGTTGGGATTCTCTCGTTCACTTGTTTTCATTTTATTGGAAAAACAAAATGGAAGCTATAAACAAATTCCAAGACAAAGCCTACTGTTCAAAAAACAATTTCAATTTCAAGAGAGTAACCAAACTGCATGCCTGTTGACCAAATTAAGTTTATAAATATAATATATTTATCATTTTGTAATAATCAAATTAAGTTCGAATTAAACTTCAAATTTTATTATCTTTAATGAGCGAGCTCAAACGAACTTTCAAAAATTAGTTTCAGACAAACATTGAGCTTATGTTTTGGGATGGTCCTTTAGTAAAAATTATTGGTGAAAAATTTATGGGGACACGTACATATTTGATGAGATTGTGTTTGATTTTATTTTAGGAGTTGATTTTTTTGAATTTTTTTGAATTTTTTTTGATGAAATAATGTTTGTTTTTGTTTTTATTGGGAACAAAAATTACTGTAGCAGTCAAATCATAAACTTTTTGTCTGTTAATAATTAGTTAATGATTGAAAGTTAAGAGAGGGGAGAGGCAAAAGTAGGGGGCAATACCCGGGGTTGTAGATTTTTAAATAAATAACCATTGTGTTATTTTTTTACCAAAAAAGTAACTTATTTTTGGCCCAAAATTGTGTTTTTTTCACCGGAGCTTTTGTCCCGACTACATCCGTATCCGACCCAGGTTGCACATCTGGCAGTGGTGGGTGAGTCTCACAGCGAAAATTTTCTGCATTCACAAGGTCTCGAACCCGAGACCTTGTTTAAGAGGAACCGAGTTGCTTACCACTCGAACCAACCCCCGTTGGTGGCCCAAAATTGTGTTAACCAAATACAATTGGGCCAAAATTTTGAACCAAATTGGGTTTGAAAACATATCCAAACATAGCCTGAATGTTTTGGTATTTCAGTTCTGTACTCATACATCTTTATTTCACTCAATTTTAAATTCTAAAGTAAATCTTAAATTTTTTATTTCCTACGAATAATTATTGAAATTTAAATCCATTATATGGAAAGTGGTAATGAGATGTGGGAAAATGTTATTTGTTTGTTTATATATATCAAGCAAAATGAAAATTAAAATTCACAAAGCCTTTGAAAGACGTATGATTCAGTAGCTGGCAAATCAAACTCAAATATAATTTTTTAAACCCAATAAAAATTCAAACTATTTATCAAAAATAAAAAAATAAAAAATCAAACTAATGAATATCACTTAATTTAGACTACCTGATTTGCTTATACTCCTAATTTGCTAAAAAAAAGGAAAATGATCGATAGGAATATAATGAAATCAAAAAAGTTTATAAATGCGATGGGATTGCCGCATGCAGCTAAGTAGGCTATCTACCGAATTAATCATTGTAACCATGCGATTGACACTGATTAATTAATAGTATTATATGATTACACACACACACACATATATATATATATAAATGTGTACATATTATAGCCGTTAACCTACCAATGTCTTTTGAAAAAGAAATATAAACATAAAGTACAATGGTTCATCATGATTTAGAAGTTATAATTATTATGAGAGTTGATATTGGCACTCCAAAAATTACTACTGGAGCTTCACTTTTCAGTATTTTTAGAAAGAAATTTGTATTGAATAATGCAGTGCCAATAACACTTTTGGAGTGTCAATATCATATACCATTATTATTTCCAAATTTTATTCTCTTTAAATTGTTTTCAAACACAAAATATGTCAAACAGTCTTATCCGAGGGGCCCGGGCTTGGGACGAAGAGATAGTAGGTTGAGGGGGACAATTTAGGTCCAATTTAAGCCCAGTATCTCATTTCAAATTAAGAAGCCCATTTAACAAAATTCAGCAGCAAATTAATTATTGGTAATGGACCTATTAAGCAATTGGACCACAGCAGGAAGCCCATTAAATGAGATTATAGAACCATTGGATTTGGACTCTCTTTTAACTGATACTGAAGCCCATTAACATTCTCATTTTTTACTTTTCGAGATATGAATTATGCGAGGAGTTTAACCAATATGTGGGAAATAATATCTTGAACAAATGCAAAACTAACAATTAATTATGCTTTTTTTATTTTGGAATCAATTAATTATGTAAAATTAAACTTTTCCACAAGAAGATTTGCATGTTGGTTGTGGAATAAATTTAAATAAGTTTGAGTAAATTTAAATAAGTTTTCTCATTTGTAATATGCTTCTCAGAGAGCTAATCCTTCAAAATCATCCCATCTCGTGCTTGAGAAATCTATAAGTGACTAGTTCTCCCAAATCCATGTTAGAGGTATTAATTAAATATAAAGTGAGTCTCCTCCCTAACAGATTAAGCTTTTAGTAGAGTTTCAATATGGAATCAGAGTCCAGCCAAAACAAAGAGATCTTGTGTTCTAACCCTACTGCTACCCATTTAAGAAAAAGTATTACACGTGCTAGGCTTGGTCAAAAAGAATATTGCTTGCACGTGAGAGGGTGTGTTAGAGGTATTAATTAAATATTAAATATTTTCCTCTCTAACAACTTAATTTTATAGTAGAGTTGGTCATTCAATAATCCATCTATAAATTATTTTACACAAAGATTTATTATAATATTTATTTATTGTATTACATACATAGTCATTAAACACATAATTAAATATTTGAGTGAAGTGTGTTGTGTCTATAGTCGAAGCATAAGCGAGCTGAAGTCGATGGACTTCCACGTCTTGAGCTCGCATGCTTGATTTTTATCGGGTAGTAGGAATTGTGTTTTCATTGTTAAATGCATCATTATAAAAGAAAATAAGTATACATCATCGAAGTATAGAATCATCAAATCTATCAATAAGGTTGTGATCATGAATTGCCTTACAGCCTTATGAATACAATTAAAGATTAATTAGTACAGCCAGAATTTGACTCGATGCTCTAACTCGAAATCGACTTAATTATGCTCTACTCGATTCGACTCGACTAGACTAAGTAGTCCGAATCTAAGGTGAGATGTGGGCGTTGGATCAGGTGCACAGTTTTATTGCTGCTACAATACATACTACATTGCAATCAGGTGGAATTTAATTTATATAAGCGCTCCACGTCACCTGATTCGTCCATATTCGGAAATTTCAAATTATTTAAGTCAATAATAAAAGCACGACATTAAATTGCAACCAAAATGCTGGCTCACATGTCTCCCTCTCTCTCTCTCTCTAGGTGTGTGAGAGAGAGAGAGAGAGAGAATGAAACAAAAACCTTATAACAAGTCTTGTCAACTATGCGAGAAAGAATACAAATAAATATTTCATCTTCTTTTCTATCAGAGATTTTTCAGTGAGAGTGTCAGAACCCTTGCTCACGTGGGTCCCTCGTGACTTTTGTTTTTTCTCATCTAAATTTTATTTTATCTTTTTTAATATTTTTAGTAACAAAAGGAAAGTGGTAGCACGCGGGCATGCGATATCTTATGTAGATCCCTCACGTGTCGTCACGTGCTTTATTTCCTTCGAGGTTTTGTAGCCATTTACGATTATAAAGGCCTAGCACGTAATTTTACTAGATCATATATTGTACTATAATTTTGTTTGTAAGAAAAATTGGTAGTAGTTCGTACATGAATACATGTTGATTCAACCAAATCAGAAAATTTAAAACTTGTTAAAACTTGGGAAAAGTATATTATAGGTTAGGTATTAGTAGATAATGAAATAAAATAAATGTATAATTTGAAAAATGACTCAAATTTCCTACAAACTTTCTATTAATTCTAAGTTGCAAAATCAAAATTGAAGATAAGGGTGTTAGTGCTTGCGTGTGTGTGTATTTATATATATATATATATATATATTAGTTATATAGTAGTGAATTTGAGGTGTTACATGTATATGTGATATTTTTAGGACGTCTAAAGACTCCCAAGTACACATCAAACTATACACAACATTTATATTTGTTTTTGATTGTTTTGGAATCTTGAAATCAAGAATTACTAAGAACAAACATTATTTGCAATTTATCTTTGTCCAATTGTTGTGCATTTTTTTTAAATGTAGGATGATGTCATTTTAAAAATTTCAATTATACCTTTTTTTTTTTATAGAAAAAACAAAACTTCATTAAAAACTAAAGACCAGCAGAAAGTACATACACAAAAGTTTCAAACCCCCATAAAACGTCTTGGAGGGGAATCAGAGATACAATTCGAGGAGACAAAACTAAGTTGCGAAAAAAAAAATGGGTCATTCCAGTTAGAGTGAAAAACCCATTGAGCCAAAACATGCGCCGTGAAATTTACGTGGCGACGAATACACTTGAAACTTCAATTTGGCGAAGCTTAGCGAGAGTCATGAATTGATTTGATAGAGGAACTAGAATGCCAATCAGCTGACTCTCAGGGGCACATAATCATCCGGAAGTAATTATACCTTTTGTTTCTTCAAGTTCATCTAATTTGACTAAGCTCGGCGAATCAATTCGGAAGTAATTTTAAAAGTAAGAAATGAGGTTTTTGTAATTGCATATGATGTCTATTCAACTTATTTAACATATTTTTTTTTTTAGGAAATAACGATCGTTATATTTCATTCAACAAAAAATTACAACGTCAAGAACAATACAATTTAGATTGTACTAACGACGTATTAATAACAATTGAAACATCTAATATCAAGTTTTTTCAAGGTGACAAATATTAAAAACTAACAACGAGCACAAAAAACTTTTGTACAATTGACCACAATCTTATTCAAAAGAGATAAAATTCTCATTCGAGAAAGAAAACAAACTCTCATATGAGAGAGAAAACAAAATACTAAACGATAAATCTAAAAAAACTATATAAAAACTAATGTATTGTTCGTCTTCATCTCGTCAGATCCATCTGCCTCGTTAGATTCATCTTCATTTCATCAAATTTGAAGTGGAGATACACAATTTGAAGGGAGGTGCTATAAACCAATCCGCCGACAATGATAGTAGTATCAGTAGTAATTGATGCGATATTCACTAAACCATTATTTGTTGAGAAGAAGAGAAAAAAAAAATTAGAGTTGAGACAGAGGCAGCTATTTGCAATTTTGGTATTACTTATCTATTACTATATCCTAAGAAATTCACAAAAGTTCTTAAACGCACATAATCCAATCTGCGTCACATGATTCATATATAATTATATTAATAAATATAGCATAACTCAAACCGTTTATTAAAAAACTTTCCAATACTCATTTAATATGGCCAAAAATGGGAAAACAATTTGGTGCACTCGGTGTGGACCTCACATGGATACACCTACACACATAATATATATAATAAAATATTATATATAATATAATATTAATTTATATATTATTTTATTATATTATTATGTGAGTCGGTGCACTCACCAAAGTATTTTCCTCAAAAATGAGGGGAGAGTGACGTGAAGAACCAAAAAAGGTGGTGTTGGTCACATCAATTAGAATGGGAGTAGAGTACTAAATGTTTGGACCACCTCGAGCCCAGTGGGTCGGGTCTTTTGGGCTGGGCTTTGGCTGGTTGCCACCTGCAATTCTGACACTCACTCAGAGGTTGGATCCTATTCCCCACCGCATTCATTGCCTTATTTCCAATTACCTAAATGCCCCTCTCACGTGATTCCCTACCTTTGTCCAATGGTTTGATTGAGTGTTCTGTGTCTATCTATTTTACACAAAAATATATAGAAATTGTACACAATACATTTTATTATATAAAATAGATAAATTTTAGGACTGTTGAACTTGATCTGACATAGATTTTTTCAAATTGAGGTTGACCAATTTAACCCCTTTAAATTAAAGAGAATTATTATATATTAGCGCTAATTTTTTATCTTTTATTTTTGATCTTTGATTTGGTAAAATATTTAGTTGTTATGATAAATATAAATCACAAAATTCAATTTAATTAAATACGTATTGCATTCATTTTCTATCAAAATTAAAAAGAAATGATAAAATTAAATTAAATAGTGGTATATAATACCACTCTAAATTAAATTAGTCCAACAAGCACGAACAATATTGATTTCTTTTAGCATAGACGGAATATATATTCTAAAATTATTTCTCAATATTTCTTGTCAATAGAACCTAGCTAATTCAAATGCTATAGAAAATGTTCCGGTAACAATTATTATTGAGTTGAACCCAATCGAAAATGGTATGTTCGTCTATTTTTATAATAGTTGATTAGTAGATCGTTGGTAAATATTCAATATTTAATTGTTGCATGATATTTTAATTATTAAAGGCTGATATTTCTGATCATATATATATAAATATATAAAATAGTATAAATACCAGTTGCACTTAAAAAAGTTGTTATTTTTTTTAAAGAAAGCCAATTGGGTGAACCTATCAAACAACATTTGATGCCACTATGGAATAACTTTCTACTAACCCTTTTTGTTTCATGATTTTTACCACTCAACATAAACATCTTTTTCCATCTACTTTTGTATGCAAGTGAAAATTAAAAAAAATGTAACCCCAAGTTCAGTTCAAAGAAAGGGGGATACTTGCATAAGACCCCTGTGATATGTGAAATCTGGGCCAAACACCCTGTTTTAATTTTTTTGCGAATCACCCTCTTGTGTTATTTTTAATTTTGCATATTTCTCCTTTTTCGATTTTTTTTTTTGTGTTTTTTTCCATCATAAATAAGGAAAGATTGGTCCATTTGTAACAAAAAATTGTAATTGACCGTCCAAACCTTGAAAATCAATGAAAAATTTGTAACACATACCATATCTATACATACACAGTAGTTTCATATATAATTTTGAGATTCTATTCATGAAAATTCATTTACTCTAATTTATCTATTAACATAAGTAAAACTAATTTGAAAATTTGATTTGATTACCACACGACGTTGGTTTGAGTAGAAAAGACTCTGGTGTCCACACAATTGTGTCTGATCGAAGTTCAATTTTGAACCTTTGAGTTCGAGGACACACTGAGACAAAAGAATCTGATATGATTATATCAAAACAGAGAAATAGAGAATAATAAGACCTACTAATTAGGAAATTTGACCAAAAAGCAATTAGAGTGGAAACCTCGCGATTATCATTGTCATAACATGTGAAGGGAAACCCTTCATTTTACATGCTCCAATGCACTTCCAGATGATATCTTTATCTCTGAGAATAACACCTAGAGAACCCTTTATTTATTTTTCCTCTCTATTATATATATATATATAATAATTAGACCCTAGAATATCTTGGTAACAGTAAAATATTACAATAACAAAGTATTAAAATAAATGACAGTAGCCCTTCCCTCGGGTTAAGTATTTTAAGTTACCAAGGAGCTAGACTAGTAACTCTATTTCAAACAAAAATTCCACCTTTGTTTTAAATAAGCCCAATTTCATTAATGTGTCACATGGATTAACGCGATCAAAACGGCAAATAAACATAAAAAATTACTGTTAATTTTTTTATTCCGATTTATATACTAAATATTGAATCTCCCGAACTTGTATATATATAATTGCAGTTTCATTTGATGGCAATTGACTGAGCTAAGTTCCTGTGTTGATGAAAGTTAGACAAATTCTGGAATTTCAGCTGAAATAGAATTTAGCATTGTCAGCTCCTCTCTCTTTCTCATCTTCCTAAAATATTTTTGACTTTTAGTACAAAAACAGAAAACAGCATTTTTACATGTTTTTATTTTTCTCATATATACATATATATATATATATATATTTCTGCCCTCGAAACCCTAACTCGAAGCAGCGGCTTTTCTTTTCTCTTGTTTCCTGTTCCCAAAGCTGCACCAGACAGACAGCCTGCAGGCTTACCCCCACCCCCACCCCCACCCCCACCCCCCTTTCTCTGCATTTGAAATTATTTTATAGTTTTGGTTCTGGTTTCTTCCTTTTTACTTTCTCTTGCAACTGTCTTGTCTGACTGTCTTTTTCTCAAGTGGCCTTGCCCCAATGCCCAGTCACTCACACTGCTTAAAAGCACAAGATTGATATAACACTTCATACTAATGCTATAAAGCTAACATAAAAATTCTTCACATTTTTTTTTGTGGCAAAATACATAATACACCTTTGGAGTATAGTATGTATATTTTTGAAGTACTAAATGTACCAAAATAGTTCTCGTAATTAATGGTTCAGCGGTAAAAAAATTTACTTCTTTAAAAATTTGACTGAACTTATGTATTTACCTACGACACGTCGGCCAGCTTATAGGGCTGGACACATCAGCAAGTCCCAAAAATCTAAAATGCCCACAAGTAGGCGAAAATGCTACGGATGTTCTTGTAAAAATAAATAAAATAATCCTAAGAAATGCTTTGATAAAATGAAGTGAAAAGAGGTAAAGAGTAAAAAAACCTTTTCATTTTCTCTTTTTTCTGCCCATTTTACTCTTAAAAAAAACTCCAAATTACTAATCTTAAATCTTTCAAAACACCTCATTTTTCTGATAAATCATGTTAATTACTCAAAGCTATCTATCTCCCCAAGACATTTGGAAGTTAGACTTTTGAAAAACTGCTGTTGAAAATCGAAGAATTATGGACCAAGGATAATTTAGTTCTTTGAGAAATATTTTTAATTTTAAGAATTAATAGTTGAGAAATTATGGTAAAAAACATTTACCAACTTTCAAAATTCTAGCTTCCAGACGTCTTGCATGGAGAGATGACTTTGAGTAAAAAATGACTAAAATGGAGAAAATGGTTTTTTTTTTTTGGTCTTACCCTTTTTCTCTTCATTTTATTAAAAGCGTTTCTTAGATTTTTTTTTTTTTTAACAAAAGTACTTTTGTTGGCCGTAGAATTTCCACTAGTTTAAGGGCATTTTTAGTTTTTTGGACTTTTGGTGGATGGGTCCATTACAGTCATGCAAGTTAGTACACGCGTTATGGGTACATGCGAAAATTCAACCAAATTTCTAGGGAGTAAATTCATCATTTACTGGTATATTTGGTATTTCAGGAACTCTTTGAATACACTGGTACTTCAGAGAACTTATACATGTGATATTTCAGGGTGTATTATGTATTTTGTCATTTTTTCTAATATCAAATCAAATTAATGTTAATAACAACTTTTAAAGCATTAAATGCATTAATTTATCTAATCTACCAAGGTAAATAAAATTTCAAATTACAGAAGAGTTATATTTATATTTAGTCAGGTGCTATAAAATATCAAACAAATGGCCTAAGATAATCAGATGAATTATAAAGAAATAAAAAATAAAAGATTCCATTGACAAATCACTGTAAATAGTAAAACCCTTTTTTCTTACTCAGCTCTATCAGTTCAATAGTCCGAATGTTAATTCTATGTCTATATATTTCATTCAAGCGTGGGGGTTCAAAACACAATACAACATATGAGAGATAAATACAATGACTATTGAATTTGATCTATCATAAATTTTTCCTTATCAAAGGCCATGTACCAAATGGGTGTTAGTTGAATTAGACATTCGACCTTTAACTCGGGTCTATCGAGCTATATAGATTTTGTTTTTTTGATTAAAAAAACAAGTGACGTGAATTAATCACATCCACAAAGTTCACAGATAAAATTCAAGATCCGGTTTATACAAGAATTTTTCTGGTAAAACCTTTTACCAAGTTTGAATTACCATATTGCTACAAACACACACCAACCAGACAGTTTTTACTAACTAAACAAAAACTACAAAATCCTCTCTCTCTCACTCTCATTCTCTGTGTCTGTCTGACTAATATTGTTAGCTTTTTCCATGGACTTCAACCTGAAGCAATGGAGAGATCAGGAGTCAGAAGAAGAAGATCAAGAAGCAGCAACCCCATCTGCAAAGCTACCAAGACTTCTGCAACTCAACTCTTATCATCCACACCCACCTGCACCTGCACCTGCTTCTGCTGCCCTCCCTTTGTTTGCACCTGCAGAGGCAGAACCCACCACACCATTCTCTTCTCATCATCATCATACTAATAATTCAACTCCCACCAAATTTCCCAGTAATACCCCTCTCTCTCTCCTGACAGGCTTACTTGAAAAGTTATCTGAATTTTGAGATATATATATATATATATGTATATCATTTCTGTAATTGAGCATGATATATGTATGGTGCAGGGATGCAGGGAAGCTACTTCAACATGGCCCAATGGCAGGAGCTTGAACTTCAAGCGTTGATCTTCAGACATATGATTGCTGGTGCTGCTGTTCCTCTGCAACTCCTTCATCTTCTTAACAAATCCATCTTCGCTTCTTCTTCTTCGTCTCCACATAATAATAATTACCCTCTTCATCACTACGTCTATCCCCATTACCACCCACCCTCCTGTAAGTTCATTCATTTCAAATAATGTTTACGTTTTTTTTTTTTTTTTTTTTTCCGGTTTACCTGAGGTATCCCAAGCCTCATTTGAGGCCATAGACTAATCCCGTGCGATCAGAGCATTAAAGGTTGGTTCCCTTCCAATACGGCGTTTCTCTGGTTAGAACTTATGTTCTACTCCGTAATGGGTTGGGAGCTGCTTACCACTCCACGAATACTACATTGTAATCATGCTTACATATTAATTGTTTGTAAAAGATCTATAACTTTTATGCTTTTCAATAACAGTGGTGCAATCAGGGTATTGGGGGAGGGGAGCGATGGATCCTGAGCCGGGGAGATGCCGGAGGACTGATGGGAAGAAATGGCGGTGCTCCAGGGACGTGGTGGCGGGTCAGAAATACTGCGAGCGACACATGCATCGCGGCCGGAACCGTTCAAGAAAGCCTGTGGAAATCCCCACACCCACCACCACCGCCACCCCTTACGGCAGGGGCAATGGCGGTGGTGAAGCCATCAAAAACAATCTCTCCGTCACTACTCAAGGGCTGGCTGCTGGTGGCGGCGGCGGCGGCGGAGGTGGCACCTCTCATTTTACTCTTTCGGGGCATGAGCCTTCCATGGATCTTCTTCACCTCAATAGAAGGTACGTTAGCTAGCTAATTCCCCCGTACGTACTCTGTTAATTAAATGGAAGTTTCCTGAACCAATATAATAGAAATGTCATATTATATAACAAAGGAATTTTTCAAATATATGACAATGCATTTAATGATGATAAACACAAATTAAGCAAATTCAATCGAACGTATTTATTGCATTTGTTTCTTACTACATTTTAGAAAAAAGTGATGCAGTGGAGAAAAATATACACCCACTAGATCTTCTATCCTAACAAGTGATCTTCTGTCCCATAACTAACACAAAAAGATGTTACGTTAATGAGGGATTGACAAGTGTATTTAATTAATATGTGATTGAATTATTATTAGCCGTAACACCATTGACGTGACGCTACTATGGGAGAAAGGATCTGCTCCGACTATACATAGCATCACTTTTAATATAATGCAAAATGACGTTTAAGATATTAATTTACGGTGTATTAGAAGTCCAAAATCTTTGTTTGGCTTTTGGGGGATTATGTTGGAATTAAAGATAGGTATTTTAGAGGCATATTTGCTCCCCAAAAGGAAGAAAGTGAGCAAAATTGATCTAAGGCATCAATTGGTTTGATATTCTCAAACAACTTTTCTTCTTGCTCTTAGATTTTGGAGGGGGGGGGGGGGGGGTCCTCAAAATGAATTCACTTTCGATTATTGGTGTCCCAATGGAGCGGGGTACGGACCTCCCACTATCTTCCGGGTAGGACCCTGTTTCGATATTACTGCTCAGTCTGGGCCATGGGCTTTTGATTGTGCTCAGAGTCACCCCCAACCACTTGTTTCTCTCCCCTCTATGGCTATATATCTAAACCTTGTTAATGTTCTATCAACTTATTGTTTCATTATTTATTCACTTATTGGGTAATTATTATTGGGTAATTACCATAAGTCTTTTGAAGTTATATAAATTACCAAGACACACTACTAGAAAATAGGGATGAAATTATAATATGTTTTTAGGATGACATTGTGAAATATTTATATTTATAGAGAAAGTTGTGATAGGTTCTCAAATATTAGGATATTTTATGTAATTAGGGTCTCAAACAGGGATGTCTATGTAATTTACTCTTTATTTTATGATGCGATATTCTAATCAAACGATTCACAATTCCATGTATAAAGTATTCTAGTTTTACGCTAATTTTGGCTCCAAAGTCATGTTTGTAGGCCTTCGGACTCCATCATCGAGACAAAGTACCCATTTGAAGCCCAAAACGATGGTCAACCTGGTGAAAATCGAACCCTTAGACATTTCTTTGATGATTGGCCTAGATCACTCCACGGGTCGGACAATACAGCAACCAACTTGTCCATTTCGATGCCCGGAAACCCATCATCCGACTTCTCCTTAAAGCTTGGCACCGGCAATGTAGACGAGTCGACTCGAGATCAAGTTGCAGGTGATGGAAGAGACCGACCCCAATTGAATTGGGGAGCAACTTGGGGGACTAATATGGTGGCTCCAATGGGTGGGCCCCTCGCTGAGGCGTTGAGGTCGTCGACGTCTACTTCATCGCCGACAAGTGTACTATATCGATTATCAAGAGGATCTGCCTCCGAGGCTAGCTATGTTAGCTCCTAAGATCCAAGTGTCATAGTATACTCCTTCGACTTGATCTCTTAAGATGTGTTTCATTGGCTTGTGTCTTTTTTTTGGGGGGTTCCCCTGAGTTTGTTTGTTGGTTGTGTTTTTTACCCACCCTTTTTCGTTCTGTGATTCTCCTCTCTTTTCATCTCTCTTAATTGTTACTTTCTCAATCTTGGCAAATTATGTTTTAATTATGTTTCTGTCCAAACTACGTGAAGTGATGTTTTGTACTATAATTTTCATACATGTTTTACTTGCAAATTTGCAATGGGTTAACTAAAGATACCTACATGTAGACATATGTGGGCCAACTCATGTCCTTTTTTTTATTTTTTCAGATTCTATTAATGATTGGCAAAAATTCTATCACACTTTCACACTTTTAACCCCCAATCCAATTTTTTTTCAATCTCAACTTCAATATGGATTTATATTTTACTCCAAAATGCCGTTATCAATTATACATTTTGGTTTGGGCAAGACTTTCCCCGCTTGGGGAGAGAAATAAATATTACCATCCTAGAAAGGAAATACACTACTTTATTCTTTTGCACTTATTTTGGCTGTTGACCATGTGATAATAAACCAAATTTTCCTATCAAGATATTTTTCTTGGATTTTTTTTTGGGGTTTGGAAAAAACACCTAAACATGCATTTACTTTACCCAATACATCTACTATGTCAATATAGCTTCAACACACAAAAACCCAGAAAAGGACCCTAAAAAAATGCTATATATCACCAATTAATCCTTTCACTATCCCGATATTCCACAAATACGCAAACTCATAAAATTCATAGACCAACCAGGAACAGGATATTTTACCAGGCAAAAAGCTCTACTCATTGATATTCCACAAATACGCAAACTCATAAAATTCATAGACCAACCAGGAACAGGATATTTTACCAGGCAAAAAGCTCTACTCATTGGAACCCAGTCGGGAACGTTTATACATATTTTATTAAGATGAACAATGTTTTGAGACTCTATACACATAAATATTGTCTTTGCTAGAATCTGATGCAACTAAGGAGCTTCTAAATGGTAAAAAGATGTACACGATATTATAGCTCATACTTGTCCAATTACCTAAACCAGAAAAAAACCGTCCTGGTACTGAATCTCTACTTACCTGGCCTCCCCTGCTCTTTCCATATTATTTTCCTCCTGTTTAACAACACAAGACTGCACTAAGCATATTGCAGCTATGAGCAGAATCAAAAATCACCGAGTCTTAACCACATTGCTCGTGAAACTGAGTCTAATATAACTACTAACCTCAGCCATCAACGGGTTCCACTTCATTTTCTACCAAGGCATAGACTACTGCTGTTCTAGAAGGTGCGTAGATCATAAATGAACGGGGCCGCTCGTCGTGCCAGCCTTCCTGTTTAGACCAGGTTGGATGAAAAGAAAGTTAATGTTTTAGTTCCTCCAGAATTAATAAATATGGCAGATTGAAATATATATTAACCAGAAGATACACAAAGTCCTATAGTATTTGAGGGATTAAATCACTTCTAGATTTATGTATGGTATTCAAGGGTATGCATGACCAATCAACTGTTGTTTTAGTTCCAAAATATATTTTAATATTTTAAGGTCAAGCGTTTGATTGGACATCTATTTCTTCTCTAGATAAATGTAATCCCAATGTTTTGAACATATTTTTATTGCACTATTGAGTAATAAATGTTCCGATTCTCAATCTAATTTTCATCTACACTGTCCTGAAGTTTCTGTAAACAAATATAAATAACAAATATGTATGGGGAATTTTTCTCCTAATCAATACTATAAAGGAATATCCATTTAATTTATTAGTCATTGGATAGAAGAAATATTATTTCTATATGAACAAATCCGTTTGATAAAATTATATTCACAAAGTTCGAATTTTAAATTATAAATATATTAAGTATAGTAGAGTAGACCATAACATAGCAGTAAGGCATAAATATTGAACCGTAGGTGGATAATCTTACAGAGGTAAAATATTCTGCCTCATGACTAATTCTACCGAATCCTCCAAATAAAGTATCATCTGAGTCCAAAGCAACCTGCAAAAGGTAGCACTAACAGTCAGAATGTTGGTTTCATAAAAAAGATTTTAGGAAAAAAAATTGCAAATTAAAGAGAGTCTTGGCGAGCAAAATAATAGGTGGTGATAATGAAGCATTTTAAACACCAAACATTAGATCACAGTCAGATCGCGCAAGACTAGAACTTTAAAAAATTATTTTCTCATAATACCTTATATTTTCCTGGTTTTAAGCAGCCGATGCGATAATCTGAATAACTACTAGTCCAATGAAAATTAAAGACGAATATTAAATTCCCCCTCTCAAATACAATCACCCTATCTCCTTCATCCTTCCTTGATATATATTGATGCTCTGACGTCATGAACTGCAGAAACATACACAACTACTTTTTTAACTGTAAAGATACAATAATCAAAGAAAATCAGAATATGAAGTCGGTGTTAAACAAGAGTTTATTCATGTTAAACTATAGGCCTAAACCAGGAAAAAACTACTTACAGACAACATATTATTCATAGATTAAGGGATTGCATTTCTAAATGGATTATGCACCTTTGATGAAGAATTCTATGTTTATACTTATTATAACCAATCAAGCTTTATCTAATATGAATTACTCATGCACATAATGAAAAAAGATCACTTGAATTATAATTAAGGCAAGAACTTCAGTGTAAGGAATACATACCCCGTAGTTTTCTTCAAGATGCTGCATTGCTCGGTCAAATTCTTGCAGTCCATGATATCTTAAATAATTTGTATCACCCTGGATAAGCATCAAAGTTAAATTGGAAAGAAAATGCACTGTTGACTTTAGAAATTGCACTTTCGATCCCACCAAAGGTCAGTGAAGAGTAATATTATCCAGTAAAGTTTCATGAGATTTGCTAGTGCAAAGAGTATTGATGAAATAGGAAAAACAGATCTTTTAATTTGATTTTCACCTTTTAATAATGGACTGAATTCTTAGTTTACATTAACCAAAGACACGATCCATAGGGCCTAACTCTCATGTCATAACTGAAAGCACAAGGTAATCCGACTACTCAAAATAGTAATATCATAAGTTTTTGCGATAATACTTGCCAGATCAAATCTACGTCTGCACTTGTCAAAACTGTTACCATTTCCAGGAATGACTCTTCCATCTGGAAGATGTTGATCGCCCCTAGGAAAATCTATCCACTCTGATGTAAAAGAAAAAGGGGTTAATAACGTGTGTTTTGTGTCTTTGAAAATGAAAGTCATTTTCTCGGATATATAAAATATAATCTGCTTTATAATTCAATCTTTTTCATAAATACAACAATGTATGCGTACCAGGATGTCCAAATTCATTTCCCATGAAATTCAGGTATCCTTCTCCGCCTAATCCCATCGTGATAAGTCTAATCATCTTGTGCAATGCTATTCCACGATCTATTAAGGGAGTAGAAGGTCTATCCAATGCCATGAAGTCATACATATCCTGAGAAGTAGAATGAATATACTAATAAGGTTAAAAATAGAACTGAAACGCATTTTAGTTCGCACAAGACTTTCCCACCAGACTGGCATATATAATTACACCAGCTTCTGTCAGACTTTCAGAGTATTATTGAAGATAGTGTTCCCAGAAATATAACACAGAGTGCAAATAGTAATTCATTTATTCACCCATAGCCATGGGTCACAACCAATGTTCTAAAGACAAAGTCCAACCGTAATTATTCGTTGAATGAAAAACATAATCCTAGCATGTTCTACTGAAATCAAAATAAATCTCTCTCAGTAGAAGGAAAAAAACTGCTAGAAGTAGATGATTGAAGGACCTGGATTACATTGAACAATATGAGTATTTAATTTCTGGAATAACTAAGAGGAGGAAGAATATTAAGACTGACATAATTTCAACCAGAAAATAACCGCTGAACATCAGGCTAATTTACATGCATACATCACCTTATCCATCAACCAAAATGCAATAGTTTTATCGCCCACCAGGGCTTGGTCATGACTTTCTGCGTAGGCAACACATTTTTCTAGCCACCTTCTGTTTGTCAGTGTGTGTACAATATCTCCCATTTGCCAATCCTCATCCCTTTTCCTGCATCAAATAATGAGGAAAAGACAGATACTTTAAACATGACTAATGTATAAGCGGTATGCCTCCAGCTCTTGGTTAATCGGCATGCATGAGGTTAAAATACAATTAGATAAGACAGAAAAAATTCATGTATACAATGATAAGTTACAAACATTAAATTGAACCTACACGAAAATGGAAATTGGTATTTATGTGAATGAATCTGGTCAATTGACCTTTTATCATTTTCATGCTTCCAAATAATTTTTTCTCCGACTACTATAACCCCATGCCTGTGCCCCCACCCATTGCCACCCCAAGGCCACAAAAAAAAAAAAAAAGTAAAAGAGAACTCCAAGTTCAACAATTTACATCACACTACTACGAAGGCTTGACCTAGTAGCACCCACCGACCACTTCCAAGTGGGAGGTCTTGGTTCAAGCCCAAGAAGTCATTTGGGGGGGGGGGGGAGACTAAATATGTCACACTATTTTCTTGATGCTGCCTGTGAGTTGTGGACTTCTAGACTTCTCGGTGCAAAAAAAAAAAAAAAAAATTCCTCTATGAAAACCACAGATATAAATATGCACGGTTCAGGAGCATGAAGGGCTACATACTTGAGCATTTCAATCCATTTATCAGCAATTGCCATATGCAGGCGATAGTCAAATCCAATGCCACCATCTTGAAGAGAAATACAGAAAGTTGGCATGCCACTGACCTGAAATCCATTCAATTTTCTATCAGATAGTTCAGCCAAATTTACTACCATTTAGCAGTAAGGAGGAAGCAATTCCGGTCAAGCATTGTTTATACATGCATCGATTAGTGATAAATATCGCCTCCTTATTTTCCATCAAGCATATGATTAAGAAACAGTGAAAGCAGAGATAATTTTTTTTCAAATTTGATTGCTTCACCTCTCACAGTTCACTGTAAGGTCTGACTAGTAAAATCAAAACCTACAAAAATATATAACATGGGTGCACTCAGTGATGTGTATTTTTTGGTATACCAACTTGGTGTATTATATGCATTGGAATGCAGCAATACATGTGAAATCCGCACCATTCTACAACTCTGCAGTTCCAAGAAGAAGTCGTCGTACTTCAGCTAACCTCACTGTGTAATGGCTTTGTAGTGTGTCGGGATAGCAGAAAGAGACAGAAGGAAAGGGACAATCAGCAAATAAGGAAGAAGAGGTGGCGTCCTTGGGGAATTGTTTTCTTTCATATCATGTAGGCCATTTTCTTTCTTCTCAACAGACTTGCTAAGACACCTGAGTAACTAACTGTTCAAAGTTGAAGTTTGTTTTCCTCTCAAGTCAAAAACAGCCCCAACTTTCCCAACTTGTTTTTTCTTTTTTCTTTTTTAGATGGGGGGTGAGAGAACAAAGTTCTTTCTGTGAATCATTACTCCAGGGTCATCCAGAGCAATGAGGCAACACTAAAAAATTCGTGAACTTACACATCGAACAAATTAAATTCGAAGAATTGGCTATTGTGTAATGTTTGAAACAAACAGTATTTTTGAATCCCGCAAAAAACAAATTTTGATTATCGATTCAAATTAGAAGTAAAATAGGACCAGGCCCCTGAAAGGAGATCTAATGATATATGGTGTTATTGTTTTTGATACCCTCGTGGACTTATTGAGCTTGTTCTCCATATTACGCCCCATCCACTTTCTGTTTACATAGCTCAATGGTTCACTAGCGAAAATTCATGCCTGAATCTTACAAGGATAACATGTTAAAGATATCTTTTGTGTAAGACAATATGTGTGTAGATACTCATAGAGATATCCATATCCAAATATAAAAACTATAATATAGAAAGTGTATGGTCATTTTTTGGTGGAAGTGCAGATAAATAGGACTACAAAAGAACCAAAAAAAAAGTAGAAATGGGAGCAAAGGAATTCATGACAAATTTAGTTATTCATATAGATACATTACCAAATTTTGAGAGAAAAATAATGGAGCCAAGGGGAAAGTAACTAAGATTTTCTTTTTCTATGGTTTTGAAACAAGAAAATGGAAGAGAGAATATTTTACCAATTTCCAGCTTTATACTCTCCCCTCCCTCCCCCCACCCAAGAAAAGAAACAAAACCAAAAACCAAAAGCCAAAAGCAGACAAATAAATGAGGCATGGCATACATTATTTTATGTTATAGTGACAAACTTACATCTTCACCAATGGTTATTGCTTCAGGAAAGAGCCCGTGAATAAGATCATTAACCAGCATCAAATATACTACAGCATCAACATCTGTTGCAAATCCGAAGTACTCATTGTAGTTCCCAGTGAAAGCCATCTATTAACCGACAAATATATTAGTCTGGATGACGTGAACAGAAACACAATATACCTATATGCTTTCATCAACTGGATTTTACATCACAGAGATGTAAAGGCCAGAATATGCATAAAGCTATAAATCATTCTTCAATGCTAAATTTACATCTTAGTCTAGTACCCAATATGTGATGTTTGATTTATTTAGAACTTACACCCACCTACCAATCGAATGGCACAAAAAAGACTGACCACTTCAGAGTATATCATCCAACTGACAACCGGACTTGTGATAAAAAACTGAACACAATTCAAACTTTTTTAATATCATATGATTAAAAGAATGTCCTTTTAAGTTAGAAATGCAATTCCTATTGGGAAACAATTTGGAGATAGATTGTTAATCCACCATCTAAATTAATATGATGGACAGAAAACATAAAAAGATGAAAACATCAAGAGAAAACATGATATACTATAAGGAACTGCAGAACCTGATTATCACATCAGAAGAACAGAATGCCACTGATGCAAACAACCTATTGTCCAAATTGCCAAATGGGAATCTTACAAAGAAATACTCAATTTCAACCTATCCTTCCCTCACTTTGCCCTCTGATACAAGATGTGAAGCAACAGTAACAAACTGATGAAACAGAGTACAATAAACCGGCAATTTCTTTAAGGAAAATTGGAGTCGCTTGTATTTGATATTGAGCATTATTTTATACAGTTTATCTGTAAGCCTTTGCATTCAATATCAATCAAGTCATCTACTACATTATTCAATCAATTAGCAGAGAGATTCCCTTACTGCCTTACTGACCAATAAGATAGTACCTGCAAACCATGGTGAGTATACATCATTGATGTCACACCATCGAATCTGAAACCATCAAACTTGTACTCATCCAACCACCATCTCGCATTGGAGAGAAGATACCGTAACACCTACAATTAAAGGCATATTAGATGCCACTCGTGCTGATATTATTGAAGGAACACGTAATACATTGACATCTTCTATCATCATTTTTGAAGATGGTACATACTTCCCATTGTCCATAGTTAAAAAGACGAGAGTCCCACATCCAATGATAACCACGTGTTCCAGAGTGAAAGTAACAGCTATCAGTGCCATCAAACATGTTCAGCCCGTCCAAAGTATTATTCGATGCATGGCTGCATATATTAAAAAAATAAGTTAAACATTAAGGAAATATGAAACAATATCTTACATTGAGACATTACCAAGAGGATAAGTGACAGCATTGCAGAATAACTATATCAAGCAGGGACAAGAAAAACAGGAAAATTAAAGAAAATATAGAACAGGGAATGAATTTTAACCAGAATGCAAGTAAAGATAAATGTCAAAAAAACAAAGCCGCAATGTCAATTGTCATAATAACTCTCAGCAAACACCTTCTAAGGCCTTTTATGCGCCAGATAACTAGCAAATAACATCAAGACCACATCCAAACCCCTGAATATAACTTCGATTTCGTAAGTTGAATAAATGTTTTAAGAATAACTACATTACCCTTCATAGAATAAAAAGCACATAAGCTTGAATAAGTATATTGTCTATAATCTGATTAATGTATTCGAAAGAGTTACAGTAGGGTTTTGTCCATAAAATTGAGTTGGATATCCAATTTTAGCACGAGAACTTCAATATATAGGTTGATGATGGAGTATTTTCTACTTCTTAGTGTTTGCAAGAGCAGATAATGTAAGAATGAGCCTGTCCACTAATATCTTCATGGACTAAGACCCTTAGGGAACATGATGCTGATCGACCACATGAAATCACTTAACATTATTTGGATGTATACTTCACAAATTGTATCATGGACATTTAAAAATATTACCTGTGCACAATATCCATCAGAACAACCAGGCCCAACTCATGAGCTTTATCTATCAAAGACTTAAGATCGTCTGGAGTACCAAAGCGACTGCTTGGTGCAAAGAAGTTTGTCACATGGTAACTGGGGCATGCCAATAGAACATACAATTCAGTTAGAAGCCAAAAAGGAGGAAGGAAAGAACATGGAATAGGAGGGAGGATAAATCACAGAAGTTCACAAGTACTACAATGATTTGCACTAATGATGTAAACAACATAACAACTAGGGTAATGCAAATTACCCAAAACTGGCATAATATGAATGCTCTTGGATTGCCATGATCTGAACAGCATTATAACCAAGTTTCTTGATGCGAGGAAGCACTTCATCTCTAAAGTTGGCATAAGTATTGATAACAGGCTCCTGCATTCAAGGTCAAGAATATCACGTAAAACAAACATCAGACCAGTATCAAATACATGAAGCTAAATTTGTCAAAACAGCCTGGACACTGTCGACAACTTTTGTTATGATTGCAATTGTTTCTCGAGTTGGCATCTTGAGTTTTAAGAGACCCGCAGATAGCCTAAATAAAATTGAAAATGCACTGAAGAAGGAAAATTGTGGGTAACTTAAGCATGGAAATTCAATTTATTACATGAGAGAGAAGAGATGCACACCGTACTACTCATTCCGACATGAGACTCGTATATCCGGAGTGACTCCGGTCTCTTTGGACGAGGATGTCTAAATACATACTTTTCCTGAAAAGTTATTAAAAGGAGCATTTTAAGCCAACACTTATAGAAGACAAGAACGCCACCAGGTTTACAATTATTCATAACTTTTAAACTTTTCAAAGAAGATACTGCCAAGAGATAGATTAAGATAGTAACCATATCTGTTTGAACTTTTTTCTAAAAACCATTAAATGACTGAACTTTTGTTCACCTTGCTTTCCCAGTTCCCAAATCATCTAGAAACCTTCATCATTTTATCTAAAGCCAATATTGTCAACAACAACATAACCGGTATAGAAATTTGTAAATACCTCTTCTGGCGGATCATAATATATTCCATTATAAGGAATTTCTCCAGGAGCCTGAACAGAAAACTTGATCCAAGCTGGTATAGAGTCTTTGATACCGGAAGGAGTATCCATACGAATCTACATTTACAATATATAGATATTATTCACCAGCCTGCCCTATCAATAGATAGCACAAAGATGCAACTAATGGCAATATCTATTTGACCCTTGCTATAGATTCCAAAATTGTCAAGCATTTAGAAAGTGAAGCAATGGCGGGCTTAGAGTTCCTACTGAAGTTTCAATATCAGATATTGTCATTTGTAATTCAACTGAATTGATATGAAAAATAAAGCTGTGACATCTTTTTAATTATGCAGATCTAGCTCAAGCCATCAAGAAATATTACCTTTACTCGGGAACCATGGGGTATAGCTGGAGATCCATCTGCATTGTTTGGCAAAAAGATCTCCCAAATGCCAAATTCATTCTGTTAAAAATCTCTGTGAGTAATCATGTGATGGAAATGGATAATGAAGATTGCTAAGCAGTGTGTAAACGAGGTACATATTTCAGACATAACAAGAAACAAGTAGAAGTGCACCAGAATAAGGTACACCGTTCTAGTGATACAAAGCCATCAGAGTAAAGGAAAAAGCTTCACTAGAAAAATACAAGCTCTTGAGCAGAAGAAACTAGTCTTGAAGTGAACAAAGAATTCCAGCTTTTTTACACAAGACTAGAGGAGGATATGATATTGTGACATCAAAAGGATCAACTAAAGCTTACACGAGTCATAACATCAGCGTTAGGATTCCAACTGTTGAAATCTCCAATAAGCGTCGCCGACTGCAGGTGCAGTAAAAATAAATTTAAAATGTAAGAATTATACTAACAACGTACACCAATCTTGGAAATGCTACTACAACCAATATTAAGTACTTTCACTTCTTCAAAAATAATATATAAAGCAGTTCTTCTATACAAAGAAAGAGAATAGAAATAAGATGATGGCTTATCCTGAATAAGTAAAAATATAAACAGTATCTAAGACAGATGGTAAAAACAAATAGCCATTCCATTTTCCTATAATTCTGTACTGTTTCCATGCGGTTTTTGAATAATGAGCAATTCTTTCAGCTGACCCAGAAATTGTGAAAAGGGATTTCATTTGGTGGTGGTGATTTTCTTTTACCATTTCGTTCCCCAGAAGAGAGGTTATCCAGTCAGTATTATGAATGTTACAATACCAAGATCAGTTGTGATTAAGGCTTACAATGTCCTCAGGAATGAAGCTACCCTTTCGGACTTTTTAGTATGACATAACCTTGAACATTACACACGAGATTACAGAAGTGATTTCTAGAGGTTTTATAGCAATTCCAGTAGTTGCAGAGCAATATCCAGTGCCATAGTATAAGAAACAAATAAGTCTATACAGATAGTTATGGTCCATTAGGTCTAGCATACATATGTACATCACTGGACAGAAGTATGACTCTGCTGTTCAAGAATGTTATTGCCGCGTCTCCTTGATCTTCGGCCTCTGCCATCCTCCATTCCAAACCCCTACTCATTTATTGCATCCATCATGCATTAAATTTTCCATTATACAAAATTTTTGTTCGTTTTAGTCACTAAAGTATACCCACTCAATTCTCAACCATTACTCTCCTCCATCAGTCATAGCAACAGTGCAAACAAAATAAAGGTCGACAAATCAGTTATAGAAGCAAACGGTGTAGTTAATATTAAAGCAGCCCACAACAGAACCACCAACACGCCAATTTACGCCAGAAGTGGCCACTCTGGCACAACAAGGCCACTTTACTCTTATCACACGCAGACACACACCTAATGACTATGGTAAAGAAGCAGGTTAATCATCTGAATGGAAGGATCTACTTGAAAAAGATAAGAGTCTGAAGGACAAGAGCTAATGGAAAGGAACTAATAGACAGATGAGAAGGGGCGGAGCAACTGCAGAAGAAGTATACACCCTGCTAAATCAAAATAGCGAGCACCACTAACCTTGGCTCCAGGTGCCCACTCCCTGTAAGTGATACCTGTCTCACTGATACAAATTTAAGCATAAGTTAGCATTGAAGAACCTCGAAATGAAGTTTTCTGAATCAAACAAAAGCTATGCATTCCGCACAAAAGTTAATAAGTCTTGGGACAGTCTAATGTAGTACAAGGAACAAAATAATAATGTTCAACAGGGTAGCACATACCTGCGAGTAAAACCAAATTTCTCATAACCACGAGAAAATAGTTCTAATCCACCTTCATATTTGTCAATTGCTTCTCGCAATTTTTTATACTGCCCATATCTGTAAAAAAAAAACATTATGCAGTGAGACAAACAAATAAAGTAACTTCTGGACGCAGCTCTCGCGATGTTGAAACTTTCAGAAACCCCTAGTGACAAGTTGAGAAATGAAAGAATCCTAACATGTCCAGAAAAATAAAAATAGAATAAGGAGATTGATTTTTCAAGTGCTTAATATTCTCAAACGAACACCAGAAGTCCAAACAATCCCAAATGTTACGTCTGTCCAACAATCCCTTCCAGTATAAGTCAAAACAATCTTACCTATAATCAAGATGTTCACGGTGATTGCTCAAAAGTGGATCTATCGCATATATCCTTTGACCGACTCCAGGTGGAGGGATGACCCTATCTCTGACCCTAGAAGATTCATCACTTATCGTGTCATATGTTGCGGCTGCGGTTCCTTCAAATTTTTCTTCGACGTCTCCATCTACCAGCAGTACAGTGGCAGAATCTTCCTCTCTAATGGCTTCAGTGGAGCTACTTTGCTCAACCAAGTTTTCTCGATCTTCAATTTCCATTTCAAGTTCTACTTCAGAACTTTCTACATCACCTGATATCTAGGAGAAAAAATCACACAGGGAAGAGAAATAAATGAAAGGGGAAATATATTGCCCTCTTGAATATTGCTTCATACACGATCAAAAAAGCACCTATAGAATAACGCTACTTCTTTCAATCAGTTTTCAGGTCAACGTAAACCCAATTGCAAAAGATGAATGTTTATGTTAGTTAGAATCATAAAGAGAGCTTTGCATCCCAAACTTCTATAGCTGATTAGGTACTTTGGCTAATAACTCAAAATTTTCAACTGTGATTAGCTTTCACTCTTACCAGATAATTTTTCCCATTTTGGATTATTATTTTTTTCCACTTTTTAATTTCTGAATTACTCAATTATTTGATCTTCACGAGAATAGGGATTATCTAGGCAAGTGTTCATGCTAACATGCCTGGGAATTATCTGAAACTATCTCCGGGACCTCCAATTTCTTTATTGAGGATGAGGGGTCATCATTCTCAGTGCCTGGAACGAGGACCTTCTCTGATGCCGTTGCAGTAGAGGATTGAGGTCCACCCTCATAAGACTTTCCACAAAAAATCTTGCCTACAAAGAAGCACCAAGTTAGCTAGATTTTTCCAGAAAAAAGCAATCACATGACCATAATGTAAAATGGCAAGATGAAATTTCTCTGTGTTAAAACGTAAGGCCAAGCTAAAGGATTCCTTCCCAGCTTACCGCAGCTTTATCCATCTCTTCTACAACTTAAGTCTTTTTAAATGTTTTAACAAGTTGAGAATCCCATCTGATACACTGAAGAATCCGGGATAAGTGAAGCTCTACCTCTTTGACAAATTCAATTTTTTAAATTTGTGTGTACAAACCAATCCACAATGCTGAACCTAATTTAGTCTTTACCTAAATCTAGCCACTCTGGGACACCAAAATAAGTTAGTTCAGCCCAATTCAGCAACTATTACACATTGACTGACTACCCACTCATAGCAACAACAAAATATTATATTTCAGTTGAACTATACATGCCACTCACAGCAACTCCAGAAAGCAAAACTTCTAAGTGCAAGAGCGCATCTGAAAAAAAAGAACAGAATCAAACCAAAATTGACGAAGATACTCTCACAGAACACCGCGAAAAAATCCTATCAACCTCCACCTCTGAATGATTCCGCTAGCATCAACTACTGTTCACTCAATTAAACCTTATTCCACACCATCTCTAAGCTCCATTGCTGTAAAATACAATTTAACTCGAAAATCGAGTCCGTTTAACTAAATGAATACAATTTAACTCGAAAATCGATTCCGTTTAACTAAATGATCACGCCGGAACCGATAAACTTGAAGAACATTTAAATTTCATAACGAAGTAAACAAAATCCATTACACCATTGAAGAGAATAAATAAAAATAAAGAAGATGAAAAATATCAAAACAAAGACTAATCCAATCCAAGCAATAGACACGTAAAAACACGTCAATTAATAAAAAAAAAACACACTAAAAACGGAATGAGAGTGAAAATGGAGGATTTACGTGAATTAGATTTGCTATTCAGGAAAAAGGAGAGATGAACGTTCCTCCTATCAGCATGTGAGCTCGATCCATTGCTACCGAGCTTGTACACCGATGGCACAGTAGGCAATCGCACACCAGATAGCGTATAAACCATTTTTTCCCCCAGAATTTCACCCTAATTTTACTTTATATGGAGTAAATTTGTTTTACAGATCTGCGCAGAGTTCAAGGTGCCAAGAAATCCGTGAAAATAGTTGATAAAAATTGAGAGTGAGAAATGTGTGTGTATGTATATGTATGTATATGTGCGGCCAAGGAGTAGAAGCTACGTGTGAAGTAGAAAGAGAGAGTTAGCAGACCATTGCATGGGGAGATTGGGTGCGGTGGGGTCTACTGAACCTCTTCCTTGCATCGTCAATTTGGGATGTGGGGCTCTCGATCACGTGGCCAAGTAATAATATATCTCTGGAAAGATCAATTATAAATATCTACCGCCATATATTTTCCCATATATAATAATTGTGTGGAGGTGGTTTTTGACATTTTGCCTTTCTAATTTCTATAGGTATATCTTCTTAATATAAAAAAAATCAAGGGGACTTATGAGGAAATAAAATTGCATCATTTGAAGTATATTCTTGCATTTATAAAAAAAAGGACGAGTATATTCTTGTTTATTCCATTCCACAATGGTATCACATCATTATGGAATTGACAAGTGTCTATTTAAAAAAAAATTGCTAATAATAATTCAAAATAAATTGACACTTATCAATCTCATAATGATGTGATACCATTGTGGTACACGATTATAAGATAGAAGATCCGTTCCGCTTGTCTATAACTTTTTTGTATTGAGATGAGATATTGTTGATTGCACAACAATTAGTTAGGACTTACCTTTGGTGAAATATTGGAAAAAAATATTTTATAAACTCATGTAAGAAGGTGCTGAGACCTACAAATAGACATGCAAGAGATCGTAATTTGTTTTACGATCTAAATATCATCTTTAGTTCAATTATTTCAGTTTTAGAATTATCATTACACACGTGACACGTCGCATAAGTTTAATAACATTATTCTATCCAACAATTCAAGAACTTCCACAACAATTAGTTAGGACTTACCTTTGGTGAAATATTGGGAAAAAATATCTTATAAACTTATGTAAGAAGGTGTTGGGACCTACAAATTGACAAGCAAGAGATCGTAATTTGTTTTACGATCTAAATATCATCTTATTAGGAATCAATGCGCATAAAAAAATTTAAAAGTAAAAATCAAAGCAAGAAACAAGACAACGATTTATGTGGTTCGGCAATTTGCCTACATCCACGGACCTATGCTAGGGAGATTTTATTGATGTATGAGAGTGATCCACATTACAAAGATGAATAACCATCTACTTATATAGTAAAACCTTGAAGACTAAGTAAAACAAGCCCCAATACACTTAGGAAACCCAGAAACTTGCCAAAAATAGCCAAAAACGTGTAAACTAAAACTGTTGTCCGCGACCATGGCGCCACAGTGCCAATTGTGGCGCCATGGCGCCAACCATGCAGAATGTGGTGCCACGGCGCCAGATGCGCAGAAACTTTTTTTTCCTTTTTTTTTTCATCTTTTGGCTTTTTCCTTTTGCACTTTGATTGTCTCCACTTATAACCCATCAATCTCCCACTTGGAGACTAATTCAAAGTAGAATGAAATCCCATCTTCAAACTCGCGATCCTTACTTCTCCAAGTAAACACACTCTTTCTCTAGCATAAATCGGTCTCTTCATCACAGAAACTCGAGGCCAACTGAGGCCATGCAAAGCCTCAGTTTCTCGATGGTAACCCCCTTTGTCAACATGTCTTCCAGATTCTTCGTACCTAAAATCTTTTTCAATTCCAAAGTTCCACCATCAATCATCTCCCGAATATAATGATACTTCAGTTGAATATGTTTTGTCCTAGAGTGAAAAACCGGATTCTTCGCAAGACAAATCGCACTTTGACTATCACTATAAAGTGCACAATCACGTTGCTTCTTGTCAATTTCCCTCAAAAAATTCTTCAACCAAACCATCTATTTCCCAGGTTCTGAAATAGCTATGTACTCGGGTTCGGTTGTAGAAATTGCTACACACTTTTGTAGCCTTGACATCCAACTAATTGCTATGCCACTTAAAGTGTAAATATAGCCCGAGGTGCTTTTTCGACCATCTTGATCACCACCTAAGTCAGCATCCACAAAGCCCTCTAAAGTGACACTACTAGTCTTAAAACTCAAACACATATCTGATGTGCCTTTCAAGTACCTTAGTAGCCACTTCACTGCCTCCCAATGTTGTAAACCCGGATTAGCCATAAATCTACTCACGACTCCCACTGCATGAGCTATATCCGGCCTTGTACACACCATTGTGTACATAAAACTTCCAATGGCAGAGGCATAAGGAACCTTTGCCATCTTTTCTCGCTCCTCATCAGATTTAGGTGATTGCTCCTTACTTAGTTTGAATTGACTCCCCAAAGGAGTGCTTCTAGACTTTGCATCAGTGATAGCAAATCTATCAAGCACCTTATGAATATATCTTTCTTTAGTCAACTTGAGGCTCCCATTCGACCTATCTCGAATAATTCTCATCCCGAGAATCGTATTTGCAGCCCCCAAGTCCTTCATTTCAAACTCACTTGACAATTGTTGTTTCAGCCTTTTGATTTCCCCCATATTAGACCCAAGGACTAATTCGTCATCGACATACAACAATAAGATTATGTAGCAATCCTTAAACTTCTTAAAATAACAACAGTGATCCATTTGACATCTTGTAAATCCATTTCCATCCATAAAGGTGTCAAATCTCTTGTACCACTGTCTCGGAGCTTGTTTCAATCCGTACAAACTTTTTTGTAGTTTGCACACAAGGTTTTCCTTTCCATTCTCCAGAAAACCCTCCGGTTGAACCATGTAAATATCTTTCTCCAAATCACCATGAAGGAACGCCATTTTTACATCCAACTACTCAAGATGTAAATCCTCTGCAGCAACAATACTCAGAACCATCCTTATAGTAGTCAACTTGACAACCGGCGAAAAAATCTCAGTGTAGTCAATCCCTTCCTTCTGTTGGAACCCTTTAACTACCAACCTCGCCTTGTACCTTTTACTACCATTTGGCTCATCCTGAACCCGGAATACCCACTTGTTCTGCAAAGCTCGTTTTCCCTCCGATAATTTAGTCAACCTCCAAATCTTATTTCTCTCAAGCGAGCTCATCTCATCTTTCATAGCTAGCTCCCACTTAAGAGAATCTCCTACACTCATTGCCTCCTTGTACGACTCCGGCTCACCCGAATCCGTCAAAAGTAAATAGTGTAAGGAAGGGGAATACCTTATATTTGGTTTGGGGGTTCTGCTCGATCTCCTCAAGGTAGGTTGCGGAGTCTCCAGATCTTCCTCAATCCTATTCTCAGCTCCATTTCCTGCAACCTCATCCACAGTGATCTCTTCCAATATCGCATTTGGTTTCTCATTTTCCTCGGTCTCTGCCCCAAGTCTATCCTTGTAAAGCACCTTCTCGTTGAATGTAACATCTTTATGCCTTTATGATCTTATTGTTTTGGTAATCCCAGAACCGATACCCAAAACTCTCTCCTCCATAGCCAATAAAGATGCACTTCTGTGCCTTAGGATCCAACTTATCCCTGTCATTAGAACTTCGCAAGACATAAGATAAACAACCGAATATTTTTAAATGCGATAAATTTACCTCCTTTCCAGATCAAACCTCATCCGGTATTTTGAAGTCCAACGGTACTGAGGTAAGCCGCCGTGCTCACTACATCAGCCCAAAATGTCTTTGGCAACCCAGAGTAAAGCCTCATGCTCCTAGCTCGTTCATTCAAGGTCCTATTCATCCGCTCTGCAATCCCATTCTGCTGCGGAGTACCCGTAGTGGTCTTGATCATCTTGATCCCATTCTCTGTACAATAGTCTTTGAATTCTTGGCTGTCATACTCCCCACCATTATCCGACCTCAGACACTTCAATCTCAACCCCGTTTCATTCTCGACTTCTGTCTTTCACTTCCTAAAGGTATTAAACACATCCGATTTATTTTTCAGAAAATAGACCATACCTTTCGAGTGGAATCATCAATGAAGGTAACATAATATCTCGACCCTCCAAGTGACTGTATGGGAGCCGGTCTCCATACATCAGTATGCACAAGCTCCAACTTCTCTGCCTTCGGTTCTCTACCCGTCTTGGAAAAACTCACTTTTTTCTGCTTCCTAAGCACACAGTCTTCGCAAAGACCCAATTCAACCGTCTTCGAGATTGGTAGCTTCCCCTGGGATGCCATGGTTCTCATTCTCTTCTCACTCATGTGCCCTAGTCGCCTATGCCATAAGTGAACATCATTTATGGCCTCGACTGCAGCAAACGAATCTTTTTTAATTTTTGTGGTATACAGAGTCCCCGACTTCTTACCATGAGCCACCACCAGATTCCCTTTGGTGATTTTCCATACACCACCACCAAACACCGTGGTGTAACCATCACTATCAATTTGACCCATTGAGATCAAATTCTTCCTCAACCCCGGAACATGTCTCACATTATGCAGTTTCAACTGCATTCCCTGTGCCGTCGTCACTATGACCTCACCCTTACCAACAATTTCCAAGGGTTGGTCATCTGCAAGAAAAACCTTTCCAAATTTTCCAGAAACATAATTTGTTAGATAATTCTTGCATGAAGTAGCATGGAACGACGCACCTGAGTCCAGAACCCATTGGTCGACTGGACTGTCAACACAGCAAACTAAAGCATCTCCGACATCGTCTACTGCTGCGTTTGCTTGTTGATGTTCCCGATTTTGATTTTGACCCGCCTTTTCAGGACAATCCCTCTTGTAATGGCCTTTCTTCCCGCAGCCCCAACAATCAGCTTCTTTGCGCGGTTTTGACTTCCCTCGCCCCTTAGATTTGGATCGACCTCTACCTTTCTGACCACCCTGTTGAACACCTCTCCCTTTGCTTTCCGCACTCAATGCAGCAGATGTGAGTTCTCCTGATTCCCTCCGGCGAATATCCTCGCTCAAAATCAAATCCCGAATCTCCTGAAGCTTCAACTTCCCTTGGCCAGACGAACTACTCACAGCAGTTACCGTCGCACTCCAACTTTCCGGCAAAGAAGACAATAGAATTAAAACCTTTACCTCGTCCTCGAAATTAATATCAACTGAGTGATGATCACGTTGAACTCGTTGATATGGTTGGTCACCGATCCTCCTTCAGTAATCCTTAAGTTGAATAAACGTCTCATTAGATAGACTTTATTCGACGCCGATGGCTTCTCATACATGTTGGATAGTGCCTTCATCAAACCCGCAGTGGTTTTCTCCTCCAAGATGTTAAACGCTACGTTTCTTGATAACGTCAGCCGAATAACCCCCAAAGCTTGCCTATCCAACAACTCCCGATCTACATCAGTCATCTTTGCAGGCTTATTCCCCGACAACGGTTCATGGAGTTTCTTCTGGTATAGATAATCCTCCATCTGCATCCGCCAGAATCCGAAATCCTTTCCATCGAACTGGTCAATTTTTACTTTACCATCTTCAGATGCCATTGATTCACACAGAACGCTATAACCCGTGCTCTGATACCAGTTGTTAGGAATCAATGCGCATAAAAGAACTTAAAAGTAAAAATCAAAGCAAGAAACAAGACAACGATTTACGTGGTTAGGCAATTTGCTACATCCACGGACCTATGCTAGGGAGATTTTATTGATGTATGAGAGTGATCCACATTACAAAGATAAATAACCATCTACGTATATAGTAAAACCTTGGAGACTAAGTAAAACAAGCCCTAATACACTTAGGAAACCCAAAAACTTGCCAAAAATAGCCAAAAACGCGTAAACTAAAACTGTTGTCCGCGACCATGGCGCCACAGCGCCAAATGTGGCGCCATGGCGCTAACCATGCAGAATGTGATGCCACGGTGCCAGATGCGCAGAAACTTTTTCTTCCTTTTTTTTTTTTTTCATCTTTTAGCTTTTTCCTTTTGCACTTTGATTGTCTCCACTTATAACCCATCGCATCTTTAGTTCAATTATTTTAGTTTTAGAATTATCATTACACACGTCGCATAAGTTTAATAACATTATTCTATCCGACAATTCAAGAACTTGTCTTTAACATAAAATTTTATTGTATTATAAAACTCCAACACGTCTTATGTTGTGATATGTCTTGAAATCCTGTGCAAAAGGCCTATTATTAAGAGGCCAGTTTTGAAGAGGGTCATGGGCTAGGTTTAGTTTATACTCTTTCATTAATAATGAAATATTCTCTTATCTCCCGTAAATGTAGACAATTGCCGAACTTATGTAAGAAGATGTTAGGATCTTATAAATAAAATAAACAAGAGATCGTGATATACTTTTTAAGATCTAAACAACATCTTTGTTCCAATAATTTTAATTTTAAAATTATTATTACCCACGTCCTTTAAGTTCAATGACATTCTTTTGTCCGATATTTTAAGAACTCGTCTTTAATATAAATTTCTTTTGTATTATAAACTCCAACAAAATCTTATAAATTATAAATTAATTCTATTTCTTATTCAATTCTTTTCGTGATTGTATAAGAACATTAAATTGCAAAATGGCACGGTGCTTTCACTAACCAATTGTGTGAAGGAAAAACCATAGATATTCCAATTCCTATTTCATCTTATATACATGCTCTAGAGAACCCCCTTGCACGAGTTTCCTACTATGACCTCCACGCTACCCACATTACTAAAAGCAAAATCCCTAAGATGGTTCTTTTCTGAATGGTGAGCAAATAACATTTTATGTCATTATAATTTTTCTTTGCTCGTTCTTTTACTTCAATAACTAGCTTTTAGAATCAACTTAGCCCAAAATCATATCTAATATTTTTTTTTGGTATATACCAGAGTTTTCCCCAACCGGAGACTAATTCCCTTCGAGGCGTAGAGATCACCGAAGTGAGTTTTGCCTCTCCCAAACAAAGCCTTTTTCCATACACACCGTCAGGAATTGAACTCTGGATAAATGATTAAGGAACCAAGCTATCTAACAACTGTGTTGGATCTTGTTGGTAAAATCATATCTAAATGAACCATGTTAAAGAGCCTCAAGGGTGTTTCTCTCCATCATACTTGGGCCAAGGTGGTGTCTTAAAGTGTAATGCCCATATTAGGATTATGACCCATTGGGCCAAAGGACCACGCGCTTGCTTTCAGTCCAATCCTCCTCTCCAACTTTGAAAATCTGGAGCACTGTAAATCAGTACATATTTCTGAATTGTAATTTCATCATCTTGCGGACCTCGAACAAATCTAGGGCAGAGTACAAAAGGGGATTGTCGATTCCCCAAAATTCTCCCTCTATATTCCGCAGCTCAGTTCGCGCAGTATTCAGTTCAAATTCGGCGAGTTTTCGATCAGGTTCACTCGGATTAATTGATAACATTGAAATTGTTTTTGGTTAATTAAGCGGTGTGTTTGATCTGTTGTTCGGTGTCCTCGTTCCGTAATTGATTAATGTTTTGTCAATATTATTGATTTTTCTTTGTTGAATGTTGTATGCAATCTAAATTGGAAATTGAAGCGCATCTTGTAATTTGTGATTCGCGTCTTTGTTGTAACATATGTGCTGGTTAATGAACTTGCGGTTTGTCTAATGATCGATTTTCGGAAGATTAGGAAAGAGTGATGCGGAAAGTTGGAGGAACTGTTTTTATTGATTGAGTTTCATCTCAATAAACCTGCTGGTTAGAATCATTGTTTTTAATTCTGTATACTAGTTTGTAAAGGCACGCTCTATGCGTGTGCAAAAAACATAAAAATTGATGTGTAGTTTTTCGAGCAAAATTCCATTTAGTTTAGATAAAAGATGAGAGGATAGAATGAAAAATAGAAGAAAAATAAGGTGAAAAAGTAAATTTAATTTGATTTAAAGACATAGGGAGATAATAAAGAGACGAAGACGAGTGGAGAGAAAAAAAATGTGTATAAGGAGACGAGAGAGAATATGGGACAAATAAAGAAATATTAGGAAAGAGATATAATGTGTGAGAAGAAATAGGAAAGAGAAAATAATATATCTCTATTTGCTTGCAATGCCGGCTGTTCGCCTTGAAATAAAATATAAAAGGCAAAATTAATTGGGACTTGTCCAATTTAAGAATGGGAATGACTTCATCAAAACTTGACAGTTCAAGGTAGTTATTCTAGGTCCCTCATGCTTTATATAATATTATAGATAGTATAGATGTTTTCTTCTTTGTTATGCTATTTCATTACTCGTAACTCTTTATGAAAAATCAATAAGTCGAACTTGCTGCTAAAATGAACTATTGCAGTGCGGACATTTTGAGAAGCTAGAAGTTAATTATGGCTGCATCTGAAGAAAATAGTGCGCTATTTCCCATATTTGTATTGACAATGATTGCACTGCCTCTAGTACCATACACTTTCGTCAATTTATACCTCACATTCAGAAAAAAGACGAGGAATGTTAATTGCCAGTGTTCATCTTGCTTCCGCTCCGGGAAGCATCGGAAATCCATATTTAAACGTGTAAGTTTCTAATTTGGTGCCATTCTTTGAGTCTTCTTGGAGATGACAATTGTCGTAAGTGATCCCATGTTTTTCCATTTCTTCATGCCTCTACACTTTGTAGCTATGTTGCGCTAACCTTCTCCAATCCCTGTGAAATTTTCAGATTTCAAACTTTTCAACTTATAGTAACCTGACGGTAGTGTTGCTATGGGTCGTCGTTGCACTCTTGATTTTCTATATCAAGCATATCAACACTGAGGTATTTTCTAGTTTCTAATCTGCTATATCAAGCAGTGAGTTAATAAGACAGTAAATTTGGAATTCAGAATCTGCTTCTAGCCCAAAGTATGTTTATGTTAGTATGCAATTCTTTCATCCTCAAGTTATATTCTACCAGATTTTGTTTATGTTAGATGGCTTTTCTTTTGGGGAAAATTGTTTTTTGCTAATTTAGCCATGCTGAGATAATATGTTGTTCATGAGTGAAATACTCAAATATACCTCAAGAAGGAGTTCTGAAATATGCGTACAGAAAATAGTCAGTTTATAACTACATCTTTTGATTTGTTTGAGATTTCTGGTCGTCTAACATGTTTCTTCTGAAATCTAAAATGAACATCATGATTCGCAGGTCCAAATTTTTGAGCCATTCAGCATACTTGGATTAGAACATGGAGCTTCAGATTCAGAAATAAAGAAGGCCTATAGGAGACTTTCCATTATATACCACCCTGATAAAAATCCAGACCCAGGTTGAAGGTGTTTAATGACTGCAATTGAGAATAATTGTTTACTTAAAAATCAACATGATATGGAAGAATGACTCGACTAACTTTTCTGTGCAGAGGCTCACAAGTATTTTATAGATTTTATCTCCAAGGCTTATCAGGCTTTAACAGATCCTGTGTCACGTGAGAACTTTGAGAAATATGGCCATCCTGATGGCAGGCAGGTAGTTTTCTTTGCTTACAAGGATGTAGGAAATAATCCAATTGGTTTCCTCGCTGTTCTGGCAGTTTTACCAGAGAAATTGGACCTATGAATGTTTGAATATTTCCTTGTAGGGCCTTCAAATGGGGATTGCTCTCCCTCAATTCCTGCTGAATATTGATGGAGCATCTGGTGGAGTTTTGCTACTTGGAATTGTAGGAGTTTGTATTATTTTGCCCCTGACAATAGCTGTCATATACTTATCAAGGTCATCAAAATATACCGGGAACTATGTCATGCATCACACAATGTATGCTTATTACCATTTTATGAAGCCTTCGTTAGCTCCAAGGTATAGAACTATTTGCTACACTTTCTATTCTGCCAATAATATATGTTCAAATTTTCATTGCCTGGTTGTATTGGATAGGTCATATAATTGAAGCTCTACCATTTCTATAGTGGTATGGAACAGGGTGCTTTTTGGGACTTCCTCTATACTTTGAAGCAATATTTTTAGTATTTAGTTCATCGCATTTTTCACGCTCACTGAGACTATAGGTGTTTCTTATATATTTTTCCAGTTAATTTTCTAGTAGTTAAATACAGGACAAAAAAATGGGTATTTAATATGTATGCGTAAGTTACTATCTCTTAGAAAATGTTACGGCATAAAACTTTTGTCTAAACATATGGAAAAGGATAACATATGGATGCATAGACATACAAGTAAAATATGGTTACAAGTAATTATATGGGAGTGAATATACACTTATTTTTACACCATTTTAATCCGTATAGTGCTTGTTCTCATTGTTAAATTAGTAAAAAATTGCTTTCTATGTGTTACTACATAATTACCTTTTTTATCCCGACAGCATTGATAGATAATGTGATTGCCAATAATTAGTATTTCTTAAGTTAGTAAGATTTATATTTTGATTGTATAATATTTGGTTAATACTTAAAGATAATTCTAATATAATTTCTAGGTTTCAAATAAAAATTATAAATTATTCGATGAGATGGAGTATTATTCATCAAATATAACACTGAATATGTATAAAACATTATAAATGCTTCTACAGAATTACAAGTAATTTTTGTTAAGTTCATATCTGTACTAACCCGTGAGTACTTTTCGGTTATTCGTGTATACATGCTGCTGCACGGGTATAAATACGAATTTTTACTAACGAATTTTCTTTCCCAAACTCCCCCCACTTTGTCCATGTGAACTAGTTGTTCATGACAATCTTCATATCTGTAAAGACAGATATAATGACTTAGTTTCAATGTGCCTATCACCAATGTTTGTTCATGGTACAGCAAGGTCATGGAAGTTTTCATAAGGGCGGCTGAGTACATGGAAATTCCAGTTCGTCGGACTGATGAAGAATCCCTTCAGAAACTGTTTGTATTGGTCAGGAGTGAGTTAAATCTTGACCTTAGAAATATCAAACAAGAACAAGCTAAGTTTTGGAAGCAGCATCCTGCTTTAGTGAAGGTGACATATAATCTGTTGAGTGTTGATGGGTTTTAGTGCTTCAATAGACATTCCTTTCTTAGATTTTAGTTTTTTGTTTGCAGTCTGAATTGTTGATGCAGGCACATCTGACCCGTGAAACCACAGCATTATCTCCATCTTTGCAGCGTGATCTTAAGAAAATGATTGCCCTTGCACCTCGTCTTCTTGAAGAACTAATGAAGGTATTAGTAGTTTATCATAACATTCTGACTACGATTCAGCTTTTTTTTCCTCCCTCATATATATAAATCATTTGTATACTTGGTATATCTAAAGAATCATTTGTATACTTGGTATGTCCGAAGAATGCTATCTGGATGGCATGGAAGGAATAAGGATTACTGAATTAACTTGCACAACACTATATTTTATTCATTTTGGTACTTCATTTCAGTATTAGATGTCATTGAGAAGACTCCCACAACCATGCAGATTCTTCATCTGTTCTTATCTTATTACCGCAACCTTAACTTGGACCACATGGAATTGTTTACAGAAATAAGAATGTCGCTGACACCAACACCCTTCCTTTGACTTTCAAATGCATTCTTGTAAATGAGAAAAGAAGAAACAGACCATTTAAAAAAGTTTTGTTCCATGCAGATGGCAATTATACCACGCACGCAGCAGGGGCACGGGTGGCTGAGACCTGCGATTGGAGTGATTGAGCTATCCCAGAGCATATTACAGGTATATTTCCAAGCTCCAATGAGTATTTTTCAAGTACAAAGAACGGAGCGGAGCCATTTTAGCTAATAGCTGATAAGTGTTCCTCAAGCTGTCAAAAAAGTTATTTTTCGATTTAAAAAATTGAATCATGCGTTGTGCTGCCAAAGGGGTTAAATCACGTTATCCTTTCTGTTTGATCCATTATCTTCCAGGTTATGAATATAAAATTTGGAAATTTCAATCAAGAGTAAGATCTGATTCCGACACTATCACGAACTTCTCCTCTAATAACACCATCGTAAAACTGGATTACTTGATTTAGAGGTTGTTGATTACCGACATAACTACACAGCAAGTCCCAAGATTAAATAATTTCATTAAACTTATTCTGCCACCCATTTAAAGAAAAAAAAAAACTCAATCAAACTGCTCTCGACTCACGTTAGTTTTGCACATTAATACCTTTTGGCTTTGCTTCATAAGAGTCGAATTATTTCCTACTTTCCTTGAAGCTAGATGAAAGAGGTATTTGCTTCTTTACGAGTAGACTAGAATTTCTTGCTGTTCCTGATGCAGGCTGTTCCCCTCAGTGCAAGAAAAGCAACTGGGGCATCATCCGAAGGTTATGGTCCGTTTCTCCAGCTGCCACACTTCAGTGAGGCGGTTGTCAAAAAAATTGCCCGAAAGGTTACCCTCTCTCTCTCTCTCATTTCTCTGTATGTGTGTGTGTTATGTGACAGCAATGTGCTTGAAATTGTCACCTGGTTCAAGTGGCCATTTGCCCATCTGAGGAGAGAATCTTGCACCCTCACTTATTTTCACAAATAAATCATGCATGTGCCTTCATAAAAATCCGGTGGGTGATGTTAGAGTAAAATACCAACCTAACAATATCCATACATTCTTTTTCTTGAGATCATATCATTCCTCCACGATTTAACATCTCATTGGCAAATCTGGACAGAAGCCATTTATTGGAATTAGCTGATTCACTTTAGAAAATATGGTGTACTATGGAAACTGCATTATTGTTAACACTTAATTCACAAATAACAAACACAAACTCAAGAACGAATTCTTGCCCAAGCTTAAAGCCGAATTTCTTAAGTATTTCTTCCTAATCCAAGAGAACTAATACAATGTATATATACTTGTTAGAAGCCACAACCCACTCACAAACACTCAGCACTCCCAAACCACTACTAAGCACTCATAACCCACTATTAAACACTCACAACTCACTAATAAGCACTCACAAACACTCAGCACTCACAAACCACTTATTAAGCACTTACAACCCACTATTGAGCACTCACAAACCACTACACCACAAATGACTAATGAAGTAATAAATGACTAATTAATTACACCAAATCAGCTGGTGAATTTCTTCTTGCGCCTGGAGTAGACTCGAATCGGAGCTACATCATTTTGCTTCGTAACAATGCCTTCCCCTTCAAATTCAGCCTTGTCCGCAAGGCTGATTTTCGGAAACTGCTGTACCAATTCATCGGTATCCATCCAAGTAGCATCATCTCGTGATTGGCCTACCCACTTGACCAAGGCTTGATGAATGTGATTTGGTCCTTGCTGCACAGTGCGCCATTCTAGTACCTCTTCAGGTTCAAATACATTAGTGCCCGAGATTTCCAAACTAGGCGGTAACTCCCCTTCGATTGGATGATTCCCCACCACACGTTTTAACTGGGAAACATGAAAAACCGGGTGTATGCGACTATTATCCGGTAGCTTTAGTCGATACGCGGTGACCCCAATACGTGCTAAGATCTCGAATGGGCCATAAAATTTCGCAGCCAACTTATTGTGACCAATTCGTGCCATTGATGTTTGTCGATGTGGTCTAACTTTCAAGAAAACACAATCGCCCACCTTAAACTCAACCGCCCGTCGTCGTTTATTAGCATAGTGTGCCATCTTCTGTTGTGCTCGTAATAAATTATATTTTAATTGCCGCAATACCTCATCTCGGCCTCCCAAAACTGCTGCGACAGCAGCCACCTTGCACTCACCAGGTAAGAATCGAAGAAGAGCCGGTGGTGCACGTCCATAAACTATTTCGAATGGAGTCATTTTTGTCGAGTTCTGAAAAGCAGAGTTATACGAAAATTCGGCCCACGGTAACCATCCAACCCATTTTCGGGGCTGTTCCGAAGAGAAACACCGCAAGTATGTCTCTAAAACTCGGTTAAGTACTTCCGTTTGCCCATCCGTTTCGGGATGATATGCCGAGCTAAATTTCAGTTTTGTCCCTTGTAATGTAAACAACTCCCGCCAAAATGAGCTAATGAACACCGGGTCACGATCACTAACAATAGAACGAGGCACCCCATGTAAACGAACAATCTCGCGAACGAAGATTTCAGCCACCGTTCTAGCCGTGATTGGACTTTTAAGGGCAATGAAGTGACCATATTTCGAAAGACGATCGACCACCACCATAACACACGTAAAACCCTGCGATTTAGGCAAACAAGTTATAAAATCCATAGAAATGTCTTCCCAAATTACCTCAGGTATTGGTAATGGTTTTAATAATCCCGCCGGCGACGTTGCCTCATACTTTGATTTTTGGCAGACAATACAATTGGCCACATAATCTTGCACTTGTTTGAACATGCCTCTCCAATATACACTTGAGGCCAACCTACAGTACGTGCGAAAGGCCCCGGCATGTCCTCCCGTAGGTGTATCATGAAACTCATATAATAACTTTGGAATCCAACTTGATTTTTCCGCCAAAACCAACCTGCCTTTGAAGTACAATCGCCCTTGTTCCATATGGAAACCCGGTTTACTAGTCACGTCCTTACTTAACTCTTCCATTATGCCATGGATAAATGGATCCGCCTGCTGTTCCGCGGAAATTTCAGTGATTTCGGGCCAAATCGGCCCACTAACAACCCGTAATTCCGAGTCTTCCTCCCTCCGGGACAATGCATCGGCTGCCTTATTTGAGATTCCCGTCCGATACTCGATCTCGAAATCATACCCCAATAGTTTTGCGACCCACACTTGTTGCGATGGAGTGATAATGCGTTGGTTTAAGAGGTGTCTTAAACTGCTATGATCTGTTCGAACTGTAAAGTGACGACCCACTAAATAAGGTCGCCACTGCTCCACCGCTAACACTAATCCCATAAGTTCCCTCTCATATGCTGACTTGGAGAGGGTTCGATCGGCCAAGGCTTTGCTAAAGTAAGCTATGGGTCGCTTCTCTTGCATAAGCACTGCCCCAATCCCCGAGCCCGATGCATCACACTCAATTGTAAATTTCTTCGTAAAGTCGGGCATTGCTAACACGGGAGCACTTGTTAAAGCTAATTTCAACTGCTCAAAAGCTGACCCTGCTTCCTTCGGCCACTCAAACCGAGTGGGAGCTTCTTTTTTTAGTAATTGTGTCAAAGGTCGCGCAATGATCCCATAGTTCCTCACGAATCGCTGGTAGTATCCTGTCAAACCCAAAAAACCTCGAACATTTCTCACCGAACGGGGCACTGGCCAATCAATGACAGCGCTGATTTTGACAGGATCCATTGCCACGCCAGTGGCTGAAATAATATGGCCGAGGTACTCGACTTGTGTGCACCCAAACGAACATTTTTTTCGGTTAGCCTTAAATTGATTTTCCCGTAAAATGTTGAGAACTAGTTCAAGTTGCTCCTTATGAGCCCCCTCGGTCCTACTATAAACCAATATATCGTCGAAGAAAACCAGAACAAACTTTCGCAGAAATGGACGAAAGAGATCATTCATGGTTGACTGGAATGTGGCCGGCGCGTTAGTCAACCCGAATGGCATAACCAAGAACTCGTAATGGCCACTGTGAGTTCTGAAAGCCGTCTTTGGCACATCTCGGGCCATCACCCGAATTTGGTGATAACCCGAACGTAAGTCAATCTTAGAGAAAATAGTCGCTCCGGCTAATTCATCGAGCATCTCTTGTATTATCGGAATTGGATATTTATCTGGTACGGTAACTTTATTCAATTCGCGATAATCCACACAAAATCTCCAGCTCCCGTCTTTCTTCTTTACTAACAAAACCGGGCTCGAAAAAGGACTCGAACTCGGTTGTATCACCCTGGCTAATAGCATGTCCGACACTAAACGTTCGATCTCATCTTTTTGAGCGTGACCGTATCGGTATGGTCTCACCGATACCGGGCCCGCCGCCACGTGTAGCTCAATCCTGTGATCAGTGGCACGCCACGGAGGTAGGTCTTTTGGTTCCCCAAACACATCATCATATCGCCCCACTATCTCCTCAACCCCAGCCCCCACAGACTCTCCCTTTATACTCTCGGTTGTACCTTCTCCGTCATCACCTTTCATAATAATAGCCCAACATTCTGACTCATGCATTTTCATTAATGATTTGAGACTAACTTGACCACGACATAAGGCCGGATCGCCCTTAAGCTGTACTTGGCCCCCCCCGTGTTGGAAAGTCACGGTCAAGTCCTGCCAATCGAGGTGGACTCCTCCTTTGAGTGTTTCGAGCCATGCTACTCCAAGAATTACATCTATTCCGCCAAGAGGAAAAACGTAACAGTCAGCTTTGACGGTGCAGGTATCAAATTGAATGGCCACGGCTCGACAAAGGCCCTCGGATTCTTGCCGTTGCCCGTCGCCCAATTGAACGCCAAATCTGCCCGTGGCTAGTGGGGTCCAACCGAGTGCCTCCACCAAGGTGTTTGACAAAAAGTTGTGGCTGGCACCGCTGTCAATGAGCACGGCCACAGCTCGCCCTCCTACATGTGCTCGTAGTCGTAAGGTGCGCGGGCTAGAGAATCCTGCTAACGTGTACAAGGGTAGGGACGCTGTCTCGGTGACCTCCCCTTCTGACGAAATAAACGGCTCTTCAATCTCCGTCTCCAAATTTTCGATCAGCTCCGTGTCTAAGGAGTCCCCGTCTTCCACCAATAATGCACGTAATTGCTTGTTCGGGCACTCGTGTAGAGGATGGTATGGCTGTTTGCAACGGAAACACAACCCTTTGGCACGCAAATCCAATAATTCTTGCTGAGTTAATCTTCGAATTGGAGTGCGTGCAGTGGATTGGCCCGAGCCGGTGGATCGAGTTGGGCCACTTCTGTCAGGTGGTCGAGCAGTAGCCCCCGGAAGTGTCGAGAAAGAGCTGGCTGCACTTGTCGTGGTTGGCTTGCTAAAATTAACCGAGCGTGTGGGTGTAGACGAGAAGGAGCGAAACTGTCTCCCACCCGTTGAAATAGTGAGATCATCTTCGATGTCGCGGGCTAATTCCATGGCCGTCTCCAAATCGACGGGGCGCAACCATCGTAATTTGCTGCGAATGTCATACACCAAACCGTGCATGAAATAACCCATGTAATGGTCGTCGCTCAAACCCGGAACTTGATTTGCCAGTTGAACGAATAAGTTCGCATAATCCTCCACTGATCCCGTTTGTCGTACATCCGACAACCGCTCAAATGGACTCCCCTTGTAACGATTATCAAACTTCACCATAAATGCTTGTGAAAATTCGGTCCATCCCATATTGGGTTTACGTTGACGAATCCACGTAAACCAGTGCAAGGCTCCTCCCTCCATAGCCACCATGGCCGCCGGCACCTTCTGCTCCGGGGAAGTTTGCTGGATTTCAAACTGTTGGTTAACGCGAGCCAGCCAACCGAGTGGATCAGAGCCTTCAAAAGTAGGTAGTAGGATTGACGGAGGTGGCACGGAAACAGCTGCCACCGTCGCTGTAGCTGGACTTTCGGCAACGTGAGGGCTCTCTGGCACGGTAGATACAGCTGGTTGTGGTGCAGCGGGTAGCGTGGCTTGAACCACCGTTGTCAGATTGGTGATTGCAGCCGTCAATTCAGCCAATTGTTGCTTCATCATAACTTGATCGCCCAACACTTCATTCATGGTCCCCTCCAACTTGTCCATTCGCTGATCCGAGGATGAACGAGTATTCGTCATTATTCGCAGGGAAAAAGATCCGGCAGGTCGGACCAAATTGTTAACACTTAATTCACAAATAACAAACACAAACTCAAGAACGAATTCTTGCCCAAGCTTAAAGCCGAATTTCTTAAGTATTTCTTCCTAATCCAAGAGAACTAATACAATGTATATATACTTGTTAGAAGCCACAACCCACTCACAAACACTCAGCACTCCCAAACCACTACTAAGCACTCATAACCCACTATTAAACACTCACAACTCACTAATAAGCACTCACAAACACTCAGCACTCACAAACCACTTATTAAGCACTTACAACCCACTATTGAGCACTCACAAACCACTACACCACAAATGACTAATGAAGTAATAAATGACTAATTAATTACACCAAATCAGCTGGTGAATTTCTTCTTGCGCCTGGAGTAGACTCGAATCTTAGCTACATCATTTTGCTTCGTAACAATTGTCTTATAGCACCATTGACATGCCATTGCTTAAATACATCTCTGTGCTGACTTGTAGAGATTTGGTTAAGGTTAACTCCCTCTGTGTGCGGACTTCTAGAAAATCTGGATCAATTCACTTATTGACATTGTTACGTTACCATTGCATTGCAATCGCTTGTCAAAAGTCTTGGATTATTTTTGTCTTCTGGACCATCTATTTTATGGTGATTTAAGTACCTAAATCCTTTGTTCTATGTACAGAAAGTACGTTCATTCCAAGATCTTTGTGAAATGAAACAACAAGAGCGCGCAGACCTCTTGACTCAGGTTGCCGGATTTTCCCCTAATGAATCCCAAGACGTAGAAATGGTTCTTGAGATGATGCCTTCAATTTCAGTCGACATAACATGCGAGACAGAAGGCGAAGAGGGAATACAAGAGGGCGATATTGTCACAATGCAGGCTTGGATTAATCTCCACCGTTGGAATAACGTGATCCGTGCCTTTCCACACTCTCCCTACTTCCCCTACGAAAAAGAGGAGAATTTTTGGTTACTTCTCGCAGACTCCTTGTCGAACGACGTCTGGATGTCTCAAAAGGTTAATTTCATGGACGAGGCGACAGCCATAGTTGCTGCAACAAAAGCAATTCAAGAATTGAAGGAAGGGTCGGGTGCCAGCTCGAAAGAAATTAATGCAGCTGTGAAGGAAGCAATTGATAGAGTAAAATCTGGTTCTAGGCTGGTGATGGGCAAGTTCCAGGCCCCTTCTGAAGGAAATTACAATTTAACCTCTTACTGTTTGTGTGATTCATGGATTGGTTGTGATGCGAAGGCTAATATTAGGTTGAAGGTTTTGAAGAGGAGTCGGGCTGGGACTAGGGGCATTGGTGGCGTGGATGAGATTCCTTCGTTGGAGGATGGAGGTGAAGACGAAGATGATGAAGGAGAAGAGGAATATGATGAGGATTATGAGAGTGAGTATAGCGAAGATGATGAAGATGTGAAGGGTAAGGAAGGTAAAGGAGGTGTGGCTAATGGCGATGCCAATGTTGGTAATGGTTCGAGTTCTGATGGTTCAGAAAGTGACGAAAATTGAGCTTTTTTTCCCCTTTGATCTTTTATTTTTATTTAGTTGTCTATGTTTGTCTGTTATAGAGAATGAGAAGATAAGAAACCGTTTTGCTAATGTAGTATCTTTCTCTAAAAATATGAAGTGACCAAGTATCAGTACCTTTTTCTTTTTTCATACCACACCTGGAATAGGTGCAGAATAAGAGTAGTTTTACATGGTATATTAGTAATGTTTCCTTTAAAAAAGCAAAAATCAAGAGGCTTATAAAGTGGAGGCTCTGAAGAGTCTCTTGTTCGCGGCCTAAATTTTGGCGTGCCTCAGGTTAAATCCGTTCTTGATTCAAGCACAGATTAAATTCATGGGATGGAGAATTTACCCCAAGTTTGGGATCCAATTTGTACTGAAAACGCCATCTATATAGCAAGATGATCCCATTTTTCTCTTCCTTTTCTCCTGAGTGGCGAGAATGATCCCATTTGATTACTAGCCATTTACAAGAGAGGAATGAGACAACCTGAAGTACCACTTAGCAAGATAGCAGGGGCACTATGCTATTGCAAGAACATCTAAATTTATCAAGCTAAGATAAACAACCGAAAGAACAAGTTCTAGCATCTCTTTACATAGCCTCCTCCAAAGCGACGTAGAAACAGATGATTCTATTTCGAATTTAAGAAACTGATCATACTTGTTCGACTTTTAAATGTAGTAACAATGGTTTCCAAGCTTATAAAAGCATATTATATAATTCAGAAGGACGAAAAATTGCCTACTCGTTTGTCTCTTCATGTCCTATTCAGGAGGCTGCTTCCGGAAATAGGTAAGTAAGAATCTGAAAGTACATTGCCAATTGATCAGTGTCGCGCACCAGTTTCTTCGAAGGGAGCACAACTGCAGCAACAGGATTATTCTCTAAGCCACCACCTTGATCTATTATCAATCTCATCTCTTCAATATAGACCTTCCCATGGTGACCACTTATCACAATAGTTGGTGTTTTAGTCAATTCCTATATAAAAAACACTGTACAGGATAAGAAACGATAAAAATCTTGAAGATGTTTAATTAAAAGCTTCAAAAAAGCAATCACCTCCGGAATGTTCCAAACGTTCTTTCTTCCGCTGAGAGCTTCAACCTTAGGAATCCTTGTGTCCTTCGCTTTTAGATACTTTAGCTGCTCTTCGACCCCTTTCCTCTTCTCCAAACCGGCATGTACAGCTATCAGTTTACAGCTTCGCAACCCTTCTTTGGTCTCTATACATACATCATCCTAGCAAATTCAAAAGATTCAAATCATTTGTCAGATTATACTGTATTCATGTAGAACATATGCAAGTTAGTATGATGAGTTCCTTGCAAAGAATAAATTTACACAAAGGGTCACCTCTTCATGAACCCAAACCAAATCAGCAAGAAATTTCTTGTGCTCATCAGGAACAGCCTTCATCAAATCTGTACAATATAGATAACTATAAGCTCAAACTACGGCAACTTAAACCTCCAAATCTTAAAGGGCTGGGCAAAACCTATGAAACTTGTACGGAAACATTAATTGGTGCAAGTCATCATCAAACAAGAATACAAATCCAGAAAACCTTAAGAAGCCCGCTAACTTGACAGAAAGTGTATAATCTCAGCAAGTTAGCATAAGATAGGATGTCTAGTCTCTGACACTGGGAAACTTTTAACGATAACCAATTAGTAAAAGCAGACATAGAGAATTCCTGCTTTAATTTTAGACATACTATAAAGCAGTTGGTTCAAATAACTTAAGAAACTCGATGGCGCAAAACAGGCCAATATTACATAGTGTTGAGCAAATAGTCAGAAATCACACATCCTTTCCTATCAGCACACAAACTGTGACTACCATATGCATCAGGAAAAGAATAAACGCTAATTCGAAAAAAGAACTGTACCATACTATACACCATTTCCTTAAAACAGAATCAATCAACTTCACCAACCCGTGTCATGAATTGACGATAAAAAAAAACGAGCCCGATTCAACCATGACAGCTATCTAATCAACACAATCACAAATGCCAAGCAATCCTGTAGATGGTTCAAAGTCGTGGTATCGGCGATAATATCGGGGGTGCTATTCCATATCAGTCGCGACGTATCGGGATATTATCGCGATACGATGCAAAAGCATTATAAAATGCTCCAAAAATTAGTAAAATTAGAGAAAAATGTAAATAACACAAATTGCTAGTTTTTAATACATATTAAAAGTATTTACTGCATCAACCATCAATGAAGCTGAATATATCATTCTAGTCGCTTAAGGAATTAATTCATAGAGATAAGACATGAATGCACTTAATTTGCTATAAAGTTTTACATATGAATACAAGAATAAAAAAACATTACACTAGCACACGTACACACGAATTTCTCTTAACAAAATATACTAGAACATGACACATACACACAAATACTACTCTTAATTAAACTATTTAATTAATGAAGTCTTAATTAAACTAGTTAAGTAAATAATTAACTTTAGGAAATGACTTAAAGAAATACTTAATATTAATACCTCTTTCTTCAAAATCTTCTTTTCACTATTGAACTTTATTTTAAGAAAGATTGGAATATTGAGTGGAGAAGTATGAGTGAATATGTGAGTTTGTGGCCTGGTGGGTTAATATATACATGCTTTTATACTCTTCTCAATCTCTTTGAACTATATTTGAGCTTAGTCCTTACATTTACATACATCCCGTGACCATGAGTGAACAAGAAGAAGAAATGACATAAAGGTCTAGAGTTTCTGAAAAAAGGAAAAGCAAAGCTATTGCAAGATGCCAAGATTCCTTTTCCCTTCCATGCAGCACGTCCAAGCAACAGGAGGCAGAGATTCTTCCAACAAACAAACAAATCCTCTCCCTAATGCTTGCTGGCAATATTCTTCCAACAAACAAACAAATCACCGATATTTTGTTTCAATATCTCCGATATAATCAAGTACTCGGCCGATAATATCGGATTACTACAATATTATCACAGTATCGCCGATATTATCGGATGATATCCGATAATATTGGCGATACTATACATACCGGATAACATATCATATCAAGCATTTTTATCGGATCGGACCCTTCCGATCCGGTTATTTATCTGCCGATATCAGATATCATCAGATATCGGTCAATACTTTGAACCATGATCCTGAATCCCATGTCAACTAACCAGCGGCGGAGCCACAGGGGGGCTGGTAGAGCACCCGCCCCACATAAACTTTGAGAAAATTAAATTTTTGCCCTATAAACTTTTGAAATATCAAAATTTGCCAAAAATCTCAAAAAAAATCTAGTTTTGACCCCTTTTTTTTGGTATTCGCCCTCCCAAACCCCAAATCCTGGCTCCATCCTACACCTAACTCTTCATTCACAATCTAGTCCAACATGATCACTAACTCCAACAATCAAAGAAATCAAACAAACAACACATATCAACACCAAACAATTCATAGAAGCAAAAATAAGTAAACATACCAGCAAAACCAAAACTCAAAAAATTTCAACAAAAAACTATACCAGCAGAGCCATGTGGGATCCCATATGATTCAAAAGTGGGACCAGCATCATAAATAGAGCCCTTATACTCAGTATTCTTAGCATGATTAAATCCAGTCATCCTGCCAGCCCACCTCCTCCCTTGCAAGTGCATATTCTCATATCCTTCACCCTTGTACCACCTTTCTCTCTCCTCATTCATCTCATACTCCTTCCAAGTGTCAGAGAAATCTGAACCGTCGGATGGGCTGGGGAGAACCCCCAAGAATGCAGAAAATGCCAGGTCATGGTTGCCACATAGGAAAACATGGGATTGATTAGGGTATTTTGAGGGCAGAGATATTAAGAAATCAATCACTTGTTTGGTGTCAGGCCCCCTGTCGCAGTAATCACCCAAGAAAACGATAAGGGCTGTTTGGAAATCAGATGGGGTTATGGTGGTTTCGAGATTAGACCATAAATTTTGCAGCTTTGTTATGTAGCCATGGATGTCACCCACGCAACACACAACTCTTGGCTTTGTTGTGGCCATATTGTACTGTATGGTATGATATGATATTATATATATATATATATATATATATATATTGTATGTAAGTATGAGTAGATTGTGTGTTTTTGGTGGCTTTTGAGTATTTAGAGTCGTCTGTTGATATTTAGAGGATTGTGGTCTATTTATGGTTGGTAGGTACTCGAGAAGACATTATGCAGCCCATTATTGTGTTGTTTATCTTTATATCCTTTACCTATAATATTTCTGAAGTTTATTTTCTATTTATTTTCATTTTAAAAGTCTATTCCTTTCTACATAATGTCACATTGTCCAAAAAGACAGTGGACAAGGTTTACCAAATGAAATTATGTTCTACAATGCTATGAAGGGTGAAGTTAGAAAGATCTCATGTTTTTTAAATTACCAGTAGCCCCTAGAAGGGCCTAACTATAAGTCATTTAGGGGTTAAATTATAAGAATTTTTAAATACAATTGATAAAGTAATTGTGAAAAGTAACTTATCTGAGAAATTTTATATGTAATTTTAAAAATAGGATAGCGTAATTGGATAATTACACATTACACAATGAGAAGTTTGTGTAATTTCCCATTTTAGAAATAATAGTTCATTGGAATACATTGAGCTCGCAGGGCATTAGTTATAAGGTGAGATTGGGCTCCTCACTTTTTGTCGAGGATCTTAAGATCACAAGTTCATAACTATGGATATATCAAATTATTTTTAAAGAGTATACCAAATCATTTTTAAGAGTATCCATGCGTTATAAGTTTATAACTATGAAGATACGGTCACCAATTTTCACTTCAAGTGTTGTCCTTTCATCAAATAAAGTCTCAGCATAACAAAGAGGCTATTTTCATTACATTGCCATAATGATCCACAAAAGTCAGAAAGATAAATCAGAAAAAGTAAGCAACTATTCCAAGTACATTAAGCTTAAACAATAGTCCTTTCGAACTATTTTAAACGCTAGATATGAAGCCTCTAGCACATTAGTTCACACAAGCATTGTGCATAGACAAATTTAAGTTTGATTTTGGCAGTTAAAGTGCAGATCTTAATCTCCACTTGCACAACCCCTACAACCACAATGCACGCATTCTATGACCTTCTCCTCTCTCAAATGCTGGGGGACTCTGCAAACGCATGTAGTTTGGAAGTTATGGTCCCTCGGCTGCATGCACCTTAAGCAGCACAGCCTTTCATAACCGGGCTGCAATTCAAAACACTAATCATCAGAACCCTAATACCTCGTGAAGGAGGGACGCAAAACATGAATTTTATTTATTTTGTAGTAAAAGAATTTCTGCAATATCACGGACAAACCTTTTTCCACTTTGCGATTATGTTGCGATCAGCATATCCTTGGTCCAAGCAGAACTCATATAATTCCTTAGAGATTTCCTTCCTCCTATGGTAAAGGTCAAAAATGTATCGACTCTTCTGGTGAGCTATTTTGAAAATAGGCCACAAGCCCTCACATTTTCTTTTACCATCATTTGGGTCATTCTCAGCTGAAAAGGGACGAAAAGCAGATCAATTATTATTATTTTTTTTTTTTATTTCTACAAGATAGATTCAAAAACAGATAGAACTGAACAAACTTAACAATAATAATAATAGAGGTAAAAAAACACAAGAGAACTTGGTACAAAAATGATTAAAAACCTTCTCTCATCTTTGCCTGAAGTTCAGTAAGAGTAGGTTCAATCAACTCCCATCCTTCTGGGTAAGTCACCCGGTTTGTCTTCACCTTAGGCATGATTTCCTCTGCAAGAGACATGGAACTATATAAAAAACGAGGAATCATATGGAGAAATTGCATTTAGAATTACAACCAAACTATCTTTTGTATTCCTCTCTTAAAATTTAGCAATGATCAGTAGTCTTATGAGCTCATAGTCATAGGTATAACGTGTGGGAATCTACCACTGATGTTAATACCAAATGTGTTTTGCATAAGTTATATAAATACGTACACTTGAAGATTTATATCAGGTTGTAAGGAGCAAGATTATAAATTGAGGAAACGGGAAAAAACAGTTTAATGTTGGATTACATTCTACATTTTAGAAATTATCTTTTTTAGGGTATCCATTAATTCTTTTCTTTTTCCAGATAAACTCGGCTGACACCTAGTTGCCTCGTTCTTAAACCAGACTACCAAACAGACACTCAGCATATCAACAAATCGAGGGCCCAAAATCGGCAAGGACATATTCGTTGCAGCTTTAACAAGTTCAGTTATGAATTTCCCATCCCCAGTTGAATATATTCACTATTTTTGACCGGGATTTTGTGCTCTAAAAAATCAAATTTCACTTCAATCGTCACAACTAAGCTTTTATGCGCAAAGACAGAACAGAAATAGAAAGGAAAAAAGCATAGTAATCTTACGTCCAAAATCAAACTTAGTCCAATAAATAAAATGTAGAACTTAATTTGACTTGATAGTTAAGATCGCTCCTAATTCCTGGCTCCGTTCCTGGTGACCCCACTAACTCAAATTACTAGATCCGCCACTGCTTATAAAAAGCTCCTCAAAACCGTTTTTGCACACACTATATAAATCCCAAAGTGCAAGTTTTGAGATAAACGTATACCCTAAGACTACCTAAAAGTTAGCATCAGCGATAAATATTTTGCATCTTATGCTTGTACTTAAAAAAAATAAAAAATCAAGTTGAAAGTAGCTTTACAAGGATTGCAGCTAAAGCAGTAATCCGATGCAGATCAATTGAATTTATTGGAATTACATGAAATTAAGCGCGTGAGTTTGACAAACTCGAACTAAAATAAAACGAGTGAATACCTAGAGTGAGAGAGAGAGAAGGATCGAAGGCAGTAAGCGAGGGTTTAACGACAGTAGTGGCCGCGATGGATGTCGGAGGCGGGGAGACAGAATGACGCCAGTCCACTGTGCTAGGGACGTTTCAACCGGCGGCGGCGGCGGTGGAGGAAGGAGAGAGAGAGAGGGATCGGGTGATTTTTATTCTAGAGTGGTAAAAAGGATTGGGGGATACTGTGTTCTTAGGTTTAAATAAGACCGTTAAATCTTCAAATCTAAAAAGTGGGTAATTGAACTCATATGAAGAGTTTAATTGGATGAGGCTTTTTTTTTCCTATTTTTTTTATGCAATAAGAAGGAGAACCTATTGAACTAGTCCGACAGACATGGGGAACTAGTCCGACCTGAGGTACTAGTCATTCATCTTGTTTTTTTTTGATAAATATTAGTCATTCATCTTAATCAAGTAAACTCATTTCGATTTTGCTCCAAACTATTACAAAAATCCAGACTCGGGGATTGTAATAAATGAAAAATGCACTCAAAACCCTCTTTGGGCAAATCGTCCGCCACTCAGTTGACCTCTTTGGATGAGGCTCTTTTAATCGAAAATGTTAAAAGTTTATTTTTTTTATTTTAAAGAATTTTTAAAAAATTACCTACTTTCGAAAAAGTCGCAAAATATATAAAATAAAAGCTTCAACATTTTGTTTTATAGAAAAGTCCTTGACAACATGATATCCACTTTCATTTTTCAGATAATTTTCTCTGGAAAATAACTATATTTTGAGGGATGAATTTACCAAACAATCATAACCTAATTTTTGTTCTTTAAAAAAAAAAGGAAAGAATGATTGGACCCAGGAAAAATCTATGGTGGACCGAGAGTATTACTCCCGGTCAACTATCCACCACATATTCACAAATGATGGGGTGGTTTTCATCACCACTCACCATGTAAAAACCACCCCACCACTTGTGAATATGTGATGGATAGTGGACCGAGAGCAATACTCTCGATCCACTATAGAATTATCCCTGGACCCGAACCAAACCCGTAATCAGATATTATGATACCATCGGGTCTGCCTCTGGGGACTTGGGTTTTGTGGGTTTAAGCGAAACTACAACCATTTACAGCTTAAGTAAACGATGTTATTACATTAATCTTGGAATCAAATCCGTTTACATTCAGTTCAGGTTTCCATTGGATTCCAATTTCTACGGAATAAAAATTGTGATTAATAACATTATATTGGATTCAAGACATGCATATTTCTTCTTTTTGAGGGGCAAACTAAAAGATCACTAATTTACTACAAATATATGTTAATATTGACAAAAAATTTGTGGACTCACATCCGAAATCTAATCTCCGAGCATCACATTGTTGTCACTTGAGCTAGACTTCATTGCAACATAAATACATCTTACTAGTTTCTGAATTTCAGATGTCATATACCCTCTCATTAGTTGCTGTTAAAACTTTCCTTGAAACACTTTTTCAGTTTCGGACTGGTTTTACACAAGATACAACCTTTTCACTTCAGTGCCCATGCCGTGATATCCCGTGAAAGAAGGCCTTTACTCAAATGATCCAACGGGCATCATCAAAATCACATAAACATGCATATGCTAGAGAAAACAATCCCCAAATTGGCTGATTCCAAGTCATTTTTGAATAGTAGCAATACATACTAGAGAGACCTCCAAAATCTGCTGTGTCGTTGTATAATTGTCGCTTAGTATCAGAAATGATTACTCAGCAACGTGCAATTACATAATCGGAAGCATTGCATCCAAGGACGCTACCTTCTTAAAGCTCCATAATTTCTTGTCACCTAAAAAGAAATTTTTATCATTCGGATGTCTAAGATAATGCACAAATATTTATATTTTATAGCTAAAAATAGCATTAGTTACCCGAGGTTGAGACTTGTTTAGTTTCCTCGCCATGTCATCATCATCCTCGTCGTCATCATCTCTACTTGAGAGCAGTCTCTGAAGTGAAGACGAAGAGCTATCTGTTTTTCTTCCCCTTTTAGAAGTTGTGGTAGCACCTCGACCTCTTCCCCTTGGAGCTGCTCTTTTTCTTCCCTTTCCTTGCACAGTTTCACCGTCATCCTTGCATAGGAAACAAGACAAATTTTTTACTCAGTAAACTTGTACAAACAATAAAGTCGTATTTCGGTTGATGGATTTGGATTTAAGGAATGAATTTGGAGGAAAGATTTTGATAACTCCAAATTCACCATAATGATTGGACGAATAGCTAACAATAGTTCCAAGAGATTTGAAACCCATTGTAACTTCAAATCGTTCAAACAAGTTCAAAGAATTTTTTGATGAATTTGAAATCCATGATCGTCAATCCAAACACATCCTACGTCACTTTGATCCAACAAGCTGAAAAGATTCCCGAGACCAGAAAAAGCATCACAAACAAGAAGTTAGTCCATACCGAGCTATCAGCAATATCATTAACTTCAAGTTTAGCTGTTTCATCATTTGAATCGGAATCCACATCCTCCTCATCAGCTAAACTCCGAACTGAAGCTGATGCAGCAACTGATGCGGATCTACAGCCAAAAAATAAAACGAAAAAATATCATCTAGAAATCTATCTCAGAAATAAAATAATCTCAGATGCATGTTTAAATACGCTGCAAATATATTAATTAGGTTTTACCTTTGCGAATGACGGAAACCCAAGCTTGCATCTAGAGTAGTCTGCTTTAATGTATTGGACGCCCTCCCTCTCCCTCTCCCTCTCCCTCTTCCCCTTCCAGTAGTCTTAGCTTCTGGAGCATCACGAGAGGACCTGAAAGATTGAGACGCCTCTTTCTTACCCTTTCTGGTAGACAATGAGCCAGATAATGGAGTAGCATCCTCATCATCACTGAATGAAGCAGCACTTCCAACTCCGTCAGTACTTTTATTTTTAGCACCCTGTAAGGAAACAATATAATAACTCAAGATAATAAAATGTATAGCTTACAGAAACAAACTGCCTTCCCCATTAAACCGGAATATGAAGACATACATCAGAGGATTGGCCACTAAATGTGAACTGTTGGGCATCTTTTGGTTTCGAGGCTCTCTGTTTCACACGTTCCTGCAAATAATCACGTTTATTTATATAAGGTCAATTTTCTTTAGACAACTGAAGGCGCCTTTCTGATTGTTTCCATACAAGGTTGAAGACAACACTTTAAATGGAAAATGAGATTACAACTGAATCTAGAAAGGTTGATTGGAGTTGATTTTTGGATTCATGAGCCATGAGGATACTTTTTAGAGTCTGTTTTATGTCAGAATTTTTTTTCATGATAGCCTATTCACTAACCAAGGGCAAACACAAGAAAGGTAGGGGAAGATGGGGAGAAGAAGATTTATTGCCTCTAAGCACTCTCCAACTTTGACAATAAGGTCTTCCTCTTCAAACTTTTGAGCATCTGGTTCCCGAGCAATTTTATTCTGTAAAAGAGAATAATCTCAAATTATTAGTATACTGCCCAAGATAATTTTTAAAATAAAAAGGCTGTTACTAGGCAAACAACCAAATCAATGGAAACGACAAAACAAACCACTATCCATGCAAGTACTTACACGAGTTTCTTCGAGGTTGTAGAGAAGACAAGAATGGAATGCTGTTTTGTCATCCTTATTGACAAAATTGTGTAATGCAACATCCAAATCATTAACGGGGAGTATCTCCATTTTCTGCAACATTATATTATAAAAAGTTGATCCAGATTAGATTAAAGTACACAGTATCTGGATCAATGGAATTTTCTAAATTTACTATGATAATATCAATATATCAAAAAACGCAGCCTTAAGTGGGTCTAGAAACTCAGTTATCTACTCTTCAAAGAAATGGGGAGGTCAGTTTTGACAAATTGGTAAAATGTTCACTTTGTAATGGTTGAATCAAATAGTAGCCTCAATCCACTACAGGAATCCTGGCCACTCTGGTTATTATGGGTGATGAAAGTATATTCAGAAGGTCAACACCAACAAAAGAAGACAAAATAGATAGGAAATCTTTTGTTATGCTACAGAAAAGCTAATATTTTCACCAAGCAAAACTGTGCAAAGAAGAAATGGTCGATGTTATACCAGATTACTTTCAGCAACTAATGCTTCGATGTTTTGTTGATTCAGCTCTTCCGGTCGGAGTCGTTCAGAATCATCAATTTTATCTAGTGGCAAACAGAAGTTTATTAAATTATCATGAAAGCATGTAAAGAAGAAAACAAATAACCCAGAAGTTATACATGTACTGCTATTAATGACAAGATGTACATTGACAAAATATAAAGCACAGAGCTGACAATTATGAACTATGAGCAATTGTTTCAGACTGCAGAGATCTGCAAAATTTCAATGTGAAAAGATGGAGAGAGGTCGGAGGGAGGAGGAAAAGGAAAGCCTTAAACAACTTTTGTAAGATAATGTGAATTTCATTGAAAGATTTTTTTGAGTAGCACTAACATGGTTAAAATGTGGGCAGATAGTATTCAAGTGCGACAAGCAAATAATCACACAAAACTTCTAGTCATTCAAAAAAAATCAAACAATAATTTTTGAAAGTCCGAAGGCTCAATTTGCACAATTATTGGAAGGGTTGATAGAAAAAAATTATATTTTTATTAGAGATGGTGTAAATGTCACAGTGTAACAAAATTATACTCAGCCAATGATCCCCTGAAAAGTGAAAACTGCCATGTTAGTGGCTTCATTTTCTACAACTAGAAAATGAAAAAGTACAATAACTGGAGTCTAACAAAATACAGACTTACCTTCAGTACGCCCTTTTCGTGACGCTTTAGAAAATATAAGAATATCCTGGGGATTCGCGACCTGTATGTTTTATAAAGTCATAAAAAACCTTAAGACTTGACAGATAATTTAATTTTTAACTGGGGTGGGTGTGGGAAGAAAGTAAAACATGTACATACCTTCCCCACATATTTTTGACCAAACCTTTGTGGATTTATCGTCATAAACCCAGAATAATCCACCTATTCAGTTTCAAAGCAAATTTGGTAGAATGTAAATGTTTGACCAGTCTAAAACTGAAATAAAAGAAGCCACACAAGATGGGCAAAAGAAAATGAAGAAAAACAAATAGAAGAATCACCTTCACTCGAACTAATGGAAGCTTGAGCTCTGATTTCTTAACAGCCTTCTGACTAGATCTTTCTATCAAATTTTTAACCTACAATAACGGAACAACCCAACGGTAAGAAAATAAGTACAGTGCAGGAGAAATTAACCAAAGATAAACTACAAAAATGACAAAAAGATAGAAAAAGGAAACATTGTTCTCATTTTGTACAAAATATAAGAACGCAAAGAGATGCAACAGCATACCACTTTGTCCAAATGTTCAAGAATGGAATGCTGATCATTAGGGTCAATATCAGGTTCATCCTTTAGCACTACCTGTATATTAAAGATTACATACTATAGCTGAAGTTTCTCAGTTTATCCACATAGAGGGAAATGAACCTACCTCGGTATATTCAAAAGGCCTAACTGAGTTGAGAGGTATCTTCGTAGGTCGGTATTGATTCCCCTAGTTATTTAGAATCGCATATACGAATTATTTGATGATTTTCGGGAATTAGAAAAAATAAACAGTAGGACAGAAAAAGCAGAGAAGGATACAGAAATGATTAATAAAAAGAAATTTTGCCCAATCACAACCTTAATCTCTAAAAGTAGCACATGTTTTGGCTTTGATTCACCATCAATCAGAGATGTTGCAACAGATGAACCAGGTTGAGTAATGTGAAAACCCATGCCTGGAACTTCCTGTTAACCAAATAACAGTGATCAGAGACTATAAGCAACAAAGGAGAACAATAAACCTTGGGAGTTCGGAACCTGAGGATCAACAAGGCACTCGTGCTCATGTCCCCAGACGATGAAGTCCAAAAAACGAGGCAAGAAATGTTCGTTTATTGCATTTTTAGGATTTGTCTTCACTCTGAAAGCAAAAGGGAAGAACTGTGGTTACTTTTAATATTTGTGAAAACCTTAGCTAAAGATTGAGAAGAGATTTCATCACGTGAGTCAATTCTTGTATTATCTGTGTCAGCATTCCTTGTACAACTACAAGACAGCATGACTACCAGTGATCACCTATTTTGATGTAGTACTAGCATATTGAACCAGTCTGAAACTTGACAACCTTCCTGGGCTTCAGGTCGCATCCACTGCACCGCATGCGGCGTCTAATGCATCATAAAAAAGAACAATAAGAGAACTATGTCAAGAAGATTGATGAGTAACCAGATTCAGACACCTTATATACCTGAAACATTCGATTCAGGCGTTCATCTCTGATATTTCCAAGACCATAAAGAGCTACAGATGTTGAGCCCTATAACACATAAATTTCGGAAAGTCATTCAGCAAAGGCTTCAAAATTTATGCTTCAGTTTAAAAAAATTCACATAATAGAGTTATGATTGAACCTTTTTTATAAGAATAGGGTATAGGGTAATCTGCCCAACACCAGAACCTTCAAGAACCATTTTCCCAAAATAGTTAACGAGATTACATGCTGAAAGGATATCAACAGCAGAAAGGTTGTCCTGCAAAAACAGTTGTCAGGAATTCCCAAAAATCAAATTCTAAGATGACACATTGAATTTTCCATATTAAAATGTGAATTACGTATAAAGTAAAATAATTTTTTTAAAAAAAGTATAAAGTAAAACAAATTCTTGAAGATTAGACAAACAACCATATTAATATTTAACTTCACTCTATACAGTCATTTGAAGGATGAGATAACGGAAATTAAAGAGTTGGAACAAGCATCTTATTTGTTAACATAAACAGGAAAACATTTTATTCAGTCGCATTAGGACAAAGGTTATGAAATCTGATCGATGTAGTCAAGACTTCAGAAACGGAAAGCAGAGTATTCATTTTGAGTGAGAAGTAAGAATTTTCTGAGAGGAAACTGCCAATAAGATAAGGCTATAATACACAATTCTTATAAAGAGAAACCAGCACCGCATTTACCATACAATTCATACCACTCCTGCAGGATCATCATGGTTTCCGTGAATACTGAAAACTGGCAACCCAACATTGAAGTGAGGATCTTCATAATTTACATGGCCGAAGCTTCAAAAAGAAAAGAAAGCCATGTCAAGACTTCAGTAATTACATCAGCGGAAGAGAAATAATATCATTCTTGAAGATTTAACTGAAGTTCCAAGGAGAGTAAAATATACAGAACATCTGGGACTAGCTCAAGGTTGCATTGCTCTCAAAATTACGAACACTAAGACCATTCAAATATAACTATTTATACGAATGTTGTTGCAGAGATTAAGGACAAATATATAAATAGATGAACACATATCGAAAGTCTCAGAGCTTAAATGCACACCATCAGTCTTAGACAAACAAGGCCGGGTGGGGAGAAGCCAATGAGGTCTTGGCCATTTTGTATGACAGAGGCCCCAAGACTCTAGAGGCCTTGGGGTTGTAGTCCCACTGGTATTTGTCACTTTCATAGTAGTTGATAATTGATAAAATGTTGCTTCTTGATTAATTCTTGATGATTGATACTACTAATGTAGTGATATATGATCGATTCTTAAAGAATATATGGAGAAAAAGAAGCCACAGAATTATCTTTTAGCAAATATTAAGTGAATATATAGAAATTACGAGTTTGCGAAGTTCACTGTCTGGTCGCTGACAACTTGGAACTGAACAGGTTTATCATCGAGACAGTGATGTCTGAGTATTTCAATGGCTTTGACTAAGGTTGACCTCGAGGGCTTATTCTCATGAAAAAGATCACCACCAAGAAGTATGAAGTCCACCTAACACATTTAAATCAAAATTTTGGTTCAGGTAGAAGAAAGTAACGAATAAATTACATGCAAGAAATTTTTAATTGAAGGGAGCGTGATACGGGAAGAAAAGAGACCATTAGATGGTAACTTCAAGGTTTTGATGTTTTAACATAAAAGTTGGCATATGCAAATATAAAAACTGAAAATTCATCAGGACTAACGGAACTAAAATCGTGCATAATGAGCAAAATCAGAACTAAAAGTACTGGATTCAGTACCTGCTTTTGCTCAGCAATTGAGCAAATCTCTTCAAATGCCTCAAACGAATCATGCCTACGAATTTCATCCTTCTCCATATAACCAAGATGACAATCCGTAGCGACTAATATTCGCAGCGTATCACTTCTATCATCCCTGAAATTCTCAATTGAATAATAAAATTTACTTTCTCATGCATACTAGTACTTATATTTCTAGCTATCAATAATGCTAATCTCAGAAACATGAAAATTGTATCTAATCTTTCCGCTATTCTTTCACCTTGAAGATTCAGCCATTAGTATTCTTTTAACAGTTTTACCGCTTATACCTGCAAAACAACCAATCAACAACATCAATTTCGCATTTCCTACCAAGAAATGATCGTGTTTTGGATTGGAAAACAGGTAAAATAATCAGTAATTCGTAACAGTACGCAAAACCCTAGCTCTTTTCGTTTGCCTAAAAACAGTGCGTAAATGAATGACATCAGAACGATTTCATGATAAAATTAAAGAATGCGATCAATACATGAAAGTAAAATAGAGAGTTCATCAGGTGGAAGAATCGTACCAGCGGAGGCGCGTTGACGGAGGAGCTAAGGACAGTGCGGTGGCGGGGAATTTTTAAAATAAGTGAAAATTTGTTTGCTTTCCTGTCGATATAAAACGGACTCAAAAAATAGCGATTTCTTTTAGGCGCCCTCAAAAGTCGTTTTAGGTTCTGTTCAATTTCTTTACGGCGTGTGTTTGGATCGAAGAATTTGAAAGCCAGTATTAGCGTATCAATCCTACAAAATTACAAATACACTTTCCTAATCCAAATACATCAATTCAAACATGCCGCCCTCAAAGAAACATTCTCTTATTTTGAAGTTAAATCGTACTTCTTTTAAATAAAATGTGTAAAGAGGGTATTAGTAAATTTGTTTTGTTTGTTAAACTATTGTAAAAATTACATATTTTTTAGAAACCATTTTGACTTATACTAGGTTATGGAGGCGAAATTAAAGTTCTAACAATACGGGAGTTCTATATATGTTTACCACGTAATTAACAAGCATTGTACATATCATATGATTGTTCCACAAATTGTTTTTGAGTTTCATTTTCAGCACTTTAAAACTCTTAGGCTATGCTTATTTCTGTTTTCAAATATGTTTTTGGCCAAAACTTATTTGTTTTATGTTTTTTCGCCCAAAAATGATTTTTTTTGTCAAAAAATTTGTCAGCTATTGTCTTCCTAATGTCTACTTTAGGGTGTCTACTTATTATATCAACTATAATATATACATATAACCATAATATTACAATCATTTAAAACTTATATTATATTATTGTTATGTTTGTTTTTATTTTAGAGGTTTTTTTTTATGAAAATTTTGGTGAAAAAAGTTTATTGGGAGTTATGTACATTGGTGAAAATGTATTTGGTTTTGTATTTGATTTTATTTTCAAAAAAAAACAAAAAATTTTGTAACAATCAAATCACGTAAGTTTTTGTCTGAAAAATTATGTTTATAATTAGTTAATGATTGAAAAATATAATATAAAATTTAAATAATACAAAAAAATAATCCAAAAGTGGAGAAGGGTGTAGAGTGGTGTAGCCAATGTAGCTGTCAGAAATATTTGGCCAGAAAATACCTGTTTGGTGAAAAATGGATAAGCCAAATGAGTTTTGACAAAAAAATTGGCCAAAATATGGTTTCAAAATAGAAACAAACAAAGCATATATTTTTCAATCATTAATTAATTATAAACACAACTTTTCGGACAAAAATTTACATGATTTGACTGCTACAGTAACTTTTATCTCTTCTAAAATAAAATCAAACACATTTTCATCAAAATACACAACTCCCAATAAAGGTTGTGTTTGCTTTATGTTTTCTTGACCAAAAAGAACTTTTTTTGTCAAAAAATTTGTTAGTTATTATCTCCCTATTTGTGTTTACTTTAGAATGCCTACTAATTACATAACTACAATATATATATATATAACCTAATATTATAATCATTTAAAATTTATATTATATTATATTTTTCAATCATTAACTAATTATAAACACAATTTTTCAGACAAAAACTTGCATGATTTGACTGCTACAGTAACTTTTGTCTTTTTTGAAAATAAAATCTAACACATTTTCATCAAAATACACAACTCCCAATAAATTTTTTCACCAAAAAAAAAAACCAGACAAAAACTTGCATGATTTGACTGCTACAGTAACTTTTGTCTTTATTGAAAATAAAATCAAGCACATTTTCATCAAAATACACAACTCCCAATAAATTTTTTCACCAAAAAAAAACCCCAAAATAAAAACAAACACAGCCAAACTTTTTCACCAAAATTTTCATTAAAAAAAAACCTCAAAATAGAAACAAACACCGCCTTTAATTTCCTGTTGTTTATTCAATATCTCCTTAATTTAACTTTTTAATTATTAAAAAAAAAATCACCACAAAAATCTATACATCTATAATTTGATAAAATTGTTTTCATTTCATTTACTTCAGGTAAAAGCAAATTTAAATTACACGTGGAATATCCAGTCTTATTAACTGATAAGAGCAGCTAGCTTCACCATTCTCAACAATGCAGATTACAGTGGACATATATCTTACAAGATCTTTTCCACTAGAACAACTCAATCTCCAAATGTTGTCCATTAGCATTATACTCCACGAACTTCACCCCCTCCTCCTGAGACTCTCTTCCTGAATTTCCAACATCAAAGAACTCGGGAATCTGAGGTGGCACAGCACATCGTATCAACGCCCAGTTTAAGCCCTCGAAAAAGGGGTGCCGTTTGATCTCAGCAGCACCCGTTTCTGTACCCAACCGAATCTCCGGTTCCTTCACTAACAGCCCTCTGATCAGATCCCGGGCCTGAAAACTAACAATCGGGCTATCAGGAAACCTCAAATTCTGTAAAATGACATTCGCCAACGTTTCTTCATTCCCAACACCTTTAAATGGCGTCTTCCCATAAAGAAGCTCATACAGAAAAACACCGAATGTCCACCAATCCACAGCACTGCCATGCCCTTCCCCTTTAATAATCTCAGGAGCCAAGTACTCGTGGGTCCCAACAAAGGAGTTGGACCGAGCCTCGGTTGGTTCAGCCACAAGCTGAGGTAATGATCTAGCATGGGCTAAGGCATCGGCTTTTAGCTTTCTTGCTTTTGCAGTGGCAGGTAAGAGCCTAGGGCTAAAGCATGACACCTGGCATGACGGTCCGGCACAGAAGGGGTCAATGCAGTTGGATCCTGCACATGGACCCGAGGCCCTAGGGGGCTCCATTGTCAATGAAGATGATTTAACAAGAGTCGGGTTGACAGAGCATCTAAGCGACAGGTCAAAATCTGTGAGCATGATGTGACCATCTTCACGGACCAGAATGTTTTCGGGTTTAAGATCACGGTACACGATTCCAAGCATGTGGAGATATTCAAGAGCAAGAAGGACCTCAGCAACATAGAATCTGCAAGAAGTAAATTTTAGAAGTGAACCATACAAGGGCCGAGATACAAATTGATATATCAGTCTTATTTTTATGGGATAATTACATGCATACCCCTTATCACGAGCCTTTGAGGTTTCGCAAATTACTAAGACACCCCAGACAACTCAAAAAACAAGAGGTGAAATTGTAATATGCTTTTACAGAATTTTACTAAAGGGCAAGTAATGGTAATTTCTCAAACTTTGGGGTGCTTTTCACAATTAGGGTCTTAATGTAATTTACCCTTTAATTTTTCTGAGGTATGAATCAGATATAAACCAGAAGTACATAAGTCTTTCATGCTTGATCATCTCTTTCACTTGGTTAACAGAGAATAACAAGAACAAAGCTAGAACAGTTCAAACGATTTCTACTGCACAATGGAAAGCATAAAACTAAGGAACCTTAAATTCTATACCTTGCCTCCTGTTCCGGAAAGCAACGCCCAGGCTGCTTCTGTCGAAGCACATGTAGATCTCCACCAGGACAAAACTCCATAACTAAACATGACAAATTATCCGATGTAAACTGGGCGTAAAGTGTAGGAAGAAACGGATGGTCCAGCATTCTGAGAATTTCTCTTTCAGTTTGGGCCCTAGTCATCTTCTTCCTTTTTGCCAAGAACTCATTATCCATTACCTTTATTGCAAAAGGGCAGTTTGTCCCGATCAGCTCAGCAAGATAAACTGTACCAATGTCGCCAGAACCAAGTTTTCTCAGCAAATTAAAATGATTCAAGCCCAGGAAACCATATTTTTTCCTTATGCAGCTGATTGCTCCCCATCTCACGTCCTTTGACATATGCGGTCTATACCCACTTAGATTGCTCTCGTCACTGAGGCTAGTGGTACTGCTACTAAAATCACAATTGCTGCTCTTTGAGCTCTGAGAGATATCCCCTTTCTCAATTGATTTCGAAGTCATGTTAGTTTTAACAACAGGAGTAGAAGGAATCGAGTCTAATTTGCTTGCCTCACATTTTCTACTATCTGTAAACGCTTCAGTACTGGTAGTTGTTCGAAGGTCCTTACTGGAATCGTTATTTGTATCCCTCAAAGAACACTGACACCTCTTGCAGATCAACTGCTCACTATTTACCTCGGAAGATGTTTCAGAATTATCAGCTGATGCTGCTACTTTCTTTGATTTCTTTATCACAAGATTCTTGTTTCTGATGACTGGTTTGACAGCACGAGAGGTGCTTCTAGTTGATTTCACTTCTTTATTGCTTTTTACTGCACTAGATGAAGTTACGGTCTGTAACCTCGATTTCTGTCTCGGCTTAGGTGCTGCTTTGTTGGCACAATCCTTGCTTACACCACTTGCCACCTTGTTCGAGCCAGAAATTTTCTTATCCAACTTTGAAACATTATCACATGCATTATGATGAGGCAGATCAGAAACTAAATTTTGTTTTTCTTCCTCTAAGGCAGCGGGAATTTGATCGGAGGACTTTGTCTTAGGCTTTTGAACGTCCCGAGGCAGCTTACTAGGAGAATATTTACCATTTTCTTCTTCTACAGGAGAAATTCCAGCGCTATATGCACTACCAGATTCACCAGATACGTCTTTTACACTCTCTATGTTTGCTTTAGCACTAAAACTAGAAGAAGAACTGGAAAAATCTTGATGTGAACGAGAAAGAGCTTCAGAAGAATATGAAGTACTTTCTTCTGCAGCAACAGAATTTTTCAATATGCCTTCTCCAACAGATACGTACAAATTTGTGGTTTTTCCAGCTTCAGACATCCTAGGAGATGCAGACGGCATTGATAGTCGTTTCATGGCTGCCACCTCAGCTGCCTGAGATATGCACATTCCTCTAAGCGCTTGTTTAAGAGAAACAGGTTCAGAAAATCCAATTCCAGGAGAATGATAGCCAGTACCCCTCATTGGCTTCTTCGAAGCGTTCCTCCATGAGTCAGAGAGATCGAGACTCCTGGATGTTCTCAGATTGACTGATTCGAAAAGTTTATTGATATCATCTAGCAAAGATTTGTTAGGTCCTTTTTTCAGAATAGGAGGCCTTTGCTCTCTGTCTTGTCCTCTTACTTGACGAAATGTTTGTGGTCGCTTAATAGTGCTCGGCTCGTCATTTACCTCGACTATTTCACAATTTCCACGAGAAGAACCCATTACGAGTTTCTTGCTGTGTGAGCGATTACTCATGTGAATTTAACACCAGGGAGGGAGGGATTTAAGTCTAAAAATATCACACTGGCCTGATTTCTGAAAAAGCCTATTGAAATCCTGTGATATAAGACCATGGCTATAGCATAAAGCTTTTCCTTGACTCGGTTGTGCAAATCTTCATCACCAGCCTGCATAAACAATCGATGAATACCGTGAGCAGTGAGTCAACGACCAAATAATGTTTTGATGATGAACAGATCAATACGCCACGGCTAAATGCAATTTATTACCACGTGCCATATAGAGTATTTGCTTCCCGGAACCCGATTTTTGTTTCAATTTTATATATCATCTGCAATTACAAGTCATATAGTTCTAGATAAACAAGTTAAATAGGCAACTAGTCAAATAAGTAGAAGTATGAACTCCATTATAAATAGAACGTCTACCATTTCAAATAGAACGTGCCATATAGAGTATTTGCTTCCCGGAACCCGATTTTTGTTTCAATTTTATATATCATCTGCAATTACAAGTCATATAGTTCTAGATAAACAAGTTGAATAGGCAACTAGTCAAATAAGTAGAAGTATGAACTCCATTTTAAATAGAACGTCTACCCTTTTTTTCGTAGTAAATTATCGAATCTCCACATCTGCTAGCTGAAAAATTATGAATACATTAACTATCAATCATCCAGTAAAGCTGTCAAGAACATCCAATATCCTTCTAGGTTGCATCAACTGATAATTATTAATGTGTTAAACTTAAAACAAAGACAATAAGTAAAATCAATAGCAAGAAGAAGAAAAATGAGGAGCAGAATACATAATAGTTTATCCAGAAATGGAAATGCCAAATTGGTTTGTAATTATGCAGATTAGTAAATTAAATTAAATAATTTGCAAAGAAATGCAAAAAATTATCACACAAACTAACATTAGGTCAGTATATAAATTACGAGCTGAAGCATAAATCATGAAATTAAATAAAAATAACAGATTTTACAAGAAATGAAGCATAATAAGAGCCAAAAATTAAAAACTAAAACTGTACAGAGAGATCAACAATAAGAATGTGGTAAAAGAATGGTACCTGAAGCATCCAGAGATCTACTGTTAACAGAAAATCACTCAAATTATTGTCCTATTTATTCTCAATAAATCCCAATGGTTACTTAACTGTGCTTATTTTTTTGCTGTTTTTTCAAAAGAAAACCCTAATAAAGAATATAGTGGGGGCTTTTGTAATTCTCAGAAGGTTATTCGGTGGACAAGGATGGGAGGTGAGCGATGACAAAACTTCTACTGTCTCTCTCACATCAATATATAAAATATATATATATATGTAGAGAGAGAGAGAGAGAGAGACTATTTTACACTATTTTCTCTCTTTCTGTGTTTTTCATTACACAAATCGTTGAATGGGGTCCCCACTAAGATGTACAATAGGCCCCCACCTAAATGGCTTTGGATTCGGATTTGCATGTAATTAATTTAAGTTTCTCTTATTTAGTTATTTTACCTGCAGAGATCTAGTGTTAGGTCAATCTAACCACAATGAAAACATAAGATATAAAATTAGTTTTGTCCTAGTATTTGACCCAAATTATGAATAAGCAAAGTTCTACCAACTGATTTATGTCCCGTTTAGGCGTTTGCGTATTTAATTCATCGAATAAAAATACGAAAAAATTATTAAATAAGGGTTGTTTTCTCTAAACGTGTAGTTATTATCAATGTCGTAAAGTTGAATAAAATATCATTCAAGCTTATTTGAATTATTGTGGCTTTTTTAAGTTTGTTTTAAACTCATTAAAATTATTAATCAGATCGAGCCAGACTAATCAAATGCAAATCGAACTCAAATAATTTAATTTTTTTTTCGAATTCTCGCTATTACAACCCAACTGGACCTCTTATCGCACGAAGAAGAAGGAAAAAATGTACAACCTAATTGAATCTCAATTGAGAGTTCATGGACCGGGTTAAATGGCACAAATTATTTCACAATTTGGGAGAATTTTTGTGGTATTTAAGCAATAATATTATTAATAGAACAAGTGCTACAAAAACCAAATGTCAGAGGTGTACAAGATCATGTGGTGCATGGCAGATTTTTGGCAAATTATGCACCTATTTATTCCTTGGTAGGGTTCGTCTGATTTGGACCTATTCGATGAGTTGGTTCATTGCCATAATATTCAAAATACCAATAATAAAAAAGAAGGTTAAAACCAACAGGGGTTGGTTCGAGTGGTAAGCAACTCAACTCCACTTAAACAAGATTTCGTGTTCGAGACCTTGTGAATGCAAAAAAACTCCGCTGGGAGACTCACCCACCATTGTTAAGTGTGCGACGCGAGTCGGATCCGGATGTAATCGGGACAAAAGTTGCGGTGAACCGAATGGGCAACCAAAAAAGAAAAAGAAGGCTAAAGAGTAGAAATAGAGTACATATGTTAGCATAATTGAGTTGATTCATTTTGTTAAATCATTTCATTTGCCCTCTCATTTCTTTTTTCAAATTATAACTAATGCCTCATAAATTTCGCCTCTTATCAATTAGGGTTGGTTGTTATATTAAGCTCCATCAAGTACATTTTGACCCAAGATCTCGATAGATATATTCTTTCCGAACATAGTTTGTCACTCTTTCTTGAGAGCGAACTAGGAGCTCATATGTAGTTGACACACTGAACTTGACAATTGAGTTATATTCATAATTACTCGTTCAACAGATATATTAGCTTCACATTTCAGCTGACATATGATACAAGCTCATTCAAAAAGTTCAAATGAAATATGAAGCTAATATATCTGTTGAACGAGTAATTATGAATATAACTCAATTGTCAAGTTCAATGTGTGAGCCTACTACATTCGATTAATTAACAAGTGGGGCATGTTTGGCCCCACTACCCCATGACACGAGAAAATAGGAAAAGGCACGACATCAACTAAGTCCATGTACATAAGCCATTCTGCCGCGCATAATTGAAATTCTATGGTGGATCGAGACTATTGGTCCCGGTCCACAAATCATCATTGGATCGATGGGTAATTTAGTAATTGCCCCCTAGTGGGGGATCCAATGGTGATTTGTGGATTGGGACCAATGGTCTCGATCCACCATAGTATTGCCCCGCGCATCATCTATTGTCACATTAATTGTTACATCATCCATTATCTTCTCACATCTTTTACTCCGTATGATAAGTGAATAACGTATGGTCTAAGTGTAATGTATTACCTTATTATCTCTTATGTAAAAGGTGCAAGGGTACGTATTCTACGTGGTGGATACATTATTTATACGTATAATTACCATGTCAATTTCGCAATGTAACACCATGAGTTCATTAATCCTCAATTATTTTGATTTTGCCCCCCTCTCTATCTCTCTCACTTAAATTAGAAAACCCAAAGATAATTGTCGTAAAAATTTGTCTCGCATCAGTAACTTTTCATTTCGAAAATATTAGCGTGACGATATTTTTGTTATAATTTGATTTGTAAGTTAACTTCTTTATTGTAATTTTAGAATTTTTGTAACTCCTAGTCAAAGATATCATGTCACTGGAGTGGTGACAAGCCGTTGGTACCTGCACGTAGGGAGACATCACTGCTTTAGGACTAGGAATGAAAGACGAACTAAACTACTCGATACTCGACTCGAACTCGATCGTTAAAAGCTCGTTGGAGCTCGGTTTGTTAATTTATCAAACCAAACTTGAACAACCTTTTGTGTTTGATAAGTTTTGAAGCCCGGCTCGATTAGTAAAGAATAATAAAAATATGTACAAAAAAATCAAACTACTCGAGCTCGACTCGTGTTCGGCTCGATTAAAGCTAGTTTGAGCTTGGCTCAATTAATAATCAAACAAGCTAAAACACAAACTTTGAAGCTATATTGTATCTCAAACAAGCTTGAACAACATCTCGTTCGATTTGATTCGGCTCGTTTACACCCCTATTTAGGATAGTGACTCTGTCGTGACTCCCAAAAGGACAATCGTTCTTTAAATCTAATTTTTTGTTATTTATTTATATATTATTCACAATTGTGCTTTATTAATGGTGATTTGTTTGTGATTTTGTAGGAACACAAATTTCAAGATTCCAACAGTTTTGAATTTATTGGAATAATTGGCAGAAACTCACCTATATAAGAGCTACAAAAAATTAAAGTTGATTAATTAATTGATCGTGATTGTGATAATTGCAATGTGAAAAAGGTTGCTATATTTCGATCTAGGCCCATGTTATAGATCATGGACCACTGGGTTTTGAATTTTTCTATAGCTGAAAGTTTAAAAGGCTTTCCTTGCATCATTAAAAGAAACGAAAAGTTTCCTTTAAATTGGCACATCGAGCCCCCCATATGACCAACATGATTAACCAAATTTAAACACACTTATTTAAGAGATTAAATGAGCTTGTGTCAGTACATTTAGAGGGTGTTTGGCTAAATTTATAAGTTTTTTTAAATATTTTATAAGATGTTTTCGAGCTTATAAGCTTTATAAATTTGTTTGTTAATATTTTTTAAAACAAGATGTTTGGGTCATATAAGCTGTTTTTAAAAAAGTAACTCAGCGTCGTCTTCTCCTAAAACATCTTATAAGATGTTTTGGATAAGTTTAGCAAACACCCTCTTATATCATTGGCCTAATTATTGCTGCTTTATCATGCTAAAATCATATTATTCACGCGTTACCAAAAGTTGAGGACTAGCAAAGACAACGTTATAAATCAACGTTATAAATTATAACTTATATAAGAAGGCAATTCATAGACTATATTCTGATAAATTTTTATAAGGTCACATGCAGACGCAGTTAACGTATTTTTCTATATATTTTCACAATGTTAATAGTAAAAAAATAAATTCACTCTTTGGATTTATTTCGATGAAATATTTTAGTGATGATAATAATAACGTGTATTAACATGATTTCATATAAGTTCAAAATTTGATTATGCTTTCACTGGTGATATAAATATTGATGTGAATTTAGGCAAAAAAATAAAAATATATTGGGCTAAATATCTGTAGGGGTCCAAATACTATTGGGCTCTTAGGTTTGGTGGGATAGCCTCAACTGGTCCCCTTTGAAAGTGGTCCATAAGATGATTATTTATTTTTAAAATTTTTGGAGTCAAGAAATTAGACTAGCTTTCATATATATATATATATATATATATATATATATATATATATATATGAAAGCTATTGAGATGGGTTGCTGTATTAAATATTATACCATGTTGTATTTGAATAGATTGTCAAAAAGTACCGAAGAACAATCACTTTCGTGCACAAATTCTTCTCCGGAAAGGGAATGCTTAGAAATATGTTCTCAACGATTGACTTTAAAATCTCCATATGTATAAAATATTATATTAAATATAGCGGTTCCAAAATGGTAAAAAGTTAGCCCAAAAGTACCTTAAGACGAAAGTCACTAGGTCGGCACAAATATTCAGGATAAATCAAAAATTTATATAAAACCAAGGAACAATGGAAATCACCTTGAATTGAAATTTAGATTATTATTTTTTGGGGTAATTAAAAGCAGGGAAAAGGGATTTTTGAAGGTGATTAAATGATATTATCCAAAAGATGCGTAACTAGAATATAGACTTTTTCTCGCTTGGTGATGTTTGTTTTGATCTTTGTTTATCTCTTGTTGCTTTTAATTCTGCGTCGTTCTCTTTTGTTAAACGCTTAGGTAATTATGCTGCTCATTGCTTGGCTAAAGCGGCACTGGATAGTCAAGAGCATGTTCTTGAACTTCCAAATTCAGTCGTGTCTTCACATTTGTTGAACTTTTATGTTCGAGTTTTAATATATCCTACCACTTTTCTCTAAAAAAAAACAAGAAAAAGGGTTGACCAACGTGATAGTTTATATGGTTGTGAATTAAAAATGACGAGATTGAATAATAACTTTTGTCCTTAGTTGAACTTGTCATTTCGACCTCAATCGAATTCATAATGATTCATGATCAAGTCTGCCATCGCAAGTGAATTCGAAGTTAAACAGATTTCGACCTCTAACAATATATAAAGAACATTGGGTAGTTATGTGTCAAGCCGAGTCCAATGGTTCAAAAGTGTATTCTGTGTCTATCATTTTAAGCAAGTGTGTTTGAGGACCACACACAATATACCTTATCGTGTAAGAAATATAAACACCAAGACCATTAAACTTGATCTAGCAAAAATTTTCCAGGAACGTGTTAGCCCTAAAACTCGATTACCATCCTATTGGTATTTGAGTATTGGGATCAATGGCCAGTTTAGTACATGAATATTGTCTCAACTCTCAAGTATATTTGGGCCGAATAGAGAGCTCAATCTAGTATATATATACTCATTTCAACCAACTCAGATGGTCCTCTAAATGAGTTCAGGCCCAAATCTGCATGAGGCCTGTATAATAAAGATTAACCAAAAATAAATATGTTTTTCCTTTTTTATTATGAAATATAAATAATAAGAGGATAAATTGTTACGATGGTGATCACCCGAAACTTGAGATCCTAATAAATACCACCATGTTGGATGTAATCACTCAGTTTCATCTTATTCCAAGTTAAACACATCGATATGCTTATATGTATTCATCGTGGAGGGGTATTGTTAATGTTGTCATTATACATAATATGATGTCAGGTTTAAATTCCACTGATATGGCAATATTGTCCGTTAATTATTGATAAAATTCATAATGAACGTGATACTATATAAAATCGTTTTAAAAAGAATGATATAATTTTATTTATTTATTGCTAAACAGAAAAAGAATTATTACCTTGTCTATGAAGATCTTGGTTGAAGATATTATCACTAAAGCTTGAAGTCGCCCTTTGAAACAGTGAGTCAAAGAAAGCCACGAGTAGTTGTGAAGGGATTGTCTTTTTTAAAGTAGAATTACAATCATGATATATATACATATATATATATATATATTCTATCATGGAAGATCCTTTTCACATCTAACAAAATAGTTTTCGAATAATTCGTTCACTTTGTATGTTTAGGGACAAATTTTTGCCCCACCATGAATCATCACGAGTGACGCTCTTGTATATGTTCGTATGCAAATTAATTCAATAATTAACTAAATGAATGCACTTCTAATAAATAAATAATTTTACATGCACCCATTCCGGAAGTCCTGTTAGTATCAAATATATGCTTCTTTTCCGTGATTAGGGTTCAATTAATTATCAAATGCCAAAAAATATAAATTACATAATTATGCTTAATTATCACATTTATTAGTCTTGTTCATAAGTGCTAGAACAATTTACGGTATCTCACCTAATACATATCTGTCCTCGTACTATAGCACCTTTGTCTTCTCCTAATAATTTTCACTAAAATTCATGTCCTGATGATCAATATTTGATCACCCTCTAATCTCTATTACATATTATAACAAACATACACTCGGTAATTAGGGAAACAATAAGGCTAGCATGAAGCGGGTTTGGCAAAACCCGCAGCCCGCCCCATTTACATATATTAAAACATGAAACCTGTCCCGTCCCGCTCCGCCAAATACCTATCGGAGTCGGGTTCAATCTGTTAAACCCGTCAGAGTCATATAAATTCATTAATTCACTTGGTGACTCGCCCCAACCCACAATGACCCAATCCAAATACGAACCTAGTGAAATATACCTCTTCATGAATCCAATTGAACTCTAAAATCTACTCATGATAATATACAAAAAATTCACATCAGCAATAACCAAATTGAGATCCATAAAATTCAATAACTAATTTTCAAATTCATAACCCGCCCGTAAACCATTTAGTAAAACCAAACTCGCCCCAAAAACGAGTTCTAATTGAATACCCATCTAACTTTGCCCATTGTCATCTCTATGATAGATTAGTTTATGACTAGTGTGACAGAATTTTGTACTTAACGAATGTAAATTAAATTATTGTAATCACTAATCAAACAAAAAAAATTAAATTATTAATTACCAAAGTAGAAATGAATGTGGGCAACTCCAAATAGAAAATTAGGACAAGCAACTCAGCAGAATTGCCACCAGTCAACTCGTGATACGGCACAGGATCATAATTCTTCCCATCGTGCCCACTGCACAGTCAGTACATTCAACGGCAGATCTATTGCCACGTGTCAGAGTAGGGTCATCTTCCCAAACGTTTCAGTCATCAACCAATCACAATCGCCCTACGGTGTATATAGATACATCTTAATGTATCTCGCCTCATTTTTCAGCTAAATTCCCAAAACCGAAAAAGAAAGCCAAAAACTCGACGGCGTATCTCCGACGATTATTCTCCGGTAGATTGATCCATAGCTGTATCGATTCAATGGCAGAGAACTCATTCAAATACGTGATCGTCGGTGGTGGCGTTGCTGCTGTAAGTATTCTGTTCATCGATCATTATATATATCAACTGTATTCATTTCATATATCAACTGTATTTTGAGCTAACTTTTGAATGCTGTTACTGTGTTTTGCTTATGGATGTATACTGGTCGATTGATGTTTGATTCGTTTTAGTACTTGTATAGTTGTATTACTGCTTCTATCTTTATCTTTTCCAATTTCAAATGAAAAAAAAATGAAGAAATAAGAGAGAAACTGTTCGCTGAAGTCAGAACTACTACCAGCTAGTACTATCTGATTAATTACGCTGTATATATATATATATATATATATATATATATATATATATATCTTTTTTCCTGATTTTGGATAATAGGAAAGTCAAAATATTCTAGATCAGTGTACTTCTCTTTTATCACTAGATTTAATTGCCTTCTCTTGGAAAGTACCAGCAGAAAGCTATTCATTTTCTTTTTCTGTTTTTATGTAACATTATTCTAGGTTTATATATATTTCAGCGACTTTTGCTAACTGTATGTTTCATTTTTTCTAATTTTTGTATGTGATTGCATTTTTTTTTTCGGCTCTAAGAAGTCAGAGTTCTGAGATAAATTGGAAATATTGATTAAAAAAAAATCCGACCTTATTAAATTAACTCCATCATTTTTTGTCATTGTGTATCTTTAGCCTCATGATTTTCCTCTTGTTTTCAAATAGTAAAAATAAAAATAGGTGAAAATCTGACTTGGTGCAATCAATGATTACTAGCAAGCATTACTTCACCCAGAAATTATATTTAATTTATCTGGCACAAAAGTAGTCTGGAAATTGTATCATAATGCTCATCGAAATGGAGTTGTTTATGCTTGCAGGGATATGCTGCCAGGGAATTTTCCAAGCAAGGAGTTAAACCCGGTGAACTGGCTATCATTTCCAAAGAGGCGGTATGCACCCCAATGCCATTTGGCAACAATTATTATGTTTCCTTGAAACGAGTTGTTTAGTACGTAGGCTTGACAGTAACCATGTTGTCTTCTCTGTAAATTGTTGATTAGCACGTGTATCAGGTGCATGTTAACTGCACCAGAGTATTTGGTCAGGGAAAGAGTAATTAATTATGTAGGGAGTTTTATTTATTCATGCTGCTATATTAGCTTATACAGTTATACTCATACAACTCACATCAATCTCTATCAAGAATTATTTGATTGAGCATAAAGAGATTAACCTTTTAACTCCAGTTGTTTCAAAACATTGTTGAAATGGAGAAGTTAATGTTCCATGCGATGTCTTTTCTTCTATTCTAGCTTCATCGTTTTCAAGTTTAACCATTTTTGCAATTTCATGATTTGGTTGGAGCTAGTACTTAAACAGAGACAAGTAAAGGGAAGCAAAATAGTATAAACCATTTTTCATTAAGTACTAACTTTTATAACTTTTTAACTGTAATTGAGTATTAGAAAAACCCGAAATATATGCATAAATTAACAAACACTTTTAGTAAGTTATTTCATCGTATCTCCTTAAAGCTAAATTGAGGAAAACAATATCTTTGATGTTTCCTCAATCAAGACCATGACTCAAATGGACACTTCATAAATTTCTTAACATTAGTCCCTGAAAACTGGATTCGTAAAAAACTTCAGGCTTTCTTCAGTTCATGCATTTCTTTCCCTATTTGTTCTAGTTTTCTTGGTGTTAATATTCTGGTTTTTGTGCTTTTAGTACTTTTATTTCTTGATGCATCTCGGCTGATGTTTGAATGCACTTGTTACCTACTCTTACCTTAAAATACATCTCTTCTGAAATTTTTATGCACACTAGAGCATTCTTGTTTCCTAGACTCAAAATGTGTTTTTCTCTATGTCGAATAGTTAATCACATGCTTAATGATGGTTTCAGGTGGCTCCTTATGAACGTCCAGCACTTAGTAAGGCATACCTGTTTCCTGAGGGTGAGTTGATTTACCTTCAGTTTGTTAGTCAATGATGAAGTTAGGGTGTGGAAAAACTGTTATTCCTAGTTGATGGATTATAAGACATCGTCTTGGGTAATGCGCGTACTCAAACAGAGAGGAGAGCTGTCCTCCTAGGCAAACATGCACACATGCGCATCATCGAGAATGAGGACATTTATTATGTCACCTTTGTGATTCACAAATTAATTACAATGATATATATAATAAAATTCCAATGGCGCCTTTACCTTTGACAAATATTTTTGTATTTGCTTCTTTATTTTCAAAACTTTTTCTCAAGTTTTCCATCCAGTCCATCCAAGTATTATATGCTCTGTCAGATATATCTTACAAGAAACAATCTTATTTTAAATTATATTTCCTCCAGGAACTGCAAGACTCCCAGGTTTCCATGTATGTGTTGGAAGTGGAGGAGAGAGGCTCCTTCCTGAGTGGTATACAGAGAAAGGTAAGACCGCTTCTCAATCATATATGTGCAAAATTATCTGCAATCATTTTCATCCTTTTTGAAGGCATGCATAAATGGAGCTTCTTCTCTCTCTTAGATTGTGTGATCCCTTACATGAGTTTTTCTTGATAATACAGGGATATCTTTGATCCTTCGCACAGAAATAGTCAAAGCAGATCTTGCTTCAAAGACACTTATCAGTGCAGCTGGCGGGACTTTTAAATATGAGACGTTGGTTATAGCAACTGGTTCTTCTGTAAGTATCATTTTCAGTGAATCTATCATATTTTTGTTTTTTGGTCTGTTTTTCATTTCTCATTGCATGTATTACTTTTTCAGGTTATTAAATTGACAGACTTTGGTGTACAAGGTGCTGATGCCAAAAATATCTTTTATTTGAGAGAAATTGATGACGCGGATAAACTTGTTGAAGCAATCAAAGCAAAGAAAAATGGGAAGGCTGTGATTGTTGGTGGCGGATACATTGGTCTGGAGCTAAGTGCAGCTTTGAAAATCAATAATGTCGACGTTACCATGGTGTACCCGGAACCCTGGTGCAGTAAGTTGAACTAATATATCCATTTTACGAATTGTCAATTACTTGATATTTTGGTTGATGTGAAGGCAACCAAATGATGTTCTATGAGCTGATGTGGTTTACTTATGCCGTACTTTGTACTTTGGGCTGTCATTGACTCTGCGTAATTACAGTGCCTAGGCTATTCACTGCTGGCATAGCTGCCTTCTATGAAGGTTACTATGCCAACAAGGGAATTAATATCATCAAGGGCACAGTAGCTGTTGGTTTTGGTACAAACGAAGAGGGGGAGGTGAGTTCTCAAGCATATAAAACTTATAATCATTTCTTGATTGATATTTTTCGACAAACTTTATAGAGTAAAATGTGCTAATTCTTTTTTCTCATCTTTCAGGTTAAAGATGTGAAACTTAAGGATGGTAGGGTGCTAGATGCGGATATTGTTGTTGTTGGTGTAGGTGGAAGACCACTCACAACCTTATTTAAGGGTCAGGTTGAAGAAGAAAAGGGTGGAATCAAGGTGTGTGACTTTACTCCTCATTTTCCATTCTATAAACTTGCCTCATTTTCATTTTAGTGCTTCCATTAGTTCCATGCTAACTAAGTATGTCCACCTTTACGATTGATGGTTACTCAAGGTTTAAGGCAAAATATTTAGCTATAATGAAATCATTGTATAGATACCAAGTATCACCCAAAAGATTTAAGAACAAAGAATTTTCGGAAAAGTAGTACCTGTTCTTGAAAATTCACTCGTTAATCTTAATTGTTTAGTGAACCACTTTTATGTCTTTGAAGATTGCAACAAAAATTTCTCAAAACATTATAGAGTTTCTATTCCGGGATTAAGTTTTTAAATATTGCTGACACCAACATATGTTTTTCATTTGTATGGGACTGCTCTGCACAAGAAATTGTTGTGTGAAAAAGCTTTCTTCTTCATGCTTATCAACCATAACATGAAGAAGCAATGCCCCAACTTCTAAGATAGGTTGCACCACCAGAGAGTCATTTTTGGAGGATATATAAATCCAAAGCACTTTGTCCTCTGCTATATTTTCGAAAAGCGGAAATTTATAGATATCATAATGGCCTTTTGTTTGCAGACTGATGGTTTCTTCAAAACGAGCATTCCTGATGTATATGCTGTGGGTGATGTTGCTACATTCCCCTTGAAATTGTACAATGAGATTAGAAGAGTTGAACACGTTGATCATGCTCGCAAATCTGCTGAACAGGCTGTTAAGGTATCTAACATTCTCATATACATAAATATGCTCTCTTTTTTTCAGTCTACTTAGCTACTCCTACGTGGCAAAAATCAACCTGACTGGGGAATTATTGCAAATCTGATATTTTTAAATGAAGCTACAAGACTGACTTAATTGTTATTCTGCAGGCAATTTTTGCAAGTGAACAAGGAACCAAAATTGATGACTATGACTATCTTCCGTATTTCTATTCTCGTGCATTTGACCTGTCGTGGCAGTTCTATGGCGACAACGTAGGTGAGACCGTTCTGTTTGGAGACAACGATCCAACATCTCCAACTCACAAGTTTGGAACATATTGGATCAAAGATGGAAAAGTTATTGGTGTATTTTTGGAGAGCGGTACTGCTGAAGAAAACAAGTCGATTGCCAAAGTTGCAAGGGTCCAGCCCCCAGTTGACAGCTTGGATCAGCTTGTTAAAGAAGGCCTCACCTTCGCTAATAAAATTTGAAGTCATTTTCCATTTTTGAATACAGCTTGAGGTGTTCTTTTCTTGTTGTATTTTTTCAAGCTTTGTGGTGGTGCAAAAGAGTGTTTCGTTTTATGGATTATTATAGACTATATGTCTACTGGCAGGGTCTCGTTTACCTTCAATAGACAGGATTTCTGTAACTGAACGTATATTGATACGGAAGTGAATGGATATGGCGTCTGTAGATGATGTTTATGCTTTAGCAACATGTGTTCTTGTTGCATTTATAAAATATGAAAAAACAAAAAAAAGTTCTCTGTTGCCACTTGCCAGAATCTTTGGGTACAAAATGGTATATGTCTTGAGGCTTGGCTCAATTTTATAGTTTTGTCCTTTTTGGCAAAATGTCTAAAAACTTTTGTTGAAAAAAAAGGGTAAAAATTATTTTGGTACCCGAATTTCGCTATTAATGTCATATTGGTACCTGAGTGTTCACAAATGACTCAATTGGTACACAAGATTTACCATAATAGTCAAATTAGTACCTCATGGATGATTTTCATCAATTTTTCCATTATATTTTTTCTTAAATACTATTATACCCTTATCAATTATTATGAAAAATATGAAAGTATGTATTATAAATTAGAACTTGTATTTATGTTTAATAATTATATTTTTTAAATCTATTGAATATGACTTGATTTTCCCCAAATATGTATTTTATGATTTTTATATGAAAATCTATTTTAAAGTGATAAATTTACATTTAAGTTAGCAAATAATTTTAACTTTGATTTCATGTAGAAATGAAAATATTATACCTTGTTATTATGAATTTATACGATAATAATAAATATTATACTTGTCATAAAATAGTTATTTTATACATGAATATATAAATGAGTAGATTTCTAAAAGTGTAAGATATTCAAATGAATAGATTTCTGAAAATGTCACGATATTGATTAAAAAACATTCATTTAGCCAACCAAGAATTTTTTCGAGATTGGTCCATTCATTCATAATATTAGACTCATGCTTTAATCGTTTATTATGTTTTAGTTTCTCTTAATTTCAAGTAAAGTCGTGAAATTGTGTATAAGAAACTAATTTCTATAAGGCTCTTTTCACTTCACCGACTTGAAGCCACCAATTTTCGACAAGAAAGAATCCAATGACCAACCAACAAGACTTAAATAATTATAGTAACCTTCTGTTCGGATTTGCAAGCAATATATTCCGCTTCCATTGTACTTTTAGCAATACATGTTTGCTTTTTGCTAGACCCTATCTTAATTATGTTGTTGGCTTGATAAGTAGATACCAAAGTAATTCTGGACATAATGGCAATACAGTTGTACATTATTTAATCTTAATTTACCCCCGTTAATTAGTAATTGTTGCTCTTGTTTACTATATTATTTTGCTAAGTTAATGTCATATCGCGCTTTTCAGGATAAAAAATATAATCACCATGTCCACCTAAAAAATCTTTTTGATTCCAAAATATTTGAATATATATATATATATATATATGTGTGTGTGTGTGTGTGTGTGAATGTATATACTCTTAGATAAAATACATAATTATCTTACACTTTAAGAAAAATACTTATTTATATACACATGTATAAAATAACTATTTAATTAAACATATAACAATTTATTATCATACAAATTCAAAATAAGAAGCATATAACGATTTTTTTCTACATTAAATTAAAGTTAATAATTTATTGTTGTTAGATATTATTATTGCTTTCCTAGTTAGACTAGTATTCTTATTAACTTATTTATCTTTTACCTTCTTTATAATTTAGGGTTTTCTTGTATTCTCTCTCTCTTGTAACTCTATAAATATGTTACTCAGTAATACAAGTTCCCTACTGGGTTTTCTCTAATCTAACATGGTATCAGAGCCATGGCTTCGAGCCATGGTATCTCGATCTTTCCCTTCCGCCATCCTCAAGTCGCCGACCCCGTCCGGCGCACCTTATCTAGTTTAGTTTAAGACAATTTTTTTTTCTTTATCTTTGTTTGTTGTCGCTGCTCACCCTTGGAAAAACAAGGACTTGGAGTCGCCGCCTTATTTAATGATTTTCAGACGAAACTGCTCCACATTGAGAAGCGTCTTCGTCGAACCGCCGCCTTATTTAATAATTTCAGACGAAACTGCTCCCCCTTGAGAAACGTATTTGTCAAAATCTCTCTACTAAGCATTTTTTATGCCCGTACTGTCGTAACATCTTTTCTCAGTTTTTTGTTCAGTCTCAATGTTCAAGACTTTCACGTTTCGACTGCGGGGGAGTGTTAGATATTATTATTGCTTTCCTAGTTAGACTAGTATTCTTATTAACTTATTTATCTCTTACCTTCTTTATAGTTTAGGGTTTTCTTGTATTCTCTCTCTCTTGTAACTCTATAAATATGTTACTCAGTAATACAAGTTCCCTACGGGGTTTTCTCTAATCTAAACTTTTAAATTTATCACTTTATTCCATATACACATGTATAAAATAACTATTTAATTAAACATATAACAATTTATTATCATACAAATTCAAAATAAGAAGCATATAATGATTTTTTTCTACATTAAATTAAAGTTAATAATTTATTGCTGACATAAACTTTTAAATTTATCACTTTATTCTATATACACATGTATAAAATAACTATTTAATTAAACATATAACAATTTATTATCATACAAACTCAAAATAAGAAGCATATAATGATTTTTTTCTACATTAAATTAAAGTTAATAATTTATTGCTAGCATAAACTTTTAAATTTATCACTTTAGAATAAAGTTGTCATATAAAATTCATAAAATATATATTTCAGAAAAAACATCAAGTCATATTCAATAGATTTTAAAAATATATAATTAGAAAACATAAATGGAACTTCTAATTTACAACACATACTTTGATATCTTCATAATAATGGTTAAGGGCATAATAGTCTTTAAAAAATATATAATGGAGAAATGGATGAAAATCATCTATGAGGTACCAATTTGACAATTATGGTAAAAGTTGGATATCAATTGAGTCATTTGTGAACACTCAGATACCAATATGACATTAATGGCAAAATTCGGGTACCAAAATAATGTTTACCCTGAAAAAAAAATGTCTAAAAACTTTTGTTGAAAAAAAATGTCTTAAAACTTAATGAAGATTAAATAAAAGGGTAAACGGCACAAAATCTCCCATTGTTATATAGAAAATGCAAATAATAAAAAGGGAAAAGTACACACAGACGCCCTCATTTATTGTGTAATTACCAACACTCCCCCTTACTTATTGAAAATTACCAACACACCCCCAAAGGGATCAATTTGTAAGATTTATAGGAGCAAATTTGTAAGAATTAGTAAGTACACAGGGGATGTAATTGTAAATTTTTTTTAACATGAGTGAGTGTGTTGGTAATTTTTAACAAGTGAAGGGGAGTCTTGGTAAATTACATAATAAGTGAAGGGTCTATGTGTAATTTTTCCTAATAAAAAAAATCATGTGTTAACGAAATAGACTAAACTAGGGGTGTAAACGAGCCGAGCTCAAGCTGAGCCTTGCGAATTTGCTAGGCTCGAGCTCAGCTCATTGGTTAAAAAACGATCACAAGCTCGAGCCGAGCCCAAGCTCGCGAGCTCTAGCCTGAATTGGGCTCGCGAGCCTGGGCCTCAAAGCAATTAATATATATAATTAATATTTAATATGTATATTTAATATATATATATATATATTTAATATTTATAATATAAAAATAAATATATATATAAATTATGAAGAAGCTCGCAAGTCGGGCTCGCGAGCTTTTTGCAGGAATAATTAGACTCGAGCTCGAGTAGAGCTCGAGTCAAGCCGGCTCGCTAGGCTTGCGAGCCGACTCGGCTCAACTTACACCCGTAGGCTAAACAATCCCTTGTTTTATTAAAAAGCCTTTTGTGAAATCTCAATTCTGTTAGAAGACGAGCTTGTTTTTCATGGATTTGGTTTGTTTCTTAGTCAGCATGTCTCCGATTTTACATTGAGACAGCCTTTGCTATCTTTTGTTTCAATTGATGCCTGTATTTTGTGACAGTGACATACTCCCGCATTTGATTATTATATAACTTCTTTATGTATGATTTGCAATTGGTTAGGATTGATCTTCTTTTGACTCAAGTTAAGAACAAAGATATTACGGAGCTCATTGCAGACGGACGCTGCTGGTGCTGATGTCGCAGTTGCTGCATCTGCATCTGGTGGCGCCGGTGCTGCTCCAGCTGCAACTGAGGCAAAGAAAGAGGAATCAGATGATGTAAGTCTTTCCTTGTATATATTTATGTTCATCAAATCATTAAATTGCATAGGTCATTGTCAATTCTCATCATAGCGTTTAGCTATCCTACTGCAAAGTATCCAATTGTGCTTGAATAACTTGTATTAATGTTTCAATATGTGGGATTTGCAGGAAAAATCTTTGCTAGACCGAGTACAGTGATCCTACTGTCTATCTCTTTCACTGTATTGTGTGCGATCCCCACATACAGTTGTGTGTAAGAGATAGACATAAAGTACATATATGGACCATTGAATTCGGTATGACATAATAATATAATATAGCCCAGGATTTGCATAGTAAAGAATTTTCCTTGTTTTCCAATATGGTGGTGTACTAGGAATCAGGCTGGTTCATGATAGCATGCAACCCTCAGGGCATCTCCAATGTATTACACCATTTTGGTGCAACTACAGTAAATGCACTCCAATGTATGTACCGAAAGGAATATTCTCTATATATTCATTTTTACAATCTCATTTATACTACTTTCCATATTTCACAAATAACATCCAACCTTTAGTTTCTTGTTACATATTCATCCAAAAAAATAAATTTTGTTATTTTGATTGTAATATATTTTGTTATTTTGATTATTATGTAATATTAATCTATGTTGAAATAAATATTTTAATATTTTAAATTTATATTGTATATGCATTTTATACTAGTTTTAATATATAATTGAGGGGGGGAAAATACCAAATATAGGACCTAGTTATAACTTTTTTAAAGTTTAGGGACCTACTTATATGGGACCTAATTGTAACTAATTATAAATATAGGGACTAAAGTAAAAGAAAACAATTTTTTTTTATAAAAAACAAAGTTTAGGAAAAAAAAAGTCACCCACGTCAATTTGGAGTGAATGCGCCATATATGGCGCAATACTATTCATGGACGCCAAATTGGCATGAAATGGAGATGGCCTTAGGCCTTAATTGGATATCATCCTCTACTGTGAAAAAGTGTTTTTTAGAGATTTTTTTTCCGAAAAACATGTTTGGTTAACACATTATTAGATTTTTAAAAAAAATAATAATATCTCAAAATTCTAGCTCATTAATTTTGAAGAAATTCTTGCAAAAAAGGAGAAAAAAATAAGATTTTTACTATCCATGATTTGACAGTTCACCCCGTCAATTAAAATGGTTTCTTCCGTCTATTTTTCGACACCGAAAGTTAAATTAATCACATATTCAAATGCAAAAAAACACGTCGTGTAAAATAAGATCCATTTTGCTAATTTTTTTATGTCTAACTCAATGAGTTTAACTAAGATATGTTTATGAAAAATTATATCTAAACACCAATTCAAACAAATTTCTCACAATAAGAAAATATATCACATCAATCATAATTATTACATATTTTTCTCAAAAAAAAAATCTCATCTAAACACACTTTTAACACTATATTTCTTATCTCTAAAAACACATTTTTCTTAGTTTTGGCATAAAAAAAATTTACGAAGATGAATATGATATCTAATTAAACCCTTAATGCCGTGTCTTCTGAACAGGATGCTTTCTCATGCACATTTTTGTTGTGTTATGTTTACTAATCTGCTATCTTTCCCTATGACTTTCATTTTCTTTAACTTGGTGCAGGATATGGGATTTGGTCTCTTTGACTAGAGGGATATGGTGTTTCTATGTAACTACTGGATTTTACTGTCCCTCGGTAGGTGCTCTAATTGACTGACTGTTTCCTCTTTGTATTTCATATATGGAAGTTGCTTGTGAGAAGCCAAAAAGTATTTCAAATTGAAACAACCCAATAGTTTTGACTAATTTTTTGATCCCATACATACATGTTTTTTTATTTAGGGAAAATTTCACACGCAAACTCTCTCACGTGTTGTATATCAATTACCGAAACCCCTCTCAACCTTTTAAAAATTACATAAAGTTCCTCTCATGTTAAGACATATTACACTGCCTGTGTATTTAAAAATTCTTACAAATTTACCCCCCAACAAATTTATCCCTTGAGGGGTTATATTGATAATTTTCAAAATGTGAGGGATCTTTTGATAATTACACAAAAGTGAGAGGGCTTGTGTGTAATTTTCCCTTTTATTTACTTTGAAAATTCTTGTTAGTGGTACTGATGCTCACTTTTATGTCCTGGACATCAGTAGAAGTATATTCGTGGAAATATCACAAAAGTATGATACTTGCTTCATTTTGTCTATCTCTGTTTTAGTCAATATCTATCTTTAATCCAATGCTGCTGACATATTTGGTTCTCTTTATTATATTTGTGGGACAATAGAATAGACTCGTTATTAATAAAATTGGCATGCAGAAGAAATAAATTTCAATTCGCAATTATCTATCACAAGACCAGCATTTGTTAGTGTGGGATAATAAACATATAAGACAATTATATATTTATATTGATGTTAATTGTTAACCTCTCAATTATTTCACATTTGAAATGAAGTCTAGTGCCTCGTATGTTCAAGGCATATATATATATATATATATATATATATATATATAATGAATTGAGATGTATTTGATCCATAACATATATATATATACCTTAAAATATGAGAAAATATCGTGTTGTCCTATAATTTTCTCGTGTGAGAATTGAAATATTTCATTGTTCTTTTTCTGAGATTATATTTTTTAATAGTATTTTCACTAACAACCAAAACCAAATGGTCAAAATTTTTGCTCCTTTTTTTTTTCTTTCACAAAAAAAATGTTATACTTGTCAGATGCGTGTCACTGTTGAGAACAACCCAAAGTGGGATACTGCGTAATGCACATTTATATCAAATTTAAATTGCACATCACATGTAAAGTGGAAAGGTACATAAATTAATAATATATATGTTGACAATTAAATCAACCAACACTAACATCAGTGACAACAAAAGAATCAGGAACAATATATCTATGTAATTTGATCAATCTTCGGATAAATTTTAAGATAGATCGAATCCATTAAAACCAGTCTATCTAACACCGTTGAATTGATTGAAATATTTTTACCATCTATTCAATAGTGTTTAATGTCGGTATCACCCCACTCTTCGAGCTATTGACAGTTCAACTCCAAAGGCAAAAGGTCTAATCACTTGCAAAAAAGTCATGTGGCTTAAAATGGCCACATAATGATAGAGAATATTCATGATCAATGGGAAATAATCAAACTAATAATAAATTGGCAAAAAGATAAATAGGTGAGCAAGAACTGAAGTTTATAACACAAAAAATGAATTCTTGCTTGGTGCAAAAAGAAAAGATAATTAAGAAGCGAAATAAAAGAATAATTGGGAGATGCTGATGAAATGGCAGTGGTAGATGCATAATAATTATTAAGGATAATTACATTCGCACTCCCTCATTCATGGTGTAATTACCAAAACCCCCCATTTTTGATAAATTACTGACATACCCCTATCAGGGATAAAATTGTTATATATTTATACTGACACAAGTGCAAGTATAATTTAATAGGGGTGAGATTATAATTTTTTTTATTGACAGGAACGGTTATGGTAATTTATCAAAAATGAAAGAGGTTTTGATAATTATACAGGGGTTCGATGTGATTATACCCATTGCAAAAAGACAAATGTGCCTTAGAATTTATTTGCCAAAATTATTGATCATTAGTTATAGATGTACCACATGATCAGTCCTTACAGTATCATCGCTGGCAACAATTTAGTGGATGTCATAAATTAGAATCTATGAGTTAATGTTATGGTGCAGTTGAAGTATTTAGTGTGAGACTATGTCAGATCGGGTGTATTGGAGCCGAGAGACTATGCCAGACCATGCATTTACGTTTGTATCTATTTTTTTCACATATTAAATTGTACAGTGTGTGGACTACACGAGTTTAAATTTCAACGCAATATGTGAATATTTTAAGAGTGTTATTCATACTTTATACTCTTTTGTTTTTTTTTGATAAGAGAGTTGTTCATAATTTATACATTCAAATAGAGCATGATATGATAATAAACAGTGATGATATTATTCCACTCATCAAAACAAAAAGAGAAACTAAAACAATAAATAGGTATGCATGGCTATCATCTTCTATATTTGGCTCTATTGTTAGCTTTAATTTATCCACCAAAATATAATATATCTTATCTGCCGCGAGATAAGTTTTACTTGATTCGATGTTACGTATTTATATCTGCTAATTTTTATATTTTTTTTCACTTTATACTGCAATTAGTTTCTGTTTAATTTGGTGTATTTAATAAATCAAAAAACGAAGATGATAATAAACTATATCTATATATATATGCATATGGGGTAATAGTATTTTTCCATCTAAACTATTCGGGTTTTTACACTTTTGTAAACAAATTTTTTTCTTTTACATTTTTTTATCCGAACTACATTTATTTTTACAAAACTTTATATTTTAGCTTTTTCCGGCCAAATAGCCGGAGTACTCCGCCGGGGTTCCATAATATATATCACATATGATCTTTTTAAGGATAAATATAAAACTTTATCAATTGAAACAACAATTTGATGTGGTTTCGCTATTTTGAATTCTACTATTCAAAATATTATTTCAACTTAAAAGGATAAAAATATTGAGCCGTAAACTCCATTAAATGTCATTTTTACCCTTAAAAGGGTCATATGCGATGTATATAATGAAATTCTGGCGAATATTCCACCGAAAAATGCTAAAAGTATAAAAATTTGTAAAATTCGTGTAGTTCATATAAGAAAGTGTAAAAAATAAACAAGTTTAGATAAAATAATACAAAAACCTTTTAGTTCAGATAAAAAAGTGCAAAAAAAATAAATTTATTTACAAAAGTGTAAACATACGAATAATTTGAATGGGAAAATATCATTGCCCTTTTATATATATATATATATATATAGTGTCATCTAAAGATGACGCTCATACTCTGCTACTCTAGTTTGCTTTTATTATATTTTGTCTTTACCACAACATGCAATATAAATATTAAGACATTCCAAGGACAAAGTCAAGGAACATATAATATAAATAAATAAATTGACAGCCATCAAAGAACATTGATAGATATACAAATTACATATATAAAATTTCATTTGGTTGGATGAATTATGGTCCCACCTCCCAAAAGGAAAATTCTAGGAGCCCGTACTGCATGCTTATTAATCAAAGTTAAAAGGAATCAAACTACGACTTGTTCTTCATTCCCTTGTCAAAAACCAAAAGCCAACAACATTTGAAACTTCAATTATTGATTTGTTTTAATTAGTTTTTGCAGACTCAAGTTGACTTTAAAAAATTTTACTTTTGAGTATTAGTTTGATGTTCAAATTAGGTGACTTAAGTACTTTTGTTGTTTTCCTAGAAATAATAAGAAATTTCGACAGAGGATATATTATTTTTTGCTTGTTGGATATTATTATAATAGAAAACAAAATCCTAGTTGGTACTTGAACAGTTGAGTGATTATTAATTTAATCTTAAATATTTTGTCCGTAGATTCAGTGTTGAATATAACGACTTTAAATTATATACGATATGACCGTACCAATCGGAATAGTTAACACTAGAACTATATAAAATTTATTCTACACCAACTAAATACAATATTATTTTATGTTATATTTGATAGGCAACAACCACTTCTCTACTTTTAGAATGTAAGTGATTAAGATTAAAAAAGTAAAATAAATAATATGACATTTATCATATACTCAGCTAGCCATATGATATATATATATATATATATATCATATGTCGATTTATGCTGCCTGCAAGAGAGGGAGCACTTCTCTTGGAGAATTTTAAATTTTATCTCCTCTACGACTCGAGATAGTTTGATTTGCTTTCCTATGGACTTATGCAAATCTTCTAGTTTCTCTATTGTTAGTTGTTCGTTGGATGTTGTTCGAATTGTGTCTATTAGGTCCTCTCCTCGGTTTTATTTAATTAGCATTTGTATCCATTTCCCTTCTTTTGAAGTGCCTCATGATGTATTAATATGGGATTTTTGACCAATTTCAATGCATAAGTTTATTATTTATCAAAACAAAAAAAAAATTAGAAAAATGAAAAAGACCAATTGTACAATTGTCCAAGAATAGAAAATGATTCACGTGGTGGACCGGGACTACCTACATATGTTCACAAGTTTTCATATAATCCAGTAATCCACAACTTGACTTGGAATAAAGCGGGTCATGATAGTCTTCCAAATATTGCATTTTTTAAATCAAATCACGTGTCTTCATCCTTGTAATTATTAAGCTAATCAACACTCTTGATAATCCATGCTAATATAATAAACACATAAATTTAATATATCCACATCTAATACATGCATACTTCAATGTTCAGTGCGTTTAGAATACGTTTCATATATTGTAGGGTTTGTAGGTGTGTTCACAGATTTACTAAACCAACCGAAAACCAAAATTTCGGTCAGAGCTTTAGCTTTTTTTTTTTTTTTTTTTGCAAAAAATTGGTTTTCGGTTATGTTTCGTTCGGTTAACCGAAAATCGAATTTTTTTATATAGTATAATATAGACCAAAAACTATAAAAGTGTATTTTCTAGTGACAACTTATAGGAAAATGAAGAAAATAAATTAAAATTAATTATAATTAAATTCTAATTATTTATTTATATTTAGTTTTCTTTTTTTCTTTTTTTTTCAGGATTTCTGTTCGATCGAAAAATCGAACTAAATCGAACCGAACTTTTCGGTTTGATTTTTGGTCTAAAATTTCGGTTCGATTCGGCCCAAAAATCGAAAGATAGATGAACACCCCTAATATATTGTATATTAATTCTCTATATTGTACCAATGAATAATGATTTACTATTAATAATATAAAACCCTCTATTTGTTCTTTTTCTTTTCTGCCAACAAGCAATTTGCAATGACATTGACCGCAAATCATTTCACTAAGCTTGCTATCTCTTGTGATACTATGCAAATAGGGGGCTAATTTTATGGTGGATCGGGAGTATTGCTCTCGATTCATTTTTTACCACACAAACACTTGAAGTAGGGTGGTTTACATAGAGTAGGTGTGTGTGAAAATTACCTTACTCATTTTGAATGTGTGGTGTAAAGTGGACCGAGAGCAACACTTCTGGTCCACCCTAGAATTATCCGCAAAAGGGGAGAAGTTTGAAAAAAAATATTTTGCTTGATTGATTAAGGGTGAGTTTCGCCCCATTTTAGCGTGATTTTAAAATAATTGATTTTTATATAACAGATTACCGCAAAAGGTAGAAGTTCTAGCTTTGCGAAAACGTAATTTTGTAACATAAAAAAGTTCAAATGAGATTATAAACAAGGGAACCAAACAATTATCAAACTAATGCTTGTACTCAGGGGCGTATTTATGTATGTCTAAGGCACTCGAATTTCTTTCCTTTTTTAACATATACATATTTTTTAATTTTAATTTATAAATTACATTAATGCCTCCATTTAATTTTTTAAAGGCCCCCCCTCAAGATCGAAAAATATCACGTTTTCTCCTTTTACTTTGAGTCCCCCCCCCCCCCCAAAAAAAAATAAACAACCCAAAATGCTAGCTATAACGAAAGAAGTATAAGAGTATAAAGTATGTCAAAAGTTGTAATTGAACCTATAAATATAGCGTACCATACCGTACCGCTGGGGGTAAGCCGTAAGCCCCCGCACCCCGCTTAAATTTTTTGTCTATTTGGCAAAAAACAAATTGTATAGCTATATCACAATAATCACGTCCCCTTAGTAAAATTTCTAGTTCCGTTCGTGGTGCCCCTATTGATCCAAATTTTTAAATCCACCACTATTTATACTCCAAATAAATTTTAATTTTTCAAGTAAACACATCCAAACCCTTTACATATTGTCACCAACTATGCTTAATATGGTAAGAACTTTATTTTGAAGGTAACATTAATTTTGAAAATCTAATCACCCGCATTATTACATTCTTTTTTTGGATAATAAAAAGTGATGAGCAGAGATGTGATGTATCGATTTGGAAAGATTTTAGAGCAAAATCTTAAATAAAATTTCCTGGCCACGAAGAATCCAATTGTCACACGTCCAAAAGGTGTTAAAAAAAAAAAACAATAATGGACCGCCCACATTAACAATACTTTTATGTATAGTAAAGTTTGACCATTAATTATTTGAAATTTGTAAAAATAAATACTTTTGAAAATAACCTTAAATGGGTGTACACTTTGAAAAGTAAAAAGTAAATGTTGCTTTAGAAATATTGCACAATATAATTTTAAGAAAATAAGTAAAACAAGCACATTCTCAAAATAACAACACAGAAATGTTATGATCAGAAACAATTTTAATAAGCGGATGAATTCCAACTCTACTGATAAAATTGAGACCTTAAAATATTAGATTTCTTGAGTTTTACCCTCATTGAAAGCGTATAAGTTTTTCTCTATTCCTATAATAATTGTTATTTGATTGATCATGATTGTTCGTTGGTTGCAATCTGTCGTAATTTAACATTCATGACATATCGTATAATCAATTTGTTATGACAATTCACGAAATAAGAGCATAAAATTAAAGACACAAGAATTTACGTGGTTCGGCAATTGCCTACATCCACGGGAGAGGAGAGAGTATTTTACTATTGATGAAAGAGGTACAAATTACAATGAATGTCAAAAGTATTGAACTAAAACCTAACCCCTGATTTTTCCCTAAAATACACGTGTACCGTACCTCTTCGCCCTCTTCAGAACTGGCCCTTTTGATAATGGGCTTGCTGCATAATTTGAGCCTAGGACTTTAAGACATATCACAACACAATTCATTAAAGAGAACAATTCTAATGAAATATTTTCACTATCCTTGTGTTTACACTTAAAAGTTAAACGGGCTTTTTAAGTTGAAAAAGCTCAATAAAGGAATAACCTGGAAATAACAATCAAATTGGGTCTGTGTTCGAATAAAGCCCAAAAAGGAATGACTTGAGTAAATTAGGATGGACCTTGGTTTAAAGAGGTCCAAAATCGAAGCATCTAAAAAATCGGAAAAGAGAGTATGGGCCAGATTCAGTGGAGGCCCAATAGAAACAATAGAGAGAAGAAGTCCAAGATCCGGGATTAATCTGATACCAGCAAAGGGGCACCAAAATTAAGAAATTTGAAAGGAGCAGTTGAAGGCAATTGAAAGCGGTTCCCAATGAAGAGGAACGTGGGTTCCCCAAGGCCAAGACATATAAGTGGCCAAGACGGAGAAAAAAAGGAATCAACAACTTTTACATTTTCATTCTCTTAGAATTAGCTCTAGTTTTAGGGGTAGTTTATAGCATAATATAGGAGTAGCTCATAGCGTAAATTAGGAGTAGCCGTAGAATAATGTAATAGTCATTTGTCAAGAATTACTGGGATTCGGCTACAAAGCTTGTATCCGCAGTTTATTTGATAGATTAATTTTATCTTGACTTGAGTTGTTCGATTAATTATTTTTACACTCGAAGTTCATAACCAAGGTAATCATCACGGTCGAAGACTCTCATTGAGTAATAAATTACCTCTTTTCAGATTTAAGTATTTGATAGGTAATTTTATCTTGACTTGAGTTTTCGTTCATTTTTCTCGTATTCGAAAGTAACAACCAAGAGTTAATTAAAGACTTGAACCACCATTTAGCGAATCGAACGCAGGGGTTAAAAGATAATTCTAAGTTGTGAATTATCAAGGGGCTTGGATCGACCAATAGAAATCCTTCCCAAGTCTAGTTTGTTTTATCGCAAAACAAGTTTTTGGCGACCACAGTGGGAGACGGCTTTGATAACTGATCTTCTTAAAATTTTTGTAAACAAACTCTTGTTGGTTATATAATGTCAGAAGAATCTCTCAGAGACGATTTGAGTGACGATTTTGACGCTCAACCTATTTCGAAACATAAGGTTAGAGCAGATAAAATGTACGAACAGTTTGTTCGGGTCATAAAACAAACATTAGCAAGTGCTCGAGATGATCAACGAAGAGAATTCGATGATCAGTATCGAGCATTAGCTCAAGAATCTGCCCGCATATTCACTGCAATTGTGCAGGATATTGCGGTAAGTGCTCAAGATGGGCTGACTCGAGAAGTTACTCGAGTGATTACAGAGTTGGGTGAAATTTTCAATCAAACGTGCGACGTTTTTTCGAATATGATAAATACCCAAGTAGCATTAGCACTCGAGCCTTTAATCAGCAGGCATAATATTTTAGTAAAAAAAGTATCTCAGTTAGTGTCGACCGAACCTAGGATTCGAACTAGACACTTGAACCCGAACGAAATTCCTTTAGGATATCCTCGCGCTCAAAATGTTCAATTTAAAATGTCACTCAATTCGAAATGTTACTCAATTCGAATTGAACCTAGGAGCTCGGAATGCTTAATTCGAGGTTATATCCTCGTGCTCAAAATGTTCGATTCGAAATGTTACTCAATTCGAATTGAACCTAGGAGCTCGAAATGTATACCCCTCAAAGAACAAAATTGTATGAACTAACCAAATCCTCGGGGGGCAACCGGGAATGAACCAAACGAATATTAACCACTCTCCACAGTCCCCAGAAGATCAGGGTTTCCGCCAGTAGAGGGCTCGAATGCAGAAGATTCAAAACGTGGCCCAAGACCACGTTGGTCTAGTGATTGACCCCGACAGTCAGAAGCCCATTGAGGAGCCACATGGGCGAAGCCAAGAGATGCTACCTTCGTATCTCGATAAAGTACTTCAAAATCCTTGATTATTAAAGAAGATAACTAAGAGATGCTCGAAGATGAAGGATTCGAGAAGGGGAAGTGATGTAGAACAAAAAGACGATGCATTTTTGGAAAAGTTTGAAGGAAGAAAAGTAAAAAATAAGCGAAAAATTGATGGTGAGACTTCAAATAGCCGTGACTTTTGATCTGCTTGGAGTTATGGGGCCCACAATATACCAAATCAAAGTTCTTTTCGAGAGGAATCCCATAGAATGGCTGGGGTTGTTTTACGGCTGACAAATCGACCCCAAATTCCATCGTTTAGGCCTTCGTTCGAAGTCGAATCTGGCGAGGAAAATGACGGATTCGAGAAGGGGAAAAAATTCGAGAGGTATAACCAGAGGGACTGTTCTTCGAGAAAGTGAACGACGAAAAATCAAGAAGTCGATACAGAGGAGAGAGAGAGAAGTTGTCTTTAACCAAAAGACGTGTCTTTTAATACACGTGAACTCAAAACGTTCATGTGTATTAGGGGGGCATCTATTTACACTTAAAAGTTAAACGGGCTTTTCGAGTTGAAAAAGTTCAATAAAGGAATAACCTGGAAATAACAATCAAATTGGACTTGTGTTCGAATAAAGCCCAAAAAGGAATGACTTGGGTAAATTAGGATGGACCTTGGTTTAAAGAGGTCCAAAATCGAAGCATCTGAAAAATCGAAAAAGAGAGTATGGGCCAGATTCACTGGAGGCCCAATAGAAACAATAGAGAGAAGAAGTCCAAGATCTGGGATCAATCTGATACCAGCAAAGGGGCGCCAAAATTAAGAAATTTGAAAGGAGCAGTTGAAGGCAATTGAAGGCGATTCCCAATGAAGAGGAACGTGGCTTCCCCAAGGCCAAGATATATAGGCGGACAAGACGGAGAAAAAGAGGAATCAACAACTTCTAAATTTTCATTCTCTTAGAATTAGTTCTAGTTTTAGGGGTAGTTTATAGCGTAATGTAGGAGTAACTCATATCGTAAATTAGGAGTAGCCGTAGAATAATGTAATAGTCGTTTGTCAAGAATTACTGGGATTCGGCTGCAAAGCTTGTATCCGCAGTTTATTTGTAATCCTCAATCAAAGAACTCTCATGGAGGTATAAATTATCATCTTTTCAGATTTAAATATTTGATAGGTTAATTTTATCTTGACTTGAGTTGTTCGATTAATTGTTTTTACACTCGAAGTTCATAACCAAGGTAATCATCGTGATCGAAAACTCTCATGGAGGTATAAATTGCCTCTTTTCAAATTTAAGTATTTGATAGGTAATTTTATTTTGACTTGAGTTTTCGTTCATTTTTCTCGTATTCGAAAGTAACAACCAAGAGTTAATTAAAGATTTGAACCACCGTTTAGCGAATCAAACACAGGGGTTGAGAGATAATTCTAAGTTGTGAATTATCAAGGGGCATGGATCGACCACTAGAAATCATTCCCTAATCTAATTTGTTTTGTCGCAAAACACCTTGTGAATTCAAACCATAAAAAATATGGGAGATTCTAGTTTAGAACAGGTCTAGCCTAACCCAATAGTAATTCACTTAATCTATAACTAATTATATGATAAATATAATTCACTCTTCTGATCAATTATATTTGGGTTGGATCAGACCCGATTGGGCTAGAGTTTTCCCAAAACAAATAAAAGAATTGTTAGCCGTGAATTAAATGGGTGTACCGTGTACGCATGACAGCGCATGATCGAATTCGTAATTGATGCAGTTTGAATTCAACCACTCCAATTTCGTCCACCACATTTTCTTAGATTCATTAATTTCTCATAATCATTAATAAAATTTAAATATATCATAACATAGCATAAGATTTTCTAGTGTGTGTATATATATTTTTAATAAATAAGTGATAAATGATTTATTGACAGATATGCCTGACATGAACTCCTCAAGTCTCCAAATCCCAATTATTGAGTCAAACACATATTTGAAATAAAGCTGAAAGATGGGTCAATTTTTTTTTTTTAATAGAAAAAAAAAATTTATGTAAAAGATGGATCAAGTTATTCGATTAGAGATTGTGGGGTAAAAGTTTGTTTGAGCACAATTCGTTAATATGTCAATTGTTAAATCACACTTGAATAATTTTTTGTGTGTTTAGTAAATTTGAAACTCGGCTCGAGCTCGACTAGATTAGTTAAAAATGGTAAAATATGTTTAAAAATTTAAGTTACTGAAGCTCGACTCTATTAGTTAAAAATGATAAAATATGTCAAAAAATTCAAGCTATTGGAGCTCGACTCGTGTTCGGCTCGATTAAAGCTCATTTGAGCTCAACCCAATTAACAATCAAATCAAGTTCAAACACAAATTCTAAAGCTCGATATTAATCAAATTAACGTAACAGCGACGTGTTCGACTTGACTCAACTTGTTGACGACCCTATTATTAGCTCCTATATAGAGCTAAAATACGAACCAAACTACTTGATACTTGACTCAAGTTTAATCGTTAAAAGCTTATTTGAGCTCGATTGTTAATATATCAGACCAAGCTTGAACAACATTTTGTACTCTATAAGTTTTGAAACTCGACTAAAGATTGACTCGATTAGTAAAAAAATAATAAAATATGTGGAAAAAATCAAGTTACTCGAGTTTGACTCGTTTTGGTTTGATTAAAACTCGTATGAGCTCAGTTCGATTAACACTCAAGCTCAAAAATAAATTTTAAAGCTTAATAATAATTCAAACAAGATTGAACAATTTATTATTCGTCTCGACTTGATTTGACTCATTTACGGATAAAGGTATTGTCATTTCTCAACAATAATAATAATACCAATAATAAAAAGAATGGTTCATGTTTATGCAACAAATCACATTAAAACTAAAGTCACATTATATTATCCACAAATGGTTGAATCCAAAAGCGCGCGTACGGATCCTTATTCACAATCTCGCGCGTAATGGTGAAGCACGCACATTATACATTACATTATAAAATTGACAGACAGGTAGGTCTACCGGGAAAACTCACCAATACATACATTATACATACAAAATATCCTCGCACTCTCTTCTCCAACTCCAAAGCTCTCTCTCTCTCTCTCTCTCAAACTCATTCCGATACCTCGAAACTGCTGATCGATTGAGTCTCCAATGGAGGTCGAAACTCACACGCTGTCCTCTTTCGATCTCATTTCGCACAGAAATCACTCCGAGTTCCTCAAATCTGAAATGTTCGGCTCCTCAAACGAGGCAGCTCCCGAACTGGAGGAAGTTAACGGTCAAAATGCGGAGAAATATGGTGAATCGGAGGCCGACGCTGCTCCGCCGACTCCAACCTCCGTCGCGGTCGGATGTCCGTCGAGTGCTGCCGCCATGAAAGTTCAGAAGGTTTATCGGAGCTATCGTACACGGCGCATGTTAGCTGACTCCGCTGTCGTTGCTGAAGAACTATGGTACGATCCGATTTATTTTTGATTTTTTCTAAACGCGTAAGCTTTACGACGATGAATATAGTTCATGTGTGTGTTTATTCGCGTGTGCATAAGATGTTGATTTTGTTATACATTATTGTGCGTGATCGATGTATTTTATTATTCCTATTCACAATCATGCCGAGAAGTTTTAAACGAAAATGGCGTGTAGTTGTTTTTTATTTTAACCTTTAATGGTTTCCTTCTCTCTCTCTCTCTCTCTCTCTATGTATATATATATATATATGTATGTGTGTGTGGCAATTGTTGTGATAATTTCTGTTTTGGTGATGAAAATTGAAGGTGGCGAGCAATAGATTTTGCACGGTTAAATCACAGTACAGTATCGTTTTTCAACTTGAAGCCAGAAACAGCTGCGTCGCGTTGGAATCGCGTCAGTTTGAATGCTTCCAAGGTATATATATTCAAAAGATTATTTAGATATGTTTTTAGTGTTCTTTTTCTACAATTGTTTTGTTTCCACAAATTAATCAAGAAACAGAGAATAACACTGACAATAGTAAAACCAGCAACAATAATTCACTTCAACAGTTGCTGCAGTTGTTGATAGTGTTTATTTTACTAATTAAAAAATTATGTGAACAGGTGGGCAAGGGTTTGTCTATTGATGCCAAGGCACAGAAGTTGGCTTTTCAACACTGGATCGAAGCCGTGAGTTGCTTCCTTTTTAATTATTTATTATTTTCCGCTGCGTCGTAATTCATTAGACGGCTGTTAAGTTTAAGATTTGGTCATGATTGATTGTAATAAACTAATAATTCTGTGGAGTTTGATTTCGATTGCTGTATGTTTGATGTAGGTCGATCCGAGACACCGTTATGGGCACAGCTTACATCTATATTATGAAGAATGGTGTAAAACTAATGCCGGTCAGCCCTTCTTTTACTGGTGAGGAAATTTTGAACTATGTTTGATGCCTAAAAGTTGAATCTTTTGGTTCTTTTGTGCTCAAAACAATTACTTGCAAATATTAGCAGTTTCATGTGAGGAGTCAAACATGATGGCTCCGTTAAACCACTCTAGCGTTTGGAAAAATTGAAATCGTATTGTTTTGCTGTTAATGAGATGTGATAGAATGCCAAGTCCGTGATCAAATATCTCATCACAAACTCGCGCGTCAGGATTGTTGTGAAAATCGTAGAATTAAAAGAAAGATAAAATGAGGAATTCAGTCAAACTTGTATTTTCGTTCCTGGATATTCGTATCTGTTGTAGTTGGGAGGGATATGTGCAATAATGTGAAAGGTTAATCATATAAAACGAAGCTACATTATTTTATTATTAGTTTGCTGAAATGTAAGGTCAGAAAACATGTTGAGTTTTGAGACCTCTGGATTATTATTTGTACAGGTTGGATCTTGGAGACGGCAAAGATGTTGATCTTAAAGAGTGCCCAAGATCAAAGCTTCGTAAACAGTGCATCAAGTATCTCGGACCAGTAAGTGATCGAAGTTTCATTAATTAGGCAGAGGCATTATTCTTTTAAAATTTCATTCATGTAGTAGATATATATGATTCATGAAGCAAGTGAAATGTATCTGATATAACAAGTTCATAACAAGTTACTGATGTAATCCTCTGTCTCCACTTTAATTTAAATTTTTGTGAATTTTCTCTCCATCCTTTTCTCAGTGGTTTGAAAAAACCGCTTTTGAGAAACAGTATTATTAATTCTTTTTTCTGTATTTGCTCCGATCAGCAAGAGAGAGAACATTATGAATTTGTGGCCGTTCATGGGAAAATTTTGCACAAACTAACTGGGGAACCCCTTGATACGAACAAAGGATCACCAGGATCGAAAATGATATTTGTGATGAGCACCTCCAAATGCCTCTACGCTGGAGAGGTGAGGTCTAATAGATATACATATCTGATGTTTCTCTTAAACCCCTGCCCCCTTTTTAATTCACTGAAACACTGAATCTTGCGATTAATTCCAGAAAAAGAAAGGATTGTTCCATCATTCCAGCTTTCTCGCTGGAGGTGCTACTTTAGCTGCTGGAAGGCTCATGGCAGATAATGGAGTGCTTAAGGTACTGTTTGGGGGAATTATTACAATCCGATATGTCTCCTTTAAGACAAACCTGTCTGTAGCTGATCCTCTTATATGCAGCAACCGATTTCGAATCAGCAATTGCAATTCGAATGCCACGCTTAACCTTTTGAAATTATAATAATGCTTTATAAGAGAGACCGTTTAATGATTTCAACCTAATGCAACCATGTTTAATGTTTTTCAGTGTATCTCACCTTACAGTGGACACTATAAGCCAACCGATGATAGCCTCGACATGTTCTTATCGTTTCTCAAGGAAAACGGGGTCAACCTGGATGAAGTAGAGGTAGCCACACCATTTTATGTTTGCTTAATACTCTCTTACACACTTTGATTATATACAGGTTAAACCTAATACTCCTACCTCTTTTTTTATCAGATACGGAAGGCAAATGAAGACTATGAGAACAGTGGAAATGGAAAATATGATACAGAAGTTTCATCGATATCAGATTCTGTTCCTAATGAAGAGGAGAAGGAACTCTCTTCAGACACAAATGAAGCTTCTAAGCCCGAAACTAAAACCGAGTACAAGAGAACTCTCTCTGGTGGTCTTCAGAGTCCTAAAGCAGACGTGCCAAGGACAGCACTACTCCAAAGGATAAACTCTAAGAAGACTGCAAAATCGAATCAATTGGGCCATCAACTCTCTGTAAAATGGTCTACGGGTGCTGGCCCCAGAATCGGTTGCATAGCTGATTACCCCGTGGAGTTGAGGTTACAAGCACTCGAACTTACTAACCTCTCTCCAAGAAGTTTTTCTCCAGTATTAACTCCCAGGAGGATTGCTGCTCTCGTTTCGCCTTCTGCTTGTCCATCAAGTCTCAGCAATGAAGAAGACATATAGTATGCCATTGTTCGGTTCTTATCGTTGTGCCTTTCGCTGCTGTTGGAATTTCTATCCTAGTTTAATAATCAATTATGGTCTGTTTATTCTTGTACTGCTTGTGCCGGTTTAGAATCTGGATGCAAGTAGCTTAGGGAGGGAGATTCTGTAGAAGTTGCTTTCAATGAATAAAGATTAGAAGCCCCACTTTGAGGTATAAAAGTATCACTTGATGATGGAAAATACTCGTATAGACCGGGTCTTGGGCTGATTAAAAAACAAGTGACGTGTGTTGTGTCTTTTTTCCAGCCACAAGGTGCATGAGTGGGGCCTAAGACCCGGTCCATACAAGTGTTTTCCCTTGATGATGGTCCAGAATGCATATGATCAAGTAGCGGAACAACTTTTCTGGGTAAAGTTTTTATTGCTATTGAACTGTTCAACCCAGATTGATGTAACATCTTTATCTTGTAATTATTCCTTGTTAAATGGTTACTTTAAGTGAGCCAATCTATTTTCGAAAGGGATAGCACATAGAGACGGGAGAGTGAGAGTCCAAGAAATTTTGGTAAGGAACGAGTTAATTCTTGTTAGAAATTTGTAAGTTTGATTCCCTGTCGACGTGAGACGGGTGTTCGTTGGTGATCATTAAGTATCTCTATTAAGCGATTTTGATTCCAAAAGTATTCCATGACTCGTGTTAAGTGACGGGAGTTTATTCTACCCAAATTTTTTTTAAAAAAGAAGGCTTCAGTCATTTTTGTGAATATTCTTAAGAGCGTCCAGAATTGACTGGTTCTCTTTTGAGATTCGGTACTGGTAACAATTAATTCACCGATAAAACTGATGGTTTTAAATACTTTTACACAAAAGGCGATTTCATTATTTTTTCCGTTTTTTGGAATTTAAAATTTTTGCCCCTTAGCGGAGCAACTCAAGCCTCTGTCAACCAAAATCTTGAAAATACAATTATATTTTATTTTTGATTATGAGCTCAAGTTTTGTATGTTGTCCTTGATCTGAGAACAAAATGTGATGCGGACTGATTTTGCACCATAAGTTCCGAAAAATTCTGTATACCTGCAAAATAATAAAACTTAGAAGGTGCGGCGAGAATTTCTTCGTTGATGCAGACAGATTTTGCACCATGAGTTCCGACAAATTCTCTGAACTTGCAAAATCCAAAAATTTCCCCGGCGTTGGCCCTCCAACACCCAAGTCGGAGAGATTCATGTACTGATTGAAGAAAATCCTCCTTCATATCTCTTTACCATGGGACACATGAAATCCTAACTCCTAAAAACTTGTTAGGCCTGAGCCATAATTTGTGCCATCAAATAATTAATTATGTAAATTGTTGGCCCATTAAATATTATTACCTACATCAAAACGTGCTCGAACTTCACTGAAACTAGCATTACTCAGAAAATGGAAGCCCAGACTTTGGTTGACTTGACTAATGAATTTGATAAAATTTTGAATTAAATAAATTTAAAATTTGATTATTTGAGGATGGTATAAATCATGAATAGACCAACATAGTGCTGGTGGAGTGGTAAGCAGCTCCCACCTCCGTAAGGAGGAGAATATAAATTCGAATTCCGGAAAGCGTACTTGTTGGGAGGGGGATCAATCTTTAATGCTCAAATCCCCCGAAAATTAATTTTGGGCCTCAGATGTAGATACTTTAGGTAAATAAAATAAAAATAAAAATCATGAATAGAAAACCCCACGCGACCGTCGACAAGGCTGCCATTACGAGGGTCCATTTGATGCCGCACCCGGTGTGGCGCACCAGTGCGGCAGAGGGTGACATGTGACATGTGTCACCCTCTATTATTTAATTATTTTTTGTTTGTTTTTTTTATTTTTTTCATTTGTTTTCTTTTAATTCTTTTTGGTTTGATTTGAAATTTGATAAAGTTCTTATTGTAATACTCGTCTATATTTGTATTTGAGTTAGGAGTGTACGATATCAAACCTTTTTTCTCTTTACATTTTTTCTAATTCTTTATTATTATTATTATTATTTATTTGAAATCAAGGAAAGATTTTTTTTGTCATACTCGTCTATATTAGTTCAGTCTGGAGATGCATACAATTAGATTCGAGTGGATTGATATTGAAAAGCCAACTCAACCGAACACATACGAGTAGACGAATATTAACACAAAATCAAATAATTAATCTGTAAACTAAGCATTTTGAGTAGGACTGAATGAAGGGTATTCAAATTATACGATGTTTAAAATAAAAACATAATTATAATAAAATATTAAATAGCTTAGTTTTATTATTGAATATTTTTTTCAACAAAACAAAATATCAAATATTAAAATATTGCATTTGATCGGCATTGCTCGGTGTTAAACAACTGAAAATTCAAAATCCTATTATGTTTTCATTACTAATTAATTCCAATATAGATGAGTACGAGGAAAATGCTTTGTCAATTTTTCAAGACAAAGAACTAAGAAAAAATATATGAAAAGTAGAACAAGACAAACAAATAAGATAAAAGTAAAACACATAAAAAAAAATAAAAAGTAAGAATTAGAAAAAAGCAAAAATAAAAACAATTAAATAATGGAGGATGACACATGTCACCCTCTGCCGCACTCGGCGCAGGTGCGGCATCGAATGGACCACGCAACTACGAGGATAGAAACCCTATCTTCTGCTGCTCAAGGGCCCCCACCCACTGTAATATCCAATCAATCACTGCGACATGCAATATCCTACTAATACGGGTGTGCCAATTGGCAAACAAATAGCCTCAAACGGAAAACACCAATGTTTGTAAAATCAAATAAATAATAGAATAGGGATCTGGGTCACGGTTGGACCCGTGAAAAAATAGATGGACCCCAACTACGTATTATATGTTACACACACTTATACAGTAATAATATATATAATACATAGTACATGTTCCACATATAATATATATTTTTTTTTTGGTTTCCCCACGGAATGTCCAGGCCAATTTTTACGGATCTCGATTAATCCCCGCTCGCGGTGAAGGATTTTGCTGTTTTTTCTTCTGCAGTACCTCGACGTGACATGATGCGTGGCTGCCGCTGACCAAGTATTATTTTGATATCGCTGAGAATCGATCCTGAAAGTACACCAGATCGACCCCAAGTTGTTTCAGTGGTAGTCTTATACCACTGAATCAAGAGACTTGGTTACACATATAATATATTAAATCACAAATAAATGTATTTACAAAGATATTATGCAATAATGCAAATGGATTTGTAAGCGTTATAATATATATTATGAAACAAATAAATCATTAAATAATGTAGTACAAATGTTATAATTCAAAAAGAAAGGCAAGAAGTGATGCATAATATATAATTATGAGTTATAACAAACACTTTCTCGTGGTGCATTGGTTCTTGATAACTACTCCAGCTTTATATTTGAGGTCAAGGGTTTGACATTCCTTGGCTTCTAGTTTTGCAATCTTATAAATTTTTTTTATAAAAAAAGAAAAGGGGAAATTGTTTAATCGCAAAGCTAGTCAATTAGTTCTTAAAAGTTTTAATATGGTTTGATATGGGTCGATTGACATTTAGGTTTGACCCCATTATTGATGTATTTGTGGGGTTTATGCAATTAAAAAATTCCACACGATCATAATATCGGGGCTTTAGAGACCTCCAAGTTAGGAAATTCACTCGGTTGCTTTTTTAGTGATCGGACTAGTTGTTCATTCTTCACCTCCTTTTGTTATTTCCCCGAATTTGGATCTTATTTTTATAATGCCTTTACTTTTGTACGCCTTGTAATATGGGGATGGTTTGACCCCATTATTGATGTATTTGTGGGGTTTATCCTCAATATTTATGAAGCATGATTATTGATTTATCAAAAAAAAAAAATTGACATTTAGGTCTATTAAATCAAATGATGGCGAGTGAGCTGGAGGCAAGATAAGATTCCTTACTTCCACATGAGATTATTGCTTATACCTAATTGTCTAAAAAAAAACATAATAATTATGTCACTACTGACATAATAAATGTGAAATTAAAATTCTTTGTATGTATCAAGACTTATTTACTAATCGGTTTGAACGATGTCACATCAACTTAATAATTATGTCATTGAGAGTACTGATCAACACGAAGAATTTTCTCATTTGAATATTTGATGTTCAATTTTCGTTGGGAATGTATATATCTAAGACAAATGCTATATAGTCCCGTTTATTTTTCATCATTTTTTTACCGATCATTGATATGGAAAGATATCTATTTGTTATGATAAATATAAATAACAAAAATAAAATATACATTTCTTGCATTCACTTCTTACCAAAATTAAAAAAAAAACAATAATTGATAGCATATAGCATCATTCTATATTAAAACCTATTTGTGTGGATTATTTTCTTTCTTTTAGTATTTGCCAAAAAAGGTGAAAAAACAGAAGTGGCTCCTGGCTTTGTATCTCCCACGTTGTCCCTACGTAGCCGAATCAAAGAAAAAGGGGTTTTCCTTTTGATTGTACCTTAACCCAACCCTTATTTTATGCAAACAATCAAGACATGCACACTCTTCTCTTCACTTGTCAAATTCCACACTCTCGGTATCCGAAAAAATCTATGTCAGATCGAATGCAATGATCCTAGTATTTATATCTCCCATTCAGTGAGATGTATTGTGTGTGGTCGGTCCCCTCATGCACTAGTGTGAGAGGAATAGACTCAAAATTCACACTAGGACTATTGAACTCGGTCTGACGTGAAATTACCCTGGTAATCCCCTCCGCACGTGACCCATGGTTCAGGCAAGTGCTGAAGTGGGCTGGTACTGAACTGGCCTACGCACGCGCCCTTTGGCGCCCACTTGCGTCTTTATGTTCTGTGCGTACTAGTACGGTTAAACAAGTAGAGACTCGATTGCCCTTTTTCTCTGCGGTAATTACAAAATGGAGTGCGGCGACGCTAGCAAACAGCTGCGCCGGGCGGCGGAGGTGGCGGAGTATCAGATGGTGACGTGTGAGTTGGAGGCGGCGGAAGCTCTGGCCGGCTTGGCCGGGTATTCCGGCGAGTTGGAACGGAATAGTCACCAACAACTCGTGACTGAAGCGGCGATCACTTCTTCGGATTCCTCTCAGGTATCTTTATATATATATATATATGTATAAGCTCGTGTGCGCACAAAAGTATTTGCAATTTTCGCGATTAATTTATCGATTTGTGTTTATCGTACGAAGATAGCTTTTTCTTCCTGTACGGTGATTTTTTTGCTTTTTTGCTTCCTTCCGGTGCAGTGGTAAAGAGGAAAATTGAAATCACACTGCTTTTAAACTTCAATTTCTTTAACACAATGCGGTTCAGTGCTTACTGCTTCGTCAATCGCTCGCTCTCCTTAGAAGTGCGATTGGAAGAGTTTCGATTATTATTGTTTTATCACGTTATAAGAAAGGTGCTGGTGTTCCTAATCGGATAAATATTACGATTTTGTCTGTCTCCAACATATTTGCTGTGGAATAAAAACAATTCATGATATTGAGTTTGGTATAGTAATTGTAATTGCCTCAGCATCCGCTAATTGATCGTCGCGATTCCTGGGAAGTTTCTTTTTTTATTGAATGGAAAATGACTTATCAAAGAGGATGGGGGAACTGTGTTTGCTTTTGAACTAGAAAAGAACACGTAACAGCACAACGAATATGTAGTAATTGGCCTTCTTGAAGTAGATAAGAATTCGTAAAAGCACAAGAAAATATTTCTGACAGGAATATAACTTTAGTTTTCCTTTTTCTTCTCCTTCTCTTTCTCCCATTTCACTTTTCAATAGCCGAGGGTTTGGGATGGGGTTTTTTTTTTTTTGGGGGGGGGGGGGGGGGCAACTTATGCTTTGTAATATGCTAGCTTAATTTTAAGTGATTTGAGATCTTGCTTTTGATCACCGTTTCTGTGAAAATCCGAGACAAGCATTTAGCCTGCTATGTAGTTTCTGGTCGATGACCTCATGAATCTTATAAGAGTTATATTGATAAATACATCCCGCAAATCATGTTAGGGATGCAATTTCTATTACCGATGTTACAAGGTACTCTTGCAGGAGTTAGCTGTGTTTTTTTTGTATGTCAGGGACGAGCAATAGCTGCACAACAGTTTTGTGGATATCAGAATGAGCGAACCGTTGGAACTAGTCCTAGTGAGCAGCTTTGCAGTACAAGTTCTAAATCAAATTTTGTTAGCAAGTTAAGGCCAAAATTGACAGAGGTAGTTATAAATTTTGTTCTGCTCTTGTCTTATCACGGTTGTTCCTTTTTTCTTTATTTTACCTCTTTTAAGTAAAAAAACCTAATCTATTCTCTCCTTCTCAGGCAGAGAAGGAAGCACGAAAGGTTCGTCGTATTATAGCGAATAGAGAGTCTGCTAGACAGACAATTCGCCGAAGACAGGTTAGCTTCATTTGCTTGCATGGGTTTGGTGATCAACTACGCTTCTTAGAGACCACTTTATATTTAGCTTGTTTCTATTTTTAGTGATTTACCATTATTTCCCAACTGGCATGGGTGCTTATGTAAGTGCATATTTACTGCTTTTATACTTTGATAAAATGTGCATCTTTCAGGAGTATATGTTGAAGACAGTGAATACTTCCTTTTTATACAGTAGTGTTCAAGTTGTCACCAATGCTGCGATAATCTTCTTGAAAAAAATCCAATATAACATTATGATCTAATACGATATCGGGGTTGGTGTTAATTATATTTTTGTTCTTCTCTGTACCAGGATATGTATCTGGAGTTGACCAGAAAAGCAGCTGATCTTTCGGAAGAGAATGAGAATCTGAGGAAGGTGACTCCAATCAAAACACAGGAGTATTAAAATAATGCATGAAGTTTCTTATAATTCTTTATTTCTTATTTATACAGGAGTATTAACATTAGCTCTCTTTTTTGTTTTCGATCGACAAATTATATTCTGGGGAGAAGATCAAGGAGCTGGCAGTGAAGGAGTATAATTCCGTGAAAGATCGAAATGAATTTCTCAAAGCACAGGTGAGTCGCTCCTTGACCCTTAGCTGTTTTGTCCAAAAATACACATTCTGTCATTGCTATAACTTTGCACTTGTCAGATGGCTAAACTAAAGAAAGCTGAACCAGGAGGAAGAATGCAGGAGGATCCTACAACATCCCGGGCCCACGTATCTAGTTCTGAAACTTCGAATACTCCAGTTTTCCCACATAACCAGCCTTCTTTAGTTCCTTGCATTTGGCCCTCAATTCTTCCATACACAGATGTTCTCCAGTTACAATATCCATCTCATTCTAATATCACAAATTCATCAAATTTTCCTAAACCAGAAATTCCCTTATTTGTAGTCCCAGTACCTTGGTTGCTTCCTTTTTTCCCACTTCGCTCCCATTCGGATACTAATGACACACGGAATGCTCACCAATCAAGCACATGCTCTTCTGCAGGAACTTTGGTGCATGAAGGTAACAATCAGTTGTCATCAAACCGAAATATGAGGGCCGAGGCTTCTAATTCTACAAAAGCAATGGCTGTGGGCAGTGTTCATGGAGCTGGATTTGCTTTGCCACGAAACAGTGGTGGTACATTATTTTTGCCTGAATCATTTAACTGCATAATGCCTACTGGAAAATCTCGGGTTGATGATACTTATGATGTCAATGTTGTTTCAGGCTGTGAGAGTATGAAACATCGTCCATTAAAGAAGAGTAAAGAGCCCATTATTTGTACCCTCAGAAAACCGGAGGATGTATTTGCAGCAGTTGAGGCGAGGAGGAGGAGGAAGGAATTGATGAAGCTAAAAAATCCCAATGACCAACATAATTGAAGCTCTTTGGTTCGTTTTCAGCTAAATTTTGTTCTCCTCCTTTTTCTGTACGTCTGTTTGCTACATTTCTCCCTGCTATGTTGATAAAGCTCTTTTATGAAATCCATGGTTATGAGATTTTGGACTGTAATTGCATTGAAGTTATCGGTTCTTAGCATTATTAGTATTGTATATGTATTTATGCTTCAGGAGACTAAAGAGTTTAGTATGTAATTTTTAGTTAGAATAGGAAACACGTTTATGCAAGGATTTAAATAGCAATTATATTTCCATCAAAATCAATTGTTAACAATGTGCTGAACTGATTTCCTATAGACAAGAATAGGGCTCTTAACATTATGCTTGGAATCACTCCACACTAGTGATCCAGAGTGGTGATATGACCTCTTATGGAAAAAATTACCCTTCAAAGTCACTTTAAATGATTTCTTCTGGTTAGGCCGACTGAACACCAAAATGTTGGGAGTGACCGTAATAGAAAGACCCTTTGGTGACTTCACTTTTGCCTTGTATATTGATTTACCATCCCCAACATTAGTAACAGTGCGATAGAATAGTGCTGAAAAATTAGATTGAGGATTCCCGACTTGCAGATGCATTGAAGGATAGTTGAGGCCATCGGTCCCTTTTGCACTTGGAAAGCTGGAGCAGTTGTACTTCTTACTGCCTGTTAGTAAGGCAATGTCTTTGTTGCTATAGCCCTCTTTGCACAGGAAACTTATGTAGGATCCTATGCCAATATCATAAATCAGTCCAGGATTCAATGCTTTTGTAGGATTCATTTGCCCTGAGCCGGAGGCTAATTCTGCTTCCAGTGGCTTTATCTTCATTGCTTTTGCTGCAAAAGTAATGCATATACCAATCACAAGATGAAAATAGTAGATTAATTCCTAGAAAGTACAGGGATATTATGTCCCAGGGGTGTGCATTGAGTCGAGCCAGCTAGCGCGGGTTGCGAGCCGACTTGAATAGAGCGCGAGCCAGCTTGATTAGAGATTGAGCCCAACCTAATGAGTCGAGCTTTTTAACGAGCTGAGCTTGAGACCAGTTACGCCTGATAAAATCTAATGAGTATATAATAATAATATATATAGTATATGTATATATATATATATATATAATGATTTATTTAATAGTTATCATGATATATTAAATAGTATACTCGAAATTAAAGAAAATAAAATAAAATAAATAAATATATATATATATATATATTAATCTGTATGTATTAATATATATTATATATACAATTTTTTGTTTGAGCTCGAACCGAACAATTTGATCAAGCTCGGCTCGTGTGCACCCCAAGTACTCCGTGGTCAATCACAACCGTTTGGTGTTGTACAGTGGAAAATATGTGATAGATCAGAGGCTCATAAGACTAATCAGTGTCCGTGTGTTGAACTAGGATTAAAAAGTAGAAGCCTACTGGTGGTCATTAGAGCAGATTTGATAGCGGCGGGTGACCAATTTGGATGGAAGGATTTGACATAGGCAGCAGCCCCCGAAACGTGAGGGCAAGCCATTGAAGTTCCAGAATCTACGCTGTATTTTACCACTCTTCTATCTCCTTCTTTTCCAGTCAATGTCGTGAATTTTGTATAGGCCGCCAATATAGCAACCCCAGGGGCAGAAATGTCAGGCTGTACAACGAAATATCACCTGAGAAACTCATGAAAATAAATAAGAAATAATTTCTCAACAGAAAGAACCCTCCTTACCTTCAGTATATGAGGATTTAAGAGTTGGGGACCTCTGGATGAAAATGAAGCTATAGCAGGCGCACTAATTTTGACAGTTCTTGTTCTGAATATGACTGCTTGAGCTGATCTATAAAAGATGTTTAAGAGTAACTTTAGCATCAGAAGCTGATAAACAACTATTAGGGTAAAGTTTAAGACGTGGATCATAATACTTTACCTAGTGGAATTTATGTACTTATCAATCTTTTGACCATCCTGAATAGTGACATAAGTTCCAGGTGTAACAGTAGGGAATGGAGTGTCTTCATACTGATGACGGGACATGATCGTGCCAGCTCCGCCTAGTTCATTAATGACATAATCTCCCCCGGCTCCCTGGCAATGTACGATATTCCCTTTCACTTTGTTCTTGATCAAAGTTCCCTCATAACAGGTACTGTGAGTACAATGTAGGATGGTGTATATGTTGATGAAAATTTCGCCTTCTATTGGATAAGCTCTTAAGTTGTTGCATGAATTCTAAGTTCAAAGATAATTTGATAAAGTACCTGGCATTTCCAAATATTGTATCTGCACTAGAATTTTGTGCAAGTTCTCCATTTGTCAGTTGGTACAACTGCTTTTTGGGTGAAAATGTGTTGACTGCAATACCCTGCCAAGAAATAATGAAACTAGTCTATTTAATGAAGCCTGGAATTTCGGATCCTATATTCTATTTTGGTACTTCATATCAAGATGTGGGCCGATAGGGGCGTTTTGTTATTTAGCGAGCATCAAAATTAAAATGAAAATAGAGTAGAGAAACGTACGGAAATCTTTTCTCCGTTGCCCAATTTGACATCAGTCTGAAACTTCCTGTCTATGGTACTAGCGGCGACCGTGACAACCCATGGTGCGGCATTCTGAACAGTTGATAAATCAGGTCCATCGTTCCCTGCTGCACAAACGGTCAGGATCCCTTTCTTCAAGGCGTGGAAGGATCCGATGGCTATGGAATCTTCGAACAATCTCCGGGGCGGCCCACCTAGGGATACTGATATGATATCCACCCCATCAGCAATGGCTGCATCAAATGCAGCTAGGATGTTGCTATCCAGGCAGAAACCCCAACACACTTTGTAAGCAGCTATTCGGGCTGATGGGGCCCCACCACGTGCAGTGCCTTGTGCAAGGCCGTATAGACTTGCACTGTGAAATATACCTGCTGCGGTTGAGGCTGTGTGGGTTCCGTGCCCTTCAAAGTCTAGTGGAGAAGTCTCATTCGGCGGTATGATCTTCTCAATATCGAAGAATTGTGCTCCAATGACTTTGCTGCCAGTGTAAAGCACGGTCGATGGTAAATAGGAAATAGAAGTAAATCTAATGCCTTAAATGAAGAATTCTTGTCTAGATTGAATTAGATCAACTGAGAGCAATCAAACCGTGCTGTAGGAGAGAGATCATATCATATCATATCATGATTTGACAACACCGTTTTGTTAATGGAAAATGGCCCCCAGAACTTAGTGGGAACATACAATGAAAAACTATGATGTTTCACAACCGGCTAAGAGTTGACACAACTTGGAACCACTCTTCAAAATCATCAAATTGTATTATCCATGCACTACCATCTAGATGACGTGGTTTCATTTTGGGCCATTAGTGTTTGTAAACTCTGTATTTAAGCATTTTAATTTGCAGCGTTCGAGCCGTATAATCCGTTGGACGGGGGCAAAAATCAATAATTATTCACTTCTAGAGAATGTACGAGAAATTGTGAACGAACTTGTTGCAACCGGTGAAGTTTAAACCCTTGGAACATTTGCCCTTCCATTTGGGAGGGGGAGGTCCAAACCCCTTATCATCGAAACTGGGCGAGTTTGGCCATATTCCTGAGAATAGCAGAAGAAAATAAGCACAAGTTAAAGCCTTGATCAGCTCATAAGCCTATATGGCAAATACTGGTCACAGGAAAAATTTCAGTATTCACCTGAATCAAGAAGAGCTACTATGATGTTGCTCTCAGTATGATTATTTCTCTTCACATTCTCCGGCATTCCAAGAAAATCCCATGATCTTGTAGTCAGAAGCTTGTGTGCCTTGTTTGGGAAGACCGAAATTACTCCTCCTTTCTCTGCAAAAATGGTAAAAAAAAATAGGGCATACATATAACATTTTGATCAAATTAAAGCAATATTCTCTAATTATATCTATATCGCCACGTACGTGACAATAGCTGTGCTTCGTGTGGCAATAATCGTGCCACGAACCCGTTGAAGCTCCTCCCATAGCTGTGTATTCTTGAGTTCCTTGCTATTGTTTCACTGAAATAACAAAATGGGAGATATATTAAACGCAGTTTTTTTATGCAGAATATACGCGTATGTTTAATGCTTGGTGGCATGCACTGGTTAATATAAAATTAAAATAGGAGTTAATTCTAGAGAAATTTATGAATGAATATTAAATAAAAAATGAGAAGAAAAATTATTATATATATGACATAATACTATAGGTATGTAATTAATTACTCTCCAATTGCGTCTGAAAGAAGGCTGTGGTGTACATCCATAAAGGACACGCTCTCTTCCGGCAGTTCTCCCATGTAAACAATATATTGCTGTTTGCATATCATCACAACATAATATCTCAGTTCATAATTCACAAAATTTTTAAACCAGAAAGTTTAACAATATTCGAAGAATTATTTAATCATCTCGATTTTCATTTTTCTTGGCATGTAGGAAAAATGACATGAATTAAAGGTGTACCTTTCTTTCATGGTCATTAGAAGCATTAATCTGCATGGAGACATGAAGCCATATATTGAACAATGTATAAAGTAATAAATTCTTTGATATCTTCATGGTACTTTGTGTGTGTGTGTGTGTGTGTGTGTTTATATATAATGGATTGAAGTGTATAGTTTTGGTAGCTGATAAGATATGGCTAAAAAGAGAGTCAATCAGCATGGAATATGGGATCTTTAGATTCGTCTTTGATCAGCTATATCTGGAAGAAGATTCACCAAAAGAAATCCCGATTCTTATGCGTTATAAACATATCCATGCATGTAGCAAAATATTGAAATGCGAAGAATATCTAGGAAAGCGAATCTCATCCGTTTTTAATTAAGATGACATTTATCCATGAATTATATTAGATAACAATTGTTTTTTGAGGATTGATATTTGAACTCCGAAAACAACATGATTACATTACCCATTTACAAATAAAAATCTAATAGTTCACAAAATCTATTATCTATTATCTACATTATATATTATGGCAGACCGGTGTTTGACTCAAATTATATATTATAGCAGAGTGGTGTTTGACTCAAATTGTGTGATTTTGACCCAAATTGTGTAATTTTGACTTGTTTGGCTCAAAATATATATTATAGCAGAACAAAATCTCTTATCTATTATCTACATTATATATTATAGCAGAGCAATGTTTGACTCAAATTATATATTATAGCAGAGTGTTGTTTGACTCAAATTGTGTAATTTTGACCCAAATTGTATAATTTTGACTCGTTTGACTCAAAATATATATTATAGCAGAGCGGTGTTTGACTCAAATTGTGTAATTTTGACTCAAATTGTATAATTTTGACTCAAATCTTGAATAGGAGTGGTCTTTTGCACATGATTTTTCTTGTGTTCGTTTGTTAGTTTTTAAGATTTGTTATTTTGAAAAAATTTGAGATTAGGTGCTGCAATTGTTATTACTACATCATTAGAGACAGTCTGAGCTGTATTATTCTTGGCCTTATATACTTTTTATTGAATGAAATACAATGACCGCTATTCCAAAAAAAAAAAAAAAACTCTAAACGTAATATTGATAGCAAATTTGAAATTTAAATTGTGTTTGCATATGGAAATTTCTTAAACACTCCATGGAAAAGTATTATTTCCTTAAGTTTCTTACCAAAATCTTCCACTTTCTAATTCGTGTAGTAAGAACATCTGAAAAAGCCTGAAACAATACAATTCATATTAAATTCTGTTTTCAAATGGATAAGTATTGTTTTTGAAGAAAAATCGGTCTTATATATCATTCAATCGGAAGTTTACAACGCCTGAAACAATATAATTCATATCGACTCAAACAATGTAGTAAGAACATCTGAAAACCCAACTATCAAATTTTTGAAGATAACAAATCTCAAGAACTCACAAACAAACATAAGAAAATTCTTGTGCAACTCCTATTAAAAGAAAGAAGAAACTCTCATTCGAGAGAGAAAACAACTCTCATATGGGAGAGAAAATAAAATACCAAACAAAATATCTAAAGCGCTATATTACGTATCATATGTCTTCATCTCGTCAGATCTATCTCTGTCTCTTTAGATTCATATCCGTCTTATCAGATTTGAAGATGTGATGTACATCTTGAAGAAAGGTGCTCCAACCCAACCTGCCGACGATGGTGGTAGTAGTAGTGGTGAAATAGACGACTATTTCACCAAGCCATCGTCGACGGAGGAAATTTTGATTCTCATTGATATTCTCATTGTTTTTTAATCACACTCCCACTCCTATCTACTATCTATTATCTAAATTATAGCAAAGCAGTGTTTAACTCATATTGTATAATTTTGATTCCAATTCTAATTTTTTGAAGTTTTGAATTTTTTTAATTATAAAATAAATCTCCTTGGCTAATGCATGATATATTATGGAGAAAGTTTAAGATTTGAATTTATAGTCAATGAATCTCATTAATTGGTATATATGACTAATTACTTTATATTTATGGAGCCCATCAAGTCTTAGTCTAGTGGTAAGATTGAGGCCCCATAATTTAGAGGTCATGGGTTCGATCCCACCATATGTGTGTGTTATTTCTCTACTTATATAGTAGTTCTTTGTTTCTAGTTTGTAACTCGTTGTTATTAATTTGTAATAGAAAATTGTTAATACGATTGTTGATTCGATATCCGGTGTAATGATGTAATCATTTCATTTAAAAAATACTTATATTTATGGTAAATCCGTAAATTCCCAAAGCCTCCTACAATTGGGTACGCTTAATGACAATCAAATCTGTAGGTTCAAACTTCAAACCAAATATAGATAGCAAATTCGAAGTTTAAATCTGTTTGCCTATGGAAATTCCTTTAACATTGCATGGAAAAAATTTAGGGATAACGACATTAAATCCTCCGAACTATTGATTTTTTCGCACTTTTTAGAGATACTTTTTTTTTAATTTTGCTTCCTGAACTTACGGGATTTGCAAATTCTTATATAAAAGCATACATCAGCAGAATATTCGCCGAAATTTGAACTTTATTCAAAATAAATTTGCACTTTGCATCCTTATTTTTTTTTATTTTTTTCACTTTGCATCCTCAACTTTGTGTTAAATTGCATTTTCTGTTGGAATATTCCACTGAAATATATATATGAATCTGCAAATCCTATGAAGTTCAGGATGTAAAGTGGAAAAAAAAAGTATCTCTAAAAGAATGCAAAAAAGTTAATAGTTCAAAGGGTTTATGTAACCGTTTCATTCAAAAAATACTTCATATTTATGGTAAATCTGTAAATTCCCAAAGCCTCCTGCAATTGGGTAGGCTTCATGACAATCAAATCTGTAGATTCAAACTTCAAACGAAATATAGATAGCAAAGTCGAAGTTTAAATGTGTTTGCCTATGGAAATTCCTTAAACATTGCATGGAATTTCTTTTAGGGATAATGACATTAAACCCTACAAATTATTGATTTTTTTGCACTTTTTTAGAGATATTATTTTTTTCATTTTGCATCCTGAACTTCATCGGATCTGCAAATCCTTATATAAAAGCATGTTTCAGCGGAATATTTGCCAAAATTTGAACTTTACCAAACAGAAATTTGCACTTTGCATCCTTAACTTTTTTTATTTTATTTTATTTTTATTTTGCATCCTCAACTTTGTGTTAAATTACATTTTCCGTCGGAATATTTCGCTGAAATACGCTTTTATATAAGAATTTGCAAATCCCGTGAAATTCAGAATGCAAAGTGAAAAAAGAAGTATCTCTGAAAAAATGCAAAAAAGTTTATAGTTCGAAGGGTTTATTTCCTTAATTTTCTTATCGAAATCATCCACTTTCTAATCCATTGATATTCTTATTGTTTTTGAATCACACTCCCACTCCTATTCATATACAATTGTACTGCTCCTTTCATGAAACACCATACAAAAGATTACAAGCCTTAATTGCAGAAAAAGGATTTAGTGAAAACCTTTAACCGAACCAATCCTCTATTTCAGAAAATAAAAATGTCTTTGATCCAATTTGAATACACATTTAGGATCCCTTTCTCAAGCAGAATAGCCGATGCCTCTGGATTTCCAAATGTTCAAAGGAAGCTAGAGGTAAAATCCATTGATGATAACTATGGTTCAACTTACTATCAGTTTTGGTCTTTTGAGTCGTGAATTTTCTTTATGCATTTATATATTAATAAAGATTTCAATGTTTTTTCTACTCACTTGATTGAGTATAGGAATAATGGATACAGGAATAGTACGTATTCGTATCATATTGTCAAATGATATTTTTCTTTTCTCGAGAAAATCATATGGGTAATTGTTTGGCTATGTATATTACTATTTACAGAATCTTTTCAATTTCATATTTTATTTTTTTTAGCCCTATTATATACTTTTCTATTGAAACTCCAAAAAAAAAAAGAAAAAAGAAAACGAAAAACTTATAGATGCTCAATATTTTTTTGTTTCTAGTGATAAGTATATTATAATAATGCTATTTAACACGAGTTTATAACAAATACTTATTGATTACGTATAGAAAAATCATTGTATCATTTTGTTCTGGATTTAGTTTGATTTATTGCTTAAGGAATTTGTTTTTAGTATTTGTTTACTTTGTTTTAGTAAAATACAAAGGAATTTTATTTAGGAATATAATGAATCTTGATATTTTAATGATATATGATGCTAGACCCTATACTTAGTAAAAGTGATGTTATAGAGGACCGAGGGGTAAAAACTATTTATGACCCTTAAATGTACCAATGTAACACTGTACTTGAACTTTCTAATGTGTACCAAATATGATATGACCCTTAAATGTACCAATGTAACACTGTACCTGAACTTTCTAATGTGTACCAGATATGATATTTTTGGTTAAATAAAAAAAATTATTTGCACCCACCACCTCCAAATTTTTATCTTCTATATAACAACCACCTCTATCAATACCCTAATTGTTTACAAATACATCTTTAATCAAATATTATGATAAAAGTCTTATAAAAGATCAGATTAATTCGTCAATACACTTGCAGAAAAGGTATAACACTTACAGTGCATGTTTTATGGAAATAAATTCAAAAAATATAAATTTATATATAATGTCTCTTCAATGACATCAAAAATATGAATGAATCCTAATTTTTATATTATAAGAATAATAATGTTTTCATATTGTAAATAGTTTACAATATTCCAAATGCATAATTTTACGAGAGACACAAGGAGACCTATTCCATTTGTTTGAAGGAGACTTAAATTCAACTATGAAACCCAAGTTAATAATATAATTAGTAATAGAATCTTTTTTTGTTTTGAAAAATCAAATATTAAGACATCTTTTATTAATTTTTTACTTTAGAATTTTATGAGAATTATTCATATGAAAATATGCCTTCCGGTTAATATTTTTAGATTTATGCTTTCTATGTAATTACCTGATTATTAATTTATACTCTTTACTGTTAACCATTGATTTTTTTTTTTACTTGATCTTAATGAACTATGCATATTATGGGGAAAATTAAAACTAGAGTTAGAATTAGATCTTAAGATTCACTTATTTATTAGTAATTGAATGGAAAAAGGAGTCAAGTGTTTCAGTAAAATTTTGTCTAAATAACTTATAAGGAGGCATTTATCGAAAATTCAAACTTTAGGGGAAGTGGGCATTATAAGAATGATTATATTTTCATATTGTAAATAGTTCACAATTTTTTAAATACATAATTTTAAGAGACACACAAGGAAGCCTATTCCTTTTGCTTGAAGGAGACTTAAATCAACTATGAAACTCGAGTTAGTCATATATTGAGTAGGGTATTCCTTTTGTTTCGAAAAATCAAATGGGAAGACATCATAGATTAAATTTTGACTTTAGATTGATATAAGCATTCTGCAAGAGAAAATATATCTTCTGGACTATATTTTTAGATCTATACATTTAAACTTATCAAAAAAAAGAAAAAGAAAAGATCTATACATTTAACGTAAATATCTAAATATTAATCTCTATTTTTTAATATATAAGAGTTAAGCTTTAATTTTGATCTTTTATTGTCTTAAGAGTCACGTATTTTTAAATAAGTGCATTGGTAAATGGGTCGAATTTTTCAGTAAAGTTTGTCAAATCAATCGTCTAAATATATTATAAGGAGGCATTTGTCAAATATTCAAAGTTTAGAGGAAGTGGGTGTTAAAAATAGGAAGTTTAGAGGGAGTCAATGTAAATATTTTTTTAAATGAGGAGTTTGTTATAAAAAGGTCAAATTTTGTACACCTTATAAGTTTTTTTTTTTTTAATTCAAGAGGAAGGGTTAATAGTTATCAATTGAGTCATAAAGATTCTATCTAACTTCATAATCGAGTAGAGCCAGAACTTGTGGCAGTCTGAATTCGAAGCCAAAACCCTCGACTTCAACGCTCGAGTGACAAAGGCTACAACATGATATTGGGTCATTCATGCAACCACCTCTCGGTCGACTAGCTCCAAAATCCTATACAAAGCAACCTAGCTCCCAAAAACTCTAGTACATCAAAAAGATAACAAAGAGATGAAGTATAAAATGGAGAACTAGAACACCAAATATATACCAAGTAATTTTTCATATAGTCATATTTATTCGCGATGTATTACAATGTTACATTTTGAGTAATATAATAATGATTCAATTGTTTGTAACAATAGAGGGAAAAAAATTAGACTTTTATTTGCAAAAGTTTTATAGGCTTCAAGTTGTTAAAAAATGAAATACGCCGTTTCATTAAAAATAAATGAACAAATCTTACCAACCGAAAAATGATATATGAGTATTATATTGAGGCTTGAAGTAAGGCAACTTCTATAATGCACCAACAATTCAGAAATTGCAGAGAAGCCCTCAAAGACTTGGTCAACTCCAAATTGAGTCCACATGAGTATGGACAAAAGGATTGGGCTCGAGAGATTTGGCCCAACAGCTCGCGCTGAAATTTAACCTATTCAACACCAAATTACAACGGCCCATATATCTTTCAAAATAAATAGATAATAAAACACACACTTTAATTCTCCAACTATTTGGCATCAACCTTCTGAATATTAACCACCCATTGACAGACGAATATTAGTCTACTTTATATCATTTTTCATATTATCGGATGTTGTTGAAGAGTCTATTTACCAACGCATGTGGATATATTGCTTGTTCTTTTCTCTCTTGCTTGTTCTTATTCTTACTTTGTTTCTTTATGTGGTGTGGCCCGTCAGGCTGCAGATTGATTGGGAAGAGAATATGAGGGTCTAATCAATAATTATTGGGCCAATGAGGCCACACAATTGACATAATTTGTCAAGTTGAGGCCCCGAGGTTATAAGTTCGAATATAACAGATGCATGTGAGTTGATTTCTCTGTCTATATGTTAGTTTGGAATAAAATTTGATGATGATGCTTACTTTATTAGATATTGCTTATATAATTAATGATTGTAATATGATGATTAATCAGTTCTTTTTTGAAAAAAAGAAGACAAGTATTATTGAGATAATTGGCATCTCTCTTGATGAAAAGAGGTCTTTTGTATTCCATTCACTTGTAAATAAAAAACAATAATCAAAATTCAAGATCTCTTAATCAATAATAATAATTATAATTTTACAATAAATTTATTTGAAAGGTACCATTTTTTCTTACTAAACACATGTTTCGTGATATAATTTGTTGGCCAAAAAAATATTTTACAAATTTTCACTTTACATATTTTTTTGTTAAATATACAAGTAATAGGTGATTATAAATTATAATTAAGCAAAAATATTAACAAATAAAGAGAAGCTAATTAGTGAAAATAAATTGCCAATGATGTCTTCATCTGGGGGTGACCAACGAGTTGAGCCGGCTCGAAAAAAACTCAACTTGAATTGAGCCCAAATATGCCTGTTCGAAGGCTCACGAGCATGAACAAAAAATAATATTTTATTTTTATTTTTTCATATATACAATATAATATTTTATGTATTTTTAATATATACATACATATAATATAATATCTTATAATATTATATATGTATTACTTATTAAATATTTATTATGATTATATTTAATTATATATATATATTAATACAAAATTATTAATGATAATATATATATTATTTAAAGAAAATTATTTTATTTTTTTCTGATCTCGAGCTCGAGCTCGGATCGGCCTAGTCAACTCAGGCTCGAGTTCGAACGAGCTCGAGCTCAATTTTCTCAAGCTCGTCGAGTTCGAGCCTAAAAATTTGGCCAGGCTCGGCTCATGGGCACCCCTATCTTCATCTAGTGGTGAGACTGAGCCCTTCGACTCAAAGGTCATGAATTTGATCTCACCAGATGTGTGTGTTATTCTCCAATTATATAGTAGTTTACTTTTTGTAGTTCGTAGGAAATTGGCGATTGATGATAGATTGATAGTTGATCTAATATGTGATATAATCACTCATTTAAAAAAAACAAGTACAAATAAATTGATTATAATAATAATCTTAAATAAATAATATTATTTCTCATTGATTAATCAGATCCAGTGACTGACACCGATGGACATTTTTGCAATACTTTACTCTGTATCCCTTATATAATTTAATCTCATAATTACAAAGTATAATAAGCCGTGGACCCGACCAGGTGTGAACGTGATTATAAATTGTGCTTTGTTTAATTTACTTTTATATTCTCTTATTTGTCTAATCGATGTTTCTTTGGAGTTACCAAAAGTACAAATACTGAAATACATAACTAAACATTTCATTTGCACTTGTGCAGCGTAATCAACACGAATTCTCTAAGCAATGAACTCTATTTTTTTCGTTATTTTAGTATATACTGCCTTGGATGTATTTGGACTTGAATATTTTTAATTAATTCCTCAAATTTGAGGCATGCAGAGAAACTGATTAAAGAATTTAAGGAATTAAATGGTTCAAGAGTTGAGTAAATCCTTTAATTGCGACAACATAGAGATATAATAATTTTCTTTTTCCCCTTTTCAATGGTTAAAAAGTGGGTGAAGGGTTATTGTCGAAGTAAGGGGTGCAAAATACCCAAAATTTAAGCCACATCTATTGCTGAAAGACGAGTCTGATCTGGGTCGTATTTCGTCGGACCTACAATACAACTCAAAACAGTCGAGGCTTGGGCATGACCCGACTCGGAGTTAAATAGATTATAGACTGCACTCAATGCTAGAGCTGCCTACATATCTCAAATGGGATCAAGTCTAACGTAGTTCAATTCAATTTGTGAATCCTAACATAAACCTCGTAATTTATAAGTGGGTCTACTCGGAATCTAGATCGAAGCTTGGAGCTCGTAGCTACAGTGAATCTACAGTGAATTCAGTGAATAGTGATCGTTTCCCTCCCATTAGTCATAGATGAGGGTATTTATAGTGGACACCGTGTACGGATGTGTAGTTAACACGTGTACTCGTTGGATCATGCCACGTGGATCGATCTAACATTTTTTATGAATCGGATCGTGGACCGACCCAGATACAAGACGCGGATCTTACTCCTCTTATGGGCTGTGCTTTGGTTTCGAGCGTGGGCCTTGGATTTTTTTCCTTAGTATATTAAACTAGTATGACCAAAATTGGGCAAATCATCTAGTTTCCCAATTCGTTAGTTCTTATTGAGAAAATGGAATCTTTTTCAATTCGAAGTAAGATTTAACGAAGTATATTATTGATCTAATGGGGTATATTCGATGCACACTTATCCTTATCTATCTAAATATTGTAATTTTGTGCATTTATTATTGAAGACAACTATTGATGTACGACACGTCTTTTAAGATTTGCCTTCGTGTGACAGGTTGTCTGCAAATGTCATCTTTTGACATACGGATCATTGCGCAATCCTGACTGTTGAATTCAAATTTCATCTTCAATCATGATCGTTCAATCTCGGTGCCTTCCCTATAAATATGCGGTAACACTGTCATTCTCAAGATTTTACTTTTTCGCACCTATATCAAATTACCCTTATAGGGAATAGTATACATCGAAGGTTCGTCGATCAGAGTGAGGTACTCTCCGCCGTTAGGTTCGTATTCTATTTGATCTGAATTATTTTATTTATTCTTTTAGCTTTTGTATCCTTGGCGTGGGATAGTTTGTCTATTCCTTCTGTTAATAATAATGAAATTTCTGATAGTAGTAATAACTCGAGTAATAATGATATTTTTAAGGAAGTCGATGCCTTTGTTATAAGAAATAACGATGCCCAATGTTTAGACTACCCCGAATTATCTTTAAGCTTGTCCTCCAAGTTTTCTAGTACAGATGACCGTCTTGTTCATAATGTAGGTTAGGATATCTTCATGGATAAAACTATGGAAGAACGCGATGAAGGGAGTAGTGATACGAGTAATAAGTCCAATAATAATCCTAATAATGAGATTGACCTTCCTGTAGATAGCGAAGGTGACTCCGAGGTTAATGCTAACCTTTTCGTTTTTAGCTCGAGAAAGGCTCAAAACGCATCGATCGTGGTTATCTAAGAGTTCAAAAATAAAAGCGAGTCAAATTGCTCATCTTAGGTCTACCTATCATATTCCATCAAACTATAAGATAATCATACCCGATGTCGAAGATAGATTACATCGCCCACCAAAACATTATAGGTGCTTTCACATAGCCCATCTAATTGCAGGTCTAAGGTTTCCTCTTCATGATATACACATCGAGATTTTAAATAGGTTGCGTTTGAGTCCAACACAGTTATTACCAAACTCATATAAATTGATAAACGGTTTCATCGTACTAATGACTGGGTTCGATGCAGTGTTTGAAAACAGGACCGGACAGCGAACCGGAAAAGTGATCGGGTCACGGGTCACCGGTTCAACCGTCGGGTCAACCGGGGTCGAACCGGTGATGCCATAATTATGTAATAAATAATAATTAATATACTATTAAATATATAAAATATGAAAAAAAAATGTATTTCCTATATATATATGAAAATATGAAAAAAAATATGTATTTCCTATATTTTGGGGGGCCAATTGCATATTTTTAGATTTTAAAGAGGTCAATTTCAGATTTTAGAATTTAAAAGGTTGAATTTCATTATTTTCAAAATCGTCCGGTTCAACCGGTCAAAACCGTTTGAACCGCGGTTCTGACCCCTGAACGGTTTTTTCGCATAACCGGACCGGTTTGATGGCCGGTTCCGATTTTGAGCGGTCGGACCGGCCGGTCCGGTTTTCAAAACATTGGTTCGATGTGGATGTGAGCTTCGTCGAAATATTATCTGAACCTATTTTTTGGTTCATTGCAGGCTTAGTCGAGCTCGTATCCATCCCGATGATTCTATTGAGTCTCTTGATACTTTTTCCCCATTTAATTATCTTTCCTGATTTATTTTTCTTGTGTTATGTATTAATCATAGCCATGGATGATTCATATGAAGCCGAGATGCTGGAGGAAACACGTACTGCTAAGGTGAAGAGTAAGAACAAAGGCAAGGCTCGAGCTGCCACACCAAGTGTCAGTGAGCGTAGAATCGATGAAATGTTGCTCCCATTGCCGAGCTCCTCGGAGAATATTAACAAAGATGGTGCTTCGCTGGGAGACAAGGCTCAGCTTGAGAACGAGGTGGATCCCATTCTTGTGGATAGCACTGAGGGTTCAGATATACGAGGCAAAGAGTCTGACACTTCAGCTAGAGTGAGGCCTCGAATAGTGCTCACCAGTCAAGCGAAGAGGCGAGCTACATCAGAATTGCAACGTGTTACCTCGACTGGTGTTCGAACATCCATTCCTGGTGAGAATTTCGAGTTATTGGATAAAATGAAAGCCCTTTCCCTTCAGGAAAGATTCGAGACTTTTGGTGGTTCGATTCGTTCGCCTCTGGACACGAGCCGTAACTTGTTGAAATCAGATTAGCGAGTTTATGTCGATTCTAGTATCGACGATGAACCGAGATACTCCGTGGCCTCTGAATTGTTTAGTAACATTTTATTGACTCATGATAAAGCCGGGGTGATGTCTAGACATCATATTGAAGTAGAGGATGAGGGAGCCTATCATTTGATAAAGTTTAGCGAAGTAGATTGCTGAGTTATTTTGATTCTTGTGCGTTTATTACTTCGATATACAGTAACAATATAAATTTATGCGTTGCTCCTTTTGATGCATTTTTTTTAGACTGAGCTTCACATGCACCATCTGTCTCTTGGTGTGTCATTTTGGAAGAGTGAAGCTGGAAAGAACAACATTAGGGTCGAAGAATACAAGAAGATGTTCGGGAAGGTGCGTGACCAAAGAGATACTGCCAAGGAGGCTTTGAAAAAGAAAGAAAGAACTTCGAGACACAGATGAGGGAGATAAGCCAGTCCCTCAAAGATGTGAAAAATTAATTGGCTGAAGAAAAAACTAAGGCGAAACAATCGTTCGATGCTGGGCGTGTAGTTGGGCGTCAGGAATTCGTGGTTTCCGATGAATTTAAGCAGACTATGGTAGAACAAAGGCTTGGTGGAGCTAAGGACTTTGCTTCGTCGAAGGCGCTCAAGAAAATTCTTTTGGCCAAATCCGCTTGCGACATGTGTGATGGATTCAACAAGGCCTTGGATTACCTGATTAGAGTACAACATCTGCCTACTTACTTCAATTGCGAATCCTTCGAAGAGTTTGCTTTGCAGAAAGCACTTCGCCCTTCGGTCTTAAGATTGTCTACGCATCGAACGTACATCGACTACTCTGAATTTGAGGGTCTTAGTAAGTCTTACTTTGTAGATGAAGATGCTAATGAAGCTGATGATGAGGGAGGGGATTCATAAATTTTTTAGTAATTTCAAACTTGAATTGCGTTTTTGCAGGCCGTAGTGCCTTGGGACAATTATTTTGTTGCATGTTGTCATATTTTGTTTCTTAGGTTGTGAAACAATTTGCTTTTCCTTTTGCATTTTTGGTCTTTTGAAACAAGTTTTAGATCGGTTCATCGCAGTGGAATCCGTTCTCGTTAATGAATATACTTGTCTCAGCTCGTATATGCATGTCATTACAAATCATATTCACTTTATTATATCTTGTTTGGAATTGTATGCATGACGTAGCCTACTTGTACTGTGTATTTTTTACAAGTGTTATATGGCATCGTAGAACCTACACATCAAACACCAAGTGAAAACTTGTACAGATTTGTGTAATCATTTTTCATCTGTCAGATCGTCGGATCTGATAGCTCGTATCCATTTATGAATGAAAAGTGAGTGCGAATATTAAGTAATAATGCAATTGTTAGGTCGTAAAAACATATTGGCGCATATTCTCGTAAAAGATAGAATAGGAATGTGACAATGGCATAATAGCCTAAATCATATGTTTTTGACAAAAGATTAAACATCCTTATATATCAACGATGTTCAGGTATAAAATTTTCGAAGGTTGTGTATGTTCCAAGGTCAAGGTAATTATTTTCCCTCCCTGTTTTCCAACTGATAGGTTCCTCGCTTGGTTACTTCGATGACCTTAAAGGGTCCCTTCCAGTTCGCATCAAATTTCCCCACGTGTTTCGAAACTTCAATTTTCTTTAAGACCAGATCTCCCACTTGGAAATTTCTTGATCTCATATTTTTGTTATAAGCACGGGCCATCGCACTCTTTTGCATGAGGATTTTAGCGTATGCTTTCTCTCTTTTTTCCTCAATGATGTCCAATTTGAAGTGCTGATCTTCTATGTTTCGTTCAGAATTGTTAAGCATATCATACAATGCAACGTGGTACGACATAAACCCTATTTCAGCCTGTATAACTGCTTCCGATCCATACACCAAGCAGAAAGGTGATTTCCCCATCGAACTTCGTGGTGTAGTTCGATAGGACCATAAGACTCCCGGTAATTCGTCGGCCCAGTTTCCCTTATTTCCATCGATTCTTGCTTTTAAGCCTTGTAGGAGGATCCCGTTGCATACTTCGCTTTGTCCATTAGCTTGTGGGTTTCCCACAGCAGTGAAGTGTTGTTGAATTTTCATTGCGGTGAACCAGTTCGTGACCATCTTCCCATTAAATTGAGTGCCATTGTCTGATATCAAAACCCGAGGAACTCCGAATCTACAGACAATGTTTTTCCAAAGAAATTTCATGATCTCACCCTCCGTGATTTTAGCCACTGCTTTGGCTTCGATCCACTTTGTGAAGTGCTCCACTGCGACGATAATAAATTTTCTTTGTCCTATAGCAGGTGGAAAAGGTCCTAAAATATCAATACCTCATTGGTCAAATGGATAGGCAACTTTGATGGGTTCCATCGGGACCGCATGTTGATGAGACAGATTTGAGTGCAATTGACATTCTTTACACCTTTTGACGAAGTTTGAGGTATCCTGAACAAGTGTGGGCCAAAAATAGCCTTGTCTTAAGATCTTTTGTGCCAGTGCTTGACCTCCGGAGTGATTTCCGCAGCTACCCTCGTGTATTTCTTGCATCACATACTGAGCTTGAGATGGTGCTAGGCACCGAAGCAGTGGACCTGCTGAGGACCGTTTGTATAATTCATTATCAACAATTGTAAACCTTGCAGCTCGATACATCAATCTTCGTGCATCATTCCGATTTGTTGGCATCTTTCCCGTTTCTAGGTATTGTTTCATCTCGTCTTTCCACGAATTTTCCTCATCCAACATCATGACGTTGATCGAATTTCCTTCCGATATCTCGAAGTGGTCCGAAGTAAGAAGTGTCATTTGCCTACTTTTCACACCCGTGATCAAATTGGCAAAGTTAGAGAGGGCATCAGCTCGATCGTTCTCCTCTCGAGGTACCTAATTCAAGGTTAGTTTTTCAATGCTTAGTTGATATCATCAATATATAGAATGTTCACTCGTTAACTTTTATATTATTCGAAGTAACGGCATGTATTATTCTTTTAACCTGATTCAAGGTTAGTTTTTTGTAGTTGGCCATGAGGCTCTTTACCAGTTGCAGATATTTGCACATCGTGCTTTCTTTTGCATCGTAAACTCTGCTGATTTGATTCGCGACAAGTTGTGAATCAGTGAATGCATTTAAATTCTTCACATTCAGGTTCTTTGCCATGTTGAGGCCTGCAATTAAAGCTTCATATTTAGCCTCGTTATTCGTCACATCAAAATTGAGCTTGATTGCGAATTCATGATCATTTCCATGCGGGTCTTGAAGCCATACTCTAGCTTCTCCGTGCTGACTCATAGACGAACCATCTACATGTAATAACCACTGTTCAGTATTTGAAATGTTTACATTGTTTTCGTACGATGATGACATCTCAACTAAAAAATCAGCCATGATTTGGGCTTTGACTGAGGTTCAAGGTCGATATTCAATTGAGTACTCACCCAACTTGACAGCCCATTTTACAAGCCTTCCCGATGCATCGGGTTTGGCCAATATCTGTTTCAAGGGTTGGTTCGTTAGAACCACGATATGATGCGATTGAAAATAGGGGCATAATTTCTTAGCTGCAGTGATCAAGGCAAGCGCCCATTTTTCAATTACAAGATAGTTCTTCTCTGCCCCTTGTAACATTTTGCTGATGTAGTAAACCAGACGATGTTCAGATTTGATTTCACGAGCTAGAACAGCGCTCATCGCTTCTTTCAAAATTGCCAAATATAAGTGGAGATCTTCTCCCAAGACTGGCTTTGTCAACAGAGGTGGTGAAGTTAGATACTTTTTTAGTTCGAGGAACACTTTCTCGCATTCCTCATTCTATTTGAAATTTTTGATATTTTGAAGTATCTTGAAGAAGTGCAATCCCTTGTCCGCACTTCGTGAAATGAAGTGGTTCAAGCTAGCCATACGACCGTTAACCTTTGGACTTCCTTGACCGTTCGAGGTGAAGGCATGTCTAAAATCGCCCGAATCTTTTTCGGATTAGCCTCTATACCCCGCTGGATTACCATAAATCCCAAGAATTTTCCTCCCCTTACTCCGAAAGTGCATTTGTGGGGGTTGAGCTTCATGCCATATCTGTTCATAATCTCGAATGAACGTTTCAAATGATCGACTTCCTTTGTGCTCTTCACGAGCATATCATCGACATATAATTCCATGGTTTTTCTAATCTCGTTTTTGAACATCATGTTCACGAGCCTTTGATATGTAACTCCTGAATTCCGAAGGCCGAAAGGCATGATCTTATAACAATATACACCCTTCGAGGTGATAAACGAAGTCTTATCACGATCTTCTTCCGCCATCATTATTTGGTTTAAACCTTGGTAGGCATCCATCATGCTTAAGAGAGCACAACCAGTTGTAGAGTCCACTAACAAATCTATTCGAGATAGAGGATAATGATCCCGAGGGCAAGCTTTGTTCAGATCCGTAAAATCGGTGCACATGCGCCATTTACCTTGAGCTTTTGGGACTAAGACCACATTAGCCAACCATTCAGTGAAATGGATCTCGCTGATGTATCCAATATTGAGAAGCTTATTCACTTCGGCATCAATTATGGCATTACGGCCCGGTCCGAAATTCCTTTTCTTCTGCTTAACTGGTTTTGCTTCAAGGTTGACATTTAGCCGATGCACAATGACTTAGGGACTTATGCCCTTGAAATCTGATGTAGTCCAAGCAAAAATTTCTTTGTTTTCCCTTAAAAAGTTAATCATCATCACTCCGAGGCTCGGGTCCATCTGTGACCCGATTCTTGTAGTTCTTTCTGAGTTTCTAGGATTAAGTTCGATAACTTTATGGTCCAATGGTTCAATGCGCGTGTCTTCCATTTTTTGTTTCTTGCTTGGTTCCGGATCATAGTTCAGAATCGCAATGGTGGAAGCCAATTTCTTTATTTTTTCTGGTTTTGTTTTTGTTGGAACTCGCTTCAGAGATGTGGTGTAGCACTCTCGTGCCATCTCTTGATTACATTTGACTTGTCCAATTCTTGCCTTCGTTCGAAATTTCATTTTCAAATGAGGCGTGGACACTACAGCCCCAAACAAATGTAGGCCAGGTCGTCCCAGTATCACATTGTACGCAAATGACGCATCTACCACAATGAATTTTATCATTACTATTTTTCTCGTGGGTTCGTCACCCAACGAAGTTGGTAGGTCAATTATGCCGATCGGGGTGATCTCGGAGCCTCCGAATCCAACCAGTGGAGTGGTCACCGGATGAAGTCGCCTCATGTTGAAATTCATTTTTCGAAGTACACTAAGGAGCATGATGTCAGCCGAACTGCCGTTGTCTACGAGCACTTTGTACACTGCAAAGTTTGCAATATCCATCTTTATTACCATCGGATCATCCTGTGGTCCTACCACATCTTCATAATCCTCATCTTCGAAGCTTATGGCTTTGTGCCTCGAATGCACAATCATGACATGTAATGTTTGTGCTCTTCCTTCGCGTGCCTTCAACTCTCTCGTGTATTTTTTATGAGCGTTGTGCGAATCTCCATTTGTTGGACCTCCAGCTATGGTGATAATTTCTCCATGAAGAGGTAAGTTGTTGTGTGCATTATTTTCTTCCTTGGGATATCGATCTTGACGTTCATCACTTCGTTTGTCGTCCCTGCGATCTCGGTTATGGTAATCGTCCCTTCTTCGGTAATTATCCCTGCCACGATCTCGAGAACGACTTCGATCTCGGCGAACTTGTCGTTCTGGAGATTTAGGCACTTCTTGCCTCTCTTGAGCCTTACGATCACAGTATCTTCTGCAAATATCCTTGCTTGATTAATCTCTCGATCTCATCCTTCAATTGGAAGCATTCTTTGGTGTCGTGTCCTGTGTCTTTGTAGAATCTACAATATTTGTTCGGGTTCTTCTTCTTGGCTCCTTCCTTCATGGGTCGTGTCCATATCAACATGTCCTTGTTCTCAATGGCCAATAGTGCTTGTTATCTTGATGTGTTCAACGGGTCGACCATGCTTGTCCAAACGATCATTCCTTGAGTTTTGGTTATTCTCTTGAGCTTTATCTTTCAACTGCTTTTGGACTCTCCGCTCTTCTCTCTTTAGCTCGTTCATTTCCTTAGCATATATGTATTTTTGAGCTACCACCATGAGCTTCTCCATATTGAAAGGTCTATCTCGAATTAATGCATCAGCGAAAGGTCCCATTTTTAAAGCATTTATCATGAGGTTGATTTTAATCTCATTAGTTAACCCTTGTACGTCAAGAGCTTCGTCGTTAAAGTGGTCTACAAAAGATCGTAGACTTTCATCATCCCTTTGTCGTATTCCAAACAAGTGAGTTATGGACTTGGCATACTTACGCTTGCTAGCAAAGTGTTATTCAAATTTTCGCATGAATTGCGTATAATCTACGATGCTTCCAGTAGGTAGGTGTGTAAAACCATTCTTGTGCTCGCCTTGTAAAGGTCGTCAGGAAAATTCTGCTATTTAAAGCATCAGATAGATTATGCATCGTCATCAGATTTTCATATGCGATCACATTAGTTTTGGGGTCATTCGACCCATCATACTTTGGAAGGTCGAGCATGCAGAAGTTCCCCAAAGACTCCGACAAGATTTCCTCACAGAAGGGAGAATTTTTTCTTTGTAGAGCTGATACAGGTCGGAAGATCTTCTTTGGTATGTTTGGTGAATCGCATACCTCTTCGTGTTCTTTGTTTTTGCCTTTGTTACCCTCACAAAGTGATAGGGTGTGGTTTTTATTCTCCTTTTCGGAGTGTTTTTCCCGATTGCCCCCTGATGCCTCGATGTCTTGAACCTTCTGAGCCTTATCCGTTTGTGGAATGGGCTGATGGAAGAGCTTACAAGGCGTAACAAGATTGGGGTTTATTGGTATGCGTGGCGTTGCCAGAGCATTAGCCAAGTATTCTTGTATAGCTTTTTGAGCACATTCTTGCATTCTTTGCTGGTATAGCTCGTGAGTCATAGTTATAATGGGTTCATCACCCCTAGGCTCGTCACCTAGTTCAAAGCCCGGAGGTGGTTCCACCTCGGGGTTGATCACACGATGTGCTGCATCGCCTTGTAGAGTCTTGTTTTTGCGGTTGCTCAATTCTTCCATAGCTAGAGTTTGATCGTACATCGAGACTAAGCAGAGGTTCCCACAGACGGCGCCAACTGATCTGGTTGTATTTCGTCAGACCAACAATACAACTCAAAACAGTCGAGGCTCGGGTAGGACCTGACCTGAAGTTAAATAGATTATAGACTGCACTCAATGCTAGAGCTGCCTACGTACCTCAAATGGGATCAAGTCTAACGTAGTTCAATTCAATTTGTGAGTCCTAACATAAACCTCATAATTTATAAGTGGGTCTACTCGGAATCTAGATCGAAGCTCGTAGCTACAGTGAATCTACAGTGAATTCAGTGAATAGTGATCGTCTCCCTCCCATTAGTCATAGATGAGGGTATTTATAGTGGACACCGTGTACGGATGTGTAGTTAACACGTGTACTCGCTGGATCATGCCACGTGGATCGATCTAACGTTTTTTATGAATCGGGTCGTGGATCGACCCAGATACAAGACACGGATCTTACTCCTCTTATGGGCTGTGCTTTGGTTTCGGGCTTGGGCCTTTATGCTGGGCCTTGGGTTTTTTCCCCCTTAGCATATTAAACTAGTATGACCAAAATTGGGCATATCAGAGTCCGTTATGACAAGTCTTACTGAGATGCGGACAAACCGAAACCCTTCAATGTAAAGATGATTGATTCATACATCATTACCATGTATAAAAGGGTTCAAACTTGTGAGCTTATTATAAAAAGTAACGAGCCAAATTGACTGATTTTTTATTGCTCATGATTTTGCTATAAAAAGAATGGGAAAATTCTAGCCCAAACCCGACTTGGCCGCACCCAAGTGTATTTTACAAGGAGAATAAGAGTGTATACACTTGTCATATAATTGGTAAGTTATTTTAAAAAATACACATAAATTTGGCTGAATCGAGAGCGAGCTAGAATTTCCCAAAAAATTGCTTGATACATATTATGATTATTATAATCGAGTTTCGAAGTTTCGTTAAGAGAAGAAAAGTCAGCTTTTTCAAGATATGCCATGACAAGGGCGATGTGTCCATAATATATCAGCCTTTCTTCTTATGAAGTATGAACTCTTCCCCCCACCCCCGGGGTAAAATAAAAGCTTGATAATTTACATTTTGATTATTTATTAATTTTCATAATATCTAAATTAGAACAGGTAAATTCCAGGTTTTTGTGTTAAAAAAAATGTGTGTCCTAGACTAGTTATGATTTTATTAATAAGCTTAAAAATAAAAATGTGTTTGGTTTGGAATATACTCACACATGAACGACATGACTTTTTGAAATCTTATTGTGGCTAGGTATATATACAATAGTATTTATATCATGGAATTGCTTTTATTAATGAGTTCGGTCTACTTGTACTTTTATTTTAGGCTAGGACCACAGACGCATATATGTCCTCCAATAGAAATTGTAATAATGGATTTCAAAATTGTAACATATACGTTCAAAATAATCTTTATATTTGATTGAAATAAATTGGTAGAATCAAAATGAGTGGATACGTTTATTAAAATGTTGGGTAAAAAAGAGAGAACATCATAATATGTGAAATAGTATCAAATTGGAATATTCCTTTTCAAATATGTTAACAAACAAGCTCAAGATTTTTGTATATATATAGGAAATGATTCAATTAAAATCCGTCCATATGATTTATATTACTGTTGAAGGCCGAGGAAACTTATGAATCACATGTGCTTTTGTTGGGCACCCACCCACAAAAATACCCACCAAGTGAGCCTCCTATTTTCCCATTGTTAAATCCTATTTTCAGAATTTCTTACCTATTTTGCACATGAAATGTATTTTTAGATCTGAAACTCAGAATTCATCTTTTGAGGTGCTGATAAAAGTTATTAGATGTACCTCTTATTTAAGTGACCAATGACCATATCCCAGTTCACTGATCAGACCAACATTTTGTTGATTCCGGCTTAATGTTCTACTAAGTAAACAAGTATGATGGTCCCAAATGGCATACGAAAGGGTCTAGAAGGGGGGTTGAATAGATCCTGAAGTCTTTTTCGACTTAAAAGATTATTCATATTAAAATTGGTTTGGACGCTTGCAAATATAGGCGCTTGGCTAAGCGTCTATTGAAGACTGTTTTTAGAAAGTTAACTTAAACTTCAAGATTTGAATACTATAACCGGATAGGTTTAAGAGTTCAGTTCTTTGATCAGTGTTAGTACAGCGGAATGATTTTATAAGTCTTCTCTTTGAAAGTGTTTAGCGTCACAAAGTTTTTGCTTAGTCGCTTATCTTTAAATCATTTTGAACGCTTAAAGAGCTTAGCGCTTGGTCAAGTGCTTAAGACTGATTTGAAAGCTTAGCGTTCTCTTTTTCCAAATGGTCGCTTAACTGTTTTAATGCCTTTTCAAAGATGTAATATGCAAGAGTAAGGTAAAGCAATAAAGCAGTAAGTGACACAAGATATTGTAAGGTTCACTGGGTGAAGTAATCTCAGCTACGTCCTTCTTCTCCTCTCGGAGGCAATCCACTAAATTGATTCTCGAAGAGTCACATAGAGACTTCTACAAAATAGGGAACAAATGGATGTCGATGGCTTGAGTTCCTTGGTCACACAGATTTCTGCTACAAGACACTTCTATCATCGGAAGACGATCTCGAGCTCCTTGGTCACACAAATTTCAGCTTCAATAAAGACCTTCTTCAACAAGCTTCTTTCACACAAAAATACTGCTTGTGAATCAACAAACTTTCTCACTTAGATGAAAGGTGTTGAGAGTTTTTGTCACGGGTTTGTTTGATGTTGGGAAGTTCAAACAACTTAGGATATCTCAATAGAAATTTAGGGTTCTTCTTTGAAGATGTTTGAGATATCTTTGACTGTCTTTGGAATGTATTTGAGAAACTTGAAGGATTTTGGCTATGGGGCTTCTAAGTTTTTCTCTCAAATAATTTCAGCAAAGTTTCGACCTTTTCTAGTGTATATACGTGTCTAATCTTGGTCTCTTCACATTGTAAGATTTTTGCTGAAGGGTACTATTTATAGTGGTTCTTGGGATTTGTCCGTTAGACACAATCAAGCACGTGTCTCTCACGCAGCGCGTCAAATAGTCCCTTTCTGACATTCCTGAAATTCTGCTGGTTTCGATTGGACAGGAGCAGACTTGAACTCTGAAAAGCTGACAATCTAGTCAAAAGGTGGCTTGTCCACAAGTCATACTGTCTTGTTACATTTAATGCACTTATCAAGCATTTAATGCATTTTGAATTTATTTCGCATTAGAAATAAATGTCCGTTGGTGATTGCATTTAAGTCCTTGATAACTTGAGTTTTATCCTTCAAGTGAATCTGAAAGCTGGACGCTTGAGTCGCTTGTCACTTGGATGCTTGAGTCGCTGGACGCTTGTCGCTTGGACGCTTGAGTCGCTGGACGCTTGTCGCTTGGACGCTTGAGTCTCTGGACGCTTGAGATTCATCAAATCGGAAACAGTTCTTTAGCGTTTGACGGACGCTTGGAACAAATCTTCATCTTCACTTTGACTTTGGACGCTGATCTTCAACTTCATCACTTAATAGACTCACACAAAACTCTATTAGTGATTTGGTATCACATACTAGTCTAAAATCTATAAAGATAAAAATTACAAGCCTAACAAAATAAGTAAACTTTCAAATGCTTATACAATATTTCTATGAAAGCATAAACTTACATTCTTTTGGGGTCTAACATGAAATCTTATCTTGTCATCATCAAAACATCTAACATGAAATTCCTAACAAAGTACTTTTTAGGTAAATTGTAGCTGAATTTTTGCCATTATTCATCCCACGAAATAGGTGATGAAATTAAAGACACAATAGTTATTATTAATAATTGAGTTCATCCGATGTTATCCACTTTGGTATGACCAAGTGATGTTATAAACTAAAAAAAAAAAAAGGTGTAGTCACTACAAAAAAAATAATTATTGCCCATATCAATATGCTATGGTGAAAAGTCCCTTTACCATGGTTAAAACTAATTGACCACAATTTTGCTACGGCTTTGGCCATGGTATTTGCAAGAATGGCCAAAACATTTACCATGACTTATAGCCATGGTCAATGTTTTGTTCATTGTAAGACTATTGACCTTTTTGGTTCATTCCTATTTCCATGTTTTGATGATGACTATATTATTTTATATCACTAACTTACCTTTCGTCCCTTGTAGGAATCCTTGCCAAATTGGAGATAATTAATGACATCTTCTCATAGGGAAAGTCAAAGATCTCATATCGCTGGAATTTATTTAAGGGAAGTAGCATGTTTATCTCTTCCCTTATTTGCTCCTTTATTATTTATGGCATCTAGATATTTATGCAAATCTCCCTTATCTTATATTAATGATTTGATCTTGCTACCTTATTCTTTTGCCACGTTTTTTGGTAAGAAGTCGTTATTCACTCTTCATGGAAAGGAGCCGATTTCTTTGATTATCTTTCCTTTTACTTCTATTGCTGATTATTTATATAAACTCATTCACTCTCATTCAGAAAGAACCAACGAATTTTGAAGCATTCTTAAGCTTACACTCATTACGTGTAATTCTTCTTGTTAGGTACAATCTTCTATTCTAGTAAGGAAGAAGAAGTACCAGTCGCTGCTTCGGAGTTCCACTTATCAAACACGAGTGATTAGCAAGAAGTTTTGGAGTCAAGTCTCTCTTGCAATCCATATTAGAGTAGTTGTGTGGAAATTCCATCTAGTTCCACACTTAGGCTCTAGGATCTTTTGAGCGTTATTTAAATCCTCATATTGAGTGTGTTTGTTATTCCTTTTTAGATAACATTAGTTGTTATTCAGTTTTCTTCCGGAATATGTTTTGGAACTTATATGTTCCACCTTTTATCTTTCAAAAAAAGTATTATTCAGCTTATAACTCTGATATTTGATAAGTTCCGCTGTCAAAATTTTAAATACCTAATTCACCCTCTCTTAGGCAATTCTTGAGTTACATTTGGCCTCAGAGCCAGGTGGCTCATTTCTAAGGGTTTAACCACCCGAGTTAAAAGATCTACATGGTCGCCTCTATTATTGATATGTATGCAGAGGGGCAATCTCACTCCCGTCCACCACTCTTCGATGGTTCAAATTATGCCACCTAGAAGAATAGGATAGAGGAGTATTTTATTTCCATTGATTTCAAACTTTGGAAAATAGTCATGAAAAGACCTACAATTCCAATGAAGAAATTGATGGACAAAACGTTCCAAAAGATTGGGATAACTTTAATAGCAGTTATGAGAAAATTCTACAAATGAATGCAAGCGTTAAAACCATCTTGTCATGTGCTTTAACTAAGGATGAATACAATCGAGTAAGCACTTGTATCTCAGCCAAACAAATGTGGGATATGCTACAAGTCACATACAAAGGTACCAATCAAGTTAAACAAGAACATATCGCTTTTTTCGTTCACCAATATGAAATGTTCCAAATGAAACAAGATGAGACGATCAGTCAAATGTACACTCGATTCATGCAGATCATCAATCCCATGGTCAGTCTTGGAAAAATCATTCCAGAAGATGAACAGACTCGCAAAATTTTGAGATCTCTTCCAAGAGAATGGACACCTAAAGTGACTACCATTCACGAAGCCAAAGACATGAATGTCATGACAATGGGAGAACTCATTGGTTCTCTTACCTCTCATGAAATGACTCTTATGTCTAAAGAAAGAAGTTCCGAAAAGAAAGATCTAGAATTCACTTACCTGTTTTTCAAGTTCAATAGAAATTCCTGCTGATCCAGAAGAAATGACTGATGAACAATTCAATGAAGAACTTGCTATGATCACTAGAAGAATGAAAATTCTCCAGCAAAGCCGGAAGTTCGAGCGCAATCCCAAATCTAACTTCCAACAAAGAGATCTTCAAAAAAGTGATAAGATAATATGTCACGAATGTTTTGAACTCGGTCACATCAGACCTGACTGCCCGAGACTGAGGAAGTTCCAGAGGAATGATCAAAATTCCTGACAACGAGCTCTATCCACACCTTAGGATGAATCTGAATCAGATCCATGCAATGATGAAGACAGTTGTCTTATGGTAAACAAACAGGTATCTATTGAATCAAAATCTGATTTAAATTATTTTGGTGATGATACCGCTGAAAATTCCGAATTTTATGACATTCTTAAAAATTATGAGAATCAGATTGAAAAATTGATTTATAAGAATAAATTGCTTCAAAGTCAGCTCAAAAAATTCTCTTTAAAAAAGGCTAAATTGGAACAAAAATTTGATGATCTCATGAAAGATAAACATTGCCATGATAAAGAAAAGAAGTATCTATCTGAAGAAAACACTTCTGTGTGGAAACAAGTTTCTGATTTGAAAAAGCAAGTCAAAGGAAAAGATGTCATGCATACCCCACATATACATCCAAATCATACTTGTCATGCGTCTACTTCCAGAACATGTTCTAACACTAAATTTGTGAAAACTACTGGTGATCATGCTCATCGTGCTAAAACAAAAAATGACACTACTCATTATCATGCTCATCGTGCTGAAACCACAAATAACACTGCCTATTATAAAGTCTGCCATACTTGCGGTAGAAATGGTCATGTTGCATACAGGTGTTACTTAAAAAAGGATATTGGTACCAAACTTATATAGGTACCAAAAGTCAACTACGCTAAATTTGCAGGACTCACAGATAAATGGGTACCAAAACAAAATAGTCAATTATTGCAGGAACTGCCTCGGAACCAAGCCCGGAAGAACAAATGGTACTTAGACAGTGGATGTTCCAGGCATTTGACCCGTGGCATCTTCAAATTTGTCACTCTCAGCACTTGCACTAGTGGTAAAGTCTCATTCACAAACAATACAAAAGAAACCATTGTTGGTAAGAGATCCATTGGTAAGAATGGATCCACTATTATTGATGAAGTTTGTTTAGTTGAGGGCTTTAAACGTAACTTGCTTAACATAAGTCAATTATGCAATAAAGGTTATCAAGTCCAATTCTTTCCTACTCATTGCTCTTTTATGCAAAACAATGAATTGATCTTCAATGTCTCTCAAGATGGAAATGTTTACTGCATAAATCTTGATGAACTTACCAAACAAAAAGTAGAGTGTCTGGTATTTGCTGATGAAGGAAACGGGACTTGGCATCGGAGAGTTTGACCTGCCAACATGAAAATTCTTCATCTCGACCGTTTTTGGTCTTATGAAAACTGCTTCTATGGATGGGTACTTGTTAGGAATTTCATTGTTAGATGTTTTGATGATGACAAGATAGGATTTCATGTTAGACCCCAAAAGAATGTAAGTTTACACTTTCATAGAAAACTTGTATAAGCGTTTGAAAGTTTGTTAGTTTGTTAGGCTTGTAATTTTTATCTTTGTAGATTTTAGACTAAGTATTAGATACCGAGTCGCCAATAGAATTCTAGGTGAGTCTATTAGAGATGAAGTTGAAGACCAGCGTCTGAAGTCAAGTGAAGATGAAGATTTGTTTTAAGCGTCCGTCAAACGCTTAAAACACTGTTTCAGGAGTTATGAATCAAGCGTTCAAGAGAATGTTCTTAGCGCCCAGCTAACGCTAAAGGACTATTCAAGGAGTGTTGATCCAAGCGCTCAATTTACTTAAGAGATTCACCTGGAATACATCCTCAAGTCATTTAATCAGCAACGGGGTCATTTATTTTCAGTGGGAAATAAATTCAAAGTGCATTAAATGCGACAAGACTTTCTGACTTGTGGACAAGCCACCTTTTGACCAGACTGTCAGCTTTTCAGAGTGTAAGTCTGCTCATGTCCAATCGGAACCAACAGATTTTTAGGAATGTCAGATGGGACTATTTTAACGCGCCTGTGTGGGGTAAACGCTCCTGATTGTGTCCAACGGACAAATTCCAAGAAACCTTATAAATAGTATCCCTCCTCAGCAAAATAAAAGGGGGTGAAGTACGAGAGCAAAAGAGAGCCAAAACTTTGCTGAAATTATTTGAGAGAAAAGCTTCCAAACTCCATAGCCAATTGGAATTCAAGAAAGTTAACTCTTTCAACAAGCAGTATTTTTGTGTAAGAGAAGCTTGTTGAAGAAGATCTTTCTTGAAGCTCCAATACTCCCTCAAAGCTTTTCAAATACATTCCAAGACAGTCACTGATATCTCAAACCTCTTTAAAGAAGAACCCTAAATTCCCTTTGAGATATCCTAAGTTGTTTAAACTTCCCAACATCAAACAAACCAGTGACAAAACCCCTCAACCTCTTTCATCTGAGTGAGAAAGTTGTTGATTTCACAAGCAGTATTTCTGAGTGAGAGAAGCTTGTTGAAGAAGGTCTTCATTGGTGCTGAAGTCTGAGTGATCAAGGAGCCCGAGATCGTCTTCCGAGGACAGAAGTGTCTTGTAGCAAAAATCTGTGTGACCAAGGAGCTCAAGCGTCGACATCCTCTTTATCCCTATTTTGTACAAGTCTCTGTGTGACTCTTCGAGAATCAATATAGTGGATTGCCACTGAGTGCAAAGGAGAAGAAGGACGTAGTTGGGATTACACCACCCAGTGAACCTTACAAATATCTTGTGTCACTTTACTATTTTAATGCTTTACATTGCATTTGCATATTACATCTCTTAAAGGCTTTAAGATAGTTAAGTGATCAGTTTGCAAAAGAGAATTCTAAGCTTTCAAATCAGTCTTAAGCGCTTTGCCAAGCGCTAAGCCCTCTAAGCGTTCAAAACGTTTTAAAGGAAAGCAACTAAAGAAAAACTTTTGTAACGCTAAAACATTTTCAAAGAGAAGACTTTAAAATATTTCCGCTTTGCTAACCCTGATTAAGCGATTGAAACATTACCCTACTTTGGTAATAGTTGAAATCACTAAGTCTAAGTTAACTTTATCAAAACAGTCTTCGAGTAAGTGACTAGTCAAGTGCCTACACTTGTAAGCGACTAGTCAAGCGCTTACTATCCTTAAGCGTTCAAAAGAGATTTTAATACGAAAATTTTTGAAGTTAAAAAAAAAAAAAACTTTAGGGTCTATTCAACCCCCCCCTTCTAGATCCTTTCGTATGCCATTGTGGGACCAACAGTACTTAAATCGGAGTAAATCTTATTGTATTTTTAACAAATGTCAAAGCATTATTCAAAAACCTATAAATGTCACATTTGATGAAACTCACTCTCTTTTACCCAAAGTTATTTTGAGCTCAAAACCTGCTGGTATTCCAGAATTATCAAGCAACAATGAAGCAAAACCTGAGCAAAAGAACCTGGATCTTCCAGATGAGAATATTAATACCGATGGTACTTCTAGTTCTCTTGAGCCAGAACCAGAACATTCAAACCCAAATAGCTCTTCTACTCCTAAAGAGAGAAAATTTAAGTATGCGTACAGTCATCCTACCAGTGTTATTATGGAAAATCCAACAGTCGGTATAACCATTAGATCCAGCTTAAAGAAGGATGTTGGAAGTTGTACTTTCATGTCCCATACTGAGCCTATTAATGTTGAAAAAGGTTTTAATGATGAATCGTGGGTCAAAGCCATGGAAGAGGAACTTGTCCAGTTTGACAGAAATCAAGTTTGGAACATAGTCAAAAGACCCACAAATCATTTGATTATTGGCACAAAATGGATTTTTAGTAACAATCTTGATGAAAATGATATACAACAGGAATCCGAGATGAGCTTTATCGGAGAATTGAACTTCTTTCTCGAAATACAAGTTAAACAGACCAAGAATGATACCTTCATATCTCAAGAGAAATATACCAGGAAACTTCTCCGGAAGTTTTGGATGGATGAGTGTAACCCTCTCTCTACTCCCATGTGCACATCCACCAAACTTGATAATGATGAAATGGGTAAACTTGTTGATGATAAACATTATATAGGTATGATTTGTAGCTTGTTCTACCTAACTGCAATTCGTCCGGATATTATGTTTTCTACCTGCCTTTGTGCCTGTTTTCAATCCAACACTAAAGAATCTCATTTACTTGCTCTTAAATGCATTCGTAGATATCTAACTGGTACTATAAATTTTGATCTCTGGTATCTAGCATGTATCAATTTTGATCTCCTTGGATATTCCGATGCTGATTATACTTGTTGTAGGGTGGATAGCAAAAGTACCAATGGTACTTGTCAATTTTTAGGGGAAAGTTTAATGGCTTGGTATCGTAAGAAACAAAGTTCGGTTACTCTTTCCACCACTGAAGCCAAATATATGGCTCTTGGTCATTGTTGTGCTCAGTTACTCTTGATTAAACAAAATTTGCATAATTATGATTTGCATTCTGATCACATTTCCATTTTATGTGACAATACTAGTGCCATCAGCATCACTAAAAATCCAGTGCATCATTCTCATACCAAACATATTGAAGTTAAACATCATTTCATCCGTAATCATATTAAAAAAGGTGATGTTACTATTGTTGGTCCCAAGTGGCATACGAAAGGGTCTAGAAAGGGGAGGGGGGTTGAATAAACTCTGAAATCTTTTTCGACTTCAAAAATTCGTATAACTTTTAAAGATTTGAACACTTAGGAAGCTGAGCGCTTAGGTCAGGCGTTACAGAAAAGATAACTTAGACTTAGTGAATTTAGAAATTTACCAAAGTAGGGTAAAGCTTAGATCACTTAATCAGGGTTAGCACAACGAAAATGATTTTAAAGCTTTAGCGTTCGTTTTGGTTAAATAGTCGCTTAGCAGTTTTGCTTGTCTTTTTCATAATAAATAAGAGAATATAAAGCAAGACAATAATAATAGTAAATAACACAAGAAATTGTAAAGTTCACTGGGTGATGTAATCTCAGCTATGTCCTTCTTCTCTTTTTTCACTTGGAGGGAATTTACTAAGTTGATTATCAAAGAATCACACAGAATCTTCTACAAGATAGTAAAAAGATGAAAAATGATCTCGAGCTCCTTGATCACACAGATTTCAGCACCAATGAAGATCTTCTTCTACAAGCTTCTCTCATTCAGAAATACTGTCTGTAAGGGGTTTCAACAACTTTCTCACTCAGATGAAAGGTTGAGGGTTTTGTCACACACGTTTTGTTTATTTTTGGAAAGATCAAACAACTTGGAATATCTTAGTAAGAGTTTAGGTTTCTTCTTTGGAAGATGTTTGAGATATTTGTGATTGTTTGGAATATATGTAAAAAGCTTGAAAGATTTTGGCTATGAAGTTTCTAAGCTTTTCTTGAGAAAATATTTTAGCAAAGTTTTCACGTGTTGATCGTTGTTTTTAGGGTTTGCTGGAATAAGGTATTTATAGGCAATTCTTGGGATTTGTCTGTTGGACACATGTGAGCGCGTGCTTTTCACGTGGCGCGTGAATCAACCTTTTCTCTAACATTTCTGAAATCCTGTTGGTTTCGATTGGACAGGAGCAGGTTTCAAACTCTGAAATCTGACAGTCTAATCAAAAGGTGGCTTGTCCACAAGTCATAATAGCTTATCATATTTAATGCACTTATCATGCATTTAATGCATTTGAATTTATTTTCCGTTGGAAATAAATGTCCGTTGAATGATTGCATTCAAGTCCTTCATGACTTAAGAATTTATTTCAGGTGAATCTGATATTGATCGCTGGAGTGCTTTGAGCGTTTGATCCATAAATCCTAAAATAGTTCTTTAGCGTTTGACAGACGCTAAGAACAAATCTTTATCTTCATTTGACTTCAGACGCTGGTCTTCAACTTCATCTCTAATAGACTCACCTAGAATTCCATTAGCGATTCGGTATCTAATACTTTGTCCAAAATCTACAAAGATAAAAACTACAAGCCTAACAAAATTACATACTTTCAGACGCTTATACATATATCTATGAAAACAGAAACTTACATTATATTTGGGGTCTAACATAAAATTCTATCTTGTCATCATCAAAACATCTAACATGAAATTCCAAAGAATTTCCCCCTTTTGATGATGTCAAGACTTTAACTTTTAAAATTCTTTTATAGATTAAGAGTTCAAAGAAAAGCACAAAAATAATTATAAGTTAGCGTTTGGAAAGTTAGTAAAGTTAGTTAATGTCAAATTAGCCCCAATAAGTTGTTTCAGCTATAAATCATTCATCCATTCATATAGGAAGATAATCATACATGATTTATACTGAAATAAGGAAATTTAAAGTGATGAAAGAAATATAAACATTAAAAAAATATGCGCAATCATCTTCTTTGTCGCTTCTCTTCAGCCATTATTTCACTCGCTAGTTCCAAAAGAAGTCTATCTATGTCTATTATAGTTGTATGTTGAACTTCATCATAATCATGCCTTCTGTAGACCTTTTTGGCACTCAATCAATCTAATTTTGACAATGACAAGGAAATATCCATTTTACTTATTTAATCCTATCTTTCCATTTTTCGCAGAACCTCCCAAGGCAAGCATAATCCGATCAAATCAAGATCAATCAGTTAAAGGAAAGTCAACATTTCATTATCCTGCCTTTCCATAATTTAGTTATTTACCTTATTTAGTTATTTGGAAAGAATTCGATACATCGGATATTTGTTCCCCTACCTTATTCGTTTTTAGAAAGGATCCGTTGTGACAAATACGGAAGGAGCCGTTTCATTCATTAAGTTTCTTTCTCCTATAAATATCTATTGTCTTGCTCTGAAATAAAACACGAATTCTGAAGTATTTCTTAAGCAAAAGCTCATTACGAGTGTTTTTCTCTTGTTAGGTACAATTTCAGTTCTAGTGAGGAAGAAGAAGTACCGGTCGTTGTTTTAGAGTTCCAACCATTCAAACACGAGTGATTTGCGAGGAGTTGTCTGGAGTCAATTCTCTTGTAATCCATTAGAGTAGTCGTGTGAAAGTTCCATCTGGTTCCACACCTAGTCTCTAGGATCTTTTGAGCGATACTCAATCCTCATATCGAGTGTGTTTGTGTTTTCTCTTAAATAACATTATCTGTTTTTCAGTTTCTTTCTGGAACTTGTTTTGGAACTTATATGTTCCACCTTTTATCATTCAATAAAAAGTATTATTCAGTTTTAAGTTTGGAATCTATTAAGTTTCAATGTCAAATTTTTAAATACCTAATTCACCCCCCTCTTAGGCAATTCTTGAGTTACATTTGGCATCAGAGCCAGGTGGCTTAATTCTAAGGGTTTAACCACCCGAGTTGGAAGATGCACATGGCCGCCTCCATTGCCGATATACATGTAGATGGGCAATCATATTCTCGCCCGCCACTCTTTGATGGATCTAACTATGCAGTCTGGAAGGACCGAATGAAAAAGCATGTTATCTCTATAGATTTCAAACTATGGAGAATCATCATCAAAGGACTAAAGATTCCTACAAAGACTGTCAACGGGAGAAATGTTCCTAAGAAGTGGGATGACTATGATGATGATGATGAGAAGGCATTACAAATGAGCGCTAAAGCCGAAAACATTCTAGCTTGCGCTCTTACCAAGGATGAGTACAATTGCATCAGTACGTGCACTTCGGCCAAACAGATGTGGGACATGCTACAAGTCACCTATGAAGACACAAATCAAGTGAGACAAGAAAGGATGGCTCTACTAGTTCACCAATACGAGATGTTCCAAATGAAACCTGATGAAACCATCAGTCAGATGTATACTCGGTTCATGTAAGTCATAAACCCTATGTTTGGACTCAAAAAAATTATTCCAGAAAATGAGCAAATCCGGAAGATACTGAGATCTCTTCCCAAGGAATGGACTCCCAAAGTCACTGCCATACATGAAGCAAAAGACTTAAATGTTTTGACTATGGGAGAACTTATTGGATCTCTTACTTCACATGAAATGACCTTAATGTCCAAGGAAGAAAGCTCAGTATCTAAAACTAAAAAATCTATTGCTTTCTCTACCGATATCTTGGAACCAGAAGAAATGAGTGATGAACAGTTTCATGAAGAGCTGGCCATGGTCACTAGACGTCTACAATCCCTAAAGCAAAGTCGAAAGTTCCAACGCAATCCGAGAAACAACTTCAAGCAAAGGGAATCATAGAAAAACAACAAAATTATGTGTCATGAATGTTTTGAACCAGGCCACATTCGACCAGACTGTCTGAAACTAAAGAAGTTTCAGAGAACTGATGGAAGTTCCAAACAACGAGCCTTATCCTCCCCTTGGGAAGAATCAGAAACAGAGAACTTCGATGATGAGGATGACGGTCTCATGGTAAAAAAATAGGTATCTACAAAATCTAATCTTGAATTAAGTTTTGATGATAATTTTTATGATGATTTTGGTGATGATCTTGATGAGAGTAAAGATATGCTTGATATCATTAAAAGCTATGAGAATCAAATTGATAACCTAATTTACAAAAATAAACTTCTCCAAGAAAGTCTCACAAAATCTCTTGATGATAAAAAACAATTGGAACTTTGCATCAAAAACCTTACCGAAGATAAACTCTGTCTTGAGAAAGAAAGAGATTATCTCACTAAGGAAAACACTTCTGTTTGGAAACAAATTCAAGATCTTAAAATGACTATCAAAGGAAAAGATACCATGCACTCTCCTCAACAAAACCTCTCACCAAATATTGCCCAAAGCTCAGGAACAAAGGGTTCTAGATGGCAAAATAAAAATGTAAGACAACCGTATAGAAAGTTCCAAAGGAAAACTTGTCATACATGTGGAAGAACCGGTCATGTCTCTCGAAGATGTTTTGTGAAACAAAATATTGGTACTAAACTTGTTTGGGTTCCAAAACTCAATTATGCTAACCTTGCAGGACCCAATGAGATATGGGTACCTAAAAAATTATAGCAATTAATGCAGGATTCGCCTCGAAACCAGATCCGAAAAAACAAGTGGTACTTGGACAGTGGATGTTCCAGGCATATGACAGAAGACACATCAAAATTCATTACTCTAAACGATTTTGCTGGTGGAAAGGTCTCCTTCGCTGATAACACAAAAATGAGCATTATAGGTAAATGATCCATTGGTAAGAATGGATCCATCATTATTGAGGAAGTTTGCCTGGTACAAGGTTTGAAACATAACCTTCTTAGTATCAGTCAATTCTGTGACAAGGGCTACCAAGTTCAATTTTATCCTACTCACTGTTCCATCATGAAAAATGATACATTAATTTTCAATGCTTTTCGTGATGGAAAGTCTATTGTATAAACCTTGATGAACAAGATGTCAAGTGTCTGGTAGCTGCAAATGATGGTACTTGGATCTGGCATCGAAGGATGAGACACGCTAACATGGAGCTTCTCACCCATCTATCTAAAAAGGATCTTGTCCGAGGCATTCCCAAAATCTCATTTATCAAAAACAAGATTTGTGATGCCTGTCAAAAAGGGAAGCAAGTTAAGAGTTCTTTCAAACCTAAGCATGACATTTCCACTTCCAGCCCCTTGGAACTTCTCCATTTGGACCTTTTTGGACCAATGAAAACCGTAACCATGGCAGGTAAGAAATATGCTTTCGTAATCGTAGATGACTACACTCGGTTCACGTGAGTACTGTTTCTACCCCATAAAAATGAAGCTTTGAATTCTTTCATTCCCCTCACTAAACGTTTGCAAAATGAAAAAGAAATTTCCATCAAACGCATTTGTAGTGATCACGGTACTGAATTTGATGAAACCAATTTTACCACTTTTGCGAAGAAAATGGATATTATCATAATTTCTCTTCACCATAAACTCCCCGACAAAACGGGGTCATAGAAAGGAAAAACCGTGTTCTACAAGAAATGGCTAGAACCATGCTTCATGAATATGACCTACCTACCATCTTTTGGGGGAAAGCCATGAACATTGCCTGTTACGTGTCAAATAGAGTTTTCTTAAGGCCTTTAATTAGAAAAACCCCTTTTGAACTATGGTATGATAAAGTTCCAAACATATCCTATTTTCACGTTTTTGGATGCAAATGTTTCATCCTGAACGATAGGGAATATTTAACTAAGTTTGATTCCAAGGCTGATGAAAGAATTTTCATGGGATACTCTACTCGCATCAAATCTTATCGTGTTTTCAATAAACGCAAAAGAATTATTCAGGAATCAATGCATGTTACCTTTGATGAAACTAACCCTTCCACAGCCAAAGAACATTTGAGCTCGGAACCTGCAAGTATAACTAGTACTTTCGCAAACATAAACTCCGATACCTCTCCAAACAATCCGGAAGTTCCGTGCATAAACGATAATCCCAATGATAACTCTGACAAGGAGAAGGATTTGGAAGTACCAACAGATGTTGGAGCTTCCAAGCAAAGAAAATTTAAACATGCTTCAAGTCATCCTACATATATCATCCTTGGTAACCCAAATGCTGGAATCACCACTAGATCTAGTTTGAAGCAAGATGGGACCAACACTAGCAGCTGTGCTTTTCTTTCTCTTACCAAACCACGAAACATTGATGAGGCTTTCAAAGATGAGTCCTGGATTCAGGCTATGGAGGAAGAACTTGCTCAGTTAAAAAAGAATCAGGTTTGGACTCTTGTGAAAAGACCCATTGATCATACAGTCATTGGTACCAAATGGGTCTTCAGAAACAAGCTTGATGAAAGCGATAAGGTCATTCGGAACAAAGTTAGACTGGTAGCCAAAGGCTACAGTCAAGAAGAAGGTATAGATTACGATGAAACATTCGCTCCGGTAGCTAGACTTGAATCTATATGAATGTTGTTTGCTTTTGCTGCTTTTAAAGGATTTACTCTCTTTCAAATGGACGTCAAAAGTGCCTTTTTAAGTGGATTCATAAATGAGGAATTTTATGTTGAACAACCTCCTGGTTTCATTCATAATGATTTTCCAAAACATGTTTTCAAGCTATTAAAAGCTCTTTATGGGTTAAAACAGGCTCCACGAGCCTGGTACGAAAGATTAAGCAAATTTTTGGTAAATAAAGGTTTTTCCATGGGCACTATTGACACCACCCTGTTTATAAAGTACCACAAAAATGATCTTTTACTAGTACAGATTTACGTGGATGATATCATTTTTGGTGCAACTAACAAAGTTTTATGTGAGAATTTTTCAAAAGAAATGCAACAAGAGATGAGCTTGATGGGAGAACTGAACTACTTCTTGGGCCTTCAAGTTAAACAAAACTCCCACAGGGATATTCATCTCTCAAGAAAAATACACTAGAGAGTTCCTTCAGAAGTTCCAAATGGTTGGTTTCAATCTAGTGTCCACTCCCATCTGTACTTCCCCAAAACTTGATAAAGATGAGTCTGGTACATTCATTGATGAGAAACACTTTCGAGGTATGATAGGTAGTTTACTCTATTTAACTGCCAGCCGTCCAGATATCATGTTTGCAACTTGTCTAAGTGCTAGGTTTCAATCTGAACCTAAAGAATCTCATCTTATGGCCGTTAAACGTATCTTGAAATATTTAAAAGGAACGGTTGATTTCGGTCTCCGGTATCCAACTACTACCAGCTTTGATCTCATCGGGTACTCCGATGCGAACTACGCTGGTTGCAAAGTGGATCAAAAAAGCACCAGTGGAACCTGCCAAATTCTTGGTAAAAGCTTAGTAGCCTGGTTTAGTAAAAAACAAAATGCAGTGGCTCTCTTAACCACTGAGGCTGAATATATGGCTCTTAGAAATTGTTGTGCTCAACTTCTGTGGATGATACAAACCTTACAAGATTACAATCTTTATTTTGATAAAATTCCCATATTTTGTGATAGCATAAGTGCTATAAGTATTACTAAAAATCCAGTGCATCATTCCCGTATCAAGCATATAGAGATAAAACATCATTTTATTCGGGATCATGTACAAAAAGGAGATGTTCAAATCAATTTCGTTAATACAAACTCTCAATTAGCAGATATTTTTACTAAGTCCTTAACCGTTGATCAGTTTTCTAATTTAAGGAAAAGTCTTGGAATTATAAACATGGCATCCTTATAGCAATTATTTCTCCTGCCTCTTTGTCTTGGGTGGGACATTGGTCTTTTCAAAAGCATTATGAATCGGCAGCCTTTCACAACTGCTATCTACTCTCATTCTATTCTCGGTAACTGGAGAAATCTCAGAAAACGTGGTATGCAACTGCAAAAAGGTAAGTTCCTTTATTTTGGCAATCAAATCACCGCCTATTCATTCATCTCTTTTTCTGCAAAAACCTATCCCCTCACGCATCTTTTAATGGCAAGTCTCTCTCCTAAAACTTCTCTTCCTCAACCCCCATCTTCTCCTCCAAACTCTCACTCTGTTCCTATCCCTCTAGCTCACCGTCATCTAACCATGGCAACCTCCTCCACTATGGAAACCTCCTCCACTATGGCAAACCCTACTGAAAATCCAAATCCTGAAAACACTCTCTTTACCTCCTCCTCCGAAATAAACACCACTGATATCCCTCTCATTGATCCCACTCTCTTGTTCTTCAACTCCAACGCTGAAGAAATCTTTCGTCAAAAGGTCGTACCAAAGAAACTCAACCAAGGACGATGCGTAAAGTTCTTTCAGATTCCTCCTTCTTCGATTCACGACTGGGTTTCCATCATGGGCTGGGATAAGATGATGGGAATTGACGTTCCGACCTACCCTCTTGTGGTAAACCTTTTTTATGCAAATCTCTGGTACCGTATATCTGAGGATGAACAAGATGTCACTATCAAATCCTACGTTCTTGGTAAGGAAATTATTCTCACTCCCGAAAAGGTAAATTTCATGTTAGATTTGGAATATGATGGCGTTCGATTCTTTGATATGAATAACTAGTGCACCGAACCCTACTTTGACTTGGATGATGCTTATTCTTTTTTTTGGCATGGAAAAATCTCTAAAATCTCTGGTGGTGATGCTTTAAACAAATTGTCTATTGCTCATTTTCGCCTGCATAAATTGATTACTATGTCTCTCCTATCTGGGTCCACCCTTAGTGGTGGTCACACCACTGACATGAATAGGTTAACTATTTACTTGCTCTACATGGCCATCAAAGGCAAAAAGATTGATGTGGGATATCTCATTCTTTGGTACATGATAATGTCTTATGAGCATTCCTCAAAAAACCTCCCGTATGCTATGTTGCTCACTCGTTTCTTCCACTCTGAGGGAATTTCCCTTCCGGACCTTTGGCAAGAAGATCCCTCGGAGTACAAGATAGTTGATATGCAGTGCCTTCGCAAGATCCTCCTTAACATCTCTGATACCGACGAATGGTTCAAAATTGGTGATAAAAGTCACAAAGTCATTTTACGTTGCCCAAATACCCCTCAAGCTACCACTCTCACTATTGGTCTATCCGAGCCTACTAATTCGGATGATCCTGGCACTCCATCCTCTCTTGGTTCTGGCTCCCCCAGTTTCGGTTCTAATGTCTCTCACTTCATCAAATCTGTTCGCTGCAACTCAAGGGTGCCCTTGCCCCTCTCAAGAAACTGGAGAAGAAAGTGGGCAAGCTACCCTTCTAGGCCTTTTTGATGATGAAGGGGGAGATATGTGTGGAAGCATCTTGTGTGGAAGTCTAGTATCTTGTGTGGAAGTCTCTATTATTTTTCTTTTTCACAAACACTTGATCTTTCTATGATTAGTATGCTCTGTTATTTCTATATTTGTGGACGCTCTGTTTAGTTAACTAATTTTATATGCTATGGATGATCTAAGTGATGGCTTAATCTATTACTTGTTCTTGTTAGAAGTTTTTACTTGTTCCCTTTGGTAGTTCCTACCGTTTTGGTAGGACCAATTTTTTTTCCGTTCTCATATGCAGGGGGAAAACACCTTCTCAGGGGGAGCTCTCGGTACTATCCTTCTTATCTACTTTCCGATAAAATCTCGATTCCTTGTCATCATCAAAAAGAGGGAGATTGTAGACCTTTTTGGCACTCAATCAATCTAATTTTGACAATGACAAGGAAATCTCCATTTTACTTATTTAATCTTATCTTTCCATTTCTTGCAAGACCTCCCAAGGCAAGCATAATCCGAACAAATCAAGATCAATCAGTTAAAGGGAAGCCAACATTTCATTATCCTGCCTTTCCATAATTTAGTTATTTACCTTATTCAGTTATTTGGAAAGAATCCGATACATCGGATATTTGTCCCCTACCTTATTCGTTTTTAGAAAGGATCCGTCGTAACAAATACGGAAGGAGCCATTTCATTCATTAAGTTTCTTTCTCCTATAAATATCTATTGTCTTGCTCTGAAATAAAACATGAATTCTGAAGTATTTCTTAAGCAAAAACTCATTACGAGTGTTTTTCTCTTGTTAGGTACAATCTTCAGTTCCAGTGAGGAAGAAGAAGTACCGGTCGTTATTTCAGAGTTCCAACCATTCAAACACGAGTGATTTGCGAGGAGTTGTCTGGAGTCAAGTCTCTTGTAATCCATTAGAGTAGTCGTGTGGAAGTTCCATCTGGTTTCACACCTAGTCTTTAGGATCTTTTGAGCGATACTCAATCCTCATATCGAGTGTGTTTGTATTTTCTCTTAAATAACATTATCTATTTTTCAGTTTCCTTCTGGAACTTGTTTTAGAACTTATATGTTCCACCTTTTATCATTCAATAAAAAGTATTATTCAGTTTTAAGTTTGGTATCTATTAAGTTTCAATGTCAAATTTTTAAATACCTAATTCACCCCCTCTTAGGCAATTCTTGAGTTACACCTTCTTTATCTAGCGCTTTCATTTAGCTCCAACAATCTTTCCATCCATTCCCTCGGAGGGATTCCAAGTTCTTGGATCAAGTCATGGTAAATGTCTTGTCTTCGATCATTGGTGGATTTCCAGTTGATAGGTCTTCTAAGAGGTCCAGCGTATGGATGAAAACCCATACTCTCTAAGAATTCAACTTCTAATTCCGGAAGCAAGTGTCTACCTTTATAGTATCTTGGTTCTCTCTTCTTAGTAAGCATTTTCTTTATGCTCACTATCTCTTCGAACATTGAGCGCCAATGCTTATTATTTATCTTAGATATGGCTTTGGATTGGTGATGCTTTTCTTTATCTTCCCCCTTCTTGGCATCATCAAGAGAGGTTTTTAACTCAACGATATCTTGAAGCATAAGCTTGACTTCAACAATCAAAAGAGCAACTTGCTCAGCGATACTCTGAGAGGCCAAATCGGAAGTATTGTGGCGTTCAGTATCAGCGGATGCATTTTGGGCAAGCGTCCTGTTGAAGTCGTCAAAAAGTTCTTTGACCAGGGGAGCGATACTATTCATCATAGTGATTGTAAACTTGTTTGCGTGACTCATGTCAGCCTTAAGAAGTCTCTCTATGTGATGAAGCATTGAGTTGCTGCGCTCTTCCAAACGAGAACAAGAGCCCATTAGATCGCTAAGAGAATTGCGAATGACTTTCTTGAAATCTCATGCCTCTGGATCACTATCTGAGTCTGAGTCCGAGTCTGAGGAGGAACGCTCATGGCTAGAAACTTGAGCTTTGCCTTTAGATTTGTCTCTTACAAAAGGCTCCTCAGGCTCATCAAGGACTTCCTGAATCACTAGATCCATGGATGGATCTGCAGTCGCTGGTTGACAAAGAGGTTCTTGAGTAGGGATCTTGACTACTGGGGCACTAGAAATATCCGACAAAGAAGCGTCTGGAATTTGAGCGGCTTCCACAGTAGGAGTGATATCCTCTACTATCTCAACAATCTCCATGGGAGGAAAATGATTCTCAACAGCAATGACCCAAAGGGGCCTAATCGCTTCCATGACGTGCCTTGGACTTATCAGGTTGGTCTGTGGAATAAAAAATATAGTGTCTTTGCGCTCTTTATTGCTCAGTGCAAGTTGCACACCTTCTGGCAGATCAACTCTTGAGATGTAAGAGTTGTAGAAGTCCAAAATAAATGGCATTAGCGCTTGAGCTATTTCTTGGTCCGCTGGCCTGATCAGCGATATCATTTTGGCCACTTGGACGTTTTGTTGGCAAAAGAACACAGGATGAAGGTTGTATCCTCGGAAGTCACTTAACCCAGAATAGTGGTTGAAAGTGATATCCATCGCTTGTACATTCTCTATCACCGCTCTTCTGTCTCTGTAGAATTCAGCAAACTCAGCGTGATCGTCATCAAGATTCACACGGAGTGTACTCTGACCTGGAAGAAGCGGTCGCTTGCTTGAAGAAGCATCCTCATTCAAATCAAGCTGGAGTCGCTGACCCAATGTCAACTCATAACCTCCTTGACTGATCTGTCTAAGTTGCTCACGAAGATAGCGTTCTATGCCTTGGCGAAAATAAGGCAAAGCATTTATCGAACCTACAAGCAATTCGCGCGTCTCCAAAAGAAACAAGGCATATGCTCTACGCCTATAATCGATGCCAAAGTTAAAGAAAAATGGATACTTCATCATTTCTTCAATTGAATGGCAGTGTAAAATAAAATTTTCTGCCCATCGGGACGTATCCATTATCCATTTTTTTTCGAGAGATTCAGCGAGTTTATCAGATCTAGTGGCAAGTAATTGCTTGAAACGTTGTTTCTCTACCATGTAATTATCTGCCCATACTCTTGCAAGAAATTCTCTGGCTTCATCTTCAACCCAAAAGTTGATAAGGTTAGGGTGATCTTGAAGCATAGCACTCTTGCCTTTCCATAACTTCAGCGGCTTTTCCGCAGATTTGTTAGCTTTTGAGTGAACAATTTGAGGAAGCGCTGAATATCCTAATTTCTACAGATGTTCTTCATTCGGATTCTTTCCCCAATCTCCCATGTGAGGATTCCGTATCTGGACATGAGTTCGGCGAAAGGGTAATTGCGTTCCATAATTTTGTCGTACTTTTGAAAGTATTGACTCTTAAACTTAGCAAGGGTCATCGTTGTTGGTTCCAGATATCCAAGACGGGCAGTGATATCTTTCATTGTGGTAACTTCGCTGGAGGCAAGCGTTTCAAAGATGGTTGATTTCTTGAAGTCTGAGAGCTTTGGATTGTGGAAAGTAGTCTGGAAATTTATCTCCATATTAATCATTTGACGAAGCATCGTCTCTCTCCAGGCATAATAATATTCTAAATCCAAATTATAGCCTCTTGGAAAAAAATCAATTGCTTGAGGAGGAGGACCAGTTGGTGTGGGGATTATCGGGGCTACTTCTGTCACCCGTTCAACATCTACAGTCGTTTCTTTAACTGGAGAAATTTCAGCGTTTGGAAGAACTGTGTCTAACTCTTTAGCGATATCCACCACTGTTGAAAAATCAACGTCCAACTCGATATCCTCTGGAGGAGGAGATGCATCAGGGGTTGGTTCATTTTGAGCTGATGCATGCAAGCGTTTGAGAAAAGCAAGCAAAATTTCTACTAAGTAGAAATCAATAAAATACGACAACACTTACCCTGAGGAGGTTTATCAACTGTTTCAGTCGCTTGATCGGTTTCAACAATTTGTATAGGTTTCTCAAGCTCCGGGATCACTTCTTCAGGATCTAAATCGAGGAAAGAAGTGAGGAGAACAACTTGAATAGGAATTTTGAATCCTTCTAATATATTCAGAGTATGCTGGATTCTATATTTGCTAAACGCTGAAAGAGCAATTTTATCCTAGTGTTAAAAGAAAAACATAGGAAAGGATAAAATACATTGTCTAGGACAAGTATTTACCCTGATAATCACCAAGCTCAGTTGAGAGAGCTCCAGGACCAGCTGCAGACTCTAGTATAGATTCAGGAATAGCGTCCGAAGAAGTAGGAGAAACACTCGTTGAGTCTTCAAGCGCTGGCTCAACTGGAGCGCTTGTTGATGCAGCTGGAGTGGATAAAAGAGTACGTTTGCGGGCTAGCGGTACTTCTTCTTCTTCTGGAGAGAAGATAAATGCTGGAGGAGGAGAGGGTGATTTGGGAGAAGGAGAGGGAGACTTCTGTTTCTTCTTGGGCTCTGGCTTCTTCTTTTGCTTCTTCGCTGGCTTTGATGGCTCAACGACTTTCAAAGCGAGTTTTCTTTTAGGTCGCTTGACCACCACTGCCTATTCTGATGAAGATGATGAAGACGATGTCCCATGCTCTTCATCATCGCTATGAACAATTCCTTCGACACGAAGTCGCTCGCCCTCTTCCTTGGGAACCGCTGCACCACTCCTACGCCTGGGTTTTAGCAATTCTCCAATCATTTTCTTACCATAGAACTTAAGCGCTGGGACTTTCTTTCCAGTGGTGTTGACAAAACTGCTAGCGCTTAAAACACGACTCAAAATAATCCAGTAAGGCTTGGGATTAACAGATTGGCCATCGCTGCCTTGAAACGATTAAAATCATAAAGCGACCAACTGACTTTCAACTTGGTCAAAATAGCAACCATCATTTTATATTGAATATTGGTGATCTTATCAAAACTACCCTTCCTGCACTCTATCATCTTTGCGCAGATGTCAGCAAGAATGACATATTCACCCTTCATATCATTTTTCTTGAAGTTGTGTTCATACACAACTTCAACATTGTCTTTCTTGATCAGTGCCCAAACTTTGGTGGCGTCTCCAAGATTGACATCTTCAACTTCTCCTCCATCGTTAGGTAAATGCAGTAAGGAAGATAAAAGTTGAGGAGTGAGAATAAAGGTTTCTCGGGTAAATGGAAAGGTGCAAGAGATGGAGTTTCCATCATCAGAGATTTTTGCATTCTGGAAGAAGAAAAGGGTTTCTTCCTCAAAGATATTTGAATAGGAGGTTATCATGTCGCACAAACCAGACTCTTGGACCAGGGGAAGAACAGTACTCAGAGGAAAGTTCTGGTTGTCATGAAGGTAGTCCCAGTTAAAAAAAATCGGTGTTAACAGTGACTGGTTTCTCAGATTTGGAAGTGGTAGATTTGGATGATTTTGGTGGCACCATTGATGAAATTTTGAAGCTTTCTGAGAGAGTTAGAACGAATACTTTTTGCCTTGAGAGAGAGATTTTACAGCAAGGAGATTTTTTTTTTTTGGAGTGATAAAGTTTGACTGTAAAAACTTTGAGGGGTTTATATAGAGGCAAAGATAACTCCTCAGTTGCTTGGATTAATGCCAGGTGTTAAATCATTAATTTTGAAAATTGAAACATTTAAATCTGAGTCGTTTACTCATAAATACGGATGTCGAAAAGTGCGGTAAAATAGGCCACCAACTGTGAATTATAAAAGTTTGAAATCCGCAGTTACTTTTTCAAAACGTTTGAATAATTTTTGAAATTTTCAGTGTGAATTACACGCGCCTGATAGTACACTGACACGTACTTAGACAGATGCAGTTACTGAACCGACTAGTTTTTAGATAGAAATCATTAACCGTCAGTTTGATTTGATAAGCACGTGTGGGCAGTTGTCAAATCTAATGTTTTGGATTTATCCACACGCTACCTTTTAGCGATGAAAACTATGCATGAATTTTAGAAAAAGTTACTTAGTGTTTAAGTGGGAATATTCTTAAACGCTAAGTCTTTTTAATAAAGTTCAATTTCTTAAAGCTGAAGATTTTTGATACAAATCAATCGCTTGGATTTTTAAAAGATTTTTCATACAGATAAGCGCTAGTGATCAATGCATAAAAAATTTCAAAGTCATTTTTTATCATAGTCGCTTATGAATTGAGACAAGTACAATTTTAAAGTTTCCCCTAAATTTTATAACTTATTTCAAATTATGAAAAACGTGTTTAGACATAAAACAAAGTGGATTCCCCTTAAATTATATGCCTATGAAATATGATGCTATATGATTTAAGCATTTAAATCAATCATACCTAATTCACTTCTCAAAGTGAGAAAACATTGTTCGTTGAGTGCTTTGGTGAAGATATCTGCCAATTGTTTGTCAGTTCCAATGAAGTGCATGAAGATATCTTTCTTTTGAACAAGGTCATGCAAGAAATGGTAGCGAATGTCAATGTGTTTAGTTCTAGAATGAAGGACAGGATTTTGGGTCATAGCTAGAGCGCTTTGGTTATCACAATGGACTGGGGTAAGACCTAAGAGGATTCCATAATCTCTAAGTTGTTACCTCATCTAAAGGATTTGTGCACAACAACTCTCAATGGCTACATATTCTGTCGCAGCGGTAGAAGTTGCCATGGATTGTTGTTTCTTACTATGCCACAAAATCAATCTATCACCTAGAAATTGACATGTACCACTAGTACTCTTTCTATCTATTTTGCATCTTGCAAAATCTGCGTCTGAATAACCAATTAGTTCAAAAGGAGAGTCCCTTGGATACCATAAGCCCACATTTTGTGTGCCTTTTAGGTATTTAAGGATTTTCTTGGTAGCAATTAAGTGTGATTCTCTAGGATTAGCTTGAAAGCGTGCACACATACATTCCGAAAACATAATATCAGGTCTACTAGCGGTAAGATAAAGAAGTGATCTAATGATACCTCTATAATTAGTGATATCAATTTTCTTCCCACTTTCATCTTTATCTAACTTAAGTGTTTGGCTCATTGGAATTTTTGAAGATGATGCATTTCATACCAAATTTTTTGATCATATCTCTTGTATATTTAGCTTGGTTTATAAATATGCCATTAGGGAGTTGTTTAACTTGTAATCCTAAGAAGAAAGTTCATTCACCCATCATGCTCATTTCAAATTGTTCTTGCATCATTTTCGAAAATTTCTCACACAATCGCTTATCAGTAGAATCAAATATAATATCATCAACATAAATTTGGACTAAGAGAATATCTTCATTATGGGTAATTTTAAATAACGTTGTATCAACGCTGCCTTTTGAAAAGCCTTTACCTATAAAGAAGATAGAGAGAGTGTCATACCATGCTCTTGGTGCTTGTTTAAGGCCATAAAGTGCCTTATCCAATTTGTAGACCATACTTTTCCCATGGTTGTTGATGAATCCTGGTGGTTGCTCCACATATACCTCTTCTTGGATTTTACCATTCAGGAAAGCACTCTTCACGTCCATTTGGTACACTGTGAACATGTTGAATGCGGCAAACGCTAGGAACATACAAATTGCTTCAAGACGGGCTACTGGGGCATACGTCTCATCAAAATCAATACCCTCTTCTTGACAATAACCCTGAGCGACTAATCTGGCTTTGTTTCTTATAACAATGCCATCTTCATCCATCTTGTTCTTGAATACCCATCTAGTCCCAATGACTCATTGGTGAGTTGGTCTTGGTACTAGTGTCCAAACCTTGCTTCTCTTAAATTGGTTAAGCTCTTCTTGCATCGCTTCTGTCCAACTTGAATCACTGAGCGCTTCATCCACTTTCTTTGGTTCCATTTTAGATAAGAAACTTGCGAACATGGCCTCATTGATTGTAGAGGCCCTAGTTCTAACAGGTGTTCCAATATCTCTAATGACTAGCTCTGCTGGATGGTCTCTAAGCCATTTACAGTCTGGTTGGAACGGGTTGAGAGACTCTTGATTATCAATCGATTGACCCTCATTTGTCTCTGGCGCATTCGCTGCATCATTCACAGTTCCAATTTGCTTTTGATGATCATTCTCTTCATGATCATCAACGATTCTGACAGTATCATCATTAGTAACCTCACGAGTAATGTTAGGATTGGACACAAAGGTCTCATCATCCTCCTCATCATCACTATCATCACCAAGATTGATTTGTGACGCTTGTTGGGCAAGATCTTCAATTCCTACATCATCAGGATTAACCTTACTCGGTTCTTGGTTAGTGTTAGGAATTTCATGTTAGATGTTTTGATGATGACAAGATAGGATTTTATGTTAGACCCCAAAAGAATGTAAATTTATACTTCCATAGAATATTTGTATAAGCGTTTGAAAGTTTATTAATTTGTTAGGCTTGTAATTTTTGTTTTTGTAGATTTTAGACTAAGTATTAGATACGAGTCGCTAATAGAATTCTAGGTGAGTTTATTAGAGATGAAGTTGAAGATCAGCGTCTGAAGTCAATTGAAGATGAAGATTTGTCTTAAGCGTCTTTCAAACGCTTAAAGACTATTTCAGGATTTATGAATCAACGTTCAAGATAATGGTCTTAGCGCCTAGATAACGCTAAAGGACTGTTCCAGGAGTGTTGACCAAGCGCTCAAATCACTCAAGCGATTCAAGATCAGATTCACCTGAAATAAACTCTCAAGTCATGGAGGACTCTAATGCAATCCAACGGGCATTTATTTCCAACGAAAATAAATTCAAAATGCATTAAATGCTTGATAAGTGCATTAAATACGACAAGGCATTATGACTTGTGGACAAGCCACCTTTTGACTAGACTGTCAGCTTTTCAGAGTTCAAGTCTGCTCCTGTCAAATCAGAACCAGCTGTGTGAGAGACACGCGCCTGCTTGTGTCCAATGGACAAATCCCAAGAATCTCTATAAACAGTACCATTCAGCAAAACCTTAGAGTGTTTGCAGAGAGAGACTTTGCTGAAATAATTTGAGAGAAAAGCTTGCAAACTCCATAACCAAAATCCATCAAGCTTCTCAAATACATTCCAAAGACAGTCAACGATATCTCAAACCTCTTCAAAGAAGAACTCTACACTATTATTGAGATATCCCAAGTTGTTTGAACTTCCCAACATCAAACAAACTTGTTACAATAAACCCTTAACATTTTTCATCTGAGTGAGAAAGTTTGTTGACTTCACAAGCAGTATTTTGGAGTAAGAGAAGCTTGTTGAGGAAGGTCTTTATTGGAGCTGAAGTTTGTGTGATCAAGGAGCTCAAGGCCATCTTGGAGAAGATTTTTATTGGAGCTGAAATCTATGTGATCAAGGAGCTCGAGATCGTTTTTCCAGAAGCAGAGGATTGAAGTGGCTTGTAGCAGAAATTTGTGTGACCAAGGAGCTCAAGTCATGCATATCCATCTCTTCCTTTGTTCCCTATTTTGTAGAAGTCTCTGTGTGACTCTTCGATAATCAATCTAGTGGATTGCCTCCAAGTGCATAGGAGAAGAAGGAGGTAGCTAGGATTACACCACCCAGTGAACCTTACAATATTTTGTGTCACTTACTGCTTTATTGCTTTACTTTATATTTGTATATCATATCTTTAAAAAGGCTTTAAAACAGTTAAGCGATTACATTTGGAAAAAGAGAACGCTAAGCTTTAAAATCAGTCTTAAGCACTTGACCAAGCGCTAAGCATTCTAAGTGTTCAAAACGTTTTTAAAGATAAGCAACTAAGGAAAGCTTTGTGACTCTAAAACCTTTCAAAGAGAAGACTTGTAAAATCATTTCGCTGTGCTAACCCTGATTAAGCGATTGAAACATTACTCTACTTGGGTAGTCGTTGAAATCACTAAGTTTAAGTTAACTTTATCAAAATAGTCTTTGAGTAAACGCTCAACCAAACGTCTACATATTTAAGTAAACGCTTAGCCAAACGTTTACATTTCAAGCGTCCAAATCAATCTTAATACAAAATTGTTTTGAAGTCGAAAAAGACTTCAGGGTCTATTCAACCCCTCCCCTTCTAGACCTTTTCGTATGCCACGTGGGACCAACAGTTAGCATCATCAATCACAACATGAATGGATTCTTCAACCTTCAATTTGATCTTATTTAGGATGCGAAAACTCTTTCCGTTCTTGGCATAGCCTAGAAAGATTCTCTCATCCGCTTTAGGATCAAACGTCTTTAGACTTTGGGATCCATTGTTATGAATGAAACATTTTGAACCAAATACATGAAAATATGAAACGTTAGGCTTACGTCCCTTCCATAACTCATATAGAGTCTTCTCATGTTGCTTGTTGATCATACACCGGTTCTGAGTGTAGCAAGCGGTATTGATAGATTCGGCCCAAAACCTTTGAGGCAGCTTAGACTCTGCAAGCATCGTCCTAGCAGCTTCTTTAAGCTTTCTGTTTCGTCGCTCGGCAACTCCTTTCTGTTGAGGTGTTCTAGGGGCAGAATACTCATGAAGTATTCCAAAATCTATACAAAACTTCTCAACAAATTGGTTAGTAAATTCAGTTCCTCTATCGCTTCTAATTCTTGTCACCTTGAGATCTTTATAAGTTTGCAATTAACGAATTAGCGATGTGAGCTTGACATTAGTTTCATCTTTGGTCGCTAGGAATTCTACCCATGTATAGCGAGAGAAATCATCAAGTATTACTAGCGAGTACTTTTTACCACTAACACTCATGATTTGAATAGGACCATACAAATCTAGATGCAATAGTTCAAGAACTCTAGAAGTAGATAGGCATGGTTTCTTCTTAAAAGATGATTTAACTTGTTTACCCATTCGACATGCATCACATAAGCGATTTTTCTGAAAGGAACCCTTAGGTAATCTCTCTACTAGATTTAGCGATATTAATTGAGAGATTGCCTTAAAGTTGAGGTGATTCATTTTTCTATGTCATAACCAACCCAATTCATTTTGACTTTTAGCAACAAAGCATGTGGGGTTATTATCAATTGTAGAATCCCTATCAACTAAATACACATTGTTTGTTCTTTTTCCTCTTAATTCAGTAGACTTAGTCTTAGCGTCGTTAACATAGCAGAAGTCGCTTGAAAATTTTACTTCAAAGCCTTTATCACAGAATTGACTAATGCTTAATAAATTATGCTTAAGACCTTCAACATAATATACATCACTAATCATTATGTTCCCCCTATGCATGATACCTATACCTTTGGTTTTACCTTTGGAGTTATCACCGAAAACAACTTGAGGACCATTGGCTGCTTGATAGTTGATCAATTGATCCTTGGAACCCGTCATGTGTCTTGACGATCCACTATCAAAGTACCAAACTGAAGTATCAGTGTTGGCTCTAGGTACCTGCATTTAAAGGACAATTTTAATTCTTCTTAGGTACCCATGTTGTCTTGGGTTCTTCAACGTTAGTAACTTTCGTTTGAATTAAAACTTTAAGAACCCATATTTGTCTAGTCTTCATTGTAGAAATACTGGCCTTCTTAGGTTTCACATTGTGTTGTGTGTGCTTTTTGGATGTATAATAATATTCTCGATTATAATAGTAATTATAATCATAGTCATAATCATAATTATCATAGTATCGATAATATGATCTTGACTGCCTTGGATATTGACGCTGGTATTTCCTTGGCGCTGGCTTGGGTTGCACTTTTGGTGCTGGACGCTTAGCGCTTGATTCATAGTGGTCAAGTTTATCCTTAGCCTTTTGAGCGTTTGGATGAACCCATCTTTGTGAATCATTTCTTTCGCCTTTCTCTTGCCTGAGTTTGGTTTTCTCATTTGGCCTTGTACCTTTGTCGCTTGGTTCATTCAGCGTTGGACTTTGTGAACTTTTCTCAATAAAGAAAACACCCTTTCCTTTGTTGTTCGCCGTAACATTAGATTTATTTGGTTGTTTACCGAATTTATTGCATCCTAAACCGGTCTTTTCACCAAACATTCTTGTTACCTCAGTCACATTATCCAACTTTCTTGAAGCTTTTGATAATGATGAGACGAGCTACTCTGATTTGGCAAGTCTAGCGATCAGATCAGCTTCTCTCTTGACTATTATATCAAGATCTCTTTTCAATTGAGTAATTTCACTCTCAAGCGATTGGTTCTTCTCAATGCATTGTTGCAGAACTTGCAACTCTGCTTTGAGCGTTACTTCACTTGTGAGAGATGAAATAATAGCGAAGTGATTTTGATATATTTGGCGGTATCTTGACAATCTTTGTAATATTCATTAACTTTGTCAAGTAATTCATCATAAGAAAGAGGACGAGATAATTCAGTGGTTACCTCAGGTAGCGAATCGTCAGACTCTTCATCATCTCTTGCCATGAGACAAATCAACGCTGAGTCGTTTGTTGGTTCATCATCACTGCTTTTATCTGATGATTCCAAATCTTTTTCAGGTGCGGAGAATGGTTCAGATTCCGCTAGCAATCCTTGTTGGCGAAGGTTGCTTCTGAATTGGTTTATATCCGCATAGTCTTGCCTTATGAGCTTAGACACATTTGGATAAGGGTAATTTACCTGATTGTGCCCTGGTTTCCTGCAATTATAACACAAATTAGTTTTCATTTTCTGCTCAGTGGTTAACCGCTTTGAAACAATTGGCACTGAGAGATTCTGAGTAGGAGTTGTAGGTGCTTGGTAAGGAACTGGCGCTATTGGTTGAGGTGCCGAATACATTGACGCTTGATATTGAGGCGCTGGTGCAGGTGGAGGGGTTTGAAATGAAGTTTGTCCATTAGGGTTTCTTTTATCTTAGAAATTTCTTGACCAATAAAGCCATCTCTTTTTCTTCATTGGATTCTGTTAATTTCACTTCACTAATCGCTTTACCCTTACTTTTGGTGGTAGCGATTAAAGCTCCTGATTCAGTCACTGAAGTCGATGTGTCGTTGACTTCACCCAATTCGAACTCAAATGCCTTTAATTCTGAAAACAAATGTTCTAGAGTAAGAGTCTCCAATGTCTGTGATTCTCTCATAACAACAGTCTTAATCAAATACTTGCTTGGAAGACTTCTGAAAATCTTATTGACCATTTCCTTGTTGGTCAACTCCTTGTCTAATGACGCTAACTCTGTAATGAGCAAAGTAAACCTTGCGTCCAATTGTTCTAGCGTCTCATTGGGCTGCATCTTGAAATGCTCAAATCTTTGCATGGCTATGGAGAGCTTGTTCTCCTTCATTTGTGCTGAACCTTCACACACTATAGCTAACTTATCCCATATCTCTTTTGACGTCTTACATTGTTTGATTTTGTTGAACAATGCATCATTATCTCCTAACGCTGAGTAAAGTGCACTTCGTCCAACATTATCCAAATTCCTTTTTTCTCTATCATGTGGCGTCCATTCTAAGTTGGGTTTTTCAACATAACCATCTGGAGTTGCTTCACCAGCTCCTGGCGCTCGAGTTATCACTTTCATGATCTTAATGGGCCATCTGAAATTACATCACACATTTTATTATCGCAAGAACATATATACGCGAATGCTCGAAGTTTCCAGGAATCATAGTTTGACTTTACCAACTTAGGCATTTTGTTAAAAGCTATAATGAGATGTTTAAAAGAAAATTTAAAGCAACTAAGTTTAGAAAATGGATCTAAACAAGCTGTTACACTTGGAAACACTTAAGTTTCTACTTCAACCGCTCTGATACCACTTGTTGGTCCCAAGTGGCATACGAAAGGGTCTAGAAGGGGGGGTTGAATAGACCCTGAAGTCTTTTTCGACTTCAAAAATTCGTATCACTTTTAAAGATTTGAACGCTTAGGAAGCTGAGAGCTTAGGTCAGGCGCTACAAAAAAGATAACTTAAACTTAGTGATTTTAGCAATTTACCAAAGTAGGGTAAAGCTTAGATTGCTTAAGGGTTAGCACAGCGGAAATGATTTTAAAGCTTAGCGTTCGTTTTGGTTAAATAGTCGCTTAGCAGTTTAACTTGTCTTTTTTAGAATAAATAAGAGAATATAAACCAAGACAATAATAATAGTAAATAACACAAGAAATTGTAAGGTTCAATGGGTGATGTAATCCCAGCTACGTCCTTCTTCTCCTTTTTCACTTGGAGGAAATTTATTAAGTTGATTATCAAAGAATCACACAGAATCTTCTACAAGATAGGAAAAAGATGAAAAATGATCTCGTGCTCCTTGATCGCACAGATTTCAGTACCAATGAAGATCTTCTTCTACAAGCTTCTCTCACTCAGAAATACTGCATGTAAGGAGTTTCAACAACGTTCTCAATCAGATGAAAGGTTGAGAATTTTGTCACACATGTTTTGTTTGTTTTTGGAAAGATCAAACAACTTGAAATATCTCAGTAAGAGTTTAGGTTTCTTCTTTGGAAGATTTTTGAGATATTTGTGACTGTCTGGAATGTATGTAAAAAGCTTAAAAGATTTTGGCTATGGAGTTTCTAAGCTTTTCTTGAGAAAATATGTCAGCAAAGTTTTCACGTGTTGATAGTTGTTTTTAGGGTTTGCTGGAATGAGGTATTTATAGGCAATTCTTAGGATTTGTCCATTGGAAACATGTGAGCGCGTGCTCTTCACGCAGCGTGTGAATCAGCCTTTTCTCTGACATTCCTGAAATCCTGCTGGTTTCGATTGGACAAGAGCAGGTTTCAAACTCTGAAATTTGACAGTCTAATCAAAAAGTGGCTTGTCCACCAGTCATAATAGCTTATCACATTTAATGCACTTATCAGGCATTTAATGCATTTGAATTTATTTTCCGTTGAATGATTGCATTTAAGTCCTTCATGACTTGAGAATTTATTTTAGGTGAATCTGATATTGATCGCTAGAGTGCTTTGAGATCTTGATCCATAAATCCTGAAATAGTCCTTTAGCGTTTGACAGACGCTAAGAACAAATCCTCATCTTTATTTGACTTCAGACGCTGATCTTCAACTTCATCTCTAATAGACTCACCTAGAATTCCATTAGCGATTCGGTATCTAATACTTAGTCTAAAATCTACAAAGATAAAAACTACAAGCTTAACAAAATTACATACTTTCAAACGCTTATACAATTGATCTATGAAAACAGAAACTTACATTATATTTGGGGTCTAACATAAAATCCTATCTTATCATCATCAAAACATCTAACATGAAATTCCTAACAACTATTAGTTCTGTTAACACTGATTTAAGATCCCAACTTGGTATTATGGAAACTTCTAAATCTGCATATGCATGATCTCTTTGCGTCTCTCGTGCTTAACTGCTTTTTGATGATGAAGGGGGAGAGAAACAGTATTTTATTTATGCTTGTGATCTATGATACTATGCTTCTCGGCACGAATTATTGAGATAGGGAGAGGAATTTCATATTCAGGGGGAGCTATGATAAGATCATTCTTTTTCACTTTCTTGGTCTTTCCCAAACGAGGTATCTAGTTCCTTGTCATCATCAAAAAGGGGGAAGATTGTTGACCTTTTTGGTTCACTCCTATTTCCATGTTTTGATGATGACTATATTATATCACTAACTTACCTTTCGTCTCTTGTAGGAATCCTTGCCAAGTTGGTGATAATTAATGACATCTTCTCATAGGGAAAGTCAAAGATCTCATATCACTAGAATTTATTTAAGGGAAGTATCATGTTTGTCTCTTCCCTTATTTGCTCCTTTATTATTTACGGCATCTAGATAGTTATGCAAATCTCCCTCACCTTGTATTAATGATTTGATCTTGCTACCTTATTCTCTTGCCACATTTTTTGGTAAGAAGCCATTATGCACTCTTCATGGAAAGGAGCTGATTTCCTTGATTATCTTTCCTTTTACTTCTATTGCTGATTATTTATATAAACTCATTCACTCTCATTCAGAAAGAACCAACGAATTCTGAAGCATTCTTAAGCTTACACTCATTATGTGTAATTCTTCTTGTTAGGTACAATTTTCTATTCCAGTAAGGAAGAACAAGTACCAGTCGCTGCTTCGGAGTTCCACTTATCAAACACGAGTGATTAGCGAGGAGTTTTGGAGTCAAGTCTCCTTTGTAATCCATATTAGAGTAGTTGTGTGGAAATTCCATTTGGTTCCACACTCAGGCTATGTTTGGTTACGTTTCCAAGCCCATTTTTGTCCGAATTTTTGGCCCACTTATGTTTGGATCACACAATTTTTTACCACAAAAGTTGTCAATTTTTTGTCCAAAAAAAAATGATTGTGCTCCTCTCACTCTTACACCCGCTCTCTCTCCTCTTTTTCTCTCACTCTCTCACATTCTCTCTCTCACTCTATCTGACACGCTCTCTCTCCTCTCTTTCTCTCACTCTCTCACTTTCTTTCTCTCTCTCTCTCACACACTTTAATACAAAACATGTTTGGTTATCTTTTTTTTTTAATAAAAATTAGAAGACGAATCTTCATTAATTATATATATATATACATTTTATATAATTAGAAGATGACATATAAAATGTCGTCTTCATAATTTTAAAAAATAAAAATGAACAGTGAAGACGACATGCCAAATGTCGTCTTCACTGTTCGTAAAAAAAAAATATTGTTTGTCTTCAATTTTCTTTTCTTTTTTTAATTTTCGTAAATTAAATATAATTTTTTCTATATATATATATATATATTTTATATATAATTAGAAGACGAAATATAAAATGTCATCTTCATAATTAAAAAAAAAGAAAATTGAAGACAACATTTGAAATGTCGTTTTCAATTTTATTTTTTTAAAATTTTTGTAAATTAAATATAATTTTGTAATTAAATATAATTTTTTCTATATATATATATATATATTATATAATTAGAAGAAGACATTCCAAATGTCGTCTTCACTGTACATAAATAAAAAAAAGGAAAATTGAAGACAACATTTGATATGTCGTCTTCAATTTTTTTTTAAAATTTTCGTAAATTAAATATAATTTTTTAATTAAATATAATTTTTTATATTGTTGATTATTATAACATTTCATCTTAAATTGCAAAAATAATAAATCATTCAAGTGATTTATTTGAAATAAAAATCATGATTGTCTAAAAATGTCCCCCAGTACCACAAGGATTTCGTTGCACACAGCAACACACACACACACACACTGTTACATGCACACACACACAGACATACACACACACTGTTACACGTACACACAAACACACACAATTACACACACAGAAACACACACACCCACACTCACACATTCACATTTACACACAAGCAATTTCTAAGATAAAGATACATATATGCATATAGATACATACATATAGATACATATATGAATATAGATACATACATATAGATACATATATGAATATATATAAACTTTTCTTTTAAGTATATATATCAACTACTATTACTTATATATATATACACTACTATTACTTACATATATACATATATATTTATCTCTATAATAATTATTACAATCTCAATATTATATATACTACTATTACCTACGTATATACATATATATTTATCTATATAATAATTATTACAATCTTAATATTATATTATAACTTTTAATTATTGACAGACAAAAACTTGCATGATTTGACAGTTACAGTAATTTATGTTCCCTCTGAAAACAAAACCAAACACTGTCTCACCAAAAAATCACTCAAAAACCAACTCCCAAAATATAACCAAACATAATCCCATCAAAATTGCATGTGTCCCTATAAATTTCTCACCAATAATTCTCACCAAAATATCATTCCAAAACATAACCAAACATAGCCTTAGTCTCTAGGATCTTTTGAGCGTTACTCAAATCTTCATATCGAGTGTGATTGTTATTCCTTTTTAGATAACATTAGCTGTTTTTCTGTTTTCTTCTCGAATTTGTTTTGGAACTTATATGTTCCACTTTTTATCTTTCAATAAAAGTATTATTCAGTTTATAACTCTGGTACTTGTTAAGTTCCACTGTTAAAATTTTAAATATCTAATTCACCCCCCTCTTAGGCAATTCTTGAGTTACATGGACCATGACTTTTAGCCATTGTAAAAAAGTGTTAAGTTAACATTTTTTCCACCACGACTAGTTAGAGCTTAAAATAGCTAGCATTCTTTTTCGCCACGGCTAACTTTAGTGTGGTTATATGAAACATCTACCACAACCAAGTTAGTAATGAGCTTAGACTGCTATAGACCACATTTTTAAGTCATAACATATATTTTCATTGTCAATACTAATTTTCTTGTGGTGGGTTTTAGTCCTATAAAATATAGAATTTTAGTCTCAATATTTACAAATTTAGTTTCATACGATGCATTTCTTTTTTTCGTTTTTAGTCTCAACCGTTAGTTTTGGTCACGTGCAATCAATAATAAACTTAACGACAAGTGCATTCCTCGACCAAAATTGCAAACTATTGCATCATTCATGACTAATTTTATATGGAAAAAACAAAATTAAAATTACAACGAATTTTATTGTCCTATATAAATATTACACTTCTCTCTATAAGTTTTTTTTTTTTTTTTTTTTAGGTGAACATTGAATTGTATACCCACTAAAACTCTGTATAAAACAAACAAAAGGCTCATACTGATTACCCCTTATCTACAGTAATCAGCATGCCCTCAAAAGAACGAACTATACATCAGCAGGCCTTAACAAAAGAACAATCTAATGAGTAATAATTTCTAAGTGATGACTATCCCTATTTGTCAGTTTCCTATTCAAGCAGCTCGCAATCCTCATTTCAGATCCCTGTTTAGACAGTTAAAGACATCAGTTTCAGTAGACTCCACTCGGTTAAAAATCCAGTTATTCCTCTCCCTCCAAATGATGTATACCAAACCTGCTATTCCAGCACCTATAATTGGATGTTTAACTTTCCAAGCTCTGAAAGCAAATTTGAACCATCTCTACCACCTGTTAAATTTACAGTCACAAGGTTGGACTTGCAGCCACTGCAACACCCTTTGGAAAAGATTTTTGGACCATTCACACTCAAAGAACAAATGGTTCACGCTCTCACAATGGTTGCTATCACCACACAGCACACAACCACACTCTTCAATGTGCATAAACTTTCTCAATCTCACTCTTGTTTGCAAGGACTTGTGAGCAATCAACCTCATGGTAAAGGAGTGTTTGGGAAGAGTTAGAGTATTCCAAACAATGCCTGCATCTCTGAAAGTAACCTGTTCTCCCTATAAGTTATAACCTCACATATAGTGAGAAAATTGTCCGATAGTACTAGTGACTAATGAGACACATGGCTGCAATGAACTAAAGGCTACTAGCCATGTAAAACCAGGACTTGATACCTCACAAACTTTCCCTCCTATGTATGTCGCTTTCATAGTTTACGAGGCATATTCTATTCCACATTTGTTGTTCTTGTACTACAATATTGATGCTGACCCAAGAATCACAACATAGCTTCGTTTAACACGTGATTAGTTTGCGAGTTTTAATATGCACCGTCCTCTGATCTAAGCTCCATCGTCATCTTTAATTTGAGGTGGGATATTGAAGCATACACACACACATATATGCGAGCGCACTTAAGAATACCAAACGTACACGAGCTAGTCTCCAATGGCTGATCCACCATCCACAAATTTAACACTGACTAAGTATGTTTGAATTTTGTCGATGAAGTCCAACGAGATCTAAGTGATTAGAGGTTTTGGGTTCTATTACAAGATACATATGAAAAATTGCATTTTTTGTACATTAATGTGGCCTGCACATTACACTAATATGGGGGGTAGCAATTTGGGGAAATCATTGGTCAAAAAATTGACAATTTTAGTACATATCGCCAAAAATTGCTGACGTGGCACAGGAAATTGCTGACGTGACCGTCGGAAAATGTCAAAATTGAGGATTTTCCAAAATGGGTGGAAAATTGATGACGTGGTTGCCAAGTGGACAATGAATTGATGACATGACGACCAATTGGACAAAGTTTAAAATTTTTGTTGTTTGGGAGGTTTGAACCTTTGACTTTTGAGCTAAAAATTAATAGTTCCAGCACTACACCACACACCACAACTTGATCTTTTTAGCTTTAGTTTATGTACTTATAACATTACTTCAATCTATGATTATCAATATTATTCTCCAAAGTAATTTTCTTTTTAACATAAGACTGTAACTTTAATGATATTATAATACAATATATTACAACATCTCAGAAAAAATAAAATATACTAAAAATACAACTACATATAAATATTTAAAAAACAAACATATTTAAGTAGAGTTTACAAAATTAATATTTTAAACATATATTCATTGTTATTAATAATAATAATAATAATAATATATTTTAATATATTTTAGTTAATAAATTTTTATATAAATTAATTAATCTTTTAAATATGTTTCTCAATGCTATTTTTCTAGAAAGATATTATTTTTCAAGTAATTTTTTATATCTAACATAATTTTTTAAATAAGATGGACGTATATTTTTGGATATAATTTCTCCATAAATAAAACAAACATATACAACTATTTAAATATTTTTATATATCCGTACTGAATAAATATATGGACTTAGTCATCCTTAGCCTTCTAATTAAAAATTTATCAATTGTAGTTTCATGTAGAAATTTCTTAATCGTCCTTAGCCTTCTAATTAAAAATATATATTATCCATACATGTGATAATTGAAATAATTGTATATTTTATGATAAATTTGAGATAAAATAATTATATACTCGAAATATAAAATTTCTCTTTTTGTACACGGATTATTAATTATATCTTTTAGTGTATATATGATTATAGTAATTATATAAATATTAGTATAGATATTTTTATATAAAATACTAATAATTACATATTACTAAGGGATATATATACCAAAGTAATGGTATAAGTAACTAAACTAAAGTCAATTATAACAAGTTATGGCATGTGGTGAAGTGGTAGAAGAGCTAAATTTTAGCTCAAAGGTCAAGTGTTCAAACCTCTCAAGTAGCAAAAAAATTTAACTTTGTCCACTTGGCCGCCATATCATCAATCTATTGTCCACTTGGTTGCGATGTCATCAATCCATTGTCCACATGGCGCCACATCATCAATTTTCCTTCCAATTGTGAAAAATCCCCAACTTTGACTTTTTCTGGCGCCACATTAGCAATTTCAGATGTCACGTCAGCAATTTCTGGCTATATGTACTAAAATTACTGATTTTTGGACCAATAATGTACCAAAATTGCTACCCCCATATTAGTGTACCAAAAAAAACGCAGGCCACATAAGTGTACCAAAAATGCAATTTTTCCAAAATACATATGAATCTTTCTCTACTTTTATATCAGTTGTTAGCTGATTTTAATAGTTGTTAATTAGTTGTAAATTATCTCGATTTGATATTCTTAACTTGTATCTTGTAACTAGTTTATTAAAAGAAGAGTATGGTTGAATTTTACTCTTGGGCAATGCTAAACACTATGATCATTACACTGAGTCTAGCATAGATTTTTCCTTTACCTTTCCGTTTGAAGATATATATATGTATATATATATATATATAATTTATTATTATTCGTATAAGAAATTCATTCTCCTTCTTGAAACAACATTTTCAGTGCATGTGCTACCAATCAAGGACGGCGATTGTGCATAACTATAGGCTTGAAAATATCAAGACATGAAGAAGCCCTTCGTCCAATTAAATGCAAACATGAGGCCTCGTGATTAATAAATATATATGCACATATCCATAAAATTTTCAACACACATTTACATGTTATATGAAAATACAAATTCAAACAACATTAGCGGCTAGCCAATGTGTACATTTAATTATAAATTTGAACATTATAACAAAAAAAATGAAAAGCCAACGGCAACAAGACATACCAGTTAGCTCAAAGATATATATGACCCCATTTAGCTAGGTATCTTGAGATCTAAGTACTAATTCAGTAGTTCAGATACACATCAATCTATACAATTGTTGTACTTGTCATATAATTGTATTGATCTGATCAAATCTGAACAAAAAAATTTCAAATCTCGTCTGTCACTTTAGACGAAATAACCCTTCGAGCATGAACGAAAACCCTTAACCCATCCCGGAAAGTGGCGGTTAACCCTGGTGAGAACCTGGGGACATGCTCGGATTGGGCTAATTCGATACGAAACCGTCGCAACAATGAAATTGCAACACTTTTAAGCTCCATAAGTGCCATTTCTTTACCCAAACAGATCCTAAGCCCACCTTGAAACACTGGGTACTGAAAAGGGTTTTGATCATGAAAGAAAACCCCATCTCTAAGCCATCTTTCAGGCTTAAACTCCAAGCAATCCTTACCCCAAATCTCTTCCATTCTTCCCATTGCATAGGGGTGGTAAGTAACCCTAGTTCCCCTCTTCACAAAACTCCCATCTGCCAGAACGTCGTCGTCCAAGCAAAATTTTGAATCAAATTGGATTGGTGGATATAATCTCATGCTCTCATAAACTGATGCATGCAAATAGTGAAGCTTTTGCATTTGTTTGTAGCTGGTCAACCCCTCCTGGTTAGGTCCGATTATTTTCTCCGCCTCAAAAAGGATAGCGGCTTCCACTTCAGGGTGGCGGGCCACAAGCCAGAAAAAACTAGTAAGGGCGGATGCCACCGTGTCACGGCCCGCCAACAGGAAGCTAATGATTATATCCCTTAAATAAGTTTCGTCACTAATACTACTCATGAACCTTGATAAAAGATCTTTCTGATCGGAGAATCCGAACTTTCGCCTTTGTCTAATCACCTCCTGGGCTAATATGTGTGTGATCTTGATTGCCTGACGTAGTTTCTTCTCGCTCCCAACGTTGAACAACCGTTTGATCTTCCACATCAGCGGAGACGCAATCATGGCTCGCTCGGCAGACAGCTTCGAAGCTAAATCGAAAGATACTGCGAACTTCGATAGGGGTAGAGAGAGCTCCAGACACTTGGGGTCCAACCCGAACGAAAATCTACAAATACTATCAAATGAAAATCTCCGGAAAACGTCTTGTAAATCCAGTATTTCATTTTTGGCGGAAACAGATTCCAAAAGGGGTAACAAACGGCGTGAGATTTCCTGATGCCCGATTTCGAAAGCGTAAGCCCGGATAGAGACCCGACCCAGTTCGAGGCTCGCCATTTTTCGTTGAAACCGCCATGAATCTCCGTCGACGTTGAATATGCCACGGCCCAAGAAATCTCCTAAAATTGCAGAAAAGGGCTTGCCTTTTGGGAAATTATCAAAGTTGGTTTTGAGCATGTATTCGACGTTGTCAGGGTTTGCAGTGATTGTGTTGTTAAGGACGTGGATATGAACAGTTCGAGTGGGTGAATTTTTAAGAAGGTGAGTGTACCAATCACAGAGATTAGGGAAATGTTTGGTCCAGCCAGATTCAACGTAAGCTTGACAGATTTCACAGTTGCAATACACCCTTTTTCGCACTAAACGAATGATTAGCACCGTAATTATCGGTAATGATAACGAAAAAATTAAGAACCAGGAAGGTGAAGACTCCATGGGAAAAAATGGAAAAAGATTTTTTTTTTTTTTGAAATATAACAAAAAGATGAGCGTGAAAGAGAGTGAAGAGAGACCAATGGGAGAGAAGAGATATATATATATATATATATATATGAACAATTAATGAGAAGAAAAAAAAATAATATATATATATATGAGTGTGTGCGTGTGTGTGTGTGTGATCATTTTTGTTTTTTCTTTGCTTGTTTTAGTTGAAAAAGAGAGCATGTTTGATTTAAAAAAATTAAATAAAATATGAAACAGTTTTAATGGAATAAGGTCCACTTACTATAAGTAATTGGATAAGACAACGAGTGATTAGAAAAAAGATAGACGAATATGAAAAATGCACGACATATATAATAATATCTTATTACACTTGTCCCATGATTAAATTCAAAGTGGCCGTATTTACAATTTTTATTTTCATTTTTCCAAAGTGTTCTTTGGCTAATTGAATAAGGTATATTGTCCAAGTGTAATTGCCAAATTTTGAACAGAAAGTTTACTGTGTATGAAAGAATAATTTGCCTTTCACTCAGCTCCATGAAGATGAAAGGTATCAAACATATCTCATCCATCACACAAAAATCGGTCAATCAGCATAAAAAGGTCAAATCATTTGCTCAAGTTTCTCTCGATTTTTCAGCCAGCAACGTAAATAGAGTAAACTAGCTCGCAATTCGGCTATACACGAAACTTCTTATTGAAGAGGCCAGAGCCTCTTATATTCGGATCAAAATCTTTTGGTATGCAGTTTGCAAATAACAATACGAATATTAGTCGCATTTAAATCAATCACATGAAAAATAAAATGATGTTTTTGAACTTTTTATTGGTTAATAAAGAAAATTGAATTGTTATTTCATTAGGGGAAAATTGCAAATTTGGTCCTATAATTGTAGGGGGTGAAAAAATTGGTCTCGTATTTTGTGCAACTGGTAAAGTTGGTCTTGTAACTTTCAAAAAGTCGCGATTTAAGAACACTTTTCAATTGGAAACTCTAATTTCGCCGGAAATGGTCACGTGCAGTGCACATGACCAATTAAAATTGGGGGTTTTGCAATTGCTGATCAGATTTTTACTCGTGGAGTATGACAAGCCCTTTTTCTTGACATTACCTACTTTGTTTTATTTTATTTGTTTTCTTTCACTCAAAAAAAATAGATTAGGCGTCTTATTATGTAAAAGAAAAAGCTCTATCATATTCTACGCGTGCAAATCTCACCGGCAATTGCAAAACCCCCAATTTTAATTGGTATTTCCGGCGAAATTAGGGTTTCCAATTGAGAAGCGTACTTAAATCGCAACTTTTTGAAAGTTATGGGACCAATTTGGATAGTTTTACAAGATACGGGACCAATTTTGCCATAACTTTAAAGTTATAGGACTAAAGTCGCAATTTTTCCTTTTCATTAGCATATAACTTTTCGTACGCATTCAACCACGTGCTATTATTCTTTCAATTGTGCAAATCCACCATTAATGTAAGAAATAGGGTAAACTCACTAAGCTATGTGCCTATTGGTGGGACATCTTATCATGGTGGCAAGACCTTATTCTATGATGATGCTTTTGGATTTCTGCCAAAAAATTTAATGCCTATGATTTGTCCTTTCGCAACTGAAAACGTTGGATATTACAGATAATTAAAACCTCGAAAGAGTTAAATTAAAAAGGCACATCCGGTGATTATTTTTTTTATTGGAAATTAATTAAGGGAAGAGTTGAATAGTTTATTTTTTACTCCATCACACATACTACTAGTATTTTGTTATTTAATTTTTTTCAAAAGAGAATGGTGCTACCTATCGACGACAAGTCCGAAGTTAAAATTATATATTTAGTCTATATGTCTGTCATAGTCTCACATACTAGTTTGATACTAGGAAAAAAGTCATAACTTTTACTCAAAATACAACTTGATATTTTGTTAGAATTATATATATATATATATATATATGAATTGTTATACGACAATAATTTGTTGAAGTCCATTAGTACGACGACTAATTACTTCTGGCTTACATTTTGATTTGATATAATATATATGAACACATTAGACTAACTTGTTTTTTTTATGATATGACTTTCTTTTATCGACAATTTCACACATAAATGCATTCTAATTATATATGCAAGAAATAAAGATTTTTTATAGTCATTTTAACCGCGAATTTTCCATCTGAATCTTGATATGTAAATGAGAGATTTTATTGATTTTTATAAATTGTGCCAGAAAAATACTCAAATCAAGAACTTTAAGACTCAATAACTTATGCTCGAATCCTTTTTTTTTTTTTTCCTTTTTCTATTTTCCTGAAAAATGTTTGGCAAACAACTATATATAGTGAATTTTAGTTTGGCAAAGCAGGCGGCTGTCTGCCAATGTTTGTAGCGACGCAAAATGTTCGGGATAAGTTGCAGCTAATATATAATGTGATGTTTTTAGTAAAGGCGTTTTAATGCTTATATAGTTATATACTTACATTTATTAAGCTTAAAGCCACTGCCATCCTTATAAGCAAAAAAATATTCAATTTTCTTGTTTATTACCAGTCATAGTCAAATTTGGCCAACTCGATATATATTTTTATGTATAATTCTACCGTCACACATCAGATCAAAACGGGAGATTTGATAGGTTTATAAGTCTCAAACTCACAACTCCCTTGTAAGACGTCTTATTAAGGACAAATTCGTGGGGCTCCGGCCAAAAACGAACAATACCTTGCATAATAATGTCCGGTGTACGAGAAGAAGACAAGTGTATATAACATCATTGTATGCAAGAAGACAAATGTGTACCACATTTTAGCGGCACCATGTTCCTTACCCAAACCCCTCATTCGAGGGGAGGCTAATGATATGTATGATACTACCGTCCCACATCGGATGGAGACGAGAGACTTGAGAGACTTATAGACTCTATGCTCACGTCTCCTTAGCTAGTGAGATGCATTTTAAGTAAAAACCCATGTTGCTCAAGCCAAAACGGACAATACCTTATGCAACTCAATGTTTTTAAACTCGGACCAGTGATTGAACCAGAAAATTTATTGGGTCACTGGTCTGACCGGATGGACCGCTTTAAAAAAATCGGTTGACCCGTATACAATATATATATATATATATATATATATATTTGAACTTAGACATAGTAAAAAATGAAAACAAGTAATTAAATAGGGAAAATAAACCCAACCACTTAAAATGAGTGAGAATATCCTCACCCACTTTAATTAAAGTAATATGACATAGCCCACTCATTTTATAGTATTATAATATATTTATATATATACAAATATTGACTTTTTTCAAAAAGAAGCTATAGCCCACTGCACGCCCAGCTCTAGTGTAGGCGAGAAGAGAAGAATATGAGGAAGAAGAAAGAAATCTGGAGAAACAGAATTAAGTTCCGAATTCACGTCTCCTTTCTTTTTCAACTTTTTTTGGCTCGGAAATATGGAAATAAAAGGAGAAAAGAAGGGGCGAATAGATTTGAAACAAACACCCAGCAACCAGATTCGCCGGTTCGCAGGTTCGCCAATTCGCCGGTTTCTCCGGTTCTGCACCGGTTCGTACTGGGTTTGTTGCCACCTGTTCTATATTTTCGAGTTTGAAAACCAGGGTGCAACTGCATTCGATGTGCAAGAAGGCAAATGCGTACCACATGAATACTTAACATCGTACATGAAGTTGTATACATCTACACATTAAAAAAAAAGAGAAACGTCCAAGTATTTTTCTTTGTAAGAAACGTTCAAGTATATATACTTATATAGCATCAAACTAAAACTTCTACTAATTATAATATGAAGTGCCATAAATTTGATTTTGTCACTGTATACTACATAAGCTTCATGGTGGCAATGGCTTTTTTTTTTTTTTACTTGTGAACACAAATTTACTTTGTTTTGATGTTATCTTAATTAACATCAAGACAATAGCATTGTTTACTTTGTCAACACAAATGTTAACAGTTAGTGATATGTATACGTCAACAATAAATATTGTCAATAATAATTTCGCAAAAATATTACAATAACATTGTAAGATATATTATAACTTTGCGATTGTAATTTTGTTGTTGTTATACATATATAAATAATATAAACTTAAATGTAATTTTTTTTATTATATATTATACTTTCAAATTCACTATTGTGAATTGTGATAGTTAATTATAAGAAAAAATATTTATTAGTGACAATTTTAAAATATTTTTACTACACTTCACCCAATTCACACACAAGAATCAATTGTTAACACTTTTTTTTTGTAAATAATTAATATAGAACCTTTCTATATATAACAGCATTCTTTATTATATCTATTGTTTAACCTTTAGCTAACTTTTATTGTGAAGAAAAGAATTAACAAAGTCTCGTTAATCAAGTCTGCAGTAGACTTTAATTTAAATCTTCGAAGTACATAAATATTTGTGACACAGCACAATCTGACGTTGAAATGCATCTGATTGCTAACCTAATTAATTAAATATTGCCTGATGAATAATATTTTTAACCGTTAATTGAAACTAAAATTAGTTCAATAAGTCAAGCAAGATAATAAAATATGTTAACTGATACGAACACATGCACATATGCCACCATTATAGGGATTAATTATAAGAATAATGTAGTGGGCACTAATGATAGAATCTTTTTCTTTCTTTATTAATCTTCCACCTGCTGGACCACACCACTTCTTACCCTTAATCAAGATTATTTTACGATAATAAGTTAATATTATATATTGTGTAATCTAGCGATTAAATTTACCTCTTTCTGTTAGTTTGTTAAAATAACTTATTAATTATATAGCAAATGTAATACACTCTCCTTATAAAATACATTTAGGTACAGTCAAGCTGGGTTTGGGCTAAAATTTTCCCCACTTACAAGGGCTTATTCTAATGAACTAAACATATTCATAGCTTATTCTTATATAATAATAATTCCAAAATATTTTGTTTTTCCCTCCCAGACAGCCTCAAACATGGGCATGTTTCGTTCGAAACGGGAATGATCTTACCAACAAATAGAATTTTATCAGATTAATCATTTCATCAGAGCACATATATAACTCTTCTCTTGTAACTTTTAAGTTTTCAAAATGCGGAATGATATGCTTGAGATGATAAACTATAGTTAATAATTATGTTCAAGTGTTGGAAAAAAATAATCATTAGAAGAAAAAGGAAGTCTATAAAAGAATTGACCTAGAACAAATCATATCTCTAGCGTAATTTAAGGAAACAATATCTGGATGCATCAAAAGCAAATAATATGAGTGATTGCAGTTTGTAATTGTCGTGCCCCGGACCCGCGAGGCCGAATCCAACGAGCCACGTCAAATTCACAAAGCGTAACATTGAGTTGAATATTTTAAATTATGGTCTAAAATGAATATTTATTGTTATATTTGAGCCCGACGGTTTTATTTATAAACAATTTCAATTTTCCCTTCATCACCGATATGGGATGGGATATTACAATTACCCTCTTCAGTAAGCAACATCCTAGTTGTGGCATGACTTAGTCCAGAACCCATCACCGGATGTCGGGATTTTAGCGGTGGCTCCCACGCGCGTAGCACTTTGCACTGCAGCCTCCTGAGGTGGCTTCCGCAATGTGTATCACTTTGCCTCATTCATGTAGCACTGTAGCACTTAGCTTCCCATCAAACCCACTAAATATAACCTTGAATTGAGCATTTTAAATTACGTTACAAAATGAATATTTATTGTTAAACTTGAATCTTAAAGTTTTCTTTATAAACAACTTCAATTTCCCCGTCATCACCGATGTAGAATGGGGGCATTACAATAATGTTTTTGCAGTCATCTTAAAAATGTTAATTGAGACCAAAAGAAAACAAAGAAAATGATTTGCACACATGTGATTTCTGTTCTTCAAGCTTCTAGGACGTAAAAAACACATTTTTTTATCAAGTTGTCCCCTATTGACAAAAAATCCATGTTTTAGTTAATTGTTAGTCCTAAGTGCCGTTGCACATGTATAAAAAGATATTCCCTTTGAAATATATGATGTTAATTGTAATTTAATAGAAAATGTTGTTAGGATAACAAATTCTTATTGTAACAAAAAAAGAAAATAGGTGTTTTATGTCAAAAAATAAAATATGATATTTTGTGATCTCCTACAAAAGGTACAGACTTTAGTTCCACCGAACATATAGACCATGCTAGAAAAATATATACTATGCTAAAAATTTCCCTCTTTAAAATTAATATTGTGTTCACAAAAAGAGGAGCGAACAAAACGACAGATGATATATATATATATATAGGGTCAAGATCTAATGCATACCATCACCTAGATAAGATCTAAGACCCAATATAGACCATTGGATCAATTAAATCCAACAGTCCAAATATAAAACAGAAACAGGCGGCAAAATTGGAATGTTACTGAATTAGGGGTAAAATCGGAACTGGAAAAAATCACCACCCACCTCCCAAAAATAACTCCCACGAACTCCCTGCATATTTATCCACATTTAATACCCACAATCTCAGGCCACGATTCATGCGATCACAGTATATATTCAAATCTTTCTCAAATTTTCATTCGATTCGCTCAAAGATCTTCCAAAAAATCACCGATTAACTACGCCGGAGCCCTAATTTACAGAGAACAATAAATTGGAGTTTGGTGGTGAACAATGAGTTCGGAAAAAACTCCCAATATCAATGGTAAACCATTATACAGTCGATTTGAAGCTGTTGTTTGTGATTATACTGAACAATTATATGTAATTTTTGTTACAAACGGCATTGTGGTTTTCATGGCTTCGTTAATGTTGTGTTGTTTGTTTCAATGGCTTGCGTATTTGGCTCACGATGTATAATGGCTTAGTCTATACTGTATAATGGTTTAATGGGTACTGTATATTAGTTGATTTACACATGTAATGTGTATTTTATATTTCGTACTGTATAATATGTTATGACATACTGTATAATGTGATATAAGTTGCTGTATAATGATATCAATTCAATATTTATGTGTTATTTCTAATGCACTGTATAATACCATTTTCTATACTATATATTGGTTTAGTTTATACTGTATATTGTATTATTGAGTACTGTATAATTGTTGATTTACACAAGTAATGTGTATTTTATATGTTTTACTGTATAATGTGTTATAAAATAATGTATCATTTAATATAATTTTCTGTATAATTCTAAAAATTCAATATTTATATGTTACTACTAATGAACTGTATAATACCGTTTACTACACTGTATAATGACTTAGTTTATACTGTATATTGGCTTATTGGGTACGGTATAATATTGTATGTTAGGCAGCCATCTCTTTGAAAAATTAGACAGCCAATATAATTAGTATCTCTTTGAAAAATTAGACAACCAATATAATTAGTATCTCTTTGAAAAATTAGACAGCCAATATAATTAGTTTTTGGTAATTACACTTTCTCCACTATTACTTAAACGACATAAATCTAGTATATATACAGCGATCTTGCTGTGATTGTTGATGATGAATTGATCTTGTATAATACGCTATATAATAAACGTATTCATCATACCCAGTCAATTGCGATGAATACTGTGATTACTGATGATGAATTGATCTTACCCAATCAATTGCGATGAAAAAGATGAATATGATGAAGCGATCTTGCTGATTACTTCGATTGATGATGAATACTGTATAATATTTGCTGATTAATTCGATAGGATTGATGATGAACTGATCTCGATGATGGACTGATGAAGAATGGATTCTGGTGATGAATATTGATTTTAATCGAGCTGAAATATATGGTAAATTTTGTTTTTACGCATTAATAGGGATTTGATTTGATCATGCATTAAATGTGCATGCGTTTGTTGGGTTTTATTGACAAAATTGCCCTCCCAGCATTAAAAATATTTAAATAATCCGAAAAAATTATAAAATTTCACACTTTTGGATCAAATTAAATCAAAGGCCTAGATTGGGTCTTAGATCTTACCTAATGACAAAGTATGTATTTGATATATATATATATATATATATATATATATTGTTTTTGTAACAACCTTGTTCTGGAATATTTTTATATATTGATTTTTATAATGTTAGATTAGTATGGTACATCATGTGCAACTAATAATTAATATATTCAAATAATATTTACTGTTTTTCTAATATCATTTACACTTTCCTCTAGTATTATATATTTCACATCACACCTAATCACTACACTTTCCTCTATTAAAAAAGAAAACGAGTAAAATCCCATGTACCTCTCTGTGATAGGCCTTATTCTTCAAAAGCCCCCCTTGATATAAAAATTCACAGAACACTCCCTATGAAAAAAATAAATATACTCACTGCCTCCCTCTACTAATTTTTGCCTACAAATTTTAATTTGAAGACAAAAATGCACTTATACTTTGTCATTATTTGCACCATATTTATTTTATTTTATTTTAATTACTTTAATTTTAATTTTTTATTTATTTAATTTTTTTCTAATCTTCTTCCCCAAAACTAGAACCCCAACCCTAATTTTTTTATTTTTACACCTCCACCATCACCGCGGCCGCTTAGAGACCCGCCACCTCCACCACTAGCTCCTGCCACCACCACCCTCCCCTATTCCTACTCGCACCACCACCACTCTTCTCACCAGATTCGTGTCGTCGCCACCTCCCCTCATCAAATCGCGCCGCCAAGAATCCCGTCACCTGATTCGTGCCGCCGCTACCTCCCCTCATCAAATCGCACGCCACCACTCCCCTCGCCGGATTAGCACCGCCATCATCTCCCCTCTGCACAATTGAACCATCACCGCCTCCTTCTCTACAAAATCACGCCGCCACCGCACCCTTTTTCAAATCTCCGCCTTCTTTCTTACAATCACAACACCACCGCCCGTCCCTTGTGCAAATTCACCCAGCCATCGCCAACCACCACTGCTCCTTCTTCTTTGTTGTACTGAATTTCTACCGGTGGAGTTGGAGAATGTTTTGCAGACGGTGGTGACAGGAGACGACGTTTCGATTTGCAGAGGCGGCGACAGAGGCTTCGATTTGCAGAAGATGGCGTCTTTGATTTTGCAAACAGCAACGAAGTTCTGAGAGGCGGCGGCGGGCCGCTGGTGGTGGTGGTGGATGACAGAAGGCAGCAGATGGTTGCGGTGGGCGGAGGCGGTGGGTGATGGTGTATAATTATATATACACACACATATATATATATATATATATATATATATTATTACTATATAGTATATATTATTATTATTAGTAATATATTTTATATATATAATTTTTATTGAATAATAAATATATAAGTTTAATCTTGACCGTCTTTTATCATATAAGATCCGGAAAAATTATTTTTTTAGTCTGTTAACTTGGTCTCCCTTGCGTTTTAATCTTTTAAGTTGACGCATTGCAAAATTGGTCTGTTATCTTCGAACTTTTTGTAATTTTAATCCTTTTGTGCTTATAAATTGGGAAATTTAGTCCGTGGATTAGTCCCCCTCAAAATGGTATCCGGAAGACGATCTACCTTGTAAAACAAGGACTTGGAATATCCGGTGATATGGTGGTCAAGCAAAAGTATGAATTTATGAAAGTCGAATTTTATTTTGGAAGTATGTTGGACCTGATTGTTTTATGGGGACTATGTCACGGATTAAATTTACCAATTTTATAAGTATAAAAAGACTAAAATTACAAAAATTCCGAAGATAACAGATCAATTTTGCAGTGTGTCAACTTAAAGGACTAAAACGTAATGGAGGCCAAATTAACGGACTAAAAGAATAATTTTTCCTATAAGATCCAATGGTGTTAGATTAGGGGCAAAAAAGTCCAATAAACTCAAAAAAAACTATAAATATACGCAATATTCGCGTGTGGAGCGAATAGGGGTTAGTTGCATATTTAGTTTTTTCATAGAGGGTAAGTTGATAATTATTTTATCATAGGAGGGCTTTTGAAGAACATTGTCTATCAAGAGGGTACAGACGATTTTCCTAAAAAAAAAAATCTCATCCAACCCATTTATGACATTGTACCATTTCTCTCCTTAAGATATTTTTTTCTTATCTTATTTATAAAAAAAATGAGAAATGAAAAATAAAAATCCATCCCAATCAGGCCAAAAATCCATGTGCTTGTAACATATGAAAGCGATCGATAATTGTAAAATGTGGTATAATTAATTTTGCAGTGACGTTTGATTAATTTCATAGGCACGTGGAATCCACATGTTGGTTAGCACTTTCAATCATATTCTTCAGTCGCAATAATTGTGCAATGAATGGTTCATGAATTTTAGATGATAATTATTTTTTAAGATACTCGATCACGGGCAATACAATGGTGGATCGAGACTGTTGATTTCGGTTCACAAATCACCATTGAATTCTCCCTTAAGGACAATTACTAAATCACCCCAAATCCAATGATAATTTGTGGATCGAGACCAATAATTTCGGTCCACCATAAAATTTCACCTCAATCATTTACTTCATAGATCAAATGTAATTGAAAAACTATTGAGACATGTGTATAGACTGAAAAGTTGAATTACAACATTTGCATAATAAAAATTGAAATATTGAAGAGAATTTCTCATAAGAGAGAAAAATAACACCTCAAGTGTGTTAAAATATTTTTTACTAAAAAATCAAAAGTGTGTTAGAATCTATCTTCTAAATTAATATAGAACCCTTCCTTATTTTATAATTTATATTTCTTTGTATATATCTTTATAGCTTATGATATCTTTCTTTATATTTGTCATTCCTTGTTTATATTTTAGGGTTTACTTGTATACCAAATCTATATAACACTTTATATATGTTACTTAGTAATATAAACAAGTCTATATATATATATATATATATATATATGTAATATAAATTCCCTACGGGGTTCTTCCTAATTTAACATGGTATTTGAACCATGATTTTGAGTCATGGTATTTAGATCTCTTGCTTCCGCCATCCTCAAGTCGCCGTCCCCGTCCAGTGCCCCTTATCTAGTTTAATTAGTCTTTTTTTCTTAATATGAATATTTAGATTATTTTAGAGCTCAAGCTTCGGGTATCAGAGCCATGGTTTCGAGCCATGGTATTGAGCTAAAAGGTTTTTCTTTCAACCCTCATGACGCTTCCGTCAACCTCTACCATCACCGTCCCTGTCCGGTTCCCTATATATATATATATATATATATATATATATATATATATATTTGTTTCTTCTTTTCTTTTTGTTCTTTCTTCACTACGGTGAATTTTTTGTTATTTAGTTTAGGTTTAGCAACCTGGTATTTATCTTTATGTTTTAGCCGCCACCCCTCACCCTTGAAAAATGTAGACTTGGAGTTGCCGCCGCTCACCCTTAACACACAAGAACTTGGAGCCATAGCCGCCGTCGCCGCCTCTCTAGGCCCTAGACGCTCGAACGTTTAACACACCACATTCGAATGTTGTTGCATGGATGAACACCTCTTTTTTCTACCCGAGATGTCCGAATGTCGCGATTCCAACGTTTGAACGTTGCTGACTCAATTTTTCCAAGATTTTTTTCTACAGTCTCATCGTTCGGGAAACTCCCGTTTCGATTGGGGGAGTGTTAGAATATATCTTCTAGATTAGCATAAGATCTTTCCTTATCTTATATTTCCTTATATTTATTATATAGCTTAGGATATCTTTCCTTATTTATAAATTAGGGTTTATCTATTTACTAAGTCTATATATATATATATATATATATATATATAGATTTGGTAAATATTTAAATGATTATTTGGAAAAAACTAAAAGAAATGGTGGGCAAAGATGCCGTAAAACATCATCTTTCTTTGTATACCATGAAATCATCCATATGGAATCTTATCTTACTAATAGAAAAGCTTTAGGTGCATTTAAAATTTAATAGTGTGGGGACTTTTGGCACTTAATTGCCTCCTCAAATTTGTCGGGACTATTTTACCTATATAATGTGCGCGACATCCACATGGGCTTTGACATTTTAGGTTTATGTTTTATTACGTATTCTGCTTTATATATACGTGTAAAAAAAAATATATGATCTTCTCATTATATATTTTACAAAAATATTTTACACACATATATTAATTTATGATACTCAACATAAAATGAGAACACATGGAATTTGGATTTCTAAGCACTATGGGAAATAAGGAAAGACACTTGAAATTGAGGTTATATATCATGAGTTCTGTAAGATTGAGTTTAAAATAAACTTACATAGATACAAAATACACAACCAATAGATATAATGCTCTATTTAACTGTTAAAATTTTGATATAATTATCCCAAAATTGAATTGATTAGTGTATCCAGTATGATATGTATTTTACTGAAAATTTTGATAAATTTGTTTAGTAGATCCAAGAATCAAAACAACAATTATAAAAAATTACCTAATACGCCTTAGATTGCCAAAGATGTATCTTGCTAATGTTAAGACCGAGTCCTTAAATTATAAATTTAAGGTGTTTTTGTTACAGGTCAATCTATATGTAGATATATAAGTATGTATTTTAATTGTAATTTCATTCGCTTCAAACTAGCAAGTGGTACTTGGTTATTATTGAATCTCGTGATATCTTAATATAACGAATAATTAATAAGAAGTCACTTTAGATTTTGTAAACAAAATCATTGATTGATAATCTTTAAAGTCCATATCAAATAATTGTAATGGGCTTTAAAAAAGATTTTGGTCGATTTCAACTTGAGAGAAATGGTTGACTAAGAACTTACATGGGATACGAGGTTTTATTCCTCGACATAAGCACCTGAATTCATTTTCAATCATACTTTAACAACGGTTGGCCAGTTACCCACAATATCATAAAAACCTAAACTAGCTCCTTTATAGTTTGTTCGACCTGAAGTCAGTTGATTCTAAGACACATCGGTTTCAATAGAACCGGTACATCAAATATCATTGGATACAGTGATAGAATAGTAAAAAATATCTAAATCATTTACATCTACCAATATTAGATGAACCGACTTCAATGGACTCGATCCATCTTACAATTTCCCCCTCAAGGTTTGGGCAATAAAACTAATCACATGAATGCTTTCTCTACATAAAAGCAGTTTTAATGAGTATTTGACAAAACAATAGATAACAATTCTTATATATTTCCTCCAATATATGACACTGTAGTTATATGTTCCAACCTTTCATTTTCAATCTTAAGTTACTATGGCAAGCCTAGCTTAGATTAAGGAATATATCATAGGGACGATGTTACATACTAGGAAATCTGACTAATGCTTAACTTTTTAATTAATATTTGACATAGGAAATACTATATATGTATATATATATATATACGATATCAGAATACCACTGTATATTGAATATCCGTTTTGGAACGAATGTAAAATTCTAAAAACAGTTAAAAAAATTAAAGTTATAAGTATCTTTATACATTTGCCATCTACATTCAAATACTACAACTATCACCCTTTCTAATTTTAAAGTAGTCGTCGTTATAGTGAAGTGGTTCTCATTCTCAAACACTACACCTCCTCACCTCTCCTCTTCTTCATCTTGTCCACACCCCCACAAGGCCACAATAGCACTCTTGCTATATGGCATCCGTTCTTCCTCTTGCCACTGCCGCATGACCAACCTCTATTTTCATGTTTCATTGTTCTTTACATATGAGAAGCCAAATATTCACCCCCATTTTTTGCACAATTGCACCATACTTGACGTTGACAATTAATAAACAGTCTCAATTTTTTTTCTATTTATTTTCATTTGTTATGCTTCCTTCGAAAACTCGAAATAGTTTCTCTTTGATCAAAAAAAAAAAAAGTTTCTCATGTGAGAATTCTATTATTCATTTTTGAGATATATTCTTTATTCGGTATTTCAATAGTTGTGAAAAGTAAAAGCAATCTGCCTATTGTGATGTTTTCTACATTCCAAACTATTTATGATTTAGAAAAACGTTTTCTTAAAAGAAAAAAATGTACCATATAAAATAATTGTTGAGAATTAATTCTATCACATGACTCACATTATTGTCTCCACAATATAGTGCTTTTGATCTCTTGTTATGATTAAACTCATGACAACTGATCTCGACCCCCCACCATATATATAATACTATGATCTCATGTGGGAAATTCATGTGCCCTCCTTAATTAGTACCCATTTTCAAACTGTATTAGTGAGTTGTCTATACAAATATAACATTATAAAATAAAGGGTAAATTTCACTTTATTCCCTTTACTCTCCCTTTACTCTGACTCAATCACACTTCACAACATTCTACCCTCAATTGTATCATTTTAACCCCCCCCCCTATATTCTGGCTCAGTCACACATTACCCCCTTGTATTCTCAGCTGTATCACTTTACCCCCTTATAGTTTTAAAAATTCTCAAATTAATATTATTTTCAAGATTAAATCACATCACTAAGCCCCCGTGTACTCTTAAAACTACTAAGTTGATATACTTTTACTTTAATAAGTTAATTTAATCTATAGAATTAAAACTATATACTCTTTTTTTTTTTCAAAAGTCCAAAACCAAATCATTCGAAAATTAATCTATTATTTTAAAAAATATATATTATATCAATAAATTCTTAATTACTATTTCTAAGAAGAAAAAAATAATATAAAGAATGTTATGTTTTCTCTTTTGGAAGTAAAATTTTAAATCTGATCTTTTTATGGTCTTTTTCTTTTCAAAAGTGAAAATTTTAAATATTTTCCTACACTGACCTCTAGGTAAATCGTAGGAATTTATTTTTAAAATTGACATGACTTATAGATAAGTTTTAAAAGTAATACTTTCAAATCTTTATAATTATATACCAAGAAATATAATTAGGAATTACTGGTGTCATATCTTTTTCAAGTGATAGCTTATTTACTAAAAAATATTATCATTTAAAATATTGTACATTTTAATTTTGGGCATCTTTAAAAGAGAAGTAAAGGCATTTAATTAAAATATATAAATCAAATTAATTTAATAGTCTTTTTAAAAATACAAGGGGATAGAGTGATGCAATTTTAATGGCAGTTTTGAAAATAATAATTATTAGAGTATTTTTTTTAGAGTGCAACAAGGTAAAATGATACATTTAAGAGTACGAGGGATATAAATTGATTAAGTCAGAGTACAAGGATGAAAAATGATACAATTAAAAATATAAGGAAGTATAATGTGATTAAGTCAAAGTACAAGGGGGTAAAGTGGAACTTATCTTAAAATAAAATATAATGCTAATATTAGGAAAACTAGTCCCACATTTTACGAGAATCTAATTAATGAGCCCAACATTGTGCATCTTAAAGTCGTAATAGCTTGGAATTGTGAATGCCCTAATTAAGATGAAAATAAAGCACAAAAACAAATGTGGCATGTCTTGCTAAAGATCCTCGCTTCATTTCAGATGTTTTATTATAATTTGATATTTCAGTTTATATTCTATTTCAAACATACACATTCTATATATAAAATTCACACTACTTATTGATATGCTTTCATTTGGAGATAAAGTTTAAATTACCCCTGGAATAATGTTATTATCACAAATCCACAATACAATCCAAAATCCTCGTGTTTTTCCCGAGTCGGGTAGCATAGGATTAAGGAAAATGCTATATGTCACCGCTTTTATACCACCAATTTTTCACCGCCCCTTGATTTACAAAGTATGAATATATTAAATTCATTAAAATCAATTAATTACAAGTGATTTTTTACCAGAAATAGGGAAGGTGAAAAATCGGTGACATATAAAAGGTGGTATATAGCATTCCTCAATCCTAAACCAAGTGTCATAATCCTATGAGGCCAAATGCAACGGTTAGATACATAATGTTGTATTTCAATCATCTATAAATACTGTCATTCATAACTGAATAAGAGTTACATAATCTACTCTCTTATTTTCAAATAATTCCCTAGCAATTTTTTTATAGATTCTAAGTAAATTCCCTACATTACAATTTGAAATTATATCTAACATGACCTTAATGCTTAAACTATGTTTAAATTTGATTGATTGAGCCTATTGATGGGTACCTAAGCAGTTTAGATATGTGTGATGCAGTTTATAATCTATTCAATTCATGTTGTGCCCGACCCAAATCACTTATATATTTTCAAAAATATTTTTTACACAAAATGTACAAAGTAAAGTACAAAAATAAGATATCAATCTAAAGAGAATCCAACTTGGAGACCCTACTATAAAAAATCTAAACAATAGTACTGATGAATAGAATGATTAAATGTGGGGGTTGGGGTCCATCGAACCAATCACTGTTATTAATTACATAATTAATTTCTGACCTTAGAGGCTGGGTATGTTATGTAGTCCCACAAGGGTCGAATTAAGTGAAAAGTAATTAATTATATATTTACTTTTTTTTTTTTAAGAAGTGTCTCAATCTCTCCTCAATCACATCCATAGTCTTAAATTTCCCTCGAATTCTCAAAGTTTTAACCGAAATTTAAAATTTTCTGAAACTTAAAAATAATATTAAACTTTTGTTAAACATCCTTTGAAATTTAGTGCGAAACTCAAAATTTTATTATTTAAAAATTATATTTCAAGTTGGTTCACTTCTACCAACCATTCACCCCAACCACACACATGATTTTTTTCTACTTTTGTTTTTTTGATGACGAAGAAAACTCGCAGCCGCTATCATTGAGGTGTGTATTGGGTAAACCTCGCTCCTGTGTAATAGTCTACAAACCACACAAGAGAGATAAATCCGCTTAGGTTGCCCATAGCTGACAGGCTCACAGTCCTGTGTAATAGTCTACAAACCACACAAGAGAGATAAATCCGCCTAGGTTGCCCATAGCTGACAGGCTCACAGTAGAAGAGGTCAATAGACATTCCCTATAGAGGAATCGAACTCAAGTCCTAAGACACAAGGCTCAGCTACCCAACCATGATTTTTACTAAACTTGTGGTCCACTTTATTTTAACTAGTAAATAACAGGTGTGTTGCATGTCAATCATATGGTCTCGTTAAAATAATTCATCTACATAGATATTGTTCAACTTGATAAATCTAAGACTTAAACAAAAATTTAATTAATGAATTATTAAATATTAATTTAATAAACTATAATTATTTAAAAAATCAAATATGCATTGACATGAAAGGTTGAATAAATATTTGAAGAAACTAAATTAATTTATTTATTCTCCATCGTTGGATCATTGATGATCAACTGTTAGATCAAAAAATGATTCAAAAAATACTAAAATATCAAAAAAAAAAAATCAGAAAATCCAGGGGTAAAAATAAGAAGAAAAAAAAGATAACCTTGTGAAATTCAGAAAAACATTATATGTTATAGTTTAATTATATTATGGATGCAATAGAAATATAGTTGATGCAATGTCAAGATGAATGAGTTGAATGGATAAAATAAAATTTACCATTCAACAAATTAAATAAGGAGGATAGTTGGATAAATAAAAATAAAGTGGTTTGTGAGTCATCGGGGAAGTGAAAGTGACAAATATTGAATTACAAAAAAGACGCCAATATGTCTCCCAAGACCATGAGAGAATAGTGGTTTACTCTTTCTTTTTTTGCATTATTATTATTATTATTATTTATGAATATTAGTATTTAAATAAAATAATAAAAATGACGCCTGACTTGTAAAGCTTTCCCAAGTCTTTCTTGGTAAGTTATTTTTTGTATGCTTTTTGTAATGATATTCAATTTTCTCAAACAACTTAAAATTCATATAATTAATTAAAAAATTAGAATGTTAACAATGGTATTTATATAAATTTATTTGTTCCAAGTTCAAGCAGATTAAGCTTTTTATTTTATTCTTTTCTTTTGATGAATAAATTATAGTGTATACAAAAATACGATTCAAACAGGTGAAAAACTTCCAAAATTATCAAGGGATTTGCTTCATCAAAGAATAAAATAAATGAGATAATTAATAATATAACTCATTTTAAGAAGACAAAATTTCACTTTGGGTCCCGTAACTTCGACTTTTTCGATTTTGGTCCCATTGTTTACGAGTTTATCACTTTTATTCCACAACTTGTATTTTTTATCAATTTTGGTCCCATTAACATTTTCCGTCCAAAAACTAACGGAATTGGCACGTGTGTGACATGTGATCTGTTAGTCAAACCTTAAAAAAAAAATCCCTAAAACCTTTTTTTTTTTTTTTTCTATTTTTGATTTTGGTTTTTCCTTTTTCTTCTTCATCTTCTTCACCAAAAATACCCAAAAAGTCCTAATTTTTAATCTCTACACTAACTCCATCACCAACACCATACACACCACCTTCGTCCCACCTCCACCCGCCGCCTCCAGCCACCACGACCACGGACCTACCGCCACCACCCTCACTGCAATCGCTGCCGCCGCCACCACCACACACAACACAAGCCTGCTGCCATCACCCTCAACCCGGCTCCGCCACCACCTTCAATCCAGATTGACTGAAATTGAATGAGAAGCAAATGAAATTGACTGAGAAGGAATTGATTTTTTGGAGGAAATGCAAGCTTTGGGCGATGGATTGGATAAGAGAAGAGCCGCCACTGAAGTAGCAGCAGCTGAGCACACCAATGTTGGTTGAGGAAGGCTCCAGAAAGAAAATAATATGCATATATGTATATGTATATGTATATGCATATAAGTATATATATATATATGTATTTATACGTATATGTATATGTACATGCATATAAAAAAATCAAAATAAAATATTTTAAAAAAAAAAATCAGTTAGGGTTTGACTAACGGACACGCGTCGTCTCTCCCATTAATTTTTGGATGAAAATCGCTAATGGGACCAAAATTGAGAAAAAAAATGCAAGTTATGGGATAAAATGTGATAAATTTGTAAACAATGAGACCAAAAATGAAAAAAGCCTAAGTTATGGGACCAAAAGTGAAATTTTCCCTTTTAAGAATAACTAATTTGGGGTCTATCATAGTCATTTTTTAGTCCTTCAAAAAAACGAATTGTAACAATAATGAGCTTAAATTACAACAGTGTTATGTTTTAACTCAGTGCAGAATTAGTAATATACATTTTATCATTTTAGGATTTTTTTTTGTTAAACATTTTATCATTTTAGGATAATTAGAAGATATTATATCTTTGCAACCAATACGATGCAGGAGGAGTCCTCTCCCAATAGTTTAATATGATTTGATTATAAAGTCGTACTGTAACTATACACTTCATTCTTGTTTTCTAAATAGGGGTGTCCTCGGTTGAGTTCGGACATTTTTACAAAAAAAGTTCAACATGACCCGACATGTGCGAGTTGACAAAAATATCAAACTAACACATAATTATCTTTTCAAACTGAGTGATTTGGGTTAGGGATTCAAGGTTTTTGGGGAATGGATTGGAGGATATTTGAATCTTCATTAAAGCTCCTACGACTTATTTATAGTTACAACTTACAAGTAATAAGTAATAAACTAAAGAACATAAATATATTGTAGATTTAATTGGAAAAAATTGAGTAGGTGAAATAAGAAACAACAGCAAATAGATATTACTAAATAAAAAATATATTTTCATTACAAATTATATAACAAATTACAAATCATGACAATATATTTTTTATTTAGTTTTAGTTTTTTTTTACCACCAAAAAAAACTAAATAAAAAATATATTATCATGATTTGTAATGAGTAAAAACTCTCAAATATTATAAATATAATTTGTTATATAAATTCATCATATGTATATATTTGTTTCCTTTGTTACGAAATCAAAATTTTCATTCAAATAAAATAAAAACAAGTTCTCAAACGTGATACTCAATTTTTAATCCAAATCATTCAAATAAAATATAATTGGGTTACATGGGTATGAATAAAATCATTCTTGTTAGAAAGTGTGCATATATATATATATATATATATGGCTTTTTTCGAAGTTCTATATATAGCGGTTGGGTTGCGAATTACAATTATTAAACTCACTATTCGACCCGAAAGTGGTAGATATATCAAATTGTCTCTATTGCTTAAATTTTAAATCAGCATTTTTCGGGCGAATCAACTTGATTTTAGAAGTTCGAGCTGATGTATGTACACTCCTAATTCAATTTTAATTTTTATTATTTGTTTTTAATTTTTTTACCATTAAAAATTGAATTACATATTTTAGGAATGTCAATAGTTCCAAATTTTTTATAACATTATAGTTAGGATTCCAAAATTTGTGCGAAATTAGCTGCCAAACTTAAATTTGTGCTTGGCTTTTTCATTCATATCCATCTTAACTTAAAAAAAAAAATTAGAAAATTATTGAAATATTCATTCATATTTCATGGAATTTAATATTAAAATATAAATTTGTATGCGATTTGTGGTGTTTACATGTTAGGGATATTTGATTTCCTATATTCTTCTTTAATGAATAAATATATAGGAATGACCTTATCTAGGCGTAATTTCATTGTAGAGTCCTAATTTGATTATACTTCTTATTGTTAAAGATTTATTAAACTTGTTTTTATCATTTGTTTTGGATTCTTTTGCCATTAAAAAATCGAATTTTATAGGAATTTTTTAGGTACATCAACAATGTCAAAAAACTAACTCGTACTTTTATAATAAGAAGATAGATAGATAGATGAAGTTCTTATGAGATTTGATTATTATTTTACTTTCAAGTCGTATTTATTTCATATATTTTGTAATAGATTTTGATCATACAATTTAACAAGATTCATTATACGTATATTAAATATTTCTATAACTTTCCATGATTTTCTTAAAATCAAAACCGAAATTTTGAATATTCTCGAAATTTTTATAAATTTACTACCCCGATATTTATACCAAAATCGAAATTTAAGAGCTTGATCGCATCAAACAATAGATCATATATATAATTAGCTTTCGAATTTGGCAATATTTTGATAGGCAAAGGAAAAAAGAAAATAAAAGAATCTAATTCCGTCAATATTATGGGCACGATATTTAGTACTAGGATTTTTTTAAGGGCCCATAGTGTGAACACTTTCTCTTAAATTCATTATTGATTCCGGATGTCGATTACATTAAACAAAGCATCTATACAACACGTTTCGATTGGGGTATCATGCAATTATTGTTTCCACTGAACAAGACAAGAAACGACGTTATAAATACAAAATAGTGTGACAATTTGGCGACATCTGAACAGGTAAAGGAGTCACATAATACGACAATACAAAAGTTGTTCATATGTGAAACTAATCACTATTTAGTAGAGTCAATCAAATATTAAATAGATATAGTAAACTAATATCCCTAGCTGCGGATTCCTCTACTAAAAATTAATGTTTTCAATGGGTGGATGAGGAATTGGATTCAGAAGAAAATGGCAAAGTTTATATGTATCGAATCTTCGCCACATCAAATTGTTTAATAGTACTTGCATCAATATAATGATTGTATCGTTAATAATGAGATATTATTCAAATTATTTGGTGTTTAAAACCTGTAAAAACTTGAAATAAGGTTGTTCAAAATAAGCATTCATAAACATCATGCCAAACACCAACAACCACATTCAAATAGTGAGGAGGGAGCACGATGCATTTTAATTATGAGAAAGATCCACGTAGGGATGCAATCGAGCCAATAGGTTCCATTTAGGATGTGTGTGTGTGTATACACATATGTGTGTCCAAAAGTTGATGAATTACTGTTTCAAAAAAAAAAAAAAGTTGATGAATTACTCACGAGCTTTTTTCAATTTTTAAATATTTTTTTTATACAAATCAACTATTTAATAATATTGTAAGTATTATTCAATAATAATTATTTAATACAATTTTATTTTATCAAATTGAGTATGAACTCGAGAGCTATTTAATTTTCTTAAAAAATAACAAGTTCTTTAATTTGAAAACTATGCCCTAGCTCCTCACTCGAGCTTAATGGGTATAAATCAAGTTTAAACTAGAGTTTGGATCGATCAAGACTAGGTTTGTGAGGTTGAACCGAGCTCTTTTACTCAATGACTAGCTCAAACTCAAGTTTTTAGATATAGACTCGTTGAGCTCGACGACATGTTTGTTTGAGTTTGAGCTTGTTTTTCCATCATCCTTTACTCGTTCACATCCCTAACTTTACTCGTTCGCATCCCTAATTTTATGATTCAACATCAATTGGTCGATTGAGAATTATTGCATACAGTCCAAATTCAACAATGATCATATCTACAATTATGAGGATAGTGATCAGATTTAAACAAAATTGCCCTACAAACAAATTGGTCGACCCCCACTAAATCTTGTTTTTCTACCTAGTGAAGCATCAACAATAATACACTCCACATGGATATAAACACGAGTAATTAGATATCGTTCACACATCCTTACACAAACAGAGAAGAAGCTTTTAAATGGTTGGTGATTGATTATGAGTCCCTCGACTCACAGAGATGTTTAGATCCAGCTATTTCCTTTGTCTGGCTGATGTCTAATCAATTTTATTATATAAAACAGTAACTTGTACCTCTTATTGATTGGTTATTCTGCGGTGGATTCGATGCAATCGAGCCATTCAATTTTCCAGCTGTTTCGAGTTAAAAGGAAACGAATTAGATTAAGGTGGATCCAAGTATTGGTTCCTAGCCCCTTGATAATCTACAACTTAAGATTATCTTTCAACCCCCGCGTTCGATTCGCTACAAGGTGGTTCAAGTCTTTATAATTTCAATAATTTCGGATTTTAAGGTGGCGAATGAAAACTCAAATCAAGATACAAATTACCTATCAAATACTTAAATCTGAATAAAGGATAATTTATACCTCCATAAAAGTCTTCGATTCTGAAGAGATTAGAAGCAAGCAAGTGCTGGTACAAGCTTTGGAAGCCAAATCCAGCAACTCTTGGTAGAACTGATACAAACTAGAACTATTGCTACGCTACGTTACAGACTACTCCTAAGAAGAAAAATATAAAGTTGTTGATGATTCTGATGATGCCTTCTTTCTCTTTCCTTTTCGTATTTATTTCCGCTTCGTGATCCCACGTTCTCAAACCGCCGGGAACTGCCTCCAACTTCCTTTTCAAAATTCTCTCATCTTGGCGGGTTGTTTTTCTTATGGAATTTCCAACTCTTTGGACCCGCTTCGGAATTGATACCTTTGAGCCCGACCTGTTATCCTGCCAAATCTAGACTCTCATTAGGTCTATTCCATTTTTTGCTATAATGGGCTTAATCTTTTATCTCTGGGCCCATTAACCAATGTTGGGCCATTTGGGTTTTTTAATTCTTAAAAACCCAGTTTCATTTTTAGTGTAAACAAATGCCCCCTAATGTACGTGAACGTTTCGAGTTCATGTATATTAATATACACGTTTCCTGGTTAACTATCGTTTCGTATTCTGACGAGTGTGGAAGACCACGTCTTTTATCAAAAATCACCTGAGGCTCTTCATCTTCCCCAGGATTAGCAGGTGTGTCTTTATTAGACATTTAAATCCTTTCAATAACACGTCCCTTTACAAGAGACTCTTCATATTTTGGCAGGTTAAAAAAAAACACCTGAAGTTCTTCGTCTTCCCTACTAAGTAATAGAAGCGCCTTTTCACGATTGGACACTTGAGCTCTATAAATATCCCATCACTTCCTCTTAGCCGCCATACTATTCATCACTTATTCTTGCTTTTTTTTCTATTCGAGCAACAATTGTATATTGGTCATACCCCAACTCTTCTTTTCAAAAACTTCGTCTCCTTCACCTGTCCTCGAGCACCTCTCCTTCTCAAAATCTAACACCTTCTTCGCCTGGTCCTCTACGATGGCGAACTCTCACGATCTTTCTCGTTTAATTGCTCGAGCGAGTATTTTGGATTGTGAAGATGCCTAAGATTTGTTCCAAGTTATCAAGAATTTCGAAACCCATTATCTTGATACAAAAATATCCCCTCTTGGTTCTACCCACATAATCCCTCCATCGGTTCTTGACCGTCGTGGCCAATCGATCAATCACGTCGGTCTCGGACCCCAATTTCAGTCTAAGGTGTTCGAGCTCTCTGATGTTGGTAACCCTGATTTAGTGGGGATATAGCCCTCTTTGGAGAACGATGCCCCTCTTTTTCAGTGCAGAAGGGACGATAAGTTTAGCTGGACGAATAAGACTAAGCCAATCAACGGATGGATTGGAGCCTAATAAGTTTACATTTTACGATTATTTACCCCCTTTATATAGGTATTTTAGTCGCAGTTTAGTAATGATAATCCCGCATGTTGTTTTGATTTGTTGTCATTTCATGTGTGCAGGGATTCAAGTTGAATAGATCGATAATCGAGTGAGAAGGCCGAAGAAAAGGCGCAAAGCAAATGAAAAGCTGGATTCTGTCTTTCTGGACCGCGGTCTACCACGTTTCAGACCGCGGTCCGTTTTCCCGTGCCCTAGTTTTAGTCCGCCATTTTTGCCCTTTTTGGGACACTTTTCACTTACCAAAAGGATAATTCTTGCTCTCCAAGTCCCAAGGAAGCCATGACAAGTCCCAAGCAAGCTTGAAGAGTCATTTTTCATCATAAAATCTTGGAATCACACTTTGTAATACGGAGTAATTCAACTATTTCTCTTAGATTAGTATATCAACTATGTTGTTTGGAAATATTTGATTATCTTTTGTTGCAAGTATGAGCTAAGTATCTTTGTGGTTGGGTTATGTGAATACTTTGTGATATTTTGTGTTTAATGAATTCCTAGTTTTCGGATTTATTACATTCTTGTTGCATGTTTGATTTTTATGCTTAATGCTTGCACATGCTTGATCACCATGTGTTTGATTTAATGCTTTGTCTTGAGACCGAGAGGAGATAGATAAAGGTAGATCAAAAAATCAAATATCATAACGTAACAATTGACTAGAGATAGAATCAATTGCGTTGTGTGGCTTTTTGTGATAAGATGACCCAAGTGAATGTAGGATCTTCGTAAGCAAGGAATCCCTTTGAACCTTAATGCATGTTAGTTAATTCAATCTTCGCTACAGAAATATGGAAAGTTGTTAACTAGTATACGATCGTTATTTCAAGAGATTGAGTAATGAATACGTTAGGGGGTTTCATCATAACAAGAGTGTTCTAAAAATCCAGGTAATTTAGAGTTTATGAACATAAGATAGAACATAGTAGGATCATAGCCCAATCATCTCTTTCCATTTGATATAATACCTTGTTTATCATATAGTTGTCTTTAATTATTTTCATAGTTCAACCATCTATCATCTTATAATTTGATTTAGCTTAGAGTTAGGTAATATAGCAATTACGAGCATCGAATCCAATTGTCCCTATGGAGACGATACACCCCGGGCTAATAGTTCACTTTATTACATTACACGACCTAGTATACTTGCTAGGATAAATACGTGTCAAGTTTTTGGCGCCGTTGCCGGGGACAATTGCGTTATTTGATATTGTGATTCACTTATCTATTCTAAGACTAAGTTGTTGTTTTGGCATTTTGGTTTGCTGTTTTTACGTTTTAAATTTGGTTCTTTTAATTCTATTGTTAGGTTGATCTCTTTGAGTAGTGCATGACCCGCACATCTCAAGGAGACCTTGAAGATTTTGATCCGGAGATCGAGCGAACTTTCAATAGAAAAAGACGAGCACAAAAACAAAACGAGAATCAATTTGAGGCAATGGAAGGGAACAATCCCATCAATATAGAGGACCTGGGAATTCAAGCTTTGATTCAAGCCGCGGTTGCTGCCACTTTAGCACAAAGACAAGAACAAGATCCTCGCCCTTTACGTGATTATATGCAACCCACTGTTCATGGAGCCGCTGGTGCTGTTGTACTACCCACGGTAGAAGCAAACAATTTTACAATTTCACCGGCTATCCTCCAACTCATTTCCAATGAACAATATCGGGGTGCAGCGGATGAGGCACCACAAGCTCATATCACCAAGTTCCTTAGCTATTTGAGCACATTTTGACAAAATGGAGTGACCGATGATGCTATTAGAATGAGGCTCTTTCCGTTCTCATTGAGGGATAAAGCAAGAGCTTGGCTTGACTCATTGCCAACTGCATCCATTCATACTTGGGACCAGTTGGTGGAGAAGTTTTTGAGTAAGTACTTTCCACCGGGGAAAACAGCCGCTATCAAGGTTGAGATACAAGGTTTTCGACAAATTGAAGGGGAGTCACTTTATGAAGCACTTGAAAGATTCAAGGAACTTCTCCGAAAATGCCCTCACCATGGTTTTGCAGTTTGGACTCCAGTGACCATCTTTTATCAAGGCCTTGGACCCGGCCTTCGCACTCATCTTGACGCAGCTGCGGGTGGTTCACTCATGAATTTACCACCACAAGCGGCTTGGGATATGATCGATAGAATGTCGAAAATTAACTACCAATGGTCTACCGAGAGAGTAATACTTCCAAAGAAGGCAAGTGGAGTTTATGAAACTTCACTAGCTAATCAAGTAGAGTTATTGTACAAGAAATTGGATACTATTAATTTGTCGGTAAACCAAGTGCAAACGTTGTGTGAAAATTGTGGTGGAAATCATCACCTTATGGAGTGTCAACATGGTAGTCCATCTTATCAATCCGAATGTGTTGAAAATGCGAATTATGTGCATAATTTGAATAGGACACACAACGACCCATTTTCTGAAAGGTATAACCCGGGGTGGAGAAATCACCCAAACTTCTCATGGAGTAATAACAACAATGTGGTGAAGCAACCCCCCGGATTTCAAACACACAGAGATAGACCGCCATTTCAACGCCAAGGGGGTTTTCAACCCAACACATTTCACAAACAAATAGGCTCCCAACCACAAGAAAAGAGCCTGAGTTTTAAGGAATCGATGCTCCAATATATAAAGAAAAATGATGAATATATAAAGAAAAATGATGAGAGGAGCCACAACCTTGAAATTAACATGAGCAACATACAAACTCAATTGGGACAATTGGCTAGTCAACTTTCGGGTAGAACATCGAGGTCACTACCTAGCGATACAGAAAAGAACCCGAAAGAGCAGATTCAGGCCATCGCATTGCGAAGTGGTAAAGAAATACATGCTGAAAATTTCCAGAAATCAGACTCAGACCGCGGTCCGGAACCGCGGTCCAACAATCCAGTGTCAAATTTTTCAGAAGTGGACCGCGGTCTTGAACCGCGAACTAATAATGGACTGCGGTCCAATGATGATCAGACCGCGGTCCAACTGCCTGCTTCGGATGGCTTCGACTCTGCGTCCCGTGCAGCTCATGTACCAGTGCAGCCTCGTCCACCCTTTCCTCTTGCACTAAAAAGGGGGAAACTCGATGCTCAATTTCTTAAATTCATAGAAATGTTTAAACAATTGTGCATTAACATTCCTTTTGCAGATGCTATCCTTCAAATGCCAAGCTATGCTATGTTTCTTAAGGAAATTCTTTCGAACAAACGCAAGCTTGAGGAACATGCCACCTTTGCACTCACCGAGGAATGTTCCGCAATAATCCAAAACAAGCTCCCACCTAAGCTTAAGGATCCAAGGAGTTTCACAATTCCTTGTCAAATTGGTTCTATCAATTTTCCTAAAGTTCTATGTGATTTGGGAGCGAGCATTAACTTACTTCCATTCTCACTTTTCAGGAAATTTGGATTTGGAGAGCCAAAGCCCACCACCATGTCCCTCGAATTAGCTAACCGATCCATCAAGTATCCAAGAGGGATTATAGAGGATGTCCTAGTAAAAGTTGATAAGTTCATCTTCCTGGTGGATTTCATAGTCTTAGACATGGAGAAAGACGTGGAGATGCCTATCATACTAGGTCGACCTTTCCTAGCTACAGCCGAAGCCGTTATTGATGTCAAGCGAGGTAGGCTCACATTTACGGTTGGGGAAGAAACGGTAATCTTTAATGTTTTCAATGACTTTAAACCATCTTCTTCAACTAATGATGTTTCTCAAGCTGATTCTATAAGAGGAGTTCAAAGCTCGTTCAAGGAAAGTGGTGGAAAGATGACGTGGTCAACAATACCCATGAAGGGGAATCATGAAACTGTACCTACTGGTATTGGTTAAGCACATCAAAGGAGTCAAGCTACCGACTTTAAACTAGTGCTTCGTGGGAGGCAACCCACGCCTTTTCTCGCTTTCTTGTTTTAGTTTTGCTTTTCATTTTATGCTCGTTTTTTTATTTTTTTTTTTTCGTTGCTTTTAGCTTGTTGATGATCTAATTGTCTCCTTCTCGCTTTTCTCTTTGCAGATGCTTGTTATAGTCGTATATCTCCTACGCCTTTGCACCAATTGCCATTTAGATGATTCATGCGCCTTCATTTCTCAGGAAAATCTTTCTACCCTCTTATTTTATGTTTGTTTCCTCGCCCATTGGGGACAATGTGCTAGATAAGTTCGGGGGTGGGTCATTCTTCCCGATTTAATAGTATTTTATGGGGATTTGGCGTAGTATGTGTTCATTTGTTTAGATTTCTACTTGACTTGGGATTAAATGTTTTGGCATTGGCAAGTAAAACCGTGTTGATTTCAAATTCATGTATTGTTATATCTTTGCTTTGATCATGATTTGTTTGAGTGTCTCCACTTTATCTAAGATGAAATCCTTCGTCTGTGATCAACATATCGTATTTTATACCTTGAACGCCTTTTTAGCCATGCTTATGTGAATTTTTGAGGATGTAAAGCATTGAACTTTCAATTTTTTCGACTTTGAAGTGTGTATTGATTGTGCGAAGTCCTGAAATGATTTAGGCCATCTTTCATTGTCTCTAGCCTTACATTTAGCCTTCACTATATTGCATAATCTCTAGACCTTGCTTTGAGCCATATTGATAAGAATAGAGTGTGCTAAGCACACTAGAAACCACCATTCGCTTTTCTTTCATAAGCCACGCCAACCACCCTCTAGCCTAAAAGTAAAACAAAGTCTATTTCCTAATTGAGAGAGCATGGAACTTCATATCATTTGACATTTAATTGGGTATACATTTTGTTTTGGGTATCGAAGCTCATTGATTAGTGGTTTAGAAGGTGGTGTTGTTTTTTGCTTATGTTTAAAAAATTGGAGGTTTGGGTTTTATGTGAAAAGAGAAGATGAGATGAAGAACTGAATATTGGCTAAATAGTCGAGAGAAAAATTAAAAATAAAATAAAATGGTTCTCTTGACTAGGCTATGAAATGGAACTCCAATTTGAATTGATTGGCTGTGGAATCATTACACCCCGATATCAAAAGAAACAAGTTTGGGGGTTGTGAGCTTAAAAAAAAAAGGAAATTTAAAAGTGATAAGTGATGAGATGTAGAGATTTGTTCGGTTGATAAGTGAGTGTTTAGCTTGATGATATTGAGTTGTATGCTCTCTTGAATTTAGTCACTTTATCCATATATTCCCGTCCAAGACATGACCTAGCCTTACGTTACAAGCCGAAAAGACCTTTTGATCGTGACTTTCACAGTTCATGCACACCGATAGGTTAACAAGTATTGGAGTGTTTTAGTGTCTTTAGTATCTAATAGGTTTGCATAATCTTGTTTAAAGTGTGCTCTTGGCATAAAAATGGATATGGAGTTCATGATTTAGAGATGGAGTCGAAGATGTTTTGGAGGCTTTCAAATTGTTGAGTGTTCTAGGTAAAGTGTAACTTGTCATAATCATTTTCGAGGTTTAATTCTGCCTTTATGTGTGAAGTTGCAAATTTTTTAAAAAAAGATTCCAAATCAAGTTGTAAAATCTGAGCTTATGAATACTTGTTTATAGATCGAGACGATCTAAGCCTAGTTGGGGGATAGTTGATAAGTTCACATTTTACAATTATTTACGCCCTTTATATAGGTATTTTCGTCGCAGTTTAGTAATGATAATCCCGCATGTTGCTTTGATTTGTTGTCATTTTATGTGTGCAGGGATTCAAGTTGAATAGATCGATAATCGACTAAGAAGGCCGAAGAAAAGGCGCAAAGCAAGTGAAAAGCTGGATTCTGTCTTTCTGGACCGCAGTCTTGAACGTCAGTGGACCGCGGTCTGCCACGTTTCAGACCGCGGTCCGTTTTCCAGTGCCCTAGTTTTAGTTCGCCGTCTTTGTTTTTTGGGACACTTTTCACTTACCAAAAGGATGATTCTTACTCTCCAAGTCCCAAGGAAGCCATGACAAGTTCCAAGCAAGCTTGAAGAGTCATTTTTTATCATAATATCTTGGAATCACACTTTGTAATAGGGAGTAATTCAACTCTTTCTCTTAGATCAGTATATCAACTATGTCTTTTGGAAATATTGGATTATCTTTTGTTGCAAGTATGAGCTAAGTATCTTTGTGGTTGGGTTATGTGAATACTTTGTGATATTTTGTGTTTAATGAATTCCTAGTTTCCGGATTTATTACATTCTTGTTGCATGTTTGATTTTTATGCTTAATGCTTGCACATGCTTGATCACCATGTGTTTGATTTAATGCTTTGTCTTGAGACCGAGAGGAAATAGATAAAGGTAGATCAAAAAATCAAATATCGTAACGCAACAATTGACTAGAGATAGAATTAATTGCGTTGTGTGTTTTTTTGTGATAACATGACCCGAGTGAATGTAGGATCTTCGTAAGCAAGGAATCCCTTTGAACCTTAATGCATGTTAGTTAATTTAATCTTCGCTACAGAGATATGGGAAGTTGTTAACTAGTATAGGATTGTTATTTCAAGAGATTGAGTAATGAATACGTTAGGGGGTTTCGCCATAACAAGAGTGTTCTAAAAATCCGGGTAATTTAGAGTTTATGAACATAAGATAGAACATAGTAGGATCATAGCCCAATCATCTCTTTCCATTTGATATAATACCTTGTTTATCATATAGTTGTCTTTAATTATTTTCATAGTTCAACCATCTATCATCTTATAATTTGATTTAGCTTAGAGTTAGATAATATAGCAATTACGAGCATCGAATCCAATTGTCCCTGTGGAGACGATACACCCCGGGCTAATAGTCCACTTTATTACATTGCACGACCTAGTATACTTGCTAGGATAAATACGTGTCAGGTCCATAGACGTCTTTCCTTGGTTCGAGAGACTGCACCAATTTCACAACAAGTGTTAAGGCAATCGAATCATGGGGCTTGTTCAACTAGCTTGTTATCCGGTCCTACTCTTCGAGCAGGTAATGACTGACACCCTTACTTATTCTTGGCACCCCTCCTATAATTGTTTTGTCCTGCCTCGGGGTTTTCAAACAATCACTTTGGAGGATGTGGCTTTGATTACTGGTTTGTCTCCAACGGATATGTCTGTCCCTACTGGTGAACCAATACCCAGTGTGCGTGCTCTCTTACTTTCCACTAACACTTGGTTAAAAGGTCATGGCAAAGGCAAGGGTGCTAATATTGCTTATACTACTTTGGTTAAGCATTTCATTAATTGTGAGGACATGGTTACCTCTTTCGAAGAGGTATTGTTTTAAATTTCATTTTTTACCGGCTGTTTATGAATGCCGGTTGTGTCGTAAATAAAACTTTTCTTAATTTGTCTACCAACATTGATGTCACCATGGGACCCATCGAGTTGGCACCTTTAGTGTTGGCTCATTTTTATCGCATGATGTTTAAGCTCCATTGTGGTCCCTCAAACGCCCATAAGTTGGCTGGTCCCTTTTGGTTATTGACATGCTGGTCCTTTCTATATTACCCCGAGTTATTAAATATTAGGACCATCCAAGCCCTCGAAACCTCAATTCGAAATGATGGACAACGATCCTCGAAGAAGTCCCCTAGTTTTCGATTCGAGCTTGTCTCGAATTGGTTTTGCTATGGGGAAGCTAGCATAAATATCTTGACCCCCATCGAGAAGGCCTCATACCTTGTAGTTTTAGGCGCTATTTATAATCCACTCTATGTCTCCACCTGGTGTCCCTTTTTTGAGACAAGGCATGACCAGGCACACACCCATTGGTCTCATACTGCTTTGCCCATGGATGCGAGTAATTGATTCGCTCGATTCCTCCACTGATGACCACCCTTATTGGAGGACTATACTATCATCTCGAGATCTTTTGTATGCAGACCATATTCCCGGAGTCGAGGTTTACAATCCGCAGATAATCATTACATTTAGCTACTTCATTCTGATTATGTCTTATTTCGAGCATCTAAATTTCGCTGACTTATATTCATCTCTGTGTTGTAGCTTTGTTCACGGCAATTTGGCATAACTCAGTGCTTCTCTTTACCGTTTCTGGGCACCCTGAATCGCCCTTGGTCAGACAGGAAATTTCATATTGCGAACCATCAAAGGGCTAAAGCCAAAGCTTTTATTCGAAACCAAGCTTCCTGTCAGATTCTCCCTTGCTTTATTCCTATATTTTACAGAATCCTCCGAGTCGAGAGATGCTTCATGGATTTCTAGAATAAAGTCTTGAGACGTAGCTACTCGAGAAAGATTATTCGCAAGCAAATCACGGACATCACCAGGCTGTGTGTTGGCACAGTGAATATGGCTCAACTCTCGAGCCTTTTATCCAATGAGGTAATCTCGCATATTCATTTAACTTTAACCAAAATATTTTTATGTTTAACTTTATCTTCTTTTCTTCTCTATAGGATGGTGATTACATCCTGCCATATGATTTAACCTTGGGGTGGAGATTTGAACGGGATAACCCTCGAGTTCGAGAAGCTGTAGCGCTATCTCAAGCCCTTCGAGACTCATCTGCTCCAACTAAGCTATCTTCTACCCGTGGCCGTGCTACTCGAAAACAAAGTGCTATTACCATTCGGGAGCCCCCGGCCTCGATTCCTCAAGAAGAACCCCCTCGAGTACTTGGTGAAGAAGATGATGCAGCCCAATATGCTCTTTAGCCAAGATCCCCGAAACGCTTTCGTACGCAAGGGTCTATCGGAGCCTCGAGTAAGTGTTTGATCATTTCTATTTCATTGACTTACGTCTTTTAGTCGAGAGTCACTCTATCACTTGAGACTTATCCATATTTATGTGTTTTTGTATAGGCTCCTCGAGTGGGGCCGTTGCTTTCGAAACTGGAACATCAGCTACCAAAGCTGACACCGTGGATAATCTGGAGACCATCCCTGAGGAGACTTCGCCTGAACTCGAGACTCAACCGGTCTTGATGGAAGGAGACCTTGCCATGAGCAACCTCGAAGGTATCCCTTTGTTTTTATAGTCATTTTTGGATAATCACTTCGAGTTCTCTGTGTAATATAGAAATTGGTATATCTTTGCTGCAGTTACTCCTGACATTTCATCTTTTTCTCCCAGTCAAGGAAGTTCAACTCGAGTAGACACTGGTTCAGAGATTATAACCAGCACTGCACCTGACCTTTCAAGATTCTCTTTATCACGTAAATTTTTGTATCATTTGTATGCTTATATCTTTAGGAAGATTTCCATGTTTTTCATGTTCATATTCGTGAATAATCCCTTCCAAACCCCTCTTTTCTCGAAAACTTGGCTATACCAAGTTTGTCATCTTTAGTGCAGTTCTCTATCGGCACTGCGGCAAGAGTATTCACCATCATTGTGGACTCATCCATCTTCCACAACATTGGCACGAACTTTGCCCTTGGGTACCAAGTTCGGCCTGTTCTTGACCCTTCTCTTGTTTCCTCCTCAGTTCGAATGGAAGAGATTGAGGATATCCCTCTTTCGACTGGTCTTTCTGGGCCAGTCATGGACCCTGGTCCTTCGAGTTCTACTATGGCCCTCGCTACCCCGTCTGAAGGTACATGCCTGTTTTATCATATGTATGATATTTCTTTAGCTTTGAATGCCTTGTGTTTAATTTTGGATTTTCACTTTTTAGGAAATACAGCACCCGTCGTGTTTTCCCTAGTTGCTCTAAATGAAGCTCTCCACGACATAAGGCATAGGCTCAATGACTTCAGTTTGCTGAAGGAGCTTCATTTTCTCCTCGATGAAGCAGCCTCGATGATGGCTGAAACATGGCTACCAATGTTCCAAACAGCACGTGAAACTTTCAAGAACAACCTAGCTAATCTTCATTCTTTCATGAATCAAGGCATCAACCCTTTCGAGGGAGAGGCGTCTTCCAGCCATTCTCAACGAATGGGTCAGCTTCATAATGAGATCACTGTGCTCGAGGATTCTCTAGCTAACTATTTAGCTCGAATTGCTGCTCTTGATGTCCAAATTGACGACCTCCAACTTGAGCAGGACCGCTTGGCCCATTCGGTTGATCAAGTCGAAGACAACCTGTCGGCTTTGAATGATCAAATTGCAAAGTTAACCCACGAACTCGAAGAAGTAGTTAAACCTGCTCTGCTCGAGAGAGACACCTTCGATTCTACTTTATATATATTAGCTAGTTCTTTGTATTTTCTTAAGTCTTAAACATTTGTCGAGTAATGCTCCTTTAATACTTTTACTTTGATTGTAAGAAGTTTTAGCCCGTTGCGGGTAACCTTTCGAATATAATGGTTTCGTTTTCTTTCCATATACTTGGTGTATATTTTTTTAGATATTATGCATTTAATGCTTTACCATACTTGTCCCCATTTATCCATTGGAGTTCGAAAGCATTTCCAGATACTTTATTCGAAATTAAAAATGGTCCTTTCCATTTAGATGACCATTTCCCATAAAAATAGTCTTTGGACCCTTCAGGTAAAATCATTTTCCACACCAAGTCTCCTATTGCAAAAACCTTGCCTTTACTTTTTTATTGTAACTTTTTTCAATTCTCTTCTTCTGAAGTTCTATCTGTTGCAAAGCTTGGATTTGCAATATTACACGGTCTAGCTTTTCGATATTCATACTTTCAACATATTCTTCGGCTATAAGTCGTGATTGTTCGAGAATTCGCCTAGACTTAATATTAATCTCTAATGGAATCACTGCTTCGTGGCCATATACTAACTGAAAAGGAGATATACCTAGACTATCCTTTTTAATTGTCCTTAGGGCCCATAAGGTATCGATTAAAAATTCGTGCCAATTTCTGGGATTCTGGTTTATCATTCTCGAGATACAACCTTTAATCAACTTATTCGATGACTCGGCTTGGCCATTTGCTTGGGCATAATAAGGTGTTGAATTTATCGATTTTATCCTGAATTGTTCAAGAAATTCAGTTATCTCGGCACTGTTAAATACCCTAGCCTGGTCGAAGGTTATGGTTTTTGGAATACCAAACCTCGTGACTATATATATTCTTTGATAAACTCGACCACTTGCTTCGAATTTATATTTTGGAAAGCCTTAGCTTCAATCCATTTAGTAAAATAATCAGTGGCCACTAGGATGTAACTATGTCCCTTTGTTGAGGCAGGTTTAATTTCCCCGATTATATCCATGGCCCATCCTCGAAATGGCCACGGCTTTATGATAAAGTTTAATTGGACAACAGGCTGCTTCAATATTCGCCCATGTTTCTGGCATTGTTTGCAACCCTTTGCATAATTGATGCAGTCTCGAAGGACAGTGGGCAATGAAAACCATACCGATGTATCAGCCATCTCATCTTTTGGCCATCTTGATGAGCACCACAAATCCCCTCATGGGTTTCCGCCATGATAACTAAAGCATCCTCTAAATCGAGACATTTTAAGAGAACCCCTTGAGAATCTTTTCGATACAGTTCTTGCCCATCATAAAAATAATGGTGTGTCGTTAGTTTTAACCTATTCGGGAATCCTCCCTTGGCCGGATTCTTCAGGTATTTTATAATCTCGAGGCGCCAATCTTCTTTCTCTTTGAAGATGTCAATTTTATTAACCTGCAACAATCTCTGTTCGAAAGGTAGCAGAATTCTTGTCTCGAGTTGAATTGTTGACTCAAGTAAATTAGGGTCGACTTTATAACCCAATGCCATCTAGGCCAAATCATTGGAAATCTGATTCTCTTCTCTTGGCACATATGCAATTTCAATTGACTTGAAATAGCTCAACAGTTGATGTACTCGAGCATACGACGCTATTGACACTGGGCTGATACACTTAAATATTCCCTTTACTTGATTTATGATCAATTGAGAATCTCCCTTTATTTCGATATTCTCTGCACCCATGTCGAGCAATATTTCTAAACCCAAAATGAGAGATTCATATTTTGCTATGTTATTTGTGCAATCTCCCTCGATTTTTGCGTACAGTTTGGTAACCAATTTTGATGGAGATATGATATATATTCCTATTCCAGCACTATCTTGAGTACTCGATCCATCAAAATACAAAATCCATGGTACCTTATCAATGAAATTAACCTCAATGCTTTCGAGCGATTCATTTCTCAGCGGAGGGTGATCAGCCAAGAAATCGGCTATCACTTGGCCTTTTACAGCCTTTTAAGGCATATAACATAAGTCAAATTGGAGCAAACTGAGACTCCATTTGCTCAGTCGGCCTCTAACCAAAGGTCGATTAATCATGAATTTGATAACATCAGTCGAGTACACTACTTCAATAGAGTATGCAGCAAAATAATGCCTCAATTTTACAAAAGCAAAGTATAGGCTGAAGCACCACTTTTCGATCGAAGTATACCTTCTTTCGGCATCATTTAACAACTTACTCAAATAAAAAATAGCTTGTTCGTAGCCTCTGTCGTTTTCTTATGCTAACATACAGCCTATCGACACTTCTGCTGCTGATATATATAATCTTAACCTTTTCCCTTTTCGAGGAGGGATCAATACTGGAGGTTGGGCTAAATATTTCTTTATAGCATCAAATGTTTCTTCCTATTTATTCCCCCACACAAATTCATCTCCATCTTTTAGTTGGAGTAAAGGGGAAAAAGCTTTCGTCTTCCCAGCCAAATTAGCTATGAATCTTCGTAAAAAATTCACTTGTCCTAGAAAACGCTGCAATTCTTTTTTTTATTCCCGGGAGGTTTAGCTTCCATGATAGCTTTAGCCTTGTTTTGGTCTACTTCGATACCCTGATTATGTATCAAAAATCCTAAGAAATTTCCAGCTTACACCCCGAAAGCACATTTCAAAGGATTCATCTTTAAATTGAAATGCCTCATTCGTTGGAAGGCTTCTATCAAAGACTGAATGTGTTCTCTATGGCTTTGAGCTTTAACTACTATGTCATCAATATATATCTCCAATGATTTTCCAATTAAATCGTGAAAAATATAATTCATGGTTTTTTGATATGTTGCCCCGGCATTTTTCAAATCGAAAGGCATTACGGTCCATTCGAAAGTTCCTATGGATCCTGGACATCTAAAGGTAGTATTGTGCCTATCTGCTTCGGAGATTTTTAATTGATAGTATCCTGAATACCCATCCATAAATGACATCACCTTGTGTCTAGCAGCCGCATCTATTAATACATCTGCCATTGGCATTGGATATTCGTCTTTCGGCGTAGCCTTATTCAAATACCTAAAGTCAATGCATATTCGTACTTTATCGTTCTTTTTAAACACCGATACTATATTTGCCAACCATTCAACATATCTAGCTGGTCTTCTAAATCTGACCTCGACTAGTTTCTCGATCTCGTCCTTAATTGCGCTCATCAAATCTGGCAATAAACGTCTTGACATTTGTATTATTGGTTTGAAACCTGGTTTAATAGGTAATTTGTGTCGAGCTATGTTCATATCAATTCCAGGCATTTCATGGTGTGCCCAGGCGAAACAGTCTTTATACTGATGTAACATCTCGATTAGCTCTCCTTTCTCATTTTGATTCATTTTCGAACTCACATATGTAATTCGAGGATTTTCGATTGTTCCTAAATTAACTTCTTCTAAATGATGTTGAACATTTTCCCTGACGTTTTCATCTGGTTCTAAAATCCCTTGTTCGATATCCCTTTTAAGGTTATTATTTCGAGCATTTACTCTATATTCTTTATCTCGAGAATTTATCATATATTCTTCATTTCGAGAGTTTGTAATGCCATTATTCGAATTGGATTCATCATGATTAACATAATTAAGACTATAATTACACAACTTTGATTCAATCTTTTCAATGCTTAATCTTCGAAAAACATTCAAAACAACATCGTCATTAAGTACATTACACTTCTCCATGGATAACATAAGCAGTTCTAGACAACATAAACTTTCTACATCTGCCCTAATTCGACTTTGGCTAGTTTGACGTCTATTTTGGATTTAGACTCTTCTTCGAGATGTTCCCCTTCTTCTTCTTTAGCCCCTTCGATGGCTCTCTCTTCTCCATTCACTCGAACTTCTTCTTCGAGCTTCCCTACTTCATAATTGGCATTAACAATTTGTGTATCGATAAAGTAATTATTTCCTTCTGCCTGGACTACCTCGAACTGATGCCCATTCCAGAAAATTAATACTTGATGTAAGGTCGAGGGGATACAATAGTTCTGATGTATCCAATCTCTTCCTAACAGGGCATTAAATGATGATGAGCCTGTTTTTACTACAAAAAACGCCAAGTAAGAACTTTGGGTTCCTATTTTAACTCGACAAGGCAGAACTCCCAAGACCTTGGTAGCCTGTCCAGAAAAATCGTAGACTACCACATCAGCAGCTACTAAGTCTTTCGAGCTTTTGCCCAATTTCGTTAAAGTTTTTTCGAGTAAAATGTTAACAGTAGCCCCGTTATCAACCAGAACTTTACTAATGGGGATGCCTTCGATTTTGGCGTTTACAAATAAGGGTTTCATATGGTTATTATTTATTTATTCTTTCGAAATAATAACTTAGTCAAACTTTCTATTTTATTTTTATCCTTTTCAAAGGATTTGTTACTAGAAATCTGAAAGCATGATGGATTACCTTTCACTGGGTTAGTCAGGAGTTCGAGTATTTCCTCTTCCTCATCTACACCTTCTCTTGCTGCGAACTCAGCTGGCAGCACGGTTACCATGTTCACATCCCAGTTTTCCTCGAATTGCAAGGCTCTTTCCAGTGAAGCTTCTTTCGCCTTCAAATCAGCTTCGCTTGCAGATTCTTCATATGGCGTATCTCTTAACAGAATGTCCAGGTCGTCCCTAGACTCGAAGTCTCCCAACTCTTCGTCGTCGTCGATCTGGATACCTTTTCCTTTTAAGCTTAGCTCTTTCAGCTGGTCGCTCAACTGGTCGATATCCTTTTCCACGTCTTCTTGACTTGGGTTTCTTACTATTTTTTATTCCAGGATTCCTTTCACTAAGGCCTCTTCCTCGACCCTTAGATTAGCAGTTATCGCCTTCTGTTGCATTTCTAAGGCAACTTCTGCTCAAGAATAAGTAACTTGTTGAGCAATGACTTTCGAAGGGTCATCTTTCTTCATTTCGAACTGACCGTGATATCCACCCAAAAGGTCGAAGGGTGAATTCCTACCGCCAGTGAAGACCTTCCATATCATCTTTCTCATCTTCCCCGAAAATGCCTATTATAAGGCATTGGTCCAAGGAATTGACCACTTGTCTCATGCCTCTGTCTCTTGTTCCATTCCCTCTGATATGCCGAAACCCAATTTGGATCATTGGGGATAACTTGAAGTCTCACTAACTCGTAATGCAAAATGTCGGCGCATTGATTGCACAACACCTTCTGTATTTGGGTCAAATTATTTACCACTTTCGTAGGAGTCTGGTAAATGGTTTCGCACACAGGGGTTTCGAGTACCTCATTGTAAGATATTTCTTCGTTCTTTCAAGCCGGTCCTTTCGACTCGATTGTCGACTCCTTTTCCCTTGGTCTCCCTTCTTGGTCGAAGTCCAAAATCCTTTTATCAATCCCTGAAAGGCATATCGTGCCTCTTTCGTACTGCTTTGCCACGAAGCGCCTAAAGATCTGGCACTGGTCGGTAGTATGCATAGTATTCATATGACATCTACACATACCCTCCAATCCCTCATCTTTCACCTTCGGAAAAGTCAAAATTCCTTCATCGATCAGCCTGTTAAACAATCGATTTGCCAACTTAGACTCCTTTCGTACCTGCAAATCAGATTGGTCAGAAACATTGACGTCTACAGTATTTATTTCGAAATTTAGAACCGGAAAAGGATCCTCGTCAATGTTTGTTATTTGAGCATCCGAAAAAATGATATCTTTCGAATCTATCTTTTCTTGTATTAGATTTCTAAACATAACACATTCATTAGTTTCGTGAGAAAAGGCATTATGCCATTTACAGTATGGTTTTCCCTTAATCTCTGCTTTTGAAGGGATTCAATGTCTCCCCTTCAACCTAAGTTCTTTATTCGCAAGGAGCCAGTTGAATATTCCCTCGATTTTAGTTACATTGAAACTATATTTTTTTTCTTTCTTTGTTTGTAAAGAGCCTGTAGCTATACAGTCCTTTCTCTCGAGAGCCCCACATTGAAATGGGGGTCCTTTAACGAATTCTGCCAGATCAATTTCATAGGCATCTTCGAATGCCCATGGAACTCCAACCTCGAAGGTATTGAACCCTTGATGTTTTCTCTGGCTTTCCTCTCTTAACATATTTTCGTATCTCACCGTGCTTTCTGCTAGACCTCTAAAATCAGAAAACATCATCCCGTCAAATTTTACTCTATATTCGAAAGCCATATTTTGTTGGGCTAACTGAACGAACTCAAATTCGGGAATGTTCAAAAGACACTTGATTCTAGTTTTCTTAAATCGGGGTAAGAATTCTTCTATTGACTCACTAGAATTCTGCCTTATTTTGGCTATGTCACTCATGGTCATGCTCGGTTCGGTTCGAGCAAAATAATTCTGGAACTGGAACTGCATTTCGTCCCAAGTATGTATCAAATTAGGTGATAAATCCGTATACCAGTTAAATGCTGACCCGGTTAAGGAACTAGGGAATAGTCTTAGTTTAAGATAATCCTGAACGGCTGCCTCTCGACATTGACATGTGAACCGAGACAAATGTTCTAAAGCTGACACATGGTCCTCTCCAGGAAACAAGGTGAAGTTCGGAATTTTATAAGTCCTAGGGAAGGGAAAATTCCTATCTACCCAGTCAGGATAAGGCTTCCCAGGAATCAGACGATGGTTCCTTCAAAAACCAGGTCCATATATCTTTTTGATAGCCATTTCCACTTGATTTTGTAGAGGGTCTTTGGATTTGTGGCCCAAAATTTCCACCTACGTAATTATTAGGCAGGTACTGCCCCCCAGCATATAGGAACTGAAAATTGTTATTAACGAAGGGAAATTCTGGTTTGTCTGATAATTGGGCAAACCTTAATTTATTATGTTAAAGGGTGTATTTGAAGGCCCTATATGTGGTTGACCTTGAGGCGCATTTTGCGTCCCATTGTAATACCCCTAGGTATAACCAACGTTTGACTCAGGATTGCTGACATTAACCATCAGTTGGTACCCACTAGGCATTTGTCCTTGACCATTCATTGGTACCGAGACATTTGGCCTTACTGACTGAGGATTAAATTGATTTGCATGCTTATTTTGTGAATTGAAAGATATTTGATGTGTAGTTTGGTTAGTATTAGCTATACCCACTCCTAGTTGCCCCCCAGTGTCTGGCTGTTCTTCGAGTGGTATAGGGTTTGAAGTCTGGCCGACTTCGAACTAGACATCTCGAGCTTGAGACTCTCGAGGATATCCTAGAGGAATTTCATTCGGGTTGAGATTTCTAGTTCGAATCCTAGGCTCTATTTTGATTAGTTGGGACACTTTTTCGATCAAAATATTCTGTTTGTTTATCAACGGTTCCATTGCTAATACTACCTGCGTATTTATCATGTTCAAGAAAACGTCACAAGTTTGGTTGAAGATTTCACCCAATTCGGTTATTACCCGGGTGACTTCTCGAGCAAGTCCATCTCGAGCATTCACAGCAATGTCTTGAACAATGGCTATGAATATTCGAGCAAACTCTTGGGCTAATGCTCGATACTGATCATCGAACTCCCTTCTCTGATCTTCTCAAGCACCCGCCAACGTTTGCTTCATTACCCGGACAAATTGCTAGTGCATCTTGTCCGCTCTAACTTTATATTTCGAAACTGGTTGAGAATCAGTATCGTCAACCAGATCATTTCTAAACGATTCTTCTGACAATCCGTCAAGAATTTTGTCTAAAATTTATACTCGTCAGTTACCAAAATCGACTCCCACTGTGGTCGGCAAAATTTGTTTCGCGATCAAAGGAAACGAATTAGATTAAGGTGGATCCGAGTGTTCATTCCTAGCCCCTTGATAATCTACAACTTAAGATAATCTTTCAACCCCCGCATTCGATTCGTTACAAGGTGGTTCAAGCCTTTATAATTTCAATAATTTCAGATTTTAAGATGGCGAATGAAAACTCAAGTCAAGATACAAATTATCTATCAAATACTTAGATCTGAATAAAGGATAATTTATACCTCCATGAAAGTCTTCGATTCTGAAGAGATTACAAGCAAGCAAGTGCCGGTACAAGCTTTAGAAGCCAAATCCAGCAACTCTTGGTAGAACTGATACAAACTAGAACTATTGATATGCTACGCTACAGACTACTCCTAATTAGAGCTACTCCTAAGAAGAAAAATATAAAGTTGTTGATGATTATGATGATGCCTTCTTTCTCTTTCCTGTTCGTATTTATCTACGCTTTGTGATCCCATGTTCTCAAACCGCTGGGAACTGCCTCCAACTTCCTTTTCAAAATTCTCTCATCTTGGCGGGTTGTTTTTCTTATAGAATTTCCAACTCTTTGGACCTGCTTCCGAATTGAAACCTTTGAGCCCGACCTGTTATCCTACCAAATCTAGACACTCATTGGGCCTATTCCATTTTTTGCTATAATGGGCTTAATCTTTTATCTCTGGGCCCATTAACCAATGTTGGGCCATTTGAGTTTTTTAATTCGTAAAAACCCAGTTTCATTTTTAGTGTAAACACCAACAGATCATAGTGAGGTTTTCATCCCAACGCTTATCATATCAATAGTAATATTGATTGGGCCAACTTTGTTACAATGCTCAATAGAATTTTCTCTTGTCAACTGTGGCTGGCATCACTTGTGAAATTCAATTGGGAAATTAAGTCCTGGATGATCTCTCCCTCATTGTGTGGCTCAAGGTTGTGGAGATTACTTGGGATTTCTCAAGAATTATCCATTACAGAACAGGTGTCAAATGTCAATCATCCTAATCCTTCTTTTAGTGCAGAAAGAACTAAAGAATTGCAAGTTATTATGAGTTTAACTAGATGGCATATCTATCTCAAAAAAAAAATTATGACAAAAGTAAAAAGTGTGTTTAGGAATAAGAAATATGGTGTTAAAAGTGTGTTTTGATGAGTTTTTATGATTGATGTAATATGTTTTTTGTTATAAAATTTTTTTTTTGGATTGATGTTTAGATGTAATTTTTCGTAAATACATTTTAGTCAAACTCATCGATTTAAACATTAAAGAATAGGCAAACTAGATCTTATTTTGCACATTCTGTTATTTGCATTAGATATATGATTAGTTTGACTCTCGGTGTTGAGAAGTAGCCGGAAGAAACCTTTTTAATCGATCGCTGAATTGTCAAATCATGAATAGTAAAATCTATTTTTTATCCTTTTCTTTTTTTACAATAATTTTTTCAAAATTAGCTAGAATTTTGAGAATTTTTTTTTAAAATAATAATGATGTGCCAACTAAACACATTATTCAGAGAAAAAATCTCTAAGAAAAGTGTTCTTTTTCATAGTAGAGATTGTTAACCAATTAGGACCTATGTTTGGGACGTCCCATCCATATAGAATAAAAATTAAAAAAAAGAATGAATACCTTGTAAATATCTAATTCCAGGGTACACGCAATAGTTCAGCAATAATTCTAACGTCTAGTAAGTTCTTGGGTCCAGGACCAGAAAGTTCATCTCAAGATATACATAGATTGATGAAGGATATCGAAGATGATGTAAGATGGTATGTATAAACAAAAATAATAAAACAGATTTGTAAAAAAAAACATAATAAAACAGAAATTCCAATCAATCTAAGTTCAATAATGACGAAGAAACAAAATACTAAAGCAACCATTATCTTCTTTTCATGACCACAAGTCAAGATCTTGAATTTCATGTCACCATCCAATTGGTATTAATAATATTATTACACATACTTTGATACTGCCTACACAAAAAGTGACGGGCCATACACAAATCCCATGTTACAATAAATATAAGTTACCAAAACCGCGCCATTTAGCCCAAAAAAAAAAAGAATGGAAAAATATTCCAAAATGGGCCCAAGGCCAGTTTAAGAACTGCGAGTTATACAGGCCCAAAATGGACAACCACGAAGTTTGACCATCTAATCTAACAAGTATCCATACAAAGCCAGATAAAATTGACAAGGGTAAAATACACTTTACCCGTGACCTATACTCCTTGTACCAAATACCCCCTGAATTCTACAAAAATATATTTACCCCCTTTATTTGCAGGAAATTGTCTTAGTTACTCTTAACAATTATTTTTCCTTTTAATATCCATTTCCTCCACCATTTTTTATTTTTCACAACTTTTCTTTTCTTACATATATTAGTTAAATTTTATCCAATACATCAAGATTAATTAATTAAAAATAATTAACGATTTTTTTAATCCAAATATTAAATTAATTTGATGACAACACATTATATTAATGTTTGAAAAAATTCAACTAATGCATTGCGACAAAATTCAAATAAATCTTAATATATTTTATGTAAATTTTGATAATATATGTATGTATTCTATATATGGTGTAAGTGTGTGTGTGTATATATATATATATAGAGAGAGAGAGAGAGAGAGAGAGAGTGCTAATTTAAATAAATTTATATATAATTAAAAATATAACTTGTTTACATTAAGTTTCAAATATATAATCTAGTGAATTGGGATATGAAAATTACACATATATGTAATAAGAAAGTATATATATACTAAAAATATGTATGATTAATTTAAATTTGTAACAATGAATTAGTAGAATTTTATCATGCATTAATATAATATGTTGTCACCAAATTAATTTAACATTATTGCTAAAAATATTTTAAATTATTATTTTTTATTAAGTTAATTATAATGTATCGAATAAATTATAACGTATTGGACTAATGAGTTAGTTATAATATATTGGATAAATTTTAACTAATTTTGTAAGAAAAGAAAAAAAATTAAAAAAGAAATAATGATGGAGAAATAAAAATAAAGGCAAATTAATGGTTAGGGGTAATGAAGACAATTGCATGCAAATAAAGGGGGTAAATGTATTTTTGTGTAGTTCAGGGGGTATTTGGTACCAGATGTATAGTTCATGGAGGCAAAGTGTATTTTACCCAATTGAAATAACAAAATCTGGATTCAGTAGGCCAGGCCCAAATGAATGAGTCACTTGTTTCCTAAGTTTAGCAAATATTGTCATATTAATCGTGTATATGATGTTTTATTGTTTTTCACCCTCCTTGTAATTCATTGGGCCTAGAATGATAAACGTAGGAACTAGGACGGTAGTTCTATTTCATTCAATGAAAAGTTTACAACGTCGTAGAGGTAACCGTTAAAGGCAGCAAACCAAACCATCAGAAGTCAAGTAAAACATCTGCAAACTGTTCTACACTAGCCATTATTACCTGTGCAATTTTTGGAACAAGACCTGTTACATGGAGTCGCAACAACTTAATTGAATACTAGCAAAACCAAATTGAACATAAAAGAAAGATGAAATTCCAAACATGAAGATATTTAAGCAGAAACACTAGACAATAGCTAAAAGAAGAATTAATGAAATCTAGTAATTAAACTTGTAAGAATTGTTCAAGACTGGAATTCAAGGTCTTATAAACGGCTTGCCATCCAGCCTCGGTTGGATGTGATGAGTCCCAGAAGAATGAAGATTTCGGGTCACTGCAAACTGTGTACATTTTCGCCCCGTTTCCGTTCACGCTACCGCAGAAATATTCACTGCTTATGCCCATGCAACATGGCTTCAATGGAGTCTCAAATTTCAGAATCCCTGCTTGAATTTAATAGATGTTTTCACTAGGTGAAATTAAAAAATATATATATAGGCAAGATAATTTCGTAATTATTTCAATAGTACAGAGAAACTTTGGCCTTCAAAATTCAGTATTATTTACTTCATGACAAAATACGAATTATGCAATGTGACATATACGGTATCCTGATTTGACACAATTTACATATAAACTCACATAAAAGTAGTTAAAACATATATAATCCGATGATGTAGGAAGTTTAATTGACTATTATGAAAGAATTTGAAGGCAGGCTTAATTTTTTTATTTCGTACCAGTTGAATATATATAAAATTTGTTACTATATACAAAGACGGAGTCTGGGCTAGTGGGGCACCCTTCCAAGCTAGTGGGGCACCCTTCCTATCAACTGTGAGGAAATTATTTTTTTGCGCTACAAACTTTTGATCCCAAAGTTCAGAAATATCAAAATTTTGACCCTTTTTTTTTTGTATTTACCCCAACCCTAAATTCGGGCTCCGTCCATGACTATATATACCCAATTAAGTGGTATGGTTAAAAGGGAATTAATAATAGAAATAACATATTACCTTGATAATCTCCTTTTTGGTTAAGCACAGTAGTGAAGGAGTTGTAGAGATCAAGGATGAAAAATGTGGGGGTTTTGGTGTAGTTGTTCAATTTGTCGACAGCTTGCTGCAATAAGAGGTTGTGGTAATTGACTGCTAAGTTCAGAGTTGAATTGCATTGTTGGAAAGAAGACATTTGTGTCACCCGAGGAAGGCATCCCAACGGCTGCAAAGCTGTCACAACTATTTTGGTTGCTCCAAGTCCATGAATTCTTTGTAAGCTCACCGCAAGTTGATTTACCACACGAGGGATGAAACTTTGCAAACCCTAATTAACAATTCAAAGAGATCATTTTAGAAAATTTCATCATAAGTGAGAGATCGATACATATGGATTAAAAGGCCATAGATGGTAATTTCGGTATAGCGCGAATAATTGATTATCAAGTGATATACGTCTCCTCATGGACGTACGGAGCCAGGATTTAAGGTTTGTAGACGAATACAAAAAGAATAAGGACAAGACTCGATATTTTTTTCTCAAAGTTGAGGGGGCGAGTGCCCCTACCAGCCCTTCAGGACTGGTGCCCGCGTCTTCTCTAATTCATCAATTTTTGATTACTTTTTTAGTTTTGATAAGAATTTCATTCAATCAATGTAATTGATTGAATTAACTTAATATATGTTTATGATAATAAATGGATACTTACAATATCAAAATGGGTAATAAAATGGTGAAAGGTTAAGTTAATAAAAGATAGATTTCTCCTTGTAAAAGTAATGATGAAAATTTTGGTCCAAATGTACAAATATTTTGTACAAGTAAGGTACAAATTTCAATGAATTGTTACAAAACGAAAAGTGGCATATTTTATTTTGAATCTTTTAAACATATGTTAAAGCCAAGAAAAACTTTAACTAATCTACTTGGCTTGCGTAGAAGTTAGTGTGAAATATTCATATCATGAAATACGTGGTTCAAGAAATATATTAATTAAGCAAAGCCTTTCTTTCTCCTTTCTTTTATCATTTAAGAAAAGATACACACGTTTAGCTGACATGACATTCGATATAGATTGATTAAATTTAAGTGTAATGTTACTAATTAAATGATTCACCCACTTTGTAGTGTTTGGGTGAAGCTTGCCACGTAATGATCTTACATTCAATTTTGGCAACAAACGACACTGTAAGCAATTATTGCTTTCCCCCAAGTTAGAGGAGTAGGTTGGTCAACTTAATTACAAGAGTCTGAACCTTCAATTTTTTTCCCACGATTACCTACAACAGTCAGCGTTTTGCAATAAAAGCACTCACCTTCACTAACAACTGCCCTCTGCGACATTCGACAAATGTAATTCACTCACTTTATAAAATATACTCAGGTTCAATTGAGCCCGAAACGAGTTAGAATTTCCCGTGTACACATATGTGGTGAATTCTTTTGTAATTTAAGTTTTTTATCTTTAGATAATTGATTACATTTATCAATTAGTCATGAATATGAATCAGCTATCAATATATATCACTAATAATAATTTATAACAACTAACAACTTACATTAAAGTAAAAAAAGACACACACGTTATCGGTAAGAATAATCCCAAGATCTATAATATTTTAAGGGCATCAACTTCGCGAGTTAGCCTCATCTGCTTTCGTAATTTAAGTTTTAAATTCAATGAAAGGAAATATACTTATTAATTAAAATACCTGGACAGTGCCACCTGTGGCTACATAAGCACCATAGTCATTGCCAGAAAGACAAGCAAGAACCACAGAGGACTCCAAATCCGATTTTGTGTAAAGATTAGAGTCATGATTATCCACGAGTAGTTTCTCGAACAAGTCGATTTGAGTGGTCATGTTTGGTAATAAAGTGCCAACAGTGTTGAATACACCACTCCCTCCATACGCAAAGTTCATTCCATTTCTCAATTTTTTTCCTCCCAATTTCATCCACGTGTAAGCTAATGGAGACTTCACTCCCAACAACTTGGCTGTTTGTGTCATTAATTTCAATATCAACAAAATTAATTAAAAGAACTCAATTGCCTATATATAATGCTCCAGGTAGATAAAGGATTGATGACTAGGGGATATTTGGTGGTTCCTAGAGTTCAATTTTCGGGAAAGTTTCACCATAAAATGTGTGGAATTCATCAAAAAATATATATATTATTATATTTTAATACTTTGTATGGTTGAAATTTTTCGGAAGTTGGGACTCCCAGAGCCACCAACTATCACCGATGACAAGGTGTGAATGTGGAAATTAAAGTGAAGTGGTATGGAGAGGGGATGACAAGATATCTATCTATAAGCGACAGAATGATAATAAAGTTAATAACACATGGAACAAGGATATTTGGAATCATACTAACCGCACTTTGAATTTCTCCATCATTGTAAAATTGAATCTTATTTTGTATTTCGTGTCATAATCTCATAAATGCATACCAAATGAAAAATAATACACATCAGTATCGTATTTTAGAAAATATTCAAAATATTTGATGTAATTGAAGTATTAGATAAAGCAATAAATTTAAATTAGAAGATCCAATATGGGGTGGAGTTTTATTTTATATTTCGGGGAGGAGCTAGGATTGAGGGGGGGGGGGGGGGGGGTTGATGTAATTTATGTAAATAAAACCATCAATAATGTTACTATATATATTTTAATCAATTAAATTGTTAATCCCATCTTTACTTTATAATATCATGTCGAAATTTACACACGATTGCATGATTATATAAATTACATTTAGTCTTAGTATTTAATTATAAAAAAGATAGATGGAGAAAAAAGAAAAAGACGAGTAGATGCACAGAGACAGAAGTGGAAAAGCAGTGCATGTGTGTTGCAATTAGCTAGTGACTGAAAACATAATTCACACCAACTTATGGCAAAAGCAAAAGAACATATATATATATATAAAATATATATATATATATTGCTTTATAATTAAAATAACGAACATCATGCCATGCCAAGTCATCATAATTATTTATGAGTTGTAATCTATTATTGATGTAAAATTTCTTTGATAAGACATGTTAAGTGGGATCCTAATATATATCACCTAATCTGAAACTTTATGCAACATATATATGCAATCATAATTGGAAATGCATAACAATTAACTTTTTCTTACACCAAAAAAAAGTGAAGTCGTGTTTTAAACCCCAAAATAAAGTAAAGAGAAAGCAAAAGGTAAAGCGCACTATAATAATATATATAGATATAGATATATAAAAATGTCATATAATGGTGGCAACATGGGGCAAGCCCTGTAACCACAAACATGAAAAGGTCAAAAAAAAAAGGCAGCGTGGAGTGGGGTTATAACTTATAATTATTGAGTGAGTACTTTACCAACGTAATCAGTGAGGACACGGCCGTCGGAGAAGCGGCCGGCGGGCTTTCCGGGGAAGGTGGTGCCGTACGGTTCCTTCCATGAGTTTCCTAATGATTTTCTCACGTTGCCTGTATCTGCATATGAATCTCCAAATACAAATAATTTTGAGGGTTTGTTGGAAGTGTAATCGGATATAATCTCGTGCTTTTCATGGTGGTTGTGGTGGTGGCGGCGGCGGCGGTGGTGGTGGTGACCTGAACCTTCAACACCTATATATCCTGCGAAAGATACGTGTATATATATATATATATATATATATAAGAGGAGTGTATACCTGAGGAATTTGAAAAATATTTAGGAAAAGTGTGAAGGATTGTATTATGTATACCTGAGGTGAAGAGAAAGCAGCAGTAAAAGAAAGAGATGAAGAGATTGGAGGGTACTTCCATTGGAGAGAATATTGTTGTTGTTTTTTTTTAAGAGAGATGGAGAGAAAAAGACTGTTAGACTACAGAGAGCATATATATGCCATATATATGGCATGGGTTTCTTCTTTTTAAATTACTATTATTTTCTATAAATATATTTATATATGTAGCTTATCTATATGCTTTTAAGGAGTGAGAACAAGCAACAATGATGAAAGTTTGACATGGAGCCCCCCTTGGGTGTGGGTGAAAAAACTTTAAGCACACTTGGTGCACCGTGCAACAACGGGTGTACATTAACGCCGTATCAACAATTGACATATGATATTGTTGATGTGACAAAATTCACATTATTTGATGTCGGAGGGTTCTCCAAAAGGGAACTTCTCAAGGGTTGTGTTGGTCAAACATTGGGTGTGCAAGCTAGATTTAATTTCTCACCTAGTATACTTTCGTTGACCCTCTTAATGGGAATCCTAGTTGAGATTTTCTTAATTTTCTTTTTTGGTTACAAGTTGAGATTGCATTTCGTTGACTGGGAATAGAACTGAGATTTGGTTTTTTGGTTAGGTCGTTGGAATTGATTAAATGTTCTAGTAAGAGATGAGAAAAACAAAGATGAAAGTTCAAAATTGGCAAATTATATTCAACCATGAAATTCATGTGTGCAAAATGAACTCAACTTAGCATTCAAATGCGCTGATATACAACACAGATGTTTAGGAGACGATTCTAGTTTGAATCAAGTCTGGTCCAATTAAATGAAGTATATATATAGCAAATGAATTGTATTTATTATTTGATTGATCTAGATTTAGGAAATCGAGTTTCGCTAAACTTGATCCGATATGAAAATTTTCACACCAAAAAAGTTTCAATCATTTAATCAACATGAAAAGTGGATGAAATTTAATGAGAAGCTTTTTGTAACGAAAGTGATTTTGAAACAGCCTACCCATGTAACACTTATTGTATACGTTAACCACCTGCATATCTCTATCTCTACAATTATAAAAGTATGAGTGGTTTCTTAAAACTTTTGATTTACCTAATATATTTCTATGTAATTCACTTTTCTAAAGGCAAAATAGTCAAATAATAAATAATGAGAAAAGTTGTATATATCTACAATAATAAGGTGTATAATTACATTAGGACTATTTAATGAAGATACATATGTAGTTGCATAAGGACTCTATAAGAAAATTATATATTGAGAACTATATAAAGGAATTATATATAGATAATATCAAATGTAAAATTATATATTTAAGAATCGAAAATTTATAAAAGCACGGGGGCTGTTTCTTGAAACTTTCTATATACCTAAAATAATCCAATGTAATTCAATTTTTTTATGGTAAAAAAAGTCAAAAATAAATAATAAAAATAAATTTCAAATATTTACAATAATAATAATAATAGTTACATTAAAACTCTAAATAAGGTTACTCCTATTTATTCATTTATTAAAAAAACTATTGGAAGTCCAATATGCCAATATATACAGTACAACAAAATTTACATTTAATATTAAATTCTAGGAAATAGGAACGCACATCCAATCAACTTCTTGTTTTATATTGTAAGTTAAGATGAATATGAATGAAAAAAAACCTCGCTCAACAAACTAATCTATTCTAGAAATCCTAACTTTAATCATATATAAATTTGGTGACTTTTGAATCTAAAATATCTCTATGTAATTCAATTTTTTAGTGGTAAAAGAGTCAAAAATAAATAATAAAAATAAAAATCTAAGTATCTATAACAATTAAAAGTATAATTACATTAAGTTTCTACTATTAATTTAAATGTAGACAAGATTTATTTATTCATTAAAAGAAGAAGATTAAAAAGAAAACTTAATCTGCTTGAACTTCGAACAAACACATTTATAATATTAATAATAAATAAAAACTATTCACATCGTTGATTGAATTTTAATTTTTAATTAATTATTTGAATATTAAGTGGAGAGAAATTTGAATATCACAAAAGGCAAACAAAACTCGACTTATTAAAAGAAGCTGGAAAGCTAACTTTGCAGTTAGGCGCCATTTATTATCTTATCTCATTAATAATATTAATTAATTAATTATAATAATACAAAAAGAAAAATATTAAACCATTGTTACCTCATGGTCTTGGGAGATATTGACATATGCTATTGTAATTCAATATTTGTCACTTTCATTAAGTGACGACTCATATTACACTTCATTTTTATTTCACTGTCTTTCTTTACACTCAAGAACTTGACTTACCTTATTTGTGAAGTGTTGATTTCATTTTATCCGTTCAACTTTCTCATTTTCGCATTGCATCAACTATAGTCTTACTGCTATTAAAAATGAAGAAACAAAAAAAAACCAAAAAACTACACAAAAATCCAGATTTTGAGTCATAACGAAGAGATTATTATTAGTACACAATGAGAGGGAAGAAATGAAGCACTCGAACCATCAAAATTAAACAAGATAAGATATAAAAGAATCTTGAATTTACATAAGAATCTATTTTGTGATATTATTATAGTCTTGATTTCATTAACTTAATTTCTTCGAATATTCATACAACTTTTCTTGTCAATCAATATTTAAATTTTTAAATAATTATCGTTTGTTTTGTAGTTGATTAGTTAAGTTATTGTTTTAATTTTTGAGGGGCAGTTAAGTTATTGTTTAAGTTTTTGATTTATCAAGTTAAACAATATCTATGTATATGAATTGCTTTAACGAGATTATATGATTCACGTGCGACGCACGTGTTGCATGCTTACTAGTACATTTAAAAGTAATGCACAGTAATTTGGAATAGTTTTCAAAAAAGTATGATGCAACTTCTTAGGGTGTAAATGACCAAGTCTATGTAGTTGCTCGAGTTTGCATGTAACAAGCCCAATAGAATGTTAATGGGCTAATCTCTTGTTAGCCGCTACTAACATTTGAAAGTTTTGTGGATTCGTATATAGTTCCGAGTTGGGCTCTTCTTTCCCTTGAACCCAAATTCAGCGGGCTTTTTAATATATATATTCCTGGACTTTTGGCCCATCTAGAAGCTGGACCCTAGCTAAGTCGTTGTCTTCTTATGGTTGCATTAGGAGGGTGTCTGGTTAAAATGTTTTTATAAATTTTTTGAAGCGTTGAACAAATTTAGATTATGGATTATATATAGAGATAATTATGGATACTAGTTACGGATTACCGCCGCCACACACTCTATGCATGTGTAAAAAGAAATAAATTTTAAAAAATTCTTGAGTAAAATCAATTAATATAAAATAAAATAAATCTGATATTTAATTTTTTGAACAAACATGAATAGAATATGAAATATAAAAAGATTGGAATGAGAGAAAAGAAGAGAACGTGTAAAATGAGAGAGATTGTGAGAGAGAAAATAAGAAAGAAAAAGTAAAAATATATAAAAATAATAATTGAGACACTTATCACATTTTTAGAATAAAAATGACTTCACCAAAATTTGACAGTCCAAGGTAGTTACTATTTACTATGTTCCTCTCCCACTTTCTATAACAGTATAGATACCACCTCTTATAATGCGTAATTACAACAACAACGACAAAAAAAAGACTCATGTTTTTAAGATTATCACCACCTCACTATAGGGGCATAATTCTGAGGCTTAAGGGATTAAATTGTAAGAATTTTTTAATACAGGTAGGGTAATTGCAAGAAGTGTCTTATATGAGGGGGTCTTTATGTAATTTCAAAAACAGGATGAAATAGTTGGATAATTACATATTACACGGAAGAGGTTTGTGTAATCTTCCATTATAAAATGATAGTAATTAATTTTCTATGAAGTTTGAAGTGGGTTGTGGAAGTCCAACCGATTTAGCACCTAAATCAGCTCGAAACCACATTTTATATTTTTTCAACTTATTGAACGTAACTACATAAAATACGTACAGGGCGAAAAATGAGAGTTACTTAACCAAGAGAGGGTCGTTCTGCGGAATATGTGGATTAAATTCGAGTGGGCCGTTTTGGTCGTATCATAATGTTAAAAAAAAAAAGGTTCAAAATAAATGCAAATTGAATGGAATTTATGTAGAATTTAATTGGTTATGGCCAAATTTCATTTCATTACCTGAGAAAATTCGTTTATTGTTCAATTCAAATAGAAATTCGCAAACGCGTAGCATTAAATGTAATTTTTTTTTTACTTAATTCACCCTCAAATCACTGTATTTGCATTACTCTGAAAAATAATTGAGAAACTATTGTATATTTCTGCAAATAAATCATACAATCTATCTCACAAAGCTGCTGCTCATCTCTACAATTCGATACCCGAGGAGGTAACAAATAAGAGTAAACAAAACTCGCACGTTAACAAATTAGAAATTTACAACAAAATAGAAAAAACAGAAATAGAAAAAGTTAAATACTCTGCCCATTTACCGTAATTCTATGCCCGATTGAATTCAATTATCCGATGTCTGCTTTGAGATAGACACTATGACCATTTAACTGTTACGTTCTTTTATCTGTTGTTGAAAGGTGTAATCTTGATAACCAAACCCGGGAAAACATCATCCGGGTCATGGATATGCGGGTTCTCCTCAACGATAAACGGGTCACCACACTTTTCGCTTATCGTATGCAGCGTCTCCCCTTCCCTTACAACGTAGATTTCATCGCACGGCCTCTCAACAAACAACCTCTCCGTCTTCGCCATTTCCCCCGCTGTGAACTCTCCACCATCGCTCGACTCGCAGCAACTTAGGACGAGCATCAGAGCCAACAAGAGCGCAGCGTAACACGAAACGGCTTCTGCTAACGCCGTCAATGAGTTAAATGATCGGGACATCATGCCTTAGTTTTCAACTTCTTCTGAAATCTGAATGATGTAAGAATTGTATTTTGATGGGGGGGTATATGTAGAGGTTTTGTGAGGATTAAGGAGGAGTGAGATTTTGTTTGACTTGGTTAAGGAGGAGATAATGGCTTAGGTTTGCAGTTGGAGTGGGTGTGGTGGTGGAAGAGTAATGAAGGAGTTGAAACGGTTCACATTCAGAATGGTTGTTAACTGTCAACAAAATGGGTCTCTTGCAGGTTGAAATATTATGAGAGGGAAATTTAATTTAATGTATACGTAACGTGGGTTTAGAGTCAAATTAAGGAGGTTCTATGCCACGCCGGGTCCAAGAGAATCACTACATTAAATATTATTGGATGCAGAGACAAAATAGTAAAAAATACTTAAAGCACCTGTATCCAACAGTACTAAATGGATCAGCTCCATTGAACCCGAGCCATCTTAGAATTTATTGTCAAATTAAAGGTAATATATATAACTCATGGAGTAGTACAATATTGAGGGTCAATTAGCCTAATTGACGTAACTTTGGAAAATTTATTTATGAGAATCATATTAGTCCTATTGATTTATCAATACATGTTATTTTTTGGGTGCATTTATCAATTTTTTAAGTTTAGCCTTTATTTCTAACTTTACAAACTCCACTCTTTTAGTATAACGATGGCATACGTCTTTTCATCATAAAGATCACTTGTTAATAACTATGACTAGGGAGTAGGGACACATCTTGAAAACATGATATTTTTTGTTTTTGAGGGGAGCAAAATTTCAAATATCTTGTAAGATAAAAAACATATTTTCTAGAAGTTGGGGGAGGAGAGTTGCCACCACCAGCCCCCTCTTGGCTTCGTCTTTGACTATGACAATTAATTAATAGTAAATAAAACACGCACGCATTAAAGATTTTGAACCCAAGATCAATAATCATCTTGCTTATCGTTTGCCGCTTGAGTTCTATTTCATTAGCGACTTTGCGAAATGTTGATTATTGCATTTAGACAAAGAGAAGTTATTATATTTTAAGTTATCAAATGTTTTTAAACGTTATGACAAATAAAAAGACTTTTATAAACGCTCTTATTGTGATGCAAGATAGAAGTGAAAGTGATTTTAGGAGTGTCTAGTACGGTGAAACTCACTCTAAGATGTTTGAGTTCGATTAGTATCTTAATTCTGTGAAAACTTGATTAATAATGAATCATTAAAATCTTAACTAAACAACACCGAACTTATGGATATCTAACAATCCTATCCTTAAAATCAAAAGGGCCGAGTACAATATGATACATGTATGTATGCAAAAGTCATATTTGTCCAATTAATTGTTTCATGTGCACGCCTCCAATGTTAATGTTGGGTGAACTTGGTTCATTTTTCTAAACCAAGGGTCTTCATCGTCGGCAGCAGTGAATAATTCTTTTCTCTGCAGGAGTTCTCCCATTGGAGATAAACGGCTGGTCACGAAATGTGCTCCATTTCCATGGACGGTGATTGAACTTCCAATCTCATGGTTAAGGAATAAGGTGAACTACCACCATACCACACCTGACACCTCGTGGTTGAACTTGGTTCATTGATCTCGATATTATAAAAATTATTTGATACTATCTTTGGTAGTTCAGGTGGTTTAAGATAGTTTGATGAGTAAAGTTTTCAAAAGCCAGAGTTGGTTAACTGCTTTATTAAATTTGCCTGAGCCAAAAAATCTTGACATTTGACTTATGTGCTAAAGTTGAGTATGTGTCCCAACTCTTGACTTATTCGCCTAGACACCTGGTCCTTTGCCTTTTGAATTCTTAAAATATAGGGAATAATACATACAGACTCCTTTACTTACTGGGTAATTATCAAAGCCTGTCTAAATTTTTTGAAAATTAAATAAAATGTTCTTCATGTTAATACATTTTGTTTTATTTTTTTCGAAAATTACATAAAGTGCTTTTCATATTAATACATTCTTACAATTATACTTATTGTGTATTTAAATTTTTTTATATAATTTTATCTCATGTAAACCTTACAAATAGATCATTTGAGAGAAAGTGTTGATAATTTTCGGAAAAAAAAAGTGGGAGACTTTTGATAATTATACGATAAGATAGGGGGTCTGTGTTAATTACCCAAAGAAAATGAAGGCTTCCTACATATCATATACTTTGACTTAATCGTTTCAATTATGGACTAATATTTTCGTACAATGGATATTGAAGCCGTCAAAGCTGGTTTACTTTTATTGATTTCAATAATAATTGCCCCTGCCCATATTAATGAAAATTGAAAACTAATAATTCGTCACATCCCAACCAAAATTGCACAGCTGACTTAATGAATAGCTTCTCAATGTCAAAAATATAAGGCCAAATTGTCCCTGTTTTGCTTTAAGTACATTATTCATAATTATGGGTCTAAGTACTGCAATTATTGCTAACAATTGTAGATCAAATAAATGAACAAATAACACTTGATGGACTAGCTATTATATTATTAATGGGTGAAATGTCCTTGTTTATATGCGTTTCTGAGAAATTCTAATCCGCTCCTAACTCGGCCAAATTCATGTGTATTTTTGAAATAACTTACCAATTATATGGCAAGTGTACTACACTCTCCTTGTGAAATACACTTGGATGCGTTCAAGCCGGGTCTGAGCTAGAATTTTCGGTCGTTTCTTCATCTAAAAACCTGAAGAGACAAAGACGAGTAATTCATCCATAATTGAAATTTTTAAAATTTTAATTATTTTCCTTGCTAGTTATTTTATTTAGACTTGTATATAACAAATTTAAGCATTAGAAAAAAATAACTCGATGCACAATCATACCATTTCTATAACCAAGTCGACTGAAAATGTAATTACATATATGCACTATAAGCTAGATGCATGTAAGTTCCAGCAACATGAAATTAATTCTTGAATTCCAGAATTTTTGAAATAAGAAATTAGCATAATATACAGTAGGCCGTGGAAAATTATCACGGCTTCATTAAAATTTCATTAACATAGTGAAGTACTCCTTCCACATCAACTGTCCACGCTACCGAGATGGGAGAAAAGCCTGACCATGGGTTGCTTGAGTTCCATCTGCATCATATCATTACGAACATAATTAGATCGCGGGGCATCAAAGCCGTGAATCATGTGGGATCCGCACGTTGGGCCCAGACATGAACGGTTATGATGTTTCGGGACAGACTAAGCTGAGAACTATACTTGATCACTTTGGTAACTCAGAAATGCGATATACATAAATTAGAATGAAGAAAAAACATACTTCTTTAGTCCTTGGTCCATAAGGGTATGCCCTGTGCAAATGCCTTGTGTCTCAACCCTCACAACGCCCTTCTTGAAGGTAAAAAGATCGGGCCTCACGAGTGCCACAAAACTCACAGGGTCGTGAAGGAAAATTCCTGAAGGATTGATTAATATCAAACCATTAGTTAATCATAAATACCAAAAAATAAACAAGAAAAGGAAGAATTGATTGAAAAAAAGGGTAAATGACATAAGACACTCCCAACGTGAGACTTTATTATGAAAATACCCCAAGTTTTGAGAAATTACTATAACTTCCACTGTCAGTAAAAACATATGACACCCCTTGTCAGCAAAAACAAATTACAATTTCACCCCTACTTTCGAGTTATCAGGGGTGTCTTGATAATTTTGCAAAACCTCAGAGGCCTCATAGTAATTACTCAATAAGCGAAGGGTATGCACGTAATTATCCCTTAAAGCATTTCATTTGATTAACAAAGAAGATTACCATAAACACCATCTGATTTCACATGCCAGTCGCGATAAAAGTTGCATATATCACATAAAAACTTTGCATGTCTTCCCTTCGACTTCCTTAGCTGATCTAAGTGCATGTCTGAAAACACGATGTTTAGATTAGAAATTGTTCCTCCATGGAACTATTCAAACGAGGGAAACCCAAAAATTTATAAGGGAATCAACCTGTCATTTGGACTTGTGTCGTGATGTTTATGCCAACAACATCGATATTTGCTCCAGAAGTGAATACAATATCTGCAGCTTCTGGATCTCCATATATCTAAAGCTCAAATTAAACAAAGGGTAAGAGCTATAATTTGAGTTCGAGAGAGAAAGGAGTTGAATTTAATTCAGCATACTTAAGGAACAAATTTAGATTTAATATACTACATACATTTGCTTCAGCAGAAGGATTAACATTTCCTAGCGCAAAGAAAGCTCCACCAAGTATTACGATTCTCTTTACTTTGCTTGCAAAGGATGAGTCTCTCTTTATAGCCTAAATCAAAAAACAAATTTACATCTCGAACGAGTACATCTTGAAAACTTATAAGTTGCAAGATCAAAATTAATAACTTACTAGAGCGAGATTTGTCAGAGGTCCCAATGCAAGAATAGAAACTTCACCAGGATATTCAGAAACTTTCTCGACCAAAAATTCAGATGCAGATTTCTCGGATTTTTTGGATTTTACAGGAGGAATAACGATATTCCCTAATCCATTTGAGCCATGAACGAAGTCTGCAACACGTGGTTTTCCTCCCTATTAAAGTTTAAAGTATGGTCAGGCTATAGAGAGGGTACAAGATAAGTAATGTTATATATTTAACGTAAAATGTGAAAGAACTCAAGGTGGATGACCTTCCTACCCCTAAACCCCATATACATACATATACATATGTGTGTATATATATATATATACATATATATATATATATCTTAAATTCCAATATCAGAAGCCAAGATGTTTATAATAAAACAAAAACATTTCATTTGGTGGCCACGGTATGATCGTGATTGAAAAAGCCATTAAAATTCTTGACAATTTCTGCCTTAATTTTGTTCATAACATTAATCTTATATTCCCTCTTTCGCCTTAACATACTGTATCAAAGTTAGAGGTATTAAATCCTGATTTCATCTAAAAGATGAATTTAAAAAAAAAAAACACAAAATCAGAACAATTTCTTGTTATAAGTACAAAACTGTAGGCATATAACTTGATTACTAAATAATGATGTTTAACTATTGAATTAATATTTTGTTTACCTTTAATGGTTCATGGCTACCTTCTGCTACAGGTACATCTGGACATCCAGCAACCTCACACTATCCTTTTGCAATAAAAATAGTAATTGATCATGAATATGTCTAAAAGACGAGAATTGACTAAATAAAAACACATACCAAAAGCAACGCATTGCGTGTGGCATCTTCTGTGGCGACATTCCCGAATATTGTTGTTAATCCTAATATCTCTAATTGTGGTGACTGGAATGCCATTAATATTGCCATGCTATCATCTGTAAACCAACAAAGCACCCTTTGTTACTATTTCTTTCTGGCGTTTAAAATATTGCATCCAGTGAGTGGTTTATTGATGTTAACAACTTTAGCTAAATGGAAATATCAAGTACGAACACTCCAAATTCTCCCAGTTTGCCTAGTTAAAGTGGGGTTACTTTTGAGCAATCCTCTCGATTAACTCGTAATGAAGAAGAGGTTAGCCCCTTTTCGAGAATTAAAGTACCTAAAAATCTACTAGCTAAATTTTCAAAGTTATTTCTCAAGTAGTTATAGTTTAGTTGAACTGCAAAGCCATGTTAGCAAGAGACGAACTCTATATGATTTCATATTCCTTTCAATGGATAGAGAACCGAATATAACGCCCCCGCAATCAGATAGTTTGTGCATAAGTTAAGGGCCATTCAAATAAATTCTATACTTGATTGATTGAAATCACATTAATATGTTACAGAATTTTCCTATAGAAGAAATCATCTACTCCTAGTTCAATATAGATCTCAATTATATATGTATCCTATATGTGCTCTGAGTTTACACTTATCCGGAACACACTAAAAAATCAAAAAAAGTGGGCATCCCCAAATGCCTAGTGATTATCATTTTCAGCATAAATAAAGATAACGAAAAAACTTAGAGGATCGCCTAAAGCTATTGATTTGATAGCGGGTTAGAGAAGGAATTTCTTTCGATTTTGAATATGATTATATAGAATGCCGAGCTACTAAACAAGCCAACAAGCGAGTTCGAGTGGCTTCGCCAATAGCAAAATAAAGCCCTGAACCCCAATATATACAATTATACATAATCAATCAATATTATCCATGGAATTATAATACACAAAGATTCCCAACAAAAAGAAAAAACTGAATCCAATAACTACAACCTTTTCTCCAAAAGAGAATAAAGTAACAATTTTTCTGCGGAATCTCAAAGAGTTCAGAATCCAACCCTTTTCAGCTGACATTATTAATCTTTATATATAGTTAAGATTTCAATCAAAAGATGCAACATTTATACATAACAATTAAAAAAAAAGAAGTCAATAATTCTTACCAATGCCAGGATCAGTATCAATAATAATCTTGTCACGTTTCTGGGCAAAAGAATTGTTGAAATCCACCACCCCATTTATCCCTTCACTCTGAACAATCGACATCTCAACACTTTTTTTCTTTCACTTTAAAGGGTCCCAGAATCTGAATTTAAATCGAAGATTGATGGTGTGTGGCTGTTGTATATATACAATATATATATATACACACCCACACCCAAACAAACGAATTGTATTATAGTATTCCTTGTAACAAAACAGGAGATAAGAGTTGTATTTGACAGATCTGGAGATGAGCTGCCCTGTGTTTTAATTATATATAATATATATGTATATATAACTTGTAATAGTACCCAAAAACAAATCCAATGAAGAATCATTATTCGTAACGTCTTCTAGGAGTCACCAACCATACGAACTACCCTCGTTTTCTTGTGTGGTCCATTTGTGCATTATATTGGACAAATGGCATGGGCTAAGTAATTATTATTATTTAAAAATGGAAATTGCATAGACTAAGTGGATTTTTGGGAATATTTAGATTTTATTCCTCTTGAATGAGTCGAAAAAAAGAAATGTGAATAATCCTTAGGGAAAATCTGAATAGTTTTACCCAGTGCGCACCCTAAAGGGTAGCGGTCGCGGGTTTTTCCTCGTTATTCAAGAAAAAAAATATCTGAATAGTGGCCTTGAAAGCGGGAATCAATTATGGCGTCATAGGATTTCGTCTATTTCATATTTAATCTTATTGGAATTTCACTAGCACCTTTGAACCCATAAAATTCAGAAAATTGTGCTTTTGGTCTCAACCGTCAAAAAATCAAAAAATGGATGAAAAAATGCAAGTGTCATATACGCAACGTCAAAAAATTCATCTTAGATAATAGTGTGTATAACAATCGCTTTTTTCCATCCATTTTTCGACTACGGGGACTAAAATTATAACATTTTCAGTCCAATAGAAAGGTAAATGAATAATCCTTAAAAATATGTGAATAATGGCTTGAAAGGTATATGTTGATTCCTTCAAATAATGTCGTCCTCCTGGCTCCAATAATTATTTAATTTTTTTTTCGGTTGCCTACCACAGTATCCAGGTCATTATCGGACTAATCTGTTGGTCGACCCGGATCGCACACCTGGCCTGGTGGGTGAGTCTCCCAACGGGGGTAACTGCGTACACAAGGAATCGAACTCGAGACCTTGCTTAAGCCGAACTAAGCTGCTTACCACTTGGACCAACTCCCGTTGGTAATAATTATTTAATTTAATCTATACAAACTTCAATTGTCAACTCAAAACTACCAAAATACAAAATTAATAATTTTTCTTGTTTATTTAAACCTATTTATCAAGAGGAAGCTAAGTCGATATAAGGGATTCGAGTGAAAATGACACTAGCATATTAAATTTGCTTGGTTCAAAAAAAGAAAATCTAAGAAAAAGTTCATAAATATATTTGGTATTTCCCAGGTTCCACATTCATATCTTTTTTTAAGTATAATTTCCTCAAGAGAAAATGGTAAATATATTATAATACGACTTCTCAAAAGAAAAATGCAAAATTGGAAAAATATTAGAATTTCCTTCCACATTTACAAACGAATTAACGAGCTAATAAATGAGCTGTATTTTTAGTATATTTAACTGAATCGGGATCTCTACTTAATCGATTCCAAACCCTATAAGACCTAATTTAATTAAAGACTAAAATGCTTCACATTCACGCATCATAATTTTGACTTTAGGGCTATAATTTATTGAAATGATAAGCCTATATTTGAGACTCGACCTATAAACTTTGTAATTTTAAATGGTTCCATCTTGTTAGATGTGTAAATTATTTTTTTATTTATATAATAGTTTATTATTTTTTATCTGTTATAAAAAATTGCTTATTGATATAATTAATTCGAATTTTGATGTAATGATGTAACCGTCTAATTTAATAATATAAATTAAATTTTATTTGGATAAGGTTTAGTCAGATACAATACTTTTAAGAATGACATTCTATTCTTTATTGCAACTGTAGAAAGGAGGAATTTAAAAGTACTCAACCTTATGGGGTTTCTTTTAAAAAAAAAACCTATGGGGTTTTAAATTATTTAATGCTTTACCTTTTAAATTATTTAATGCTTTACATTTTAAATTATTTAATGCTTTACCTTTTAAATTATTTAATGCTTTACCTTTCACTTTCATTGGTCGAAAAAGTATGATAAAAGATAGATGTGGAAAAAGATCATTTAAGCGTGAAATAACGTAAATCATCCATACGTCAGGCAACGAATTTTAATCGTGGAATTGAACTGTGCCTAATCTTGTTGAAAATAAGATGATATTGAACGCATTTCAAAACGTGACTCCCAAAAGTGTATTAGTTCCACTAGGATTTATATGTATAACTTGTAGAGAGTCAATCGTCTTCGCCAAGAGTTAAAAAGTCAAATACGAATACTTCTATATCAAAATACACGACTCTTTATAATCGTGTCGTGTGGAACAATTTTATTTAGGAGCATAGCCGACGGGTGATTTTAAGATAAATCGAGTCTAATGGAATAGGTGTATCAAGCACCATTGATTGCATGAACAGATAATAAAAAAACACATAAATCATCTGCATCCAACAGTGTTCGATGGACTGGCACCAATGAACCTGGTCCATCTAAAAATTATCCGCAACGAGTGATTCTAAGATGCACCGAGTCCAATAAACACGGTGGTAAAAATCACCTAAATCATCTGCATTCAACAGTGTTATTGTTATAGAGGCTGACTGCAATGGGTTTGATCCATTTTTAAACTTTCCATAACTAGTGATTCTAATATGCAAGGGGTAAAATAGAACCGTTGCATCAAACAATATTAAATGTAGAAATGGGATGGTAAAAAGCACTTAAATCATCTGCATCCAACGGTGTTAGATAAACTGGCTCCAATGGATCTGGTCCACTTTAAATTTTCCACGTCGGACTCAACCAAACCCAAGAAAGAAAACTTAAATCTTGCTGATCCTCCTGACTGTATGATAATTTCCATATATAATAGAAGGATTAAGGCTCGATGTAAAAATGACCCCAAGTAGAACAAACCTAAAAAGTGAAAAATATAATCCAACATATCTAACCTAGAGAAACAAATTCAACTTACAAAAACTACCACAGTAAATACCGCTTTCATTGCTTCCTCATAGAGTCTTCAACCATTTCAGCGCCCAAAAATTTACAAAATGGTAATAACAAAACAATGAGAAGTTTTTGGTGCACTATAACACGTTGAAAAGATAGTGCTCCAAATCCTACTTTTCCTTTTTCCTTTTTTTTTTTTTTTTTGGGAATTTCTGTTTACATGTTTAACATTTTCTACATTTACTTTTCATGACAGTGTGCCCAACTGATGTCCAAAATTGACCTGCACCAGACAAAGAAAAGATGAGCAAAGGCCATTGTAAATTCACTATCGAATGACAATTAAAGTTGTTTACTTCATGTCCACGATACAGGAAAGAGAGAGAAATACCAGAAAAGAAAGGCTCCGGCTCGGTGTATTTCATGCAGCTTCACGTATTTTGGGATTCGGTGGGGAACCAATTATATTTGCAGGTCCTTTTGCCAGATGACCTTTGGTATTCCCACCAGATGGTCCGCCCGAGTTCTTAAGTGGCGTATCAGTGATTGCCATCGACTTTTTAATCTGCCCAAAGACGAAATTAACCTGATGACTCTGGTACTATTTATATAAATCAAGCTGCTGATTTCATGCAAAAAGAGGAGAAAATAAATAAAGAAGCAAAACTTACAGCAGCAAGCCGCTCTCTGTGGATATCACTTACAGACTGAAAACCATAAGAAACATGTTAGGAAGTTTTGAGTGGGTGGGAGGGAGATAATTGGTAGAAGGATCAAAGCCCTATATGAGAAAACAAGATTATTGAGCCGGAATCTTGCTAAGAATTAAGCAATGAAAAACTTACGGGTTTTTTGAAAGTTTTAATCTCATCTCCACCAAATCCAGGGAGAGTCATGTTCCAGTTTCTTTCTGAATCAAGATGCAAGTAGAGGTTTAAACCATACATATATATATATATTTCCATGACTAACAAAAGAAACTCATAGAAACTAACCAAGATGTAGAAGTATGTCTTTTGCTTCTAAAGTGGTGGATTTTCGATGCTTGGCCAACGAACATCCAAATGTTGTAATCTGGCGAAGAAAAATTTCAAGTGAAATCAAATGAACTAACCCCAATGTGTTTGACAAGGATGAATATAAAATCAACAGTGGAAATTTTTGGACAGCAAGTATATACATCACAAATGCAGAGAAGTAAGCAACACAAAATCCAAAAATTGAGCAACATTATACACCGATGTTGTCATATGACATCGAAGATAGTCTCAAGCATTCAAAAGCTAGAGTAACCCACAACACGATATCTTTTACCCGTGTCAGAAAAAGAGGCAAATCATCATTTCCTAGTCAATGACAGCTTCTTTATTTTAAATTCATAAGCAGCAAGAACTGATCCTCTTAGTTTCATCTTACAAGCAACAACAAACATATGTTTAGATGTTTACATGAGCCAGGGTTGCATGAATATATGTATGAAAAATCAACAACGGTTGATCAACAATGGACCACGAGTTATTTTGAAAGATCCCGAAAAGATATGCACGAGGCAAGTAATTTTCCAGCCCACACATCAAAACTTCTAATTCATTTAGGTACACCATAATCAAAGAGCTCAGTTACTAAATCTGTTAAGACACTCGTAAAATTCTACAATTCCAACTTACTGATTCTACAAAATCCTCAGCAATGTCCATAAGAATGTCTTCAACATCAGGATCTAATTTCTCGGTTGGATCAATCTGTCAAAATGCAGGAAATAAACACATTAATCATGAATTCAACATACTCTTAAGATCACAAACAGGCCCCACTTTTTCTTGTGCCAATTAAGGTAGAATTGAAATGAATTTCTTCCCTCAGGGGGGTCTGGGGAAGTGCTTCTTCTGCTATTACTTCCCATTCTATATTCATGAACCAAACGTTGTCTGATTTTACATAGACACAGCAAACACCCAAATCTTTCTTACTCAAACATCAAAGTATTGAATTTCTACTTAGAATATTTTCCTACTCCGCTCCACATTTGAAGTGTAGACCATTAAATCGATAAAATCCAGTATTCTTTAACCATAATAGGAATTTATCTCAGGATGGAAAGCTTCTGCGTAACTGAGAATAACTGGGAAATAATTATTCCAGTCAAATATAAAGAAGCCTGGTCTTTAACATGGCTCTATGAAAGAATCCCACTCCATCAAGTCTTTTTGGTCTGTGACATTTAAACAAATGGACTTCTATAATATTCTGTTAGTCTGAAGTTTTTTTAACTAATTCAATTTGGCATTTGAATGTTCAAAACAATGATTATATGACAACAAAAATCCATGTGCATGAATTTGACTAAGTAAGCTTGAAACAACGGAAAAACAAAATAATAGAATTAGCAGCCACGACCAACACAAGTAGCAGCCAAACAAAACATAATAGAATTTATCCCGTGCAACAGCAAATTCTATTTATTTATAGCCTTGAAAGTAGAGCCGACTACCTGGTTTACAAGCTCCTGAATGCTTCTCTTGCTTACAATTCTACTAGAGGATTCTTCAGTCTCTGCAGATTTGGTGGGGCCTCCAGTGTTAACCGCAGCAGGTTGAGACATACCAAGAGGTGGCCTTTGGCTTCCTAACCCTGGTCCCCTTGTGATCTGTTGTTGATGAGGTAAGGGCTGTTGAATCCTGGAAGATGGAAATTGTTGACCATGATGCTCTTGCCCCTGTCCCGGCGATTGTGATGACTGTTGGCTGGAACCTATTGGCTGTTGCTGTGGAGTATTAGACATGTTGTGTTGATGTTGCTGGGGGATATGGGATCTTTGCTGAAATGACTGTGGGCTCGTTTGGGGTCGAAGTGACGGGGTTGGCAAAGGAGGTTTCCCTTGGCTTCCAGAAGAGAGCCATGGCTGATTCTGATGTTGTAATGAACTACTAGGTGATGGTGCCCCAGGAGAACCCAATGATGGACCTCTAAGCATGCCATGACCTTGAAAATTCTGATTAAAAGTAGGTACCAGTAAACAAGCATAAGCCCAAGACAATCAGAGACAAGATAGCAGCACTCAAGAGCAGAATGTGTTAAGCAGAGCCCTTTTATTCTATCTCTCGTGTCTGATTCAGATCAGTTTGGAGAGATTCACATAACAAACAGGTTTGGTGCAAACTAGCTAAGGGCCCTTGTATGAGAGGTTTCTCTATGTTACCACACACAGGCAAACTAATTCTTTACAAAGCAAGAAATGGCACATTTAGACACAATTAAAAGAATGGACTAGAACATCGAACCTTATTCCTCAAGAGCATATGAAACCTCAGGTAAGTGAATATAAGTGAATCCCTTAATACATTCCAAAAGTACACAACACAAGAACATAGCATCTCACAAGCAATATGTACAAGTTTTAGACTTGTTCATGCACAATTATCGTTAAGGTAAAGAGTAGAAATTGAGGTGCAACTAAAACTAAGGTGATCCTGTAAGCCTCTACGACCTGGCTAAATGGTGCTGAAGTTCATAGAAACTAAAGGTCTAATTTAGTTGCATTTGTGTTATTTTAGAATGTCAAACAAACAAGTGTATACCATTTTGTAAAGAATTTAAAATAACCAGTGCATGAAGACCTCACTTACTTGGTGTTAGTGGCCAACAATCATACAGTTCCAGCTTTCCATATGCATTATGGAGCACTAAACTTAATACTAACTTGAAATTACTTGACAACCAACAGTAGTTTAATGTTTCAGCTGCTTTGTAATTCCTAAGTGTTCATGTAGGATACTATATAAAATCATAAGAGGCTCAGAAGTCAGAACCCTCAGAAGCTCCATACCAAACATGTTTGTCGAATTTAAAGTATGAGAGAAGAACTTAGAGGCAATACTTACTAACCAAAAGACAATCTTAATAATGATATGAGCAATCTATCAAGTTTTTCTCTATATGCCAATCTCAAACCCATCAAATTAGCAACCTGTGTAGTAGGAGACTGGCCACTTGGGCTGGTCTGCGGTCTAAGAGATGACTGGGAAGGCCTCAGCTGATTGGCAGTTAACCCTCCTGGCCGAATTGATGATGTTGTACCGAGCGTACCCGTCATCCCAATTCCTTGCATTGGCTGTCTTATCTATAATCCAAACCAAAAATTAGAAGAACTCCACAAGTGCATAAACAACAACGCAAAAGATTAAAAGTTACAAAACACTCTCATAACCTATCAACAAAGTTCACACAAATGAAAAATAACTACTCAAGACGGACATATACATTTCCCATTAGAAAAAATCTATGCTAGACTAGAGTCCGATGGTCCTAATGTCTATTTCTCTCACATAGTAAAATGTATTGTGTAAAGTGTATTGTGTGTGGTTCCCGTGTGAAAGAGAAAGAGATAGACACATAGTACAGACTCGGACCATTGGAATCGATCAGGCATAGAATTACCCCATTACTTATCGAAAAAAGGCCCCCCCACCCCACCTCCACCCACACAGATACAAAATGAAAAAAGTTCAATTTTTTTCTGTAATTTTAACCAAAAGAATGCAATCGGACCATTGGACTCGGTCTAGCATAGATTTACCCCATCACTTACTGGAAAAAACGCCCCCCCCCCCTCCAACCCCACCTCCACCCACACACATACCAAATGAAAAAAGTTCAATTTTTTTCTGTAACTTTAACCAAAAGAATGCAATCGAACCATTGGACTCGGTCTGGCATAAAATTATCCCATTACTTATCAAAAAAAGCCCTCCCCACCTCCACCCACACACACAAAATGAAAAAAGTTCAATTTTTCTGTAATTTTAACCAAAGGAATGCAATCGGACTATTGGATTCGGTGTGCCATAGAATTAGCCCACTACCTAAGAAAAAAGCGCCCCCCCCCCCCCCCCCTCCAACCCCCACACACACAAAGAAAAAAAATGAAAAGAGTTCATTTTTTTCCCTGTAATTTTAAAGAAAAGAATGCAAATCTCCCCCCTTACTTTCTATTTTCTATTCAATAAACACATGAAGTTCTTAAATGAACCTTTCCTCATCCAAAACCCTAGAATCTTGGTTCAAGCCCTAAACACGATTACGTATAATAAGTAATGAGAACTTGGTTAAATTAAAAAAAAAGCACGGATTAACCTGCGATTGTTGACCGTACGAAGGCGGAGAAAGCGACGAAAATGAAACAGGCGGAGGGGGCGGGGTGGAGGGGTTATGAGCGGGGACTCCGATGGCTATTCCGCCGCGAGGCGGCGGCGGAGCAGAAATCGAGGAAGAAGTTGAAGCCGAAGACGAAGGAAGCGGCGGCGAAGGAAGAGAGAAGTGTGAGTAGGGCGGTTGCTGCCATGGCCGCGTATTAAACGGCGGCCTTGTTTGGGAAGTGGTGGATTGCAGAGATTGTGGTGTGATTGGAGGTCTTGGGGCCGGTGTGGGGTTTGGCGGTGGGAATGAAGTGGAGGTTGGTGGTGGGAGGGCGGAGGGGGAGTTGGAGACTGCGGCGGAGGTGGTTGCCGGCGGCGGTTGGGGGGTTTGCGGCTGCGGGTCTGTGGGTTGTGGAGCAGAGGTGGTTTGTTCCATTTGGATCGGCCGGAGTAGTGTGACGTGGGAAAATAATTGAGTTTTGAGGGGTTTATATAGGAGGGAATTTTTTTATGTGAGACAGTGAAAGTAATTAATTAGAAAGGATAAATACACTTAATTAACGTAATTAAAACTTATGAGTATTTATCCTTTCTTTGTTAATAAGCTTTTTTTTTTTTTTTTAATCGAAGAGGGGTTACTCTAATTGACTTAGCCCGACAGACTCTAGCTTGTAGTCACACGATGAGACTAAGTGTAGTCCTTCTTATCTGCCATAAATACATGTCGAACTTGCAAGTTCGGTGCATCCATGTAGTGTACAAGAGTGTTAAGCCCCCATTTTGGCGACGTTATCCGCCAATTGGTTTGCTTCTCTCCAAATATGGTGAATGGCGAGATCTCACGGTCTCTTTTGCATATCTCGGATTCTTGAAATCACATCAAAATGATGGTGAGCAACTGAGGCGTCCACAATGCTTTTCGCTGCAACTTTGCAATCGGTTTCAGGGATGATTCTTCTCAAACCCACACCCCATGCCATTTCTAACCCCATAAGGATAGTTTGCATCTCTGCCTTCAGGGGTGAGCAAAACTCTATTTGGCCACAAAAGCCTCTAATCCAATTACCATGGTGGCCTCTTAGGACACGACCTACCCCGACCCCACGGTTACATTGGTGCACATCATCTATAACCAAGGCACCAACAAGGTCCAACACAGTTCGTAGATAGTTGGGTTCCTTAAGCATTCTGTCCAGAGTTTGATCTCTGGTCGTATATGTATGGAAAATGTTTTGTTGAGAGAGACAAAACCCACTTTGGTGATCTCTGCGCCTCAAAGGGATTAGTTTTCGACTTCCGATTGGGGGAAACCTTTGGCATAACCAAAAAATAAAAAAATCTATAAACATGGCATCAACATTCACTTTGTAATATTCGGGTTCTGGTTTTACCCATCCTGTTTGAACATTCATATGCATTATTTCATGGTCAAAGTGGGTGACCCTAACAACTTCGTCAATTTGTTTACGTATCATATCCACATCCACAGTAGATGAATTGTCCCGAGCTCCATGGACCACCTCATTACGCACCTGCCAAAGAAAATTCACAGTCTCAGTGAATGTAGTAGGCCAATTGTCACACCATGCATACCTGTTAGCCATATGAGATAAGTTCCAGTCTAGCCAACTTGTGGTTGTGCGCGAGAAGAGATCTGCGTGGTACTTCGGTTGCACTAGTTGACGCTAAATTCTTGATGCCCGATGACAATCCCGAAGTGCATGTATGATCGACTCTTGGTTATGGCAACAAATTGGACAATCAGCCCTGATTGCAATTCCCCGCTGGTTCAGATGAAGATTAGTAAGCACTTTTCCTTGCCTTATCAACCAAAGAAATAGTTTACGCCGTTGAGCGCCTCGAACTTTCCATTTCCTTTTCCACTTTTCCTCGTCAGCATCTCGGTTTCGTTCTTGTGCAAGTGCTGTATAAGGACTTTTGTAGCTATAATTACCATCAGGCGTAAATAACCATCGCAGTATATCCATGGTTCAAAGTCGCGGTATCGGAGGGTGTTGTTCCATATCGGTCGCGGCATGTCGGGATATTATCGGGCGATACGATATAAAGTATTATAAAATGCTCCAAAAAAATAATTAACATAATTTAGGTGGTTAACATTAGGGGTGGCAAATGGGTGGGTCGGGTCGGGTTTGGGTCGGGTCCAACTGGGTCGGGTCCATGATGGGTTGGGTCCAATATGGGTTGGGTCCGGGTTGGGTTGGGTTGGGTCCAATTAAGTTTTGTGTAAGGACCCAGAGTGGACCCAACTTGGACCCAACCAGGACCCAGAGTGGACCCAACTTAGACCCAAAGTAGACCCAAAATGTAATCAAGTCAAATAGAGTTTAACACACATACATACTTTCTACACACATAATACATTTTTTACACACACAACACATTTTCACACACACTACACATATTTTCACACAATACACATATTTTCACACACACACACCACACATTTTTCACACACTACACATTTTCACACACACTACACATATTTTCACACACATCACATATTTTACACACACTACACATATTTTCACACACACATCACACATTTTAGACACACTATACATATTTTCACACACACTACACATATTTTCACACAGTACACATATTTCACACACGCACCACACATTTTCATACACTACACACATTTCACACATATTTTCACACACACTACACACATTTTCACACACTACACATATTTTCACACACTACACAGATTTTCACACACAAATCACACATTTTACACACGCTACACATTTTTTCACACACACTACACATATTTTCACACACCCATCACACATTTTTCACACACTACACACATTTTCACACACACCACACATATTTTCACACACACCACACATTTTTCATACACTACACATTTTTCACACACTACACACATTTTCAAACACACTACACACATTTTACACACACTACACATTTCCACACACCCATCACACATTTTTCACACACTACACACATTTTCACACACACTACACATATTTTCACACAGTACACATATTTTCACACACACTACACATATTTTCACACACTACATATATTTTCACACACTACACATATTTTCACACACACTACACATATTTTCACACACTACACATATTTTCACACACACATCATACATTTTACACACAATACACATATTTTCACACACACATCACACATTTTTCACATACTACACACATTTTCACGCACTACACACATTTTCACACACACTACACATATTTTCATGCACTAAACATATTTTCACACACACTACACATATTTTCACACACCCATCAAACATTTTTCACACACTACACACATTTTCACACACACCACACATATTTTCACACACACTACACATAATTTCACACAGTACACATATTTTCACACACACCACACATTTTTCACACACTACACACATTTTCACACACACTACACATATTTTCACACACACTATACACATTTTCATGCACTACACATTTTCACACACTACACATATTTTCACACACCCATCACATATTTCACACACTACACGTATTTTCACACACACACCACACATTTTTCACACACTACACACATTTTCACACACAATACACACATTTTCACGCACACTACACACATTTTCACGCACTTCACATATTTTCACACACACTACACATATTTTCACACACACTACACGTATTTTCACACACACACTACATATTTTTCACACACTACACACAATACACACATTTTCATGCACACTACACACATTTTCACACACATCACATATTTTCACACACTATACATATTTTCACACACACTACACATATTTTCACACACCACATATATTTTCACACACTACACATATTTTGACACACACTACACATATTTTCACACACACATCAAACATTTTACACACAATACACATATTTTCACACATACTACACATATTTTCACACACATATCACACATTTTTCACATACTACACACATTTTCACATACTACACACATTTTCACACACACTACACATATTTTCATGCACTACACACATTTTCACACACACTACACATTTTTCACACACTACACACATTTTCACACACTACACATATTTTCACACACATCACATATTTTTCACACACTACACACATTTTCACGCACTACACATATTTTCATACACACTATACATATTTTACATGTACTACACATCTTTTCACTCTAACTACACACATTTTACATATACTACACATATTTTACACACATTACACATATTTTTACACACACTACACATTTTCACACACTCATCACGCACTTTAAAATGCGTTAAAATGTGTTATGTGTGTGTGTAAAATATGTGCAGTGTGTGTAAAATGTGTGTAGTGTGTGCAAAATATGTGTAATGTATGTGAAAATGTGTGTTGTGTGTGAAAATGTGTGTAGTGTGTGAAAATATGCGTAGTGTGTGTGAAAATATGTGTAATGTGCGTAAAATGTGTAGTATGTGTAAAATATGTGATGTGTGTGAAAATATGTGTAGTGTGTGAAAATGTGTGTAGTGTGTGTAAAATGTGTGATGTGTGTGTGTGTGAAAATATGTATAGTGTGTGTGAAAATATATATAGTGTGTGTAAAATATGTGTGGTATGTGTGACATATGTGTAGTGTGTGCAAAATATGTGTAATGTATGTGAAAATGTGTGTAGTGTGTGAAAATATGTGTAGTGTGTGAAAATATTTGTAATGTGTGTAAATATGTGTAGTATGTGTAAAATGTGTGATGTGTGTGTGTAAAATATGTGCAGTGTGCGTAAAATGTGTGTAGTGTGTGCAAAATATGTGTAATGTATGTGAAAATGTGTGTAGTGTGTGAAAATATGTGTAGTGTGTGAAAATATGTGTAGTGTGTGTGAAAATATATATAGTGTGTGTAAAATATGCGTAGTATGTGTGAAATATGTGTAGTGTGTGCAAAATATGTGTAATGTATGTGAAAATGTGTAGTGTGTGAAAATATGTGTAATGTGTGTAAATATGTGTAGTATGTGTAAAATGTGTGATGTGTGAGTGAAAATATGTGTAGTGTGTGAAAATGTGTGTAGTGTGTGTAAAATGTGTGGTGTGTGTGTGTGAAAATATGTGTAGTGCGTGTGAGAATGTGTGTAGTGTGTGTAAAATGTGTGATGTGTGTGTGAAAATATGTGTAGTGTGTGTAAAATATGTGTAGTGTGTGTGAAAATATGTGATGTGTGTGAAAATGTGTGAAAATGTGTGTAGTGTGTGAAAATATATATTGTGTATGTGAAAATTTGTGTAGTGTGTGAAAATGTGTGTATGTGAAAATATGTGTAGTGTGTGTAAAAATATGTGTAGTGTTTGTGAAAATATTAGTGTGTGAAAATGTGTGTAGTGTGTGTAAAATATGTGAAACTATATGTAATGTGTGTGAAAATTTGTGTAGTATATGAAAATGTGTGTAGTGTGTGTAAAATATGTGATCTGTGTGTGAAAATGTGTAGTGTGTGTAAAATGTGTAGTGTGTGTAAACATATATGTAGTGTGTGTGAAAATGTGTGTAGTGTGTGTAAAATGTGTGCAAATATATGTAGTGTGCGAAAAAGTGTGTAGTGTGTGTGAAAATATGTGTAGTGTGTGAAAATGTGTGTAAATATGTGTAGTATGTGTAAAATGTGTGATGTGTGAGTGAAAATATGTGTAGTGTATGAAAATTTGTGTAGTGTGTGTAAAATGTGTGGTGTGTGTGTGAAAATATATGTAGTGTGTGAAAATGTGTGTAGTGTGTGTAAAATATGTGATCTGTGTGTGAAAATATGTATAGTGTGTGTAAAATATATGATATGTGTGTGAAAATGTGTATAAAATATATGATATGTGTGTGAAAATATGTGTAGTGTGTGTAAAGTATGTGTAAAATGTGTGATGGTGTGAAAATATGTGTAGTGTGTAGTTTGTGTGAAAATGTGTGAAAATATGTGTAATGTGTGAAAATATATATTGTGTATGTGAAAATTTGTGTAGTGTGTGAAAATGTGTAGTGAGCGTAAAATATGTGAAAATATGTGTAGTGTGTGTAAAAATATGTGTAGTGTTTGTGAAAATATGTGTAGTGTGTAGTGTGTGTAAAATATGTGAAAATATATGTAGTGTGTGAAAATTTGTGTAGTATGTGAAAATGTGTGTAGTGTGTGTAAAATATGTGAAAATATATGTAGTGTGTGTGAAAATTTGTGTAGTATGTGAAAATGTGTGCAGTGTGTGTAAAATATGTGATCTGTGTGTGAAAATATGTGTAGTGTGTGTAAAATGTGTGAAAATATGTGTAGTGTGTGTGAAAATATAAGTTTTTTTAAAAAATAATTTTTACATGTTGAACCCAATTTGAACCAATTTAGGACCCAGAGTGGACCCAATAGGACCCAAGTTGGACCCATAGTGGACCCAAGTTGGACCCATGAGGACCCAAGTTGGACCCAAATTTTTTTTGGACCCAATAGAACCTAACACAAATCTACCCAACAAAAACTTCCTTGGACCCAACCCAACCCAAAACCTATTGGGTTGGGTTGGACCCATGGGTCCAAAACCATTTTGCCATCCCTAGTTAACATAATTTACAATGTCTAATTAACATAATTTTAAACACAAAAAAATTAAAATAATTAAGTTTAGAAGCATTTTTGCAATAAATGATAGTTTAGTTTATTTATTTTTTGTGTTATTTGTCAAACTGAATTATATTTGCTTTAAATTTAACAAAAATCAGACTTAATTAGCTATAATTTCTTTGGTCTATTTTTAATCCAAAATTTAAGCATATTTCCATAATTCAAACTAACAGAAAAAGGTATCAATGCTTAATAAATAAATATGTTGTCTTTCTTCTTCCCTTTTTTCTATTTTAACTTTCTCCAGCCATTCTAACTGCCGCCGCCCTCCATCTCTCTTCTCTCACCTATGACTTCAATCATACCCCGCCGATCCGAGACCGTTCCGGTGATTGAGAAACTCCGATATGATCAGCTATGCGACCGATAATATCGACAATACTCCGATAATATCATAGTATCGCCGATATTATCGGCCTATATCCGATAATATTGGCGATACTAAACAAACCAGATAACAATGCGTATCGCCGATTTTTATCAGATCGGACCCCTCCGATCCGGTTATGTATCGGCCGATATTGCGTGTCTGGCTAGAGCTCGCCTTCTCAAGATGTATTTTAATACTTGTACCCACAACTTCAACTCATCTCTAATTAATTGCTATCCCAACTTCCCTAGAAAGGCAAGGTTTGTCAATCGAGTTTTTCGAAGACCTAATCCCCCGCGACTCTTGCTTTTACACACTGTATCCATGGTTCAAAGTCGCGGTATCAGTGATAATATCGGGGAGTGCTATTCCATATCGGTCGCGGCGTATCGGGATATTCTCGGGCGATATGATACAAAATCATTATAAATTGCTCCGATTTTTAAAAACAAAATAGTAAAATTAAAAAAAAATGTAAATAACACAAATTGACTTTTTAATACATACTAAAAGTATTAAAAGCTGCCAAAGTGCCAAGATTCCCAATAATTACATTTACATACATCCCCTTCTCCCTAATGCTTGTTGCCAAAGAGGAGGACATTTTTTCAAACCCTTCATATGCAAAAGCTTTGCTAGTACATTTTTCAAACACTTCATATGCAAAAGCTGCCAAAGTGCCAAGATTCCCAATAGTATTGGCTGCAATCGGTAATGTAAATGTAATTACTATTGTTTGGCAGCAAGCACTTCTCCCTAATTGCTATATGGAAGAATATATAGTATTGCAAGAATTGCAAGAACGTCCAGATTCTTCCATATAATCAACCTGCCTGCATCTTCTTCTATATAGTATTGCAAGAATGAAGACAACCTGCCCAGATTTGAATCTTGATGGTATCTCCGATATTATCAGTGATATCGGCCGATAATATCCAATTTTTTCGATATTATCATGATATCGCCGATATTATCGGTCGATTTCCGATAATATAGGCGATACCATACACTAGCGGTAGCATAGCGTATCGTCGGATATTGTCGGATCGGACCCCTCCGATCTGGTTACGTATCGGCCAATATCATCGGATATCGGCCGATACTTTGAACCGTGGCTGTATCCCAATTGACCAGATGCATTTTTTCTTTCCATGTCAGTCCCTCCCCATAGGAATGCTCCGTTGGCCTTATCCACCGCATCACACACACCAAGTGGAATTTTCGAGGTTTGCATAAGGTAAGACGGGATCGTTTCTGTCACTGCTTTGATCAAAGTCGCCCTCCCTGCCAAAGACAAACGTTTTCGTTTCCTTTGAAAGATCAAGAATGTCACTTTGGATTTCCTTTTCCTTCTATCCTCTTTTTTTAAAAGGCAAATAATAAGCAATATTAATCAGAAGCCGAATCGGCATCGAGAAAAGAACAAACAAAATTCGAATGATCCAAAAACCCTCCACAAAATCAAAAGCAGATCTTGCGAAACGATGAGCCACAAAGTTCGCCGCTCGTTACTTAAGAGTAGGAGTGCCTTGGATCGTATGTTAATAATATAAAATTAAATCATTTTTATAAATTGTTAGACTAAATTAATTTTAGGGATTATTCTCATATGATACGCTCATGCTAACATAACCATTTAACCTAAATTATGAAAATAGTACATTCAAATTAAAAAGATTAAGATTATTAAACGAATTTTAATTGTTTCAAATCAACATTACAACATACAAGTTTTTGTATTTCTACAAAATCTGAATATGTTGTTTCATTCTTCTTGTTTTACAAAGCAACTCTCTTTCCCAATTTTTGAATGCACGTGAAATATCAACTATTAGTGAACAATCCTTGTTATTTTTTAAAATTTAGCCTAGGAATTTTAATGTGGGAATTAAGAATTTTAAGAGCCCGCTAACGCGAAACTCCAATTCTTAAGTCGCGAGAACGAGTTCGAAGCACTAAAGCATTAACCTTATGTGGAGGATTATGTCATCTAGGGAGAAACATGAACCAAAGCCCAAAAGACATCAAAAAAACAAAGGACTAAATAAAGATTGTTAGCCAAAAAATTCTATATTGATTCCTTCTTTCAATATTTACATTTAAAGATGCACGGTGTAATTAGATTTCATTCAGCAAAATTTGACACAAGTTTTAATTGCTTCAGTTTCTTTTTCTTATTCTAACATTTTTATTCCCAAGTTAAAGGCTTAAACTTGAAGCTTAAGAATTTTCTCATAAACTACAACTAAGGATATATTTTTGTAGATTTCTGCAAATGACATATGTAAATGTAATTTTAAAAAATTGGCCACGAAAGTGGTTTAGAACACAATTGTGACTGAAAATAGAGCTACTTGATTTTGTTACCAAGTGAAGTTTAGGAATAAGATAATAGCTTTAGTTGAATGATTATTGAATATTGATAGGATAAGTGGAAACTGTTAGATTAGAGAAAACCCCGTAGGGAACCTTTATTGATGAACAATGAATATATAGATACAATAGATAAGAAGCCCTACGCTATAAATAAGGTAAAAGATAAACATGAAAAAGATACAAAATTATCCTAAAGCTATACAAAGATATTTAATATATTTAACACTCCTCCGCAGTCGAAACGGGAGGCTCTCCAACGTCAAGACTGGACTGAAAAATCAAGAAGAGCTGGGACGAGAGTCCTTTTGTGTAGAGATTGCTGGGTAGAACCACAACCAAGACGGTTTCCACGACATGTACCACCAGCAGGGTAATGAAGAAGAGTGATTTCAGCGAACACTCTCAAGATGGAGCAATTTCGCTCGAAAAATAAATAAATATATGAGCAGATGTCGAAACAGCATGACAAAAGTCTCATGTTGTCATATTTAGGAGAAGAGAGATTAGAGTGAGGGTTGGAGAAAGATGTGGCGTCTAGTAATAGGGAATAGAGCCGAGCTCAGAACGTGTGAGCTTCTAACCTAAGATTTGAGAAGGACGGAAAAAAAGAATATAGGGGTTGTTTGGGGGGTTGGGGAGGGGGGAGGGGGGGGGGGGAAGAAGAAAGAAAGAAAAGATCTTTACGTGAGAGGACTGCTTATGGTAAGAAGTGGAATTTTGGAAAGAATTGTTAGTGGGGATATTATATTGGAAAGAAGAGGGGATATTAGGGTGAGAAAAAGGAGAGGGCAGCTTGTGTGAGAGTGCAGCAGAAGCACCACCTAATAATTCCACAATGGCAGCAGACGAGAGGGTGGATTGAGAGACCACTGAACCGATAATGATGGATTTTGAGAAGTAGGAAGCTTTTCGGCCATGTGAAAGTATGGAGAGGAGAGACATATTCTCGGAGACGTGGAATCAAGAGAGAGAGATAGAGGTGATGTCGCTGGACAAGGCAGCGGCGGTGGATGGGAGAAGAGAAAAAAAAATAACTAAACTAGATAAGGGGCGCCGGACGGGGACGGCGACTTGAGGATGATGGAAGCGAGAGATCGAGATACCATGGCTCAAAGTCATGGCTCTGATACCATGTTAAATTAGAGAAAACCCCGTAAGGAACCTTTATTGATGAACAATGAATATATAGATACAATAGATAAGAAGCTCTAAGCTATAAATAAGGTAAAAGATAAACATAAAAAAGATACAAAGTTATCCTAAAGCTATACAAAGATATTTAGTATATTTAACAGAAACAATACTAGCACAACTTGACTTAGATTGTTTTATTTTATTTGAGAAATTAATTTAAGGGCAAAATACACTTTATACCCTTGAACTATTCATTTTGTTTCATTTAGGTCCCAAAACTCTCAAATGCAATAAAATGGTCCCTCAACTTGAGGACATGTTTGGCTAATTTTCAAATTATAAATAGTATAATACAAATATTATTTTTGAATATTAAGTACTTTAAATATTTTTATATAATTTATTTTCTTTTTAATATGGTAAATATTTAAAATATATTTTTAAAAGTTTTAAGAAGATTAAAAAATTAAAAAATGTAATTTTAAAATCATAATTAGTATCAATTATCGATAGAAAATTTCTGCATTATTAAATTTTTGATAAAACTAAAATTGATTCTTTTTTGGTCTAAAAGGTTAGGACAACTAAATCCATAAATTTATTAACCTAAATGTTGAATATTTTAGAAAGAAAAGTTGGTGAACTGAGTTTTGTGGATTCAAAAATATTATAAAAGATTTTTTGTGGTATAAAGTTTATTTTAAGGAGTTTTAGTAAATTTTCTTTAAGAAATTAATAGAAAATTGGTATATTATTTTTTGCACAAAAGTGCATAGAAAATGGTAATCAATTGCTTAAAAATAGCAAAATTATAAGTACACAAAAAACCCATTTTATTGAAAGCAAGACAAACTTTTTCAATGGTCACATTGCAATCAAACTCAGTGCTACATCAACAACATGTCACGGCAAGCCAAACAAGTCCATCAAATTGAGGGACTATTTTGTTACGCTTGATAATTTAGGAACCATTTTGTTACATTTAATAGTTCAGGGAGCTAAATGAGACAAAGTAAATAGTTCAGGGGTATAAAGTGTATTTTGCCCTTAATTTAATTACTATAGTGCATTGTTTGATTATTAAATATTAAAAGCCAAAAAAATTGTTTGGGTTAAAAATGATTACTTCTTATATCAAGTACAATTTGGAGGGAGAGAATAAACTAAAACTTTCCCTAGATACTTCAATTTCAAACTATGTAATCATTTAAACAAAATAACAAATCTTATACAATGTTATCAAAATCGGAGACCCGCCAACCGGTTGAACCACGAACCGGTCATTGGTCCGATCCGACTTCACACCTAAACCGGTTGCGCATTGGCCCGACATAAACCGTTCAAAAAACCGATGACCCAGTTCAACCGAGCCGCCAATCCTGTAACGATGTTTCTATTCTTATGTACAATCATCACTGATCAAACTTACTTAAACAAAATAAAAAGTCTTTTGATCTCAACTTATCTACAAGAAGAAAACATATATTGTATAAACTTTCGAGGTAAAACCAAGTTACACTTGTGGACTAACAAATATTATTTCTAGTTTCATGCCAAGAACGAAAAAAAAACAAAATTGAAAACAAAACGGAAATTATTTCGATCCAAATTAACCCATGAAAATTCCAGATCAAGACGCCCGAACAACATTTCTGCAAACGTCCCTGATGAAATGTACTTTGATCGTCTTTTCATCGTTGTGTAATTATATATCCAAATCCTATATTTAACGGGAAAAGGTCATGGAGAATGGACATAGCCATTCCTAGGATTGGAGTTTTCTTCATCCATGAGACAGTATTCTGGACTTGGACTTGCATCCCCAACCGCTGCCTCAATATCCTGATTCTTCTCGCTGTGAAACATAATATAATATTGTCATATTAATTCACTTTTGAATAAGATTTCGATCATAAATATGTTAAGAATGTTTAAAAAGTGTAAGAGGTAAGACGTACATTTTCGAGTATATGAAAATTCCAACAACGACGAGGGCGAAAGCCAAATAGTATAACCAATCAACCTGCAATCAACATACAGTTTCAGGATTTTTTTTTTAAAATTGCTATCAGCATCTTACAGTTGAAGTTGCAAAAGAATTAACGATTCGAGGTAAGAAGTAAAATGCGAAAAAGGGTACCTTCTGCTTGTAGAAGAAAATTCTAACAACAACAGCCCACATATCAGATGTCAGAAGAGAAAGATTGAACAGTGTGGCTCCACTCGTCTGTATCAAAAACATCCTTAATTAGAACAAATTAACTCTGAGAGCATACGACTGTTTAATTAGAACAAATTAACTCCGAGACCATACGACTGTTTATAGCCAAAAAGTAATTCCATTGGGAAAAATGAATGAAGATTAAACTTACCTTCAGAACATACGGAACAAGTGTGTAGAACAGAAAACTTGCCACTGCATAAACAGCAAGGGCCGAAATCTGAAAACAACAGAAAGTATCTCGGAAAAATTTACCAAACACTGAAATTGAATGCCAAAAGTTGATAATTGGAAGTGATTCTTATGTTTCTACTTACAAGTTCAGCAGACCACTTTATGGGTTCAAGAGTCTTCCTCTCCAGCACAACGCTTCGGAGAATGTAAAGAAAATAGCATATGTAAAACTCTCTTTTTTTCTTTTCAGTAATGAAAATAGAAATCCAGTCGATGTCTCCGACTCGGTTACATTAAAAGAAAAAAGGATACATCTCGGATGCACTCACAAGCATACCAAACAGACCGATCATTGCTATTACTTCAATGCGATCTTTCCTCTTCACACAAAATTCCTGTCACCGAAAGAAAAAATTACCACAAAAGTATTCATCAAAAAACAAACTTTGACTTAACACTAAATCCATTATTTTAAAAATATGATTTAATTAGGAAAAAAGAAAGTATTGACATATTCAACAACCTCGCCAACATTGCTCATAGCAAAAAAAAGTGTGCCCGCTATGACAAGAAAATCACCCAAAAGAGGCTTTGAACCACCTGTTTATCGACAAATTCACGATAAAAAGAGGTAGAAACAATCCCTATTAATTGGTAGATATAGGAAGAGTATAAAATATGACCTCCACCGCTGACTCCAGCATCGGAGAGAAGCACAAGACCAAGCCCCGCCACGCAAATTGCTGCACCAAAAAACTGCCACAGAGAATATTTGGTGCCTAGGAAAATCCTTGTAAGTACTATCGCCCACGCTATCGTCCAACAATCCAATATTGTCACACTTGTAATTGATGTGAATTGATATGATTTATTAACTGCAACAAAATCAGTAGGAATGTGAAATCAAATTACTGAAATATCACATTAATACCGTCACAGCAATGATGTACTAATGTTGATCATATGTAGTTGTCTTTTACCGAGATAATTTCCATGGACGTCAACAAAGCCTAGGAGAACGTACCAATACCATGGAACCTGCAATTTTTTAAAATGATTGAAATATCAAAATATACCAATTTATTTTCTATCCATCTACATATTTTTCTCAAACTAAATATGTTCACTTTCCCTTTGAGCATATTTTAAAATACTTATAAACATGAAATAGACATATTTAACTCGGATATTCTTTTTTTTATTTAATTTTTTTATTAAACCGCCTTCGTGTCTGTCTATGCAGGAGCTATTATGGGATCTCGATCATTTATTAATCTCGAAAAGAAATTGTTGTTAAGGAAAAAAACAAGGAGTACTACTCTCTAACGGTAAGCCCTCACATTTCGAAACGATGGTAATAGTAGGGGTTTACCAGCAATTTCTGGCGGCGGTGCAGCATTATAGTTCCATACACCAAAGCCAGTGCCAAATAGGTAAAGAATGACAGTGTAAGTGGTGCATCAACTACATAACCCCACAAAAACAACATTATTATTATATAAACATCAAATCTTGAATTATTTAAATTTCAAGGCTACAACAGAAAGCTAAAATCCTTAATAATCCTATGGAAAAAAAAACATTGTAAAAATAGGATGTATATATCTTAGGCAAGATTTTACCTTTGGTGGCAACTAAAGAAGCAGTAAAGCTCATAATTGCTAAACCAAAAGAAATAAGCTGTCCTAAACCCAACTGGAACAGTGTATTGCCCATTATACCCTCATTCTTTCTCCACCAATTGCTGCTCATTTTAGATATGACAAGAAATAAACGGACAAGAGGAAAAGGGATTCTTGTAAGAAGATCCAATTTACGAAGAGGCTGTATTGTATATATAGTTAGAGACAGAACACGTGTATCTATCTATAGCAGCATTGAAGTAACTGTTCACGGGAGATCTAATTGATCCGGTTTGGCTGAATCCGCTTAACAAATTTATATTGCATATCTGAATGGTGGGTGAAAAGAATGGTGGGTGGATTGCTGGATTATAGTACTACATTTATTACCAGTCGCCGTGGCACATGTGTTTCATAATTTCATGATCTGTAATATGAATTTTTCTTATATGTTCATAGATGGATTATAATTTTTTTTAGTTAAAACTTGTATTATATTCGTATTTTAATTTGTATTATATTCGTATACTACTCCTACTTATATGTAATTGAGAATAGTTTTGTCTTCCATATGTATTATGAACATAACGAATAATATTCGTAATTTTGATTAAACTGTTTAATAGAAGTATTTTATTTATCTGGTATTATATTTGACGAATAATACTCTATATATGACATATATATATATATATATTATTTTTACTTAAACTTTATAAATTACATTAAAATTATTACAATTTAGAATTGAATGTTATACAATTAAAAAAACACAACACATTAATAATTTGTCAAAATATTAATTATTGTAAATTAATAACTCATATACTTTTTCGTTATTTAAAAGGGAGTACATGCAATATACCTTACTCCGTAATATAAAAATAAGTCGTATTTTCACTTTCGCATCTTTCATTTTTATTCCTATCTTATCCGGATGGGTACAAATCCGTTTATTTCCCATTCTGTTATGTTCTGTTCCCATACCATTTAGCTAATTTTTTTCACTGTAACTTTCAATAAAACTCATAATATACTTGTACATATTAAATACCGAATTTTTATCGTCTCGTATTTAACTAATTATGATTATAGTTACAGTAAGCATATAATTTTATTTATGATTTTCATAAGATATTAGATTTTTCGATGAATTAATAAGTAGATGGAATTGAGGTGAAGAGAAAGAGGACAAATAATTGCCAAAATAGTAAAATATGAGACAAAACAAAAGAGACAAGAAAAAGTGAGAAAAGAAGAGAAAGTTAACTTTGACAATCGGACGAATTTTAAAAATAGTTGGATGTCATATAAAAATAGGTTGTTCTATGAATGGTCTCAGCCCAGTTAGTTGTTGGATCCCCAATAGGGGGGTCATTTAGTAATTTAAAACCCCCCATGTGGGGGATCCAACGACTGTCGCTGGGCCGAGACCATTCTGAGACCAATGATCTCGGCCCAACATAGAATTTTTTCATATAAATTATGGTCAGAGGTAGCGTCTCTGATAGACTGGTGTTTTATAAAGAGTTGAATTATAGTTGCTCCAAACCTCACTTTGGGTGAAAAGCTCCCGTGACATGGGGTTGATCTCCACCCAATATGTATAGATATGACTTATAAAGTTTTGGGCTCTCGAAATCTCAGGTTTCGAGAGCCCTAACCCCCAATCTCTTATCAAATAAAAAAAAGTACATATTAGTAAATGATAGTATAAGAAATTGAGAAAAAATCTATGTTATACCAAATTTAATGGTCTTAGTCTCTATCAATCTCATATAACAACGTATCTTGTGTTTTGCCCACACTCACAAACATACGGGTGGAAGAGATCGACACATAATATATACTCGGTCCAAAATTCATAGGGTTTCTTCAATTTTGTCTCGGGAGTTAATAAACAAATGAAAGGGGCTGATCCCAAGAACTGAAAAGACATGGTTAAACCTAAATAAATTGGCTTGGGTCTGAATCCGGGTCACATCTTAGCATCTTCATATCCAATTTCTAGCTACTCCTGAATTACGCCCTCAGGCTTGGCGCCTTGGGCTGAACGTCACTGCTACTGGACTGAAAATTTGCACAATTGGGCCGGGTATAAACCTGACTTCCATGTATTGATTAGAAAGGCCCAAGACCCATGGGTTAAAATATTTGTCACAATTACTCTTGAAATGGAAAAAGAATTTCAATAGCACAAGAGCTAAAAAGACATTGCAAACACTTCATACGTAGTTATTTTTAGTGAAAATCTCGAAGTTAGTCTTTTCTCTCGTTTTATTTTGGTATCGGCAAACATTTCAAAACTATGTAATATACTATATGAATGGATTTAAATTAACTCTTTGTAAATCGAGATAAGCCAAAATAAAATAAAATGAATGATTAGTCCGTGTTATATAATACAATAACAATAAATATCATTTTGTTAGAAGTGTTCAATTATTATTTTATCCTGACTCCAAGAATACATAACTACACAAGGGGAAGTTATCCAAACCAAACACGCAAAACAATTACGGGAATTTTTCTTTAACATAAAGTTTAATAATCATAGTGTCCATTTTTCTTCACAATAAACTTATTCTATTGCTCTCATTCACACATATTTGATATTTCTATAAAAAGAAAAAAACAAGAAGGAAAACTAATCGACGGAGGATAGGATTTATCCCAATTATTCATATCCACCTAACTCTCAATCTACTTGTTCCAACTTTCACCCGGACCATTCCACGCGTCCCCCTCCGATCGCCTTTGCCCAACTTCATTGTACTAATCTTTTCGAAAAATGATATCGGCCATTAAATTTGCGTCACTTATTTCTTTTTATTTTTTGAAAAAATATTATATATATTATATTGGCTAACATAAAACTTTGTCGTATTCAGTCATCCAATTCTTTGTCACTAAATTTTTATAGAAGAAAAGAAGGTGAGGTGGTTGATGTAGTAAAATATTGAATAACTCAATAACTTACCTAATTATATATTTGGATGGCTTAATTGCGGTTGAGTCCTAACAAAATTATCTTAATTAGAGTTTCATGTGCCCGATTATATTCTTACTTTTATTGCTACGATGAAGAAAATATAATCTTTAATACTGTATACTAGTTTTTCTGATTATTTTTTTTTTTTACTCAAGCGTCGTAGGGTCAATGCCAAAATAATCCTTGACGCGTCTTCTGATAGTTTATTCTTTTGAATGTTTAAAAAATTTATTGAAACTTATAGTGCAAAATTCATCTGCACAAGTGATAAATATTAAAGGAGGATGAACCAATTACATCACGCGAACTTTACTTTCCCCAATCTATGGTTAACATCGTCTTGTAATTTTACCAATTCACAAGTCATAACTCGAGGCATGATTGAGAGTTTTTGACGTGTAATTTTTTCACGAGTCACTCATGACATAATATCAAGACATTATGTTTCTTCATTATTGTCACAATAAACTAGTGGACAAATCACCAAGAAAGAATAAAAACAATAGTTGAGTGAGGATAAATCCATGGTAGTCGTAGTGTCTTACTCCTGATCCTTTAAACACACACATTAAACTAAGGGTGAGTGGTTTTTACATATGATAGAATTATCCGATGGGTGGACCATAATAAATAGTAATTTCTTATTATTGTGATATTATGATATTCTAAATCTTAAGGTATTTAAAATCACTCGTGGTGGATTTATGCAAAATTTACCATATACTTTTAACACTTATATTAATTTCGAGATTAAAGTTGAGTTATGCTCAATTTTTGTTAATTGATAATGGAATAATTAAATTTTGCTAAATTATCATTGATTTGGGTCGTTTTTGGATGGGGTAACGACCCAGGTCAGTCGAAACATATTAAATAGATTATAAACTGCATCAGATGTATCAGAGCTGACCACATACCTGTCGTGATGTCAAATCTAAACGTAGTCCAAATATAGATGTCATGTTGGACACATCTTCAATTTGCGTTTTGGGAAACTTACTTAGAATCTATATGAAGATAGTGATGGTCGTATGAATTCCTAAAGAGTAGATTGTGTGTAATCATTATTCAGTTGTAAATGTAAGTATTTATACAGGAAACATGCAATGTACGGATCAAAACATAGCATTTGTCCTCGTAAGATTACGCCACGTGGTTTGATCCTACAGTCACGAAATAGGGTTGTGGGTTGGGTACGACCTGACCCGATCCGAACAAAAGCACACAGATCCTAGACCGTATAGTGATAATATCATTATTTCGAGGGTATTTTAGTCATTTAGTCTATATGTCCAAATTAGGGTATACCAATTTCTTTTTCTTTTTAATTAACCAAAGGAAATAAACGGAAAACCAACAACTCAAAAACCAAAACTCAGCCCTCCTTAGCTACCAAAAGTTCTTCGAGCTCCATAGGGATAGAATCCCAAATGTGAAGACCGAGAGGAATATAATGTCCCTTCCTTGCCAAAGCATCCGCGCACGAGTTCTCCTCCCTCCTAATGTGAGTTAATCTACAAGTCCAAGGTAGCTTCATGAACCTTCTACAGTCCAAAATAATTTCGCTCAGATGGTATGTGCCAGTATCCGCCTTAGCGATAAGACTAATTGCAACCTTCAAGTCGGATTCAACGTAGATTTTTTCCACCTTATGCTCCAATGCAATATTCAAACCATCCCGAATGCCCAAAAGTTCTGCCTCTGTGATCGAATACTGCCCCAACTTCCAACTGAAGCCCCATTGCCAAATTCCCAACTCGTTTCTAAGGAGCCCACCCGTCGTGGCACAATTCGTTGGCGGCCAAAAGCTTCCATCAGCATTTAGCTTCATCCATCCACTAATAGGCTTAATCCAACCCGTTGATGTCCGCCCCGTAACATTTCCACGGGCATGCCAGTTTCTAATTTGTCAAAATGTGATTTATCAACACCAATCGAGAAAGCGCGTTTTAACATTTCAACCACGGCCATAACGCGACGTAAGAGGAAAAAAGGAGAAGAAAAAAGTCTAAAATTTATCCTGCTTTTTGGCTCCTCCAGGCTGTCCCCCCCACAGTTGGATTGATTATTACTCCATTAATTAATTTATTATACGAGTACGACTCATTCATTTCTTTGTTTATCATTTTCACTATTAAATTCCATTTTGTCTCCTTTCTCTGATCCTTCCTTCCACATTATTATATTATCCCCACCTCTCCCTCCCTCCACATAAAAATCTCTATTTCTCATCATACAAATACCATCTTTTCCTCCAATTTCTATTCATTTCTCGTGTTTTGGCCGCAACCCCTTCCGAAAATTTTAAGCCCTTTTTTTTTCTGCGTCGTAAACCAAAAAAAAAGAAGAAAGCCATGGCGGAGGAGCATGAATTTCAATCCCCGGAAGGCCACCGCTTGTGCGTCAATAATTGCGGCTTCTTCGGCAGCCCCGCCACCCAAAATATGTGCTCCAAATGTTACGGCGACCTCACCCTCAATAATTCCGGCGATTCTTCTTTATTCTCACCCCCTTTGACCGCGCCCTCGCCGTCGTCTGTCGCGGCGGCGCAGCCGCTTGTGGTGCTGGAACCCTCGCCGGAGAAGAAGGCGGCCGACGCAGTGGTGGCGGCGCCGCCGCCGCAGACGAGCAGGTGCTCCAGCTGCCGGAAGAGGGTGGGGCTGACGGGATTCAGGTGCAGGTGTGGGACCACCTTCTGTGGGACCCACAGGTACCCCGAGAAACACGGATGTACGTTTGATTTCAAGGCCATGGGAAGAGAGGCCATAGCCAAGGCCAATCCGGTGGTCAAAGCGGAGAAGCTGGAGAAGATATGATGATAGATGATGATGAGCGGTGGAGATCTTTCCGAGACTTTGACGGCCGAGATGGGTTATTAGAAATGATCGTGCGGCTGCAGAGAATCGTGTGAATTTAATGTGTATAAGTTTCTTTTTTTTGAATTTTCTTAATTTAGTACTATTTGAGGTCCTGGTTGTACAACAGATTGCAGCAGCTATTGGTAATTTGCACTATTAGAAAAAAGGAAAAAAAATGGAAAGGAAGGCGACAATATTGTCTTGAAGTACAATTGGTTTCGTTAATTTCCCCAAGCTTAAGAAAACGAAATTAACTCGAATTGGGTTGAACATAAAAATACATTGAATGTTTTCTTATGTCGAAAGGTATTTTTATCGATAAATCTTGAGCTAAATTTTGAAATAGTTACCTTGCTTTTATAGTTCTATATATGATTTAATGATAATTGTCATGAATAATAGTATAATAATAATCTAACAATTACTACCAACTAATTCATGTTATTTTAATGATGTCATTAATCTTAATGAATAAAAAAATACAACTTAGACTGATTTTAATGATATCATTAATCTTAATGAATAAAAGAAGATGAGAATAGTGATGATGGAGGCTATTGTTTCATCAAATCATTGTCCACGACTAAGAAGAATAATAGAAAAAGATGATTAGGATTTTTGAGAGAAAGAGAGAAAGGGGGGGCGGGGGCGAAGGTCTTTTTTTTTTTTTTTTCGGTGAATACAAAGAAATAACAAAACTAAACAGATTACATTTCTTCCAAAATAAGATATTCTACTTCCTTCAGTGGCTCTTCCCAAACTTGGATTCCTTGAACTGTGTGTCCCAATTTTGCCAATGAGTCTGCGCACCCATTGGGATTTTTTCCCCCAAACTTGGATTCCTTAAATTTTTCGCACAAATTTTTCTCAACAATCCGGATAAGTTTTCGACAATCTTCAATGATACTTCCCATCGGGTGACACGACGTATCCGCATTTTTGATCAGAGTTATTGTAACCTCCGAATCTGTTTCAATTTCAATTCTGCGAGTTCTTCTTTCCCAAGCAATTTTCAGTCCCTCACGCAAGGAAAGTAGCTCCGCTTCATTGATTGTGTGTGTCCCTAAGTTCCAACTAAATCCAGCACACCACCTCCCTTCATGATCACGCAAAATCCCTCCTGCCGCCGCGTTATTCGACTCCTTAACGTAGCTACCATCTGTGTTTAATTTAGCCCATCCACTTTGTGTTTTTTTCCAAGTAACGATCGCTCCCTCTCTTTGTTGTTTTTTCATGTTATTCGAAAAAGTTTTCCGCCAATCACTAGCAAGGCACCGTATTCTGTACCTTGCTAGCGATTACTAATAATTACTATGAAAGTTGAGAAAAATTTATGCATATGTGTGAGTAGAATTCAAGATTTCTAATATATATTGGTGTCGCTAGTAAATTCACAATAGTGTTCTTGAAAAACTCTAGATTTTTGAGATATGATTTCGTTTAAATTATTTATATATATAGGGCCTTGTCTATTCTTATCTAATTATATATTGTTTAAGAAATGATAAATTAAATAACAAATATACCAATAAATTTCGTCCGTTTTTAGCCTAAAATTTAAATAAAACGAGTTGAGATAGAGTCAATTATGAGCGGAACTTAATTTCATGAGGAACGTACGACTTTATTCGCATGGTCATGATTCATTGCACCGCACTCCAAGTTGCTAAGATTGTTTTATATTTAAGATAAGAGCAACAACTTTGAATTATTGAAAAAGATGACACCTACCCACTCGTCCCCCCACCAAATTGGGGTTCATGGCCTTCGTTGATTGGTGGTATAAGCTATTCTATGTTACTAAATGACGTGATGATAGGTGTGTGCCGTTCGGCCCAGCTTTGGCCGTTGGATCACCAATAGGAAGGGTCATTTAGCAATTTAACTCCATCCTTATTTGTTGATCCAACGGTCAAAGCTGGATCGAGACCAATGATCTCGATCCAATATAAAATTTTCCGTGTGTTTGTTTCCTATTTTGCTTTCTCTTCCTTATGTGGCCGCTTGTGTTTTTTGGGTTCTCTTGTTTGACAACGTCTAGCTTAGTTAGTAAAAAACGGGTCAGATGTTGTCAAAGGTTATGAGTTCAATTACCTTTGTTGACGTGATTGTAGTTTTGGTAAATAATTTGTAAGTAACTCTATAAGTTTTCTTTGGTCTTACATGCATTTCTTGACTTTGTAGTAGTTTAACGAAGTTGGCCCTACTCAATTTTTTTGTAAAGAAGAAAAAAGAAAAAGAAAAAAGATGATTATGTGGCTATTTATAACTGGGGATAGTAGTCACTTGTTGTCATGCATGATGCATCACATAATTACATGCATAGATTTTTCCACGTGTAGTCTATAATTTTTGGGTATATATGTAAAGGAAAGTGGCCCTTGGAAAATATTATTACTATTATTATTTTGTCATTAATTCTGATTAGTGTAACTTGTTTCGCTTTTCAAACTAGTTGTGAAATTTTGTTTCATTTCAGACTTTATTTCTCGTATACAGATTGTATATGCACATAAGACTTCCAAAACGGGAAATTTGCATTAACCTCCCACGAACTATGAACATTTGACAACCACACCCCTTCATGTTTGGTATATTGGCATAAACCTCCCTTATTCAACTTTTTCACTAAATTTATTACTAAAAGACTAAAAAGCCCTTCAAATTTGGACTAAAAAAGGTACAATTAAACAATTAGTTGGAGCATGAAAAAGTACCACTTAATTACATAGTAATAAATAATAAATAATAATAAAGCATCTTAAATTAAAAAGATTCTAGAAATATAGTTCTAAGATTCCTAATATTTAAATTAACTAAGAAAATGCAATTTACGATTAAATTATGATCCCAAATAATATTACTTAGAAATATTAATTTTAACTCGCACATAATTCAACTAATGGAGAATTTCATAAAAAAGTAAGTTATTATTCTGATTATGCTAATTTAATTTGCTGCACCATTTTTCTTATTTTTATATATGGCAATCTTCAATAGAAAGAAATTAGAACTTCTTTTTATTTTTTTCATATTGTATTTAGTATAAATTTGCATTCATGTTTAAGAATTTATGGTGATAATATGCGTATTTCTTATTTTTCAATTAAGACCAGCTTCAAGAATTAAAGAACAAATATTATGTTGTGCTATTTTTAAGATTTGAACTTTAAATAAATATACCATTGTTTTTATGAAATAGTCATAAATTATTTTTGTAATATTATTTTTGGTCAATATATATAAGAGGTGCAATTTTTTTTTGTAATATTATTTTTGGTCAATATAATATACTACTTCTTAGCATATTTTCGGAAGAAGTTGTTGACTTATTATGAAGAAGCATATTTTAATAAGTTGAATTTTAAGTATATAAAAATTAGTCAAGTTCTTACTTCTATACTTTATGCTTCTTTTTTGAAATGAGAAAATTAGAATTATTCGGGTTTATGGAAAACATTTGAATTATATGAACATACTTAAAGCAATAAAATTTTTAGATCACATAGAGAATTCACGATTAATCAAGAGAATATGTTTATAGAGTTTAGAATTATGTTTCTAGAAATTTAAATTGTAGATGCTACATTAATTTGCTTTTGTTATTATTATTATTAATATTATTATTATTATTATGTAATTTTGATAATTTTCATTCACCAAGACATTATAAGTGAAAATAAACCTTTTTAATTCAAAAGTGAAGGGCATTTTGGTCTTTAACTAAAAAATATAATGAAAAAGTGAAAGAGGGGAGGTCCATGCCAATTTTTCGAATGTGAGGGATGTGGATGCCAAATACCCATAGTTCAGGTGAGGTGGATGCAATTACATAATACATATACGCATGGCATGTACCAATATTACATAATATAATATGATGTACTATTTTGAAATAAATCTAATGTGACTTCATCAAATCACGAATTTATGGCCTCCGAATCTTGTTTACTACAATAAACATCGATAATGTTTTGTACTTTTTTTTCCTCAGTTAATAAAAATCTTGTAATAGTCTTAAATTATGTAAAGGATTAAGTTGAGAATATATATGAGCTTACTCAATTCGGAGTTTATTATTCCAATGCATATGTATCAGCTATCTTAATTTACATCACAAAAGCAGAAAATTTATCTATTTCTTTGTCATGTGTATCGTTGGATTATTCCAAAATACAATTTTTTGTAGGCTCCAATACTATAAATCAATCAGCTCTATGTTATGAACCATTTTAGCTCCTACTTTCACAGTACGTAGCACAAATACTTATACTATAGTTCATCATTTAGAGATTTTGGTGAGACTTTAGGTTGCTTGCACACTGAAGAGGAGCTCAAGCTTTCCAACCATATCTCGTCCCCTGTAACTGAGTCAGAATCGTTGTTCCGTTGCCACGACCACTGCGCGTGGGTGCTATTAAATACCCTTAATCGGCCATGTCCGAAGCTTGGTTCTCGATATAGCGAGATCGACGGACTAGGGTTCTCGAACCTAGTAAGAAAATGGATACACAAACACAAATTAGCCTTGTGACAAAATCTTTTAATTAATTACTATTGTTCTCTTCAATCTTTATGTAATAATGCTATTTTGTGCACCCACATCGAATGCTTATTTGATGTGGCACAAGAACGATCGGGAAAATTGAATAATTCATAACATAAGGGGCGGTATTTAGTTCTGTAAATGCTATTTAAAACAATTAGATCTTCGATTTTCGTCTAGTGTGAACAAATTTTGCTGAAAATTGAAAAGTAAGTAAGGAAATTCGCATGTGTGAATGATACTTTTAATTAAAAGTAAATGATACTTTCAATTGAAAGTATTTTATTTTCAAACTTAAATCATCACGTGAGGATAAAAAATACCACTTACATTAATTTACATAGAGGACTAAGGTTGCAACTAATTTGTACTATGTATTGACTCGTAATTTTAGTTTGAGAAAATGACAAGTTTACTCCAATGAAAATTAGTGAGGATGATATTTTTGGAATTTATATTCAAATTATGTGCTATTTTACTTTCAAAATAAAAAAAAAATCCCAAATGAGATGTCATGTACAGCTGAACATGTCAATTTCCGACCACCTTTTTCATTTTCGGTGAAATTTTTTTTCAATTGCGAAAAAAATGAGTATCCTTAAATCGTAGTGACACAATTTATAAGACTAATTTAATCACCTCTTAATTACATGACTAAAATTGCAATTTACCGGAACATTAATGCATTGTTAGATATTATTATTGCTCTCCTAGTAAGATTAGTATTATTATTGTTTTCCTAGTTAGACTAGTATTCTTAATACCTTATTTATCTTTTACCTTCTTTAGAGTTTAGGATTTCCTTGTATTCTTTCTCTTGTAAAAATATATATGTTGCTCATTAATACAAGTTCCCTACGGGGTTTTCTCTAATCTAACATGGTATCGATTACTTTAGTGCTTATTTTATGCAATATAAGTTTTGCGCAGAAGGAAAAGATAGAGTTGATGATCAAAAAAAAAAAAAAAAGATAGAGTTACTTACAACATAGCAAGCCCTTCTCTATTTCCTCCATCGCCAATGGTAACATGAACAGGACCACACTGATCAGCCTTGTTATCATAAACCCTAGTCTGCAATTTAATAAAATTTAGTTAATGGATTTCATTAGTACTCTTTAATCTTTGGAAGCTTTGTAGACTGTCAAGTTCAACGCAATCACAATAATTCATGTAAAGGGATCGAGGAAGATCACCGTACAAGAATAATTTTGATTATATTGGGACTTGAAGTTCAAAAACTCACTGAAAATCACTACTTATGTATTTGACTTACGAATCTTTCATATGCATGAACATGCCCCGCGAAAATCACATCAACTCGAGCCTTGTACAAAATCTGTTCCATAGCTTTCCTCATGCTTTCTCCTTCTCCTCTATGAGCAAGATTAGAATTGTACCATGGCGCATGGATCAACACGAAGACCCAAGGCGTCTTGGTCCTATCAACGCTCGCCAAGTCAGCTTGGAGCCAATTGTACTGATCTGAGTTGGAGTCGAAGTCCGTATAAGATCCAAGCATAATAATGTGGGCCCCGGCCACATCGAATGAATAGTATAAGTTCGATTTGGACCCGCTTTCTTGGTGGGGCATTAGCCATCTTGCATTGTAAGCCTTGAAACCATGAGGATAAATGATTGGAAAGGTCTCGACTTCATGGTTCCCTTGGGTGACCATCCAAGGCCTAGTGCTCGTGTAGGGCTGGACCAGACGACCGAATGAGTCCCATAGTGGCTGATGAAGATCAGCATAGGATAGATCACCGGGTAGAAGTAGGACATCATAGTCCTTAGCACCAATATGAGTTAAAGTTGATTCTGTCCATTCTGTTTGTCCTAAGTCTCCTGTTAAATATTGTTCAACAAATCAAATTAATAGAGTATATAAGAACAGGGTTAAGTTATTTATTAAAGAAAAAGTAACAAAAGTAAATTTTTTTATAAAATAAAAAGATATAAAAGAGGAGACAAACGAATAAAAAAATAATTCCAATATGCATATCCTTTCACTTGAGCTAAGAGCTTATTTTTGCAAAAATAATGTTCCAAAAATAGTATGGGTTTTCCCAGGACTGGGCCGAGAGCGACCCAAAATCCCCGGCCTGGAATGAATAATGTTCTTGGCCCAGGCTGAGCTAGAAAAACCGAGCCAGTCCATTGGGCTGTCTGTCTGGTTGACTCCTTTATTTGCGACTCTACAACCCACCATCCCGCCTAATTATTTATTAATAATATTTCCTAATAATTAAGAAATAATTATACAAATTATAACAATTTGTGGCGACATTTCCATGGGACATGTAACATAAGCCCTCAGGAATTTTTGAAATGCCCAAAAAATAATCAAAATGTCCAAACAAGACAAAGATCTACGTGTTTAATATACGAGCCGGCTGACTTTCAGTTCGGAAATGAAGCACCTTTCCAGATCACACGGACTTACACCTCATCTGTGAGCCCCACACGTGAATCCACACAAACATTGAAACACGACACAATTCTATAAATACACGTGACACGTAAACATGACATTGGTCTTTGGTTTGTAGGAGTGATACTTTGTGGCTCTCGGGATCTGGAGTCCCGAGTGATCTCCATTTCATATGTATTGATATACATATGAGGGGTCCGCCATCACATATACATATGATAGTGCAGATCATCTTTCTTCTGACCCCAGGTTTCGGGAGCCCTGATGTATGACCCGATTTACAGGCCATTGCCCTTGCCCCCAACGAAGAGCTCGACAACCCCGATCTCAATCCCCAATCAATTTTCTGCTGGGCTCTTGATTCTTCTACGAGACCTTAATTAATTGGGCCCATATGGTACGTCGTTCCTAAGGGCCTGGCATTCTTAATTGGGCCTCACATCTAAATATCAGTAAAGTCCACTTCTCTCAAACAGTATGTTAATTTAAAATTTTAATATAAAAATATATACGAAAATTACCATAAAATGATAAATGTAATTTTATTCTTCTTGGAGTGGTGAACGAATGTGATGCATTTCAGATCAAAATGAGATTAAAGCCAAAAATCTGTTGCTTTAAAAATTCAGAATAATAAAAAAAAAGGGTGCAAAAAAAAAGCTTTGCTTGCAAGTGTACGCTGAAGCAATGCAAAAATGTACGCATACGCAATAAACAAAAATAAGCAATTTTTCGGAAGAAATGGGCCGCCACCACCACTTACCAGCAACCGTAAATTCCACCGGAAAAGCCGATGGCGGCGTCCGGAGGGTGAATTCCGGGCCATATCCACCACACATGTAGTAATAAGTTGTGTTATGCTCCAAAGGTCCAATTTTCACGTGGTGTATTTTTCCTGATTTGTAGAAAAAGTAACGGTAGGAAGTACTCTCCCCCGTCGCCGATGCATCGTATTTTCCCGTCGTCTTTCCGTATTCGACTTTCGATTCAACTTTTTTATCTGAAGTAATCCATGAAACCCTCATATAATCTTTCCCTGCCAATGAAATATGCACCTGAAAATTTGAATAATACTCATAAGTAATTGTATACAGGGATGGAGCGCCAGGATTTTGGTCCCGGGACGAATAAAAAAAAAAAAAAAACGGGAAATTTTAATATTTTTGGGTTTTTCTTAGGGGCAAAATTAAAAATTTTAAAAAATTTATAAGGGAAACGTATAATTTTCAAAAGTTGAGGAGCGGCTGTCACAACCAGCTTCGTCACTACTGATTATATATATATTGTATGAAAGGCATTGCATGTTTAAGAAAAAATATGTATGTATTGTTAATGTGCGTGAATTAACCTGTTGAGGGTCTGAATCGGACCGGTCATGTTGCCGGAGAATGAGTGGCCGGGGATCTGGACGGGTATATTCCGGTGAACTTCTGACGACAATAAAGAGGAAGAAGAAGACGAGGAGATGTGGAGAGAATATTTTCATTTTTTGTAATAAAAGTGAGAGTAAATCATCAAGACTCGTTGTCTACTATATATATATATATATACATATATGAATGTAGATGAGTGTAATCTGTTATATATAAGGCAAAATTTGGAGTTCAAAGAATCTGGAGCAAGAAAAGAAAAAGAAAAAAGAATGTTGTTATAGTTGTAACTATGAATGCAATAGCGTGAAGAATTAAACTGAGTTGGGACAATTTTTGGAATATGCTTACTATAATAATAGCCACATATAAAACATCTACATGTCTGCATTATACGGCTTCCTATTTACTTGATGTAAAACAAGACGCGGATATCGTTTATTGGAACGGTTTAAGGAAAGAAAAATGAAAATCAAGTAAAAAGTTGTGTGACTTGATGGTGAAACTTCAAACGGCCAAAACTTTTGATCCGTTTGGAATTACGGAAGCCACGACCTACCAAACCGAAACTCGTTTCGACCCAATTAAAATTCCATTTTTTTTACCCTCGTCCAAAAGATTTAGTAATTCATTTTTAGATTTTTTTTAGTTGTCGAATGGGGCTCATATTTTGCCACGTGTAGTCTCGTGTGGGTGGTAATTTTGGGCCCAAACTCGTATCATTTTGGGTGTTAAGCTTTTAGAGGTTTTGAAGTTGGAAAAAGTAGAATTCTTAGTTTAATTAAAATAAAAAGTTTTGCCTTTTCTTTTCTTTAAATATATATTATCAATTTTGTAATTCTTTATCAGTATATCATCAATAAAATAAATTTGAGTTTCTCTTTCATATAGTTTCGAGTTCTCTCGAGTTTTTATCCGAAAATTTAAAGACATAATTTTCAATCGCTCAATTTTTGGCTTCTGCAGTGTCACTCCTTGTCTTTGGTTTTTGCTATATATAGATTTATATTTGGAATTTGATTGACAATTAGATTTTCAATCTAGATCCTCTATTGCAAATGGTATTGCATCTCCTATTGCATTGACTTCTATACATGACAAGTGTACAAAATTCAAATTACTTATATATTTAAGGAAAATATTTATACACTTATGAAGTATAAAAGCAAATGCAATAGAGGATGCAACACAATTTTGCAATAGATGAGCTTGTGTGTTAGATTTCGTCCAAGTAGTGAAGGATTGTCAATAATCAAATCTAAATTCATCCCGTTTCCATTTTTGTTACAGTACTATGTTTGTCTTGTATTTTATTTTGTGTATTCATGCTAAGTGTTTAAAATAAGTTTAAAAATATAAAAATGATATAAATTGGCCTTTAAAATATGTTTAAAAATATAAAAATGATATAAAATATATACAGTTAATGTACTAGCTAGGATGTTATGAAATACAAATTATTACACTATTTTAGAATATAGGTTTGTATGGTTTTGTTTTCAAATCCATATCTCAATTCTCAAAAATTTTGAAAGCCCAAAATATGTTTGTGTCAAATTATTTTTCCCAAGTTTTGATTCTTAATTCTCAAATTTTGAGACTTCAATACAAGAAATGAAAGCAAATCATTACACCAATGTCCTTCTTTGCGTGAAATAAGGAGTTCCCATTTCTCAAACCAAACCTTCCAAAAAGCAATCACCTTTTTTATGTTACAGATCAAGTTTACTCTGCAATTCTCTCACTATCTGAAAATTTAACAAGCACCACCATCTACCACTGTTGCAGCCAATCACAACATCCATATCCATTTAAGACACTTACAGATATAATTTTACGCCAATTAAACCTAAAACAATGAATTCTTTTGAAATGGAATTAAAAATGCTGTGGCACAAAGTTTTATTTGAGTTTTAACCCAATGTTCAAGTCCTAGACTTTGAAGGATAAAAGGTGCACTTAGTTACTGTTCAGAAAAAAAGTGCACTTGTTTCTTTCCCAATTTTTTAATGCTATAAAAAATCAGTATGTTGACATGAATGTTGATTTTGCCATGTTCTAGATGTGATTGCTCAATAAGTATTTTTGGAATTACACATAAATATCAAGCTACATGTTATTTTAATTTTCGCTCTTTATGTCGATTTTTTGAACGTATATTTTTGTAAAAATTTGAATAGTACTCATACGTATAATAGAACAATTAAAAAACGTCCCATATTTTATTAATTAGGAATTTTCCTCTTCTTTTCCAATAAAAGGAAATCTCTAATTTTACTAGCTAGTTTAATTAACATAATCGTTATTACAATTATTACTAAATAATTATAAATACTTTTACATTTCTTAATATAACTAACTACATTATTAATTACTATACATAGTAGAAAGTATATATATATATATATATATATATATGTCATCAATATAATTAACTCTGTCACTAACTAAAAATCAAGTTTACTTTATGTCAAATCAATATATAATTTTTTATTTTACTTATATTTCAATAGAATATTCATCCAAACATATTTTCATTCTCATCACGTCTTTTCGTAGAAAAATCACCACAAATTCACATTCATCCAAACATATTTTCATTTTTAACAGAAAAACCAATAAAAAAATTGAAACTCACTTTTCTAGATTTTTCAACTTGAAAATGAGAATTGGAAATGAAAACAATACCATACAAGCCCTTAAAAGATTTGGCATGAAATTTTGACCCTAAATTATGTTCTACTAGTAAGACGTTTTGGACTCGATCCCACCAAAGTTTTACGCAACTTTTTTTTAGTAATTTTGGCTAATTTGATGTATGCAATACACTTGGATTAGATTTGTGGAATACGGTTAATTTGTAATATCTTATGCAAGGAATAATATAGTGCATCATATATGTACAACAATTACTAGAATATTTGGTGGAAATTATCCAAATTATATGCAGTCGACTTCAAAAACTATATATGGGTTACACTAATTTTTATGTAGAGTGGCTATTGTTCAGTCATGAATGCACAAAATTCACCTAAAATAAAGACAGATTACTAAAAGGATGCTCGTTTTTCTTTTTGTGTGTGTGTGTGTTGTTTGGTGGTCCAAATTTACTAAAGATGCAGAATTATATTCTTAAAAATCTGCGTATTAAAGTCTTTCTGAAATAGCTGACTCATTCAAATTTGTATTGACTATTTTATTATAGTTAAATTTCATTTAAATTAATCACATCAGGACTATATATGAGATTATAGATTTGTGTGTATGTACATAATATATGGATTTTGTTTTTTGTTGGTCGGTGTTAATACTTAAAATTTATATCTACGAGGTAATTAAATATATATTGTACAAAATACAAAAAAACTTTGGTTACATGCTAATTTCGTGACAGCATGGGGCACCTGATCAAATACCACATTATATTAAGAGCGTTTGGCTAAGCTTATTTTAAAGAGTTTATAAGTTTTAGTGCTTAATTATAAGATGTTTTTAAAGTTTATAAGCCCTCTTATCTTATAAGCTGTTAAAAATAAGTTTGAGTTGGCTTACTTATTTTTTAAAAGCTCACAATCTTTTTTTTTTTTTTTTTTTGAAAAGAAAAGCTCATAAACTTCTAACAACTTATTTTGAGAATTTATAAGTTGTTTTACCAAAAACATTGTCAAACACTTTGTAACAGCTTATAAGCTCAGCCAAACACTCTTCAAGAATAATGCTATATAACATCATTTATTTACATGGAATAAAAAACAGTCTTATAACTAATTTGATCTCATCTCTCTCAAAGTAGTTAAAGTGGGTAGAAAAGGAGTTATTTTTGGGAGTTCCATGATTTGGAGTCTCAAAAAAAGAGCACGAGAAAACCCCCAATTTTGTGTATGTTTGGGTAATAAAAATTTCAAGTAATTTTCAATTACTTATCCAAATATGCAGCCAATTATTAGAGTTTGACATTATCATAAGATAAATAATTAAAAATTACAAACTGCATATGCATATGCATACAGCTAGTACTTAGGCATCAAGATCCAACTTCTGTGGAGGAGATGTATAAATATAATTATTTAATTCTTTATCTCTTATTCGAAATAAACCAAAACAATAATAAAAAAATATACTAGTAATAATTAATTCAAATTAAGAATAAGCATGGCATATTCATGGAATGTACCAATATGAGATAACACGTACATATATGTGTGACAGAGAAAGTACGTGGTGGTACCAATCTTGTTAAATCACAATCATATGGAATTTTATATATATATTTTTCAAAGTTAGCTACAACGTTGAATTCATTTTCTGAATCTAATAAGTTAAGACATTACGTGACGAACTTGAACTTTCAAAGAATTAAGGAAGAAGTTTCACGTTGTACTGAGCGCGGCCGGCAATTTATTTATTTATTTATTTTTTGATAGAAGCGATTACAACATCATATTGTATCAATTACAAGTAAGCATCATTAGTAAATACAATCATAGACTATAAACTATTACAAACTAACTACCATCGAAGTAGAGAGAACACCCACATACATCAGTGAGAGTCGAACTCACAACCTCTTGATTATGGGGCCTCAACCTTAACCAACTAGGCTAGCGTGGTCGGCAATTTATAAGTACTGTCATGCATGTTTCATTCATTGATGATATGCCTTAGCTGTTAATCTAATTCTTCAATTTTCTTCCTTTTTATACTTTACATTTCACATTTGACATCACTTGTTTCTCCCGTAGAGGCAAACTATTTGACCCTTTATTTTATATTTACTCCTATTATTGTTTGTTGGGCAGATAATTATTAGATGCCAGGCCTTGAAATGACTAAAACACAATATTTGAAGGACTTAATGTCGAAGAGGCATGATGATCCACATGTTTTCGTATGCGGGTCGATTATTTTGACGTGAATCATAAATGAGTCGAGATCTAGGACAATTATTGTGGGTTATGAGGACCTGAACCTCATTTAAAGCTTCCTCATGGTGGTATACGAGGCCACCAGCGTGACCAACATGATAAATACATGAAAGAACTTTTTTAGTTAATATCGGATACATTCAGTATACTAAAAATATATAAATTCGACACAACACCACGAGTACCCGCACCTAGATTGACATGGGGTCCACGAGTACCTAGATTTGACACATTCATGCCACGTCACATATTAAGGCCAAATTGAAAAACTCTGGCCAAATTATTTCTTAATTCGCGAGTTTTTATATATATAGGACCATTTTGTCAGTTAAAAAAAAACATGACCAATTTTGTCATTCCCTATAGTTATTGGAGTTATTTTGCAATTATCTCGTACATGTCGTCGAGGGTTTTCAGGTCATGTTATATACTTAATGAGTAAGTGATTATCACGTCAAACCTCTGATTACTCAAATCATTGTTAAATGTGTGTGTATCTATATATATATATATATTTGAGTTTTATGACTTGACACAAGGATAATCTTTTTTTTAATTTTTGGTCATTGATTGGGAATATGCTTGAGAGATCATGAGCCCATAACAAAAACTGGCATTCTTAAATCTTAATTAGTTCACAAATTGTGCAGCTTGACTTTATTCTTTAACAAGGTACCAATAATTTTAAAAGCAATGAAGTATATGATAAATTTGCCATTTTATAAGACGAGAATCGCACATTTTACGTTCCGTTCCATACATGAAGTGGATTTACCGCAATACCCCTCACATATAATAAAAAATAAATAAATTTTCCTTGCTTAATTATTATTATTTAATCTTTTGTATTGGATTCTGTTAAACCAGATTAGTAGAAGTAGATTAGGCTGCATTAAAGCTTTACAGATATTGTACATGATTTCTCTGGAGCCTGTAGCCTTAATTTCTTCTTTTCCTTTAATCTTTAATACGAACAATTTCAGATATATATAATGAACACATTATAAACAAATTGTAACCATACTGCAAAAGAAACTATATTAAGATCCGAACAATACTAGAAGTTGAAATTCAATTTTTCAAAAATGTTCAATTCAATACAAACATAAAGAGCAAGAGATGGTCTTACAGAAGCAGATGAGTACAAATTGATTGCAAAAGATTTACTCCTTGAGAAGAAAATAAAATAAATTTGATTTCTAGGAAAAATAAAATTTCACTGCCACTTTTATATTAATTTATTTCTAGCCATGGCTCCAACAATTCACCTTAGATTTTCAATCATGGTGATGGCTTTACAATTTTTTGCAGTTTCTAGTCGTGTCTTCACCTATCCAAGGTTTCCACCTCGCAGACCGACACGACCGACTTTCTTGCACTCAGCGCATCAGGTAATTTTCCGTTAATGCTGAAGCCAAATTTCATTTCAAAATGTCAAAATAGATAAAAAAAAAAAAAGGAAGCAATTATTTTAATATTTTTGATTGAGTTTAGAGTTAATTTCATTTAATTATTTGGATTCATTTTTTTGTTTTAGATTAGTTTGTTGCTTTGATTATATATATATATATATATATATATGTTTTAGAAAATAATGAGATATATTTGACTATATTTATGTTATCATGAAAAGTTATTGTTAAGATCAACTACTTTTCAATCACGATTAGATCATTAATCTTATAACTGAATATAAGAAACTTATAATTCAGACCCGCTCTGATCAAGCTCAAATATAATCAATTTTTTAAAAAATAACTTTCTATAAACAATTTTCACCAATGTTTTGTTTAACCATAATTAATGCCAAAAAAATAATAAATCTGAAATGGACAAAAATGGGATTATTTGCATCCACCTCCCCTGAAGTATTGCGCTTTGGCAATAACTTTCCCTCATGTATTAAATCTTGGCATTCACCACCCTTGTGTGTGAAACATTACATGTACTACCCTTTTAACCCTTATTTTTTCTTTTATCTATTTTCTATTTCCCTTCCCTTTTATTATTTTTCTTATTAAATAAAATAAAAAAAATAAAAATTAACTTTATGAAAGTTTTTCATCAAAAACAATTCTAACGAATAGCTATTTTTATTTAAATATAGGTATAACAAATAATATATTAAACTTGTTCTAAGTAAACTTAAATATGTATGTTTTCAACTTCCTTTGTGTGGTTCTCGAATTATATTTTTGAATGTCTAGAGTAATTTTGTTTGAATATCTAAATCACATTCTGTTTTCTCATCTGCTTCTCTTTTTTTTTATTCTAAGTAGAGAGAAGATGAATATAAATAGAATAAATATTAAAAAAAACACTCACTAGGGAAAAAATATTATGATTTATAAAATATATATATAATATGATAGTAATTAAAATGAACAATGAGACACATAAATTATCAAATAATAAATAGAACCTCTTCAGTTCCTACTTTAAAGTCATCTACGATTCCTTAAGCAAAGATGTTAAAATAAAATTGCTCTTTCGATTTTTAGATACTTATTTATTGCAATAGTCAATAATACTAATCAATAAAGGTTTAAATTTTTTATACAAAATAAAACACTATTAATTTATTAGATACTTGCTTGAAATATTGAAAAATATAACTCAAGAACCACAAGAAGAAACAAATTAAGAGATCAAAATGTTAAGTTTATTTAAAATAAGTTTAATATATGAAAAGTTACAATTAAAATAAAATTATATATTCAGAAAATTTATGATATTTAGTCCAAAAGTTGTTAATATTGACTTTTGTATTTTCCTATGAAAAAATTGTAAAATGGGTATTTCATATGGAAACAATACTTTTATGATATTTTTTTAATAATAAGAATGTTTTTTTCTTTTTCTTGTATGTGTGGGGGTTGGGGGGGGGGGGGGGGGGGGGGGGTTAGTAATTCTGCTTTATTATATAGTAATTGTTAGACTTATTTTTAACAAAAAACTTACATGAGCATAATTTTAATGTTTATTTAATGCAATTAAAAAAAAAAAGGAAGAAAGTGAAAAGCAAAATAGAGAAAAAGAAAAATTAAGAGTAAAAAGGATAGTATATATAATTTTTTATCCACAGGGGTGATGGATGCCAAATTTTAATACACGAGGGGAGGTCCATGTCAAAGCGCAATACCTCAGGGGAGGTGGATACAAATAACCCGACCAAAATGATATATGTAATTTGTACACGTGCATATGATTATCTTAGTTCAAACCATTTTATCTTCTAATTTGATCTCAATATTCACAACGATTTTTATTTTTTTTAATTAAACGAGGAGCTATATTATTTCACAATACGAGTCATTACAAAACATCACCAGATTGAGATGCTTATGCAGGTGCACATATCTTTGAGTGGTGAGAACCACATGAGAATATCATGGATAACTCAAATTCCTACTCCAGCAACTGTGTACTACGGTACAATTTCAGGAAATTATACGTCTTCAGCAAATGGAGATACAAATGTGTATCACTATTTCAAGTACCTTTCCGGGGAAATACACGATGTAGTCGTTGGCCCGTTGAAGCCAAACACGTTATATTACTATCGTTGTGGCATTAATACCTCTCGTGAATTCAGCTTCAGAACTCCACCTGCTCGCTTCCCGATCAAATTCGCAGTCGTAGGTAGACAATTGTTATTTTGGAATTTGAATTTTGACGAGGAAAAGAAAATATATCATAAATAAATTTTAAGTTACGGAAAATTACTAAAAGTACGTTAAATAATTTTTTTTCATCGTTTAGAAATAAAATATTTATACAGATGACTATTGTTCATGTTAATTAAACTCAAAATACTTTTATTATTTCTTTTAAAAGATAACAAAGGATTATAAAAGTTTTAAAATTAATATCGCAATTAATAGATGTTATCAATTTTAAAATTCTATAGTTAAGATATTTTATATAATAAAGCAATCGTTTAATTCCTAATCTTAAATGCCAACAGTTTTTGAGTCGAAAAATTTATCAACCTTAATTTTTTGGGTTTTTTTGAGTAAAAAGCAGGTGGAATTTTTTTTCTTGGACTGAAAAATACTATCATAAATTTTTGGATAGAAAAATTAATATAAGGTTTTTTTTTAAGTAATTTTCCATATACACTACACATCATATCGTCCATTTCCTCGACAAAATCCAAGGCTGTGTTTGTTTCTATTTTGGGTTTTTTTTTTTTTTTTTTGTGAAAATTTTGACGAAAAAGTATATTGGGAGTTGTGTACTTTGATGATAATACTTTTGGTTTTGTGTTTGATTTTATTCTTAGAAGAGACAAAAACTACTGTAGCAGTCAATTCATGCAAGTTTTTGTCTGAAAAGTTGTGTTTATATTTAGTTAATGATTGAAAAATATAATATAGTATAAGTTTTAAATGATTATAAGATTATGGTTATATATATTGTAGTTGATGTAATAAAATATATAAGAGTTATGCGTGTAATTGTGTATATACACAATTTTTTAAAATATGTAAGAGTTGTAAGTACCATAAATTAGACATAAATAGGGTTGATTGTAGGCACCATAGAGTAGACATAAATAGGAAATCAAAGCTGACAATTTATTTGCCCAAAAAACATGAAGCAAACGCTGCACCATAAAGTAGACATAAATATGGACTAATCAGTATAAAACATCCTTTCCATACAAGCATTTTCTCGTGTGCGTTCATCGGCATGATGCTGAACAACGCTGCACGCTGTTAACTTAGAGTATATATTTCAGGTGATCTTGGACAAACGGAGTGGACGAATTCAACCCTCAAACACATTGCGCAATCAAACTACGACGTTTTGCTATTGCCAGGCGATTTATCATATGCGGATTTGTACCAGCCATTGTGGGACAATTTCGGGTATCTGGTCGAGCCACTGGCCAGCATGAGGCCGTGGATGGTGACAGCAGGAAACCATGAGATTGAGAGAATCAAGGGAATTCATCGACATAGATTTACATCTTATAATGCAAGATGGGTTATGCCTTATGAAGAGAGTGGCTCACCTTCCAACTTGTTTTACTCTTTTCAAGTTGCTGGTGTTCATGTCATCATGTTGGGATCTTATGTCGAATTTGGGCCCGACTCGGACCAGTACAGTTGGCTGCAGGCCGATTTGAGGAAGGTTGATAGGACGAAAACGCCTTGGCTTGTCGCAGTTGTACATGCGCCGTGGTACAACTCTAATCATGATCATCAATTAGAGTATGAGTCACTTGGCATGAAGGAGGTCATGGAAGATGTATTCTATCGAGCTCGTGTTGATGTCGTGTTTGCAGGTCACGTCCATGCCTACGAACGCTTCGTAAGCCATCTTTATTCATTTCAATATCTCCTATTCGAATATTGTGTTTCATCTCGTATTTCATTTCATACAAAAATCACATCACTATTAAATATTTAAGGTAAAAATTTATACACGTGACATGCATATATAAGAGAGACAAAATTACGACTTCTTTGCAGGAATTGACTGCGTCCCTTATTAAAATATTATATTATAGTAGTGATCATCTTCAATTTCATTGTAACTGTTACAATATATTATAGGATTTTCACCCATATAACTTTATACCATATGATATGATATTTAACATATGAAGAATATTTCAACTAATTATTCCTTGAAACACATTAATTAGGTACGCGTCTACAAAGATAGAACGAATGAATGTGGTCCGATGTACATCACATCAGGCGGGGGAGGCAATCACGAGGGCCTTGCTAGGAGGTAATTCATGAAGCTACTTAGTTCAGAAATCAATTAATTTATCCTAATGAAATCTTAAATCGTAGATCACTAATTAATATGAATTACAGGTTTAAGAATCCACGGCCAGAAATATCTGCTTTCAGGGAAGCAAGTTTTGGACACGGCCAGTTTTCGGTAGTAAATGAAACCCATGCCGTGTGGACATGGCATAGGAACGGCGACAACATTGCTGTCGCGGCTGATGAAGTCGTTTTAAGAAGCCTTGCTTCTGTTCCGACTTGTCGAATTTCTTAGTTGAAATAATTAGAGGTACTAAATGGGGTGATTCTATGGTGGACCGAGATCATTGGTCTCGGTCCACTTTTCACCATAGGATCCCCCAATAGGGGGATTAATTTACTAAATTATCCCAAATCCTATGGTGAAAAGTGGACCGGGACCAATGGTCCCGATCCACCATAGAATTACACTACTAAATGTATCTACGGAGTTGCAACATTACAATAACTAAGATATGTGTACAATTTTCTTAAGGGAAGTTATCAATTAGTGTGTACTGTGTATCATCGTGATTTCTTTCTAATGTAGAAGAGGGCTTTTCATAATGAGGGATAGAAAAATTAAAGATTCAAATTGGGTGTGCTAGCTAGTCAATTTCTTATAGCTAGGCTTTCGTTTATTTAGATTTTACTTTGACGAGTTAATATGTTATTCATTGTTGTAAAATATTTCTTTCAAATGTCTAGACTCAATTTTGGCGACATTGTGAAATTGAAACCATAACTTGTAGCTTGGGTCTTATTTTAGTCTCGTTATTTTCAAATTTTTACAAAATATTTTATTATCTCGTAGTCTTATTCAATTTAATCTCATTATCCAATATTTAGAAAATACTATCATATCCCTGATGGCTTAGTCAATTAAGGAAGCCTATACATTTCAAGGCAACCGGTTTGATGGAACATATCAAATGATTTGCCGGAACATCACATGATTTGCACGTGATAGAAAAAAATGTGTGAAAATTCCCCAAAGTAAAACTTAATCCCCTCTACTCTTTTTCTTGTCCTAATTTCCTTTATCTCTTGTGTTCCAAAGTTCAACTCATTTTCAATAGTTAATCAAATCATTAGTTTTATCATCTCTATGTAAATACACAGACGGACCCAAAAGGGGCTAATGGGGGCACCCGTCCCCTCAACTTCAAAATCCCCCCTCCTAATTCGAAAGTATCAAGTTTTGACTTTTCTTTTTTGTATTCGCCCCTCTACACGAAATCTTCTATTTCAAAATAGTATTACATCTCGTATTTCATATTATGCCTGTCCGACAAGTGCATTTAATAAGTATTAAATTTATATTCAAGGAAGTAATTTATACAAATGTAATTCATGTGTGAATTGTAATAGAAAATTCCAACACCGATTGCAATAAAAGTTTTGATATGCCCTCAAACCTCAAATCCTGACTCCGTTCGATAGAATGATATATAAAATACATCAATTTCACACCATCCTACCCCATTAAATCTCGAAATATGGACTACCATATCAAGAGAATTAATGAATATAGCTTGTTGTGTCGTCAAGGTAAATCTTCAATTTCCTTGGATACATAGTAGAAGGGTATTTTATCCAATTAGAGAAGAAAATTCTAGCCCACTCCCGGTTCGGCCAAACTCATGTGTATTTTTTGAAATAACTTACCAATTATATGGTAAGTGTAATACACTCTCCTTGTTAAATACACTTGGGTGCGGCCATAATATATGACGGATGCAAGTAGAAAAAGACAAAGAGATACAATGCCAAAAGCATGCACGTAACTATAGGCAAAACCGTGACAACATCTCTTAATCTCTACAGCTTGCCCCCCACACAGACTTTAGAAACCGATCCTTAGTGACGTTTTGTCTATAACGGCCGTGTGCTGCCAACTGCTACAAGTTAGCCAAGTGCACATAAGTAGCCGCAAAAGTCACGCCAAATTTCCTATATATATATATATATATATATATAATATATATTCACTTATAAAATTAACCCCCCTAATTCTCTCCTTCAGTTTACTTTATGTTTTCTGCTATGGCCACGAAGTACATAGTTTTGGTATTGGCCTTTGCCGTGGCAATTGTCTCCGCCACTGAATACCGCCGGCCGCCACCGCGAAGGTCCCTTTCACGGTCACTCTTGAAAGATCTTCATGACATTGATTCCACTTCTCCACAGCAGGTACGCACAATTTTTTAAGTGCTTCCGATTACGAATCTAGGATTGGAGCTCAGGGCCGAATATAAAATAGAAAAGGAAAAACCTTAGATATTTTTAGATTTTATGACAAAATTTCAAATATCGGACAGAAGTTTTCTTCTTCTCAAAATTGAGGTGGTGGGTGCCCCCACCAACCCTCGACTCCGTCTCTCCTTCCCGTGTTTGTTTCTTATCATCATCATATTTTAAATTCACAGGCACCTCTCTCTCTCTCTTTCAAAACACGCCACATGACATACATCGATCATTTCAATGTAACATATTTCCTGCCTATTCCTCTCCAATCACTGTTAGGCAAGCAACCCATGACTAAGTTGATAGATCTAATTATGACAACATAGGACACCAAATTGGTTTACTTAACTCAAAAATTGTCCACCAATTAGTGTATACAGGACTTGGATTATATATAATTACTTGATTTTCTATATAATATAGGTCAATAATGATGCAGGTGCACGTATCTTTGAGTGGGGAGAACCACATGAGAATATCATGGATTACCAAAGACCCTACTCCAGCAGTTGTGTGCTATGGTACATACCCTGGATCTAATGGTTACTCTGCGAACGGGAGTACAAATACGTACAACTATGTTACATATCAATCGGGCGAAATACATGATGTCGTGATCGGTCCATTGAACCCAAACACACTGTATTACTATCGCTGCGGCGTCACTTCTTCTCCACAGTTCACCTTCAAAACTCCTCCATCACTATTTCCAATCAAATTTTCAGTCGCAGGTACGGACAATCCAACGTACGTACTTGTTTTTTTTTTTTTTTTTTTAAATTGCAGTATAATTAGTTGCGTTGAATAGGTCCTTGTATTTTGACCCTATTATTACAAACTTGTAAAATTAGCCCTACAAACTGTTTTTGCATTTATAGTCCTAGATGTTACATATTTATGGAAATGGATAGTTTGTCCATGTATCTTGAGGATGATCATTACTTAATTTCATAAATTTCATAAAAAATCTTGTATTACGTACATGCCGCAAAAAAAAATCACTTTGGGATTAATGTTTTACAGTTTTTTTGATAGAAAATGTTTTACAGTTTAGTGTTGTAAAAGTTATGGGTATTTATGCCTTAGGCCTTGTTTGTTTATGTTTTTTGAGTTAGGATCCTGAAAATTTATCAGGAAATGTGTATTATGGATATTCGTGTGAAAATAATATGACGTGTGTTTTGTTTGTTTATGTTTCTAAAAATGCATGGTTAGAATTTGTAAGTTGTGTCAAATAAAAAATGATTAGTTGATGTGTGATAGGTTAAATATAAATTAAAAACTGTAAAGTATGAAAGAAAAAAATAAAAGTATTAGTTGGATTAACTGATTATTGATTGATGATTGTTTTAAATGATGGAAGTAGTGATTGATAGGTATTTATATAGGGAAAACGGAAAGTGAAGTCGAGAAAATGTAAATTTGGATGCAAATAGCTTGTAGTGTGATTTTTTATGATTTAGGATGTAGAAAATATAAAATTCAAAAACACAAACAATGCCTTAGCTTCCACAAGCTTCCACACAGTGAAATTCCATACACGGATGAGACCAATGGGGTCAAGATTGTAATTTCACCTTACTTTTTTTGGTATGATGCTCTTTTTCGGTCAAAATTTATGACTCCAATTTTCATGGCTCATGGGAGATTCTAAAATAAGATTTCATTTGTTAATGTTGAATTTTCTGAACATATGACGTTTTGCTATTGCCAGGTGACTTAGGACAAACAGAGTGGACAAGATCAACCCTCGAACACATTGCGAAATCGAACTACGACGTTTTTCTATTACCGGGCGATTTGTCGTACGCTGATCTATACCAGCCAAGATGGGACACTTTCGGGCACTTGATACAGTCTCTGGCCAGCGCGAGGCCTTGGATGGTGACACAAGGCAATCACGAGATTGAGAAAATCCCAGCCGTTCATCCTGAGAGCTTCACATCTTACAATGCAAGATGGGTTATGCCTTATGAGGAAAGTGCCTCACCTTCTAACTTATACTACTCTTTTCAAGTGGCTGGTGTTCACGTCATCATGTTGGGATCCTATACCGAATTTGGGTCCGATTCGACCCAATACCGTTGGCTCGTGGACGATTTGAAAAAGGTCGATAGGACGAAAACACCTTGGCTTGTCGCGGTTGTACATGCGCCGTGGTACAACACTAATGAAGCACATCAAGGGGAAAAAGAATCTGTTGAAATGAAGAATGTAATGGAGGATTTGTTATATGCAGCTCGTGTTGATATTGTTTTTGCAGGCCATGTACATGCCTATGAGCGCTTTGTAAGCCATCTTTTAATTATTTTTTAAATCCTCACATTTTTTTTTAATTCTCATCTTACATTTGTTTAAATCGTATATTTTTCATGTTAATTAGGTTCGAGTGTACAAGGATCAAGCCGATGAATGTGGTCCAACGTACATCACGATTGGGGATGGAGGCAATCGCGAAGGGCTCGCTAAGAGGTGCGTAATTTATTAAGATCTAGTTATAGAATATAAATTATTCTTATAGTTACATTTTACTAATAACTTAATTATTTATTATTATTGACAGGTTTAAGGATCCACAGCCAAAAATATCGGCTTTTAGGGAGCCAAGTTTTGGGCATGGACAACTATTTGTAGTAAATGCAACTCATGCGGTATGGACATGGCATAGAAACGACGATGATATTGACGTTGCGTCTGATAAGATATTGTTGCGAAGCCTTGTATCTACTTCCACTTGCTCCCTAAATTTGAATTAAACTTTAATTATTAAATATCCCTATCAAAATCACGTTTTAATTATGTTTTTAGTAGAATTTTGACTTGATCAATTACTTGAATTTTGGTTCCTAAACTCATATTTTAAATTAATTGATTAACTCATGAAATGAAAGGAATGTAACCTGGACTTGGACTCATAGTTGGGCTAGGCTGAGTTGGGCTGATAGATCCTGATTTATCAGCCTTCAGAGTTTGATCTTTTAACGGTATCAGGCCTATTCACAGCTGGGCTAGCAATTCCTGATTTCTTATGTTTAAGAGCTTTATCTTTGGATTTATCTTGATTCAAGTAACTACAAATTTATCATGTCCCGAACGAAGATACAAATACTTTGTTAGAGATTGATAGAATGGAGACCATGTGGTCTCGGAATAAGACTGTGACCCCGGATTTGTCGGGGTAACGGTTTAGGATGACCCCTTCTCCCCAGAATAAAAAAAAGTAACTATAAAATTATTATTTTTTGTGACAAATATAAGAATGATGAAAAATAATTGTGGCCCTGAAAGTGTAAATATGGATGGTTAAAGATTAGAAAAATCGGCCCCTATTAATTTTGGTGAATAACAATTTTTCAATGTTTAAGTTTATTAAGTTTTTTTGTCATCAATATAGCCCATGGGCTGGGTGGATCAAATATCTAAATAAGGAAAACGAAAAAAGTCCAACAATTAAAGGAAAATATTACATAATTTGAAGCTAGAAAAACATTTATCTTGCTGAAATTCACTCTCATTTATTCGTAAATGTGACAAGTGAGAATCATTTTCATCTAAGTGCAAGTTATTATTTTATCTAAAGTTTAACATTCCAACACAAGTATGAAGAGATGGAGTATTATCGTTTTTCAAGTATATCTGCTAAATCTTATAAAAAAAAAATGTATATCTGCTAAATTAATTGCTCATCGGACGTGGATAAAGAGATTTGAATCTCGACCTCAAGAGGTATGATATCTCAAATTGATAGTGGAACAGAATTCGAAGGAGTGCAATATTGATTCTTTTAATAACTTGGACTAACATTTTTTCTGAATGGAGGGTGAATGAGAGTAGTTGCTAACGAAGTTTATTGATAAAATGATATCTGAACCTATCCGGAGGTACTATTGGCGCAGGAGGTCAGACTTAATGTTTGTACCAATGTGATAGTGAATTGTGGAATGACTTCAAGAAAGTTGCATTGGTGGTAGAAGAGAAATCAAATTGTTTATAAGTGGGTACATTGGACCATTATAACAATTTAGGTAATGTTAGAATATATCTTCTAAATTAGCATAGAATCTTTCTTTATTTTATATTTTCTTGTATTTATCTTTATAGATTAGAATATCTTTTCTTGTATTTATCGTTCCTTGTTTATAGTTTAGGGTTTACTTGTTTACAAAGTCTATACAACTCTATCAATATGTTATTCAATAATACAAGTTCCTTACGGGATTTTCTCTAATCTAACATAGTATCAGAGTTAAAGGGTTTCCTCTCTCAACCTCTACCATCGTCGTCCCCGTCCAGCTCCCTAATTTTTATTTTTTTTCTTCTCTCCTTCCCACACACAACAATGGTAGCCCCCTACTCTTTGCGTAGCGTAGCTTCTGCCAACAAATCTTTCCTTCTTCTTTCTTTCTCCCTCTCTTTCTCTCTTTTTCATTACTTCCACATCTCTAATTCTTACTCACTTTCATAGCGTTGAATTGCAAGTTTCTCAACTCCTTTTTTTTTTTTTTTTTCTGAATCCTAAATAACACGTATAAGTTTATATGGCATTCTTCTGATTGTTATTTACATAAAAGAATAGCCATCTTTTTCCTTCAAATTTCGTGTGCAATGTATAATTTTCGGTTGTGCCTAGCCCTATAGTCGGGTTTTGTATCTATGGGTTTTTTTTCCGTCGTTATTTGCTCAGCCTCCACATGTTCTCTTTCTCTCCTATTTCTTTCTTTTTCTCTCTCTCTCTCACTATATATCTTAACTCTATTTTCAACCCATATTCTTACCTTTTTCTGTTTTTACATTCTCTTTTCTTTCTCAATTGTTTGCACAAAATTATATGATATGGGTGTGAAGGAATTTGTTAAAGGGGGAATTGCTTCTATCGTGACCCATTGTAGTACACAATCTCTTGATTTAATCAAGAGCCATTGAAAATTATATCTATCAACCAAGAAGCAACGAAAATCAAAGATGCTGCTAAACAACATTCTCTAAAGGAGTACCATCCCGGCTCCTTTTGGATTTTCAGTCCAGTCTCAACGTTCAAGAACCTCCTGTTTCGACTGCGGGGGAGTGTTAGAATATATCTTCTAGATTAGCATATAATTTTTTCTTATCTTATATTTCCTTGTATGTATCTTTATAGTTTAAAATATTTTTTCTTGTATTTATCTTATCTTGTTTATAGTTTAGGGTTTATTTGTTTACAAAGTCTATGCAACTTTATAAATATGTTACCCAATAATACAAGTTCCCTACACGATTTTCTCTAATCTAACAGGTAGATCATTTTTTCAAAATAAGGACAAATGCGAAGTAGTTGTTAATGAAGTTCATTGTGTCGAGTCCAATTTGTAAGTGGACCCACACTTTTTAAGCTCGGGTCAAAATAAGGACATCAGCTGACACTACAACAAAAAGTAATAATAGTGATAAAATTTGAAGTGACAATGTTAAATTTGTCACTATATACATATAATGAGTGACAATAAATTTTGCTTTATCGCAATAAGAATTTTTAGTGACAAGAGTTTTTTTAAAGTTGTTACTATTGACAATTAGTGACACATGTATAGTGACAACACAAATAGAATGACAACTATAATTGTTGTTACTAAGTTGTCACTAAAGGTGTGTATCACTAATTGTCAATAGTGACAACAACTTCCTTATCATTAATCACCATGAGTGATAACTTCTATGCAAATCTTGTCACAATTAAACATGTAAAGCATATTTTTGTGACAAAATAAAATTTCTTGTCACAAAAAACTTATAATTAGTGACAACTTTGAAATTATCACTTGACATTTTGTCACTAATATCATAATTTTTGTAGTGTGAAACTATCCGCATGTTCTTTCTAAGGTGAAATCAGATTAAGACCTGCTCGATCTAATTTACGAGATGTTAATAAAGAAAAAAATGAAATTATTCTCGAAAGTATCATATGTATATATATACTTATTTCGTAAAAAAAACAAACTAGATTAGGGTGGATCCAATCTCGTGTTTCGAGCCCCGCGATAATTCTCCACTTAGAATTATCTTTCAACCCCCGCGCTCGAATTCGATGCGCTAGACGGTGGTTCAGAATTTAACACTTCGACATGTTGTTTAAAATGGTTATTCGGACCGCAATTGATGAAAATATTTATCGTCTGCGAATGAAACAATAATACAGTGAAGGAAAGATTCAAGTCCAGATAAAAATTATCTCTCAGATACTTAAATCTGAAAAAAGATAATCTTATACCTACGTGAGAATCTCTCGATCGAATGTATTATTTCTCACCCCCTGCGTTCGATTCAATAATACAGTGAAAGAAAGATTCAAGTTCAGATAAAAATTATCTCTCAGATACTTAAATCTGACAAAAAGATAATCTTATACCTACGTGAGAATCTTTCGATCGAATGTATTATTTCTCACCCACTGCGTTCGATTCGCTAAACGGTGGTTCGAGTTATTGTCTTCGAATGAAACAATAATACAGTGAAGGAAAGATTCAAGTCCAAATAAAAATTATCTCTCAGATACTTAAATCTGACAAAAAGATAATCTTATACATACGTGAGAATCTTTCTTCTTTCATACTTTAATATGTTCGAATTCAAAAGGGACGATTGAAAATTCAAGTTCAGTGCATAAACTATCTATTCGATACTTAAATCTGAATAAACGATAATTTACACCTCCATGAAAGTCTTCAATTTTAAAACATTACAGGCAAGCGAATGCTGATGCAAGCCTTGAAAGCAAATGTCATCGAGTCTACACTACAGCTACTCCTAAGTTACGCTACGATCTACTCCTACATTACGCTAGAAACTACTCCTAAGAGAACGAAAATGTAGAAGTCTGATGATCTTGCGATGTCCTTTTCCTTTCTCCGCGGCTCCTATATATCTTATCTTCGGGAACCGTCTTCAACCCACGTTCCATGTCTTCGGGAACCGTCTTCAACTGTCCTCAACTGCTCTTTCAAATTTTTTCAAATTAGCGCGTCTTTGCAGATGATTGGCTATTTGGATTTCATTTTATTTCTTCAGATTCGATTCTTGTGCTTTTGTCAATCCAACCCATGTTTTTGCCATTTTCTGAATTTAATGGGTCTTGTCTTATCTATTTATAGGCCCAATTTTCCTTCTTTTCGAGTTTCTACAGTTTGGGCTATTTGTGCTCTATAATTCGAAAGGCCAAATTATTTTATGGTGTAAACAATAATATACCATTTAAAATAAGGGGTAATGGCAGATACCCCCCTCAGTTATGGGGTGATATACACTTTGTCCCCTAACTTATTGAAATGTGCACTTTGCCCCTTCACTTATCATAAAATGTGCATTTCACCCCCTCGGGCAGCTCGGGTAGGGGCAAAGTGCTACAAAACACATAAGTGAGGGGGCAAAATGCTACAAAAACACATAAGTTAGGGGGCAAAGTGCTACAAAGACACATAAGTCAGGGGGCAAAAATCCAATTTTTATGATAAGTGTAGTGCCCGAATCTACCCGAACTGCCCGAGGGGGTGAAGTGCACATTTTATGATAAGTGAGGGGACAAAGTGCACATTTTAATAAGTTAGGAAGCAAAATGCACATTACTCCATAATTAAGGGGTGTATGCTATTATCCCTTAAAATAATGATATGACAATATTAATTCGTCACTCAATTTAAAATAAAAAATTGAAAAGGATAACGAAATCATGCGATTGTATAGAAATTAATTACAAAAAAAGAGCTTGCTTTCAATCAATCTAACGCTGTCTTGACCATGAGACAAAAAGTCTACTCCTCCTCCTCAGAAGATCAAAATATAAAGAAAATATATAAAAAGGCACTGCAGAAATTTTTACCTTTTGGTGGTCCCCACCCAATCCCAAATTAAGTTTTTTGTGGGATTGTAAGAGTTCACGTGTGGGGGTTCAAATGCAAATCCTTACTACCATAATAATAATTATTATAATAATAATGTAATTCCATCATTACCCTTGCCAGGGATTGGTATAATTTGAAATCATTATATAAGTTTTTCACCTTCAGAAAAGTAGGGGATTGCATTGCATTGTTGATGAGGTCATGGTTGCTGGTTAAAGTAAATTGACATTCAAGTCGTCTCTATTAATGTCCTCACATGTAACAATTATTATTTCAATAGTAATCATACTTCAACCGCGTATGCCTTGAGTTACTTGTAACTTGTAATAAGTAATCAAACTTTTCTCTGATTCACATACTCATAATGAGTGATGGAAAATAACCCACTCTACTCTAGTAGGGATAAAATTGAGACTTTTACTTCTTCTCAATTTTAATAAATGTACTCTAGTTCAACTAGATTTAATGAAACCTCAATCTTTATGTGAAAACGTCTTGTAATTTTGCAAATCCCCTCTCACCTGCAACAAAAAAGTAATACTAATTACAAAATTTAAAATGACAATATTAAAATTATCATTAAATACAAAGAAAGAGTGACAATAATGTTTGTTTTGCAACTAAAAAAATATTTAGTGACAAAAGTTTCTCTAAAATTGTCACTATTAACAATTACTGACATATGGATAGTGACAACATAAATAAAGTGACAACTATAATTGTTGTCATTAAGTTATCACTAAAGGTGTGTTACTAATTGTCAATAGTGATAACAATTTCCTTGTCACTAACTATCAAGAGTGACAATTTCTATAATCTTGTCACTATTAAACATGTAAAACCTATTTTTATGACAAAACAAAAAATTTTGTCACTAAAACTTTACAATTAGTGACAACTTTGACATTGTCACTTGATATTTTGTCATTAATGTATTACTTTTTTGTAGTGTCTTGAGAACACCTAGAGTGCTTAATTGTAAGCAAATCCGACCCCCGTCATGTCAATGGTACTCTTTTATTTGACAACACAGATCTCTAACTGGTAATTTTAAGATGCATCGAGTCCAATGGAGCCTGTGCACTAAACACCATTGGATTCACAAACAGAATTGTAAAAGTCATCCTTTATCCAATAGTGTTAGATGGACTGACTCCAATGGACCCGATCCATCTTATACTTTTCCACCTCTAACAATGCAGGGTAGATTACTGTATATTTTGATAGTTGTTGATTGGTATTTTACCAATTCTCTACTCCTTGTTTTGTGTTCTTCAAGAAACTCGTATTGTATTTCGTAACGAGCGTTTTGGATTTCCGCCCACAGTAAATATTTAATTATAAATAAAAACTCATTTTAAATTTGGTTTGATTAGTTACCAAACTGTAAACATAATTTTTCAAGTTATATAGATACAAATTTGAAGAAATTTGAAAATTACTTTATTCAGCTTAATACGATTTAGTTTGGGAGTTGATATTAGCACTCCTAAAAGTGATAACCACACTCAAAGTTCATTTTATTTTTAACCAAATTACCAAAGTGTCCATGTATTATTTGCACACTCAATTTCGACAAATATAACTCACTATAATATTCATCATTTTCAAGCTTTATATTCACATTTTAATGTTTGAACACACTAGACAATATATATTGCAACTTTAGCATAATCTTTATTCATTTTTTTCCCTATTAACTTATTTTACATTTTCACTTTGTATATTTTAAGAAGCATATAGCTATTAAAAGTTAAAAAATGGTTAGAAATTTTAAAATATAATAGATCATTTTCCTTGAATTTCAGATAATTTTATAAATCGTATTTTCATTCTAAAACTTGTGAAATATAATATATTTTCATAAAAAAAATCACATTTAGAATTCAACTACTGATATGAAATTCAAATCACTATTTTATGTGATATTTTTTGACATCAATTCAAATACTAAGAAAAAAAGAGTTAATTAATATACACCACAAATTCCAAATTGTTTTATTTTACTTTTTTTGCCAAAAAGATAATGAACTTCATATGTGAAGTAAAAATTTGAATTGATGTAAGAAAGCTAATATTATTATTTTAGACAAATTAGTGATAGCTAATATTTTTTTTTTTTTGCATAATGTTTGACCTGATGGAAAAATATGAAATAAAAATATGAAGTAAAAACTTGACCCAATTTCAACTAATGTATGTCAGAAAGCTTATATATAATTTCTAATTATTATTTCAAATAATTTATAATGATGTTCAAACATTAAAAATGTGAAGATAATGAACCTCAAAAAGGATGAATAGTATACTGAAAATAATATTTATCTTACATATTAAGAGAATTGTGTGTTTAAAAAATACATGGGCACTTTGGTATTATTTTTTAAAAATAAAATAAATTTGGAGTGTGGTTATCACTTTTGGAGTGCTAATATCAACTCAGTTTAGTTTACATCATTATACATAATTAGGAGGGCAAAATCGTCTTTTACTTATAAATTCTGATTTCGCAAAGTAACATCACAAACCTAGCTACCGATAATCATAAAACTATGTTAGAATATATAAACGTTCTTGTGATTTAAACGAGGATTACGTATGAGTCTATTTTCACCCAAATAACACCTAAAACAAATTGTGGTCTTTGGTGAAGAATGGTAGTACTAGTTTATAGGCAAAACAAGGCTATTCATGAAAATAGAGTTGGGTGAATAATTGTAGTAGTTATATAGGCATTAATGCAGATTATGATGAGCACTCAATGGGGATGGAATGAATGCTTTAATTTCTATATATATATATATATATACACACACACACACACACACATGGTCATTGAAATCTTTTGAAAACTGGCGTACATTTATCTCCAAACACAATGAATCATGAAAGAAACCAACTTTTCTCTGTTGAAAGGGTGACTAAAAATGGCTGCCAAAAAGCGCAAATGAATTTAAGAGGGGGTTGAAGAATTAAGGAAGTCCAAAGAGAGGAGCCCCATAATTATTAGCGTTTGCCATCATTTGAATTCTTTGGATAATATCAGTCCATAATACAATCGCATAAAGCAGTGAATTCTACGTTGTTAAATGAATTGAAGTTCTAACTCATTACATATTGATATAACAAAATATATTAAATAAGTAGAATAAATAAGTAAGGTGGTTCGTTACATCATATGGTACGATTCGTACCACACTACCATACGAACCTGCATAATTGAACGAAGCTCCTTAGAACGGTAATATTTGCAAAAACACTATAAAAACCACGTGTTTTTAAGATTCAAGACAAATCGACCCATGACCTGACCCTACGAAACATTACTCGGACCGTCCATTAGCCACACGTGTCATTATCTGGATATGAGACACATCTGTCATCCTTCCTTCCGTACAACGTACAATATCTATAACTATACTTATTTACAATATCTGTCATTAATTTACCTCGTAATTTGCATCGTGTCACCGGTATTTAGTCTATAGACTCGAAAGGAGTAGGATGCGCTTTACCCTTTTCTTATAGTGTCACAACATAGTTAATTTGGAAATTTTAGACTTACATTGAAATTATTGTTTCTCCCATAAAAATAAGAGAAGGATTTCAAATAGGAGCTACTATATATAAGTTCCTACGTGAAATATATGTATGGATCTCTCTAATCGTAAATCTTATCTTTTGAATTTCAAATTATTTCGTTTTCATATCAAAGTTCTGCTTCTTTTGTAAGGAAATGATAATGATTTTTGGAAATAGAAGCATAAAATGCAACCTTTTAAATTATGAATAAAACAATTCTATGAGAAACAGATTAATCAATAATTATCTTAAGAATTTTATCACAAAAGAAAATAAAACACACCAAGAAGTAGAGACATTTTTTAGTTTCATTTGTATTTGAATTTGGTATCGTATTATCAATCAACGTCGTATTTGTTGATAAAAAAAAAAGGCCGTATTTTGTTCATAATCAAATAATGAAGAAAGGACCTAACCAAATCAAACGCCGTGTGTGTGTGTGTGTGTATATATATATATATATATATATATAAGACAACACCAATTGTAAATGATAATTTGGAGGGAAATTACAAAACGGAAAGTAGGCCTGGCCAAAAAAAATCCCGAAAATTGAAGATTATCTAGAAGCACGTTTAAACGAGGTTACCACCACCTAATTACAGCCAACTTAACATGAATTTTGAACCTAATCCAAATAATAGTAATAATTAGTACCCGTCCAGCTATGATGTGTCACGTTAATTGCACTCAGAATCCATGAGGAAAACCCAACTCACGACCCTATCCACATTTCGTAACTTACCGTTTATTAATAAGCCAAAGAAAAATGCTTACCTTATGATACTAGGTGAAGAAAAATGCTTACCTTATAATATTATGCAAAAATTATTACAATTAATTTTGTAACGTAAAACAAAGGATTAGCCAGCTAGACAACGGTAGGGCGGAATTGTCATTTTGCTCATACATTGAACAGTTCACGTGAATAAAACCCTTAAACCCTGGCTTGGGATTTTGCTCTAAATTACATGGGCACATTTGTAATTTGAATTTGTACATATATACTTTTTATGCTTACCCTAGAATATTTTCCTCAAACAAATTTAAATCCATAGGGTCTAAAATGAGCATATACCACTTGATGGTAACATACCGTTATATAATGATATGATCGAGATCACTTCACTGTCGTTATTTACAGCGAAGCATAAATGCTTGTTTACGCATTTATTTATTTTTAGTGATCATTCCGTTGCTAAAGATCACTCATCCGCACACATTAATTTTTGCCCTAATTTTAGAATTCTTCGAAAGGAATATCTATAAATTTATCCTGTTAATTTAAAATAAGCTATCGTTAATTTTCTAATGGATTTAATTTGCTATCTTAAAAAAATGTAAAAGAAAAAAAGAACACAAAGTGAGAATAGTATTTGAGCCCAAATTGGCAAAACAATGCTACCTTCAATCACAAAAGTGGATTTCCTTGTAAATGCCAATAGATTTTTGACCACAAAAGTGACTTTAAAGAGGATAATGGTTAGTAACCCAAATGGGCAAATCAATCATCATAGCGCCCAAAATAAATTAAGAATAAATGCACAATACCAAAATGAAGATTGATAGGATTATCAAAAATAAATAAAAAAAGGTTGGTAGAAATTGAACGCCCTCATTATTTTATTTTAGAACAGTGTGTTATCTCATACTTATTCTTAATTTATACACACGTCAAGTATACGAAGTCTACGACTTATACATATTAATAAGAAATATTAATACAGTCAACGTGATACCATTAATAAAATACAAGATAAAATATCAGTTTTCAACATCAAATCTGAGTTGAAAATTGAATTGCCAAATTAACGAGCACGAAAGAATTTGGATGACATTGTGCCTTTCATTTTCTACTCACATGTACACACACATTTTATTTTATTTTCCATAAAGATATTTACACACACATTAAAACACCAAAATAAAAACAAAATAGAATCGATTGAGGGGGGTTGATGATGGGCTGCATAGGTTCGGACCAATCCAAACCATCATTGTGAATCTTCGGACGGCCAAGCCATTACCATCATTTCTTGAGGGGTATTCATTATGTGAACTACCCAAAACGCCCTTGTTCCAAATTTTCCACACACAGTGGTGTGTGTTCATGAGTGGAATTCCCAAAATGCCCATGCCAGCCCATCATTCACATGACGCCATATACACCCCCCCAAAAGAACTAATCATCATAGTAAAATGGAAGGAGAACATTAAATCCTTGCCTATACAATACAACCCCTCCTTCCATGCTTACACATGCATGATTATTGTGGCAGAAGTGACTGAGTTGGGGGAGGGGGGGGGGGTACCCACCCCTAACCCCCCCCCACCCACCCCCTCCAACTTTTTACACTATATATATCCACTCCCTCTTGGCCTTTCTCACTCACTTCTCCATACAAAATATACATATAATTCCTCCTTTATACTTCCATATCCAAGAAACAAAAACTCTTCTCTCCAAATTCTACTCTTCTTGTGCTGAAAAGGTGATCTTTTTGGGGAAAAGAGAGAGGGGCCCCAACCCCCCTCTTTCTCTTTGTCTTTCTATATTCTTTCATCAAGAAAGTTAGGCAAAAAAGCCTTGTACATGTCTGCATTTTCTATTATATATATATATATATATACACTCTGGAACTTTCCTTTGTTTCCGCCAAAAAAAAAATAAACCAAAATCTTAACAACTCTGCATGCAACAACTCCACTTTTCTCCCTGTCTCATTTCATTTTTCTAAAAAACAATTTTTTTTTATTTTTTATTTTTATACTTATTTATTATACCTTTACTTTTTTCTTTTCTTTTTTTTTTTTTGGTACGCCAACATTTAGGTACATGGGTTGTTATAAGAAGGAATGTTTTTTATTTCCTTCTGGATTTTGTACCTTTCCCACTTCCTTTTCCTCTTTATATCAATTTCCCTTTTTTATATTCATTTCCCAATATATGTTAAAAAAATTTACAATTTTTATGGCCAAATAAGTAATTTGTCTTGTTCCACACTTTATTCTTGTCCGCCTCCGCAGTGGACAAAAGGAAAGAATCCATTTATAATTGAGTGCAGATTTGGACAACCTCATATTCTTTTTGCCCTTTTGTCTCATTATTTATACACTAATAATAATATATACATACATAAATAAATAACACAATTTTGTTTATTTGTACAACAGAAAATGGAGAAGGTGAACTCAAAGCTGTACTTGGAAAACTACTACATCATGCAGGAGAATGAGAGGCTGAGGAAGAAGGCGGAGCTTTTGAACCAGGAAAATCAGGCTCTTCTCAATGAACTCAAGCAGCGGCTGGCGGCGGCGGGGGTCGCCGGAAACACCATCACTGATCTCAACCTCTCCGGCGGCGGCGGCGGCGCCACCTCCTCCTCCAAAGTCAGCAAGAAAGCCAAGAAGTGAGAGATTGGATGGGCCCCACATCTTTTGGTTACCAGTAGGATTGTCGGAAAATTAGTAGTAGTACTAGGAATGCGTGGGGGTGGGGGGTGGGGGTGGGGGTGGGGGGTGGTTGTTTGCAGTTTCTGTTACATAGGACAGTAATATGAATTAATAGTTCCGGTTTGGTTTAATTAATAGTACTTTTTCTACATATTTTGTATATGTTTCTTTTGTTGGGGGTGTTAGGGGCGCATTTCTGAACTTGTTAGTGTTTTAATCATCTATAAATAAATATTATTGTATATGGTCTCTCGGGAAATTTTGGTCCGCTCCCTACTGAACTGTGTTACGATGAAACTCGGCGTTTATTATGGTGTATTATTATGTAAGAATGCGAGTAACAAATTATATAATCATTTTATGTACTTCAGATTGACAGCATTCTTATTTGTAATGCTCAATATCCAGTAATTCAAATGTTGCAACTAAACCAGCATGGTGTATTTCTGTAACCTGAAATGGTAAATATTCAAAATATAATCTATCTTGGGAAAATTGTATCCAAGAATTGTTTGACTCAAATTTTATGTTGAACAAAAAAAAAAAGAAAAACAATCTTCTCATGAGTTAAGGTAATCTTTTTAAATTGCTCTAATTAAATATTTTGTTTTAATTTGTTCCCAACGTAGAAGCATGGAATATGAATAAATATAATTCATAAGCTAATTATTTAAATCATCGTAGTCATATTTGGATAATTGAAGTCCTAGGAGGGTCTTATTAGCCACTTTAATTTACCACTTTATCACCGTGCAAAATAATTAGTTAGCCCTACTTACTCTACTTTCTTTTGCTTATTTGTTTAATCACTTTAATTTGTTTAATATTATTATAATCTCTCACACGAGGAATGGAAAAACTCTCAATCTATAAATGATTATATAATACATATATACAGGTCATGCTAATTAAGTCAAATTCATAAATGGGTACAATTTAAGATCCCATATAATTAAAATAATATGTAAATAATAAAATTGATGTAAATTCTACCAAATATATGATTGTAATTGTTTCTAACATTTGATTTTTGAGAACTAATTCTAAGAATGATCCAATAACAGTTGAGGGACATAATTAACTGAAATAAGCATATCCTTCAAATGTTGCATTGCCGCTTAAAATTGACATTTTCCCAGCCCCAAAACTTATTATCTTCACTCCACTTTTGACTATTGAACTACGAAATAATTGAATATACACTTTATGGACACTAAAAGTAAATACAAAACTTTCGTATACACATGCAAATGTTTAAATCATAATACTTTCCTCATCATATTATATTTATCCTATTTTATCATATAATTTAATGGATATCAGAAATATTACACCATCTTTCCTCCTGTGGTTCAAAAGCGAAGGAAATTAATTACCAAAGCTTAAAACAACATTATATTATACCTGTGAGTTTCTGTTCTAAATTCATACACTCTAATCATCAACTTCCTCAAATCATAAAACTGAAGGTAAACTTTGGCATGAAGTTAAATACAACCACATTAATTGTTTTTGTATGTGATATACCAAAAATGGCTAAAATAGGTTTTTATACTCTTTGGGTCATTAGTACTGCCGGGCTTATAGATAACGTTATTTACACTAGATGCCCCTAACGTGTCTCGGAATTGCAAAACACTACAAAATTCGTGTGTTTTTTCTAACTCAGATCGAGTAAACCAATAACCCGACCCTACGGGGTACAATCCTGACCATTCCTCAATGGCACATGGCTTCATCCTAGGAAGAGCTCCAGCTGGCAGAACAAGTATTTGTCCAGCAGATCAACACTATAAATTTCCGTATTTATTGAGAACAAAGAGACTGGAATCTAAGTAATAAATACACTCGTAAGTTTACTCATATATTCGTTATTAAGGCTAAGACTTGACAACATCGCATAAAAATTTGGATTAGTTCTTATACGGAGTAACGATACAATAGGTAAACTATACTTGAAATTGGAATTACGCAAGACTTGATCCCCTAGAGGTACGTAAGCAGCTCGGTAGCCCAAGTGCAATCTATAATTTTCATTTGTCCATATTTAGTTCGTTTACGAGGTCATCCTGACTGAGTAAGGGTAGGGTAATTTCTGACCTAGATCAGTATGTATAGGAGGAAAAATGTGTCTCTTAGAAAGTCATCACGTGATTATCTATTCACTAGCTCAGATGTTGTGTTTGTCGAGATTACCTTACGAGCTAATGCACTAGTTCAAATACTGCGTTTGTCGAGATTACATTACAAGCTAAGAAATAGTATAACATAAGGTAAGTTGTTAAACGTTATTATCTATTCACTAGCTCAAATATTGTGTTTGTCGAGATTACATTACGAGCTAAGAAATAGTACAACAAAAGGTAAGTCGTTAAACGATATTATTATAACAAGTCTAAAACAATTACAGAAGCAAACGAATTGCAAGATACTATATATGATACCACTTTAAAATTAGCTATATCTTTTAGTCTCTCCATTTACTGATATATCATAGTTATATATATGTTTAAAGTGGTTTAGTTATACAAAAGAGATTTCCCGTTACAACTCATGTTGAATCTTTTATGACAATGTATTTAGTAAACAACGTATGTCTTATGACTCATGTTGCATCTTTTATGACAATATATTTAGTAAACGACGTATGTCTGATGTATGACAATAAAAAATGCAGCTAAAGTTGCTCTAGGAGATTTCATCTACTATCCATAGCTAACTTAATTTATAACAAATATTAATATTGAAACTTGAAGATTTAGTAGCCTTCAAATTATTTAAAAAGCACACGAATTAACAATTAAATAAAAGAGAAAGAAAAAAGAGCTTGTCAATGAGATTCTATGAATGGAGTGAGTGAGGGAGGATCTAATCGCGGGAAACGTCATCAAGTATCATGGCACAAACAAAGTCAATGCTAGGATTTTGGTTATGATTAATCTTGAATATACACACACACACGTATATATATATATATATATTATATATATAATAAATAGTAATAATAATATGTATATTTATATGTAGTGGAAATGACATGGGTCACGTCATTCGCCACAGGTTGACCATCAAAACAAACAACTTAGCCACCATGATTACCCGACTAGACACAATTGTCTTTCACTTAAATTTTGCTAAAACGGTCCATAAATCCTCTTTCTTTCTGTTTTTTTCTTTTTTCCTCAGATATTCCAAGTTTTACAACACAAAATCCTTTTATCCGTTTTTCTAATTAGTGGTATAAATTATGATATCTAGACGAATAAATGCTTGTTCCAAATTATTTCAAAGTTATTGAGTTTGGAAATAATGTTTGAATTTGATTTGCTTGTTAATTAAAATAATTTAAACGAACTTCAATAAGGTCGAAAACAAGATGCACTCGAATAGTTTGATGTTTTTCACACAGACTTATTGTTTTACAACAAATTGACTCGATTTTGAGTCGAACTTTAAATTTTATGAAGAAAAAATGTTCGAACTTGATTTGTTATGTTAAATGAATTCTTAGTAATGGTTTTCGAATAGTTGAATAACTTCACTTGTTTTTAAATCCAATTTCAGTGCTTCCATATCCATAATGTATTATTAACTCTATCACAAAGTGTAGTTCTAAAATCCAAATGTTTCTACAGAACATTTGTTGTATTTGAAACTTAGATTTTCTTCTTAATGCAAGTAATCTCATCTTTAATCAAAGAAAAATAATGGGCTTTTTGCATATACCAACCCTGAAGAACTTACTTTTGGCAAATGACACCCTAAGGTATGAAATCTTGGCATATAACCCTCTCTGCAATATTAACCATTAGATTAATAATTATAAAAAGATAGAATGACATTTAAGTCATCTTCACTATTTGATTTCTTTTTGTGATTTGGTCCTAACGGATAAAAAGTTGAAGTAATTTTTTTTTAATTTTTTAAGGTAGAATCACAAATAGTTAGAGATCTAGTTAATTAATACGAGATAAAAGAACTTATGTATTTAGTATGTACAAGTTTATGATTCTTTTTATAAAAATTAAGGTGAAAAACTCAGCTCAAAATTACATGTTAGTAGAAGTACAATCAAAATATGAAGATAAAATTAATTATTTGTTCAGGGTAAAAAGTGATTTATATATATAATAAATTTTGCAAGAATTATTTTATATGCATTAGCACATAACTTAATTCATGATTGTAATACAAAATAGAAATGATCATTTAGAAAAATTAATATTCTTATAAATTATTAAGTTTTATATCTTTATTATATACTATTGGTTAACATTTTAAATAGATTGTAATTACATTTTAAGATTATGTACCACAGTTACTTTTCGTGATCATAATTTTTTATTGGTGAATTGTGATAATACATTAATAATTTTGATCTTTATAAGATGTTATTTATAAAACTAGTTATGAAATGTTAAATTTAATTCACATCAATTTTTAGTAATCAGTTCTAAATTATAAAATAAAAATAAGTTGATTGTGAACTTGACTTAAAACTTAAAATACCAAAATTATTTTTCAGTTTTGTGCATTTTTTTTATGGACAAGGACAGAGGTGTCATTGAACCTTTTTTTATCACTCGATCCAACGGTCAATATAGTAGAAGGGGCTATATGCCAAAAAATCATACTTCGGGGGGTTATTTGCCAAAGGAATATATCTCAGGGGTGGTAGATGTAAAAAGCCCAAAAATAATAATAATTCTAGAATTTCGTTTACTCAAATTCATGCATTAATCTATCTTCATGGAGTAGATCATTGTTGTTAGGTTAGGACTCATAAATCAGAATTAACAAAATTATGATTATTTATTTTACCTAGAAAGAAAAAATCATAACACATTTTTCTTTCTTTACATCTTAAAAGATATGGCACTTTAGAATTATATTATAATTTACATCAATAAAACTACATTTCCAAACTGAGGGGGGGCCAATATATCAGTTATCAGTTCAAGACGTCAAAATGGATTGTACGCCATGATGACTGGGGAGAAAAACAGACTTGAATATTGAAGGCAAAATCTATTATTAATTTATTATCTATTATTGTGAGAAGACTTATATATCATCAGCGGATCTTTGGTCATCAAAACAGTATCTTGGACATCATTTCTTTCATCTTTAAAATCAAGAATTTGTAATAACTATGCAAAATTATTTTCCTTTCTATTATTATTAATAAGATATGGTTACCATATATCTTGCTCCAGATTGTCACTCTTCCAAAGTACAATTATTTCTGAAGGTGAGTTTATGATTCCTGTCTACCACTTACATACATACACACACATATATATAGGAAATTGAAATATGAATCTGAAAGTAAATCATTTGCATTTCATCAGAAAATTTTATATGTTTCTATTGTCATCATATGTTTTAATTTTTTTTATCATTTCAAACTGCAAGGATTGTACAGCCGTCATTTCTTCTTGACTTCTCATCTCTTTTGTTTACTGACTCCATACTCAAAGAATCCAATTGGAAATCATTATAAGGTAAATTAGAAAAATAAGGCAAAAAATAAAGGGAAAATTACATGGACACCCCCTCACTTTTGTCATAATTACAAGAACACCCCATCACTTTTGAAAAATTACGAACACACCCCCTGTCAGATTCTGACATCGCCATAATGTGTAAAAAGTCTATGTTACCCATCCAGAAAAAGGCAAAAAAATAATAATTTAAAATTATACTTTATCTATGGACCAAAAAGCCCTTCAACTATATATATAGATACATAGATAAAGTATAATTTAAATTTTTTTTTTTCTCAAGCTAGCTTGTGGAGCTTGAGTGTTACTGGTTGGGGCGATCTGGACATAGGTGTCATTTTGGGTGTTGGTGGTCGAAGCAGGGTGGTTGCCGGCGGGCCGGAGTTCCACGACTGTTTGAGGATGGAGAAGTGTCTAATGGAGTTGGGTTTGGACGGCGGCGTTCGGATAGAGGATTTGTAGGTGGTATGGTGGTGGGTGTAATGGTGGTTAGGGTTTGGTGAGGAAGAAGAAGGATGAAGAAGAAAGAAAGAGGGGAAAAAAATAATAATAATAAAGAATATAATTAGAAAATTCGAATAGATTTATTAATTTATAATTCTAAATTTGTGGTAATTTTTTTATCAATTTGCTTTTTAGTTGAAAATTAAATAATGAATTGTTAACTAGTTAATTACAATTAATTTTTTATTAATACAAATATGGTTCAAGTCTTATTATTAAAAATAATAATTAAATTTTGGTGTAAAAATGAATATTTACTTAATTATATATTAAAAATTATTTACATAATTAGAGTATTTATCTTATTATCAGACAACTCAAATAACTTGATCTTAATTATTTGGTAATTTGTGAAAATAATTATTAATTACTTACTTAGTTGAAATATTTATCTTAATATTATTAAAATAAATAAAAATCACTCAATTTACTTATTTGATAATTTGTTTAGGGCTTAGTATATATTAACTTAATATAATTAGTAGTATATATTATTTTTATATTAATTAAATAATTATTAAAGTAAGATAGATTATTTTAGTTCTTCTATTTAGAAATTAATTATTAGAAGACTTATTTTATTTTAGTTGAGTAATAACATATTAAATAAATTTAAAATAAGAAAAGAAAATAAACCAATTTCAATTTAGTTAGATTTATTGCACAAACAACCCTACAGTGTTACGTGATTACAAGTACACCCCCTTGGGGTATTATCGTCATAAGAAAATTGATCGCAATTGGTCAAACCCAGGGGCAAAATGGGGTTAAATGGGTATTTTTTGGATGACATCAGCTTTTTTCGGGCCTGAAATAATCCCAAGGGTTGTAAGGGCCCATGCACTGACGGGGGAGTTTGTGTAATTACAAAACTCGACTAGGTTTTTGAGTAATTTACACTTAAATGAGGGGGACTTTATGTAATTTACTCAAAAATAAATTATAACAATATAGCCCCATAAAATGCAGGATAATTTAATAAAGTATTAGGAAACTTCCTTGAATCATCTGTTACACCATTAAATGCAAAAACTCTTCGGAAAACTCGTGATATTTAGTCCCAATTACAATATCTATGCCAACACTTGCAATTATCCGTTCTATCATTGTACAAATGTGGACTTGTGAGTGGAAATAGCAGCCAGAAGAAACCCAGCATCCCCATTGCAAACGCGACGCTTACCATCCCTGAAAATCATCAAAAATTTGCCATTAAACCAACAAGAACAAAAACTAGAAAGTATAAAAGAATAATTTAGCCCTACTACATTGTTGTATTATGCGGTCCAAGTGATTCAACTTCATATGCCAATTTCATTTTCTTCATAATCCCTTCGCACAAATCGCTATGAATTTGTACATCAAACTGAAAACGGAAGAACAAGATATAGAAAGAAAAGACCTCAACAAAACTTACAAATGTAGATCATTTAACTCTCACTTCTTCAAGACTTTTGTGTGCATTTTTCACACAGGAGGGAATGATAAGAAACCCCAGAGTATGTGTATTTGACATCTAACTTTTTCTTTCTTTCGTTTTCTCTCTTTTTTTTTACTTTGTTTTTTCAGCTTAAGTTAGGTTTCATTTATACTTATCTATACTATTATATATTTGAAGGGGGTGTGGGACCCACATTTGCTCGATTTTGACCAATTTTGACAAAATTCTTAATTCTCAGAATTTGGCCTTATTTTTAATCTATAATTCATTTAATTGATGACTATTTTGGAAACTAAATATGTTTCAAACTCATTAGTTCAACGGGCCCTTTGGTGCAATTAATTCATGGTAATATAGGCCATTATGGAAGGTAATCAATTATTATACCAGTTTCCACAACTTCATCTTTTTCCATACATAGACCCTTCAATTTAGGTTTGAAACTACGTTTTCAAATTTGAATTTGAATGTGGCTCATAATATCTTTAATTATCTCAATAATCATAACACGCAATATTTATTTTCCTGGTTCTATTTATATTATATCTCTTCATCTATCCCCCACAAATTTGCAGACATTGAGAAACTTTTAGCATTCCATGGGGATCGTTCTAAAACTAAATTTCATGTATTGTTTTCAATTAGTTGTATTGTTTGTTTTACTATTCTTTTATAGTTCAGTTTATACAATTATTGAGTTACTAATTTTTATCCCAGTTCTTTTTCCATACATATGTTTCCTTCTTATTGGTGATAATATTTCTTATATAGCCTTTTCAGTTACATATTTTTTCTTTTATTTGCAGTAGCAAGAGTTGAGACGACAACGAAGAAGCCTGGGCACGTGTCAAGGGTCTGCTGTTTGGAGATGTGAACGTAAGACGTATGGGATAAATACACAAATTTGTTTGTGTGTATTTTGGTTCAACCATCTTTATATTGTTTAGCAAATTTTAGATCATAAAGCTAGGTTTCACACACAAATATATATATAATTTCTTTTATTGTAAAGTTTAACTAAAGAGTGAGAAAAGTAACCAATATAATGTTTTACGTTTCACAAGGCTGATTATTACCATAGAAAGGAAAATTTTGCTTAGTTTGTTTTCTTGAATGAGCATATGGATCAAATGATTAGTGCTTATCGGTCTTAAGTACTTCTCAAAAATAATCACCGTTCTTCAGATTTTTTTAGGAATAAGATAAAAGGCATGAACATCTCAAAGCAATATGTTTTTATTGAATTTCAACATTATTAATTTTTCATTTAATGGAATGTCAGTTTAGTAGTGCTAAAATGTTTTTAATAGAAAACAAGTTGTTTAAATTAAAGCCACAAGTGCATTCTTAGAAAAAGTTATGTAAGCAAGGATTTTAAGATTTTGAACTTCGAGATGTCTAAAAGATTCAGCTAATTTTAAACATGTCACTTTCAATATTTAACGCGTTTCTATAAATATTCCTTGGTATTAGCCATGTGATTAATGCATGTTTATATTATTAAGAAGATTTTACATTATTAGATGTAACAATCATAACTCATTATTTATATTCGTTTCAACTCTCCATGATCAGGAAAATATTCTTCCTTGGTCGTTGATCTCCGCTCCATCATGCATATTTGTAGGCAAGACTCTGTCTCTCCATGTATCTTTTCAATTTTGTGTTCAATTTTTTTTTTTCTATTATATTGTTGGTTGTTGCATCCCTAAGCACTCATATGATTTGTCATGTAATTATTAAATTTAATGTTTATGAGGTTTACATTGATACAATTGTTACCCAATTGCTCTTTTTTGATTTTGTTGATGTGAGTACTGTACAAAAATACCAATAGCATGTGGCTTAACTCTAAGCAAAGTTCCATAAACCTAACTATTTAAATTTTGTCTTCTTTTTTTTTTTTTGCGGACATGAATCCTTGTGTTTTAATCTATCTTTTTTCATATATTTCAACATTGTAATGTATTACCTGTAAGATGATATGAGAAATATAAATTATATTTGGAAAAATATTGAATGGCATATCTAACACTATTTTAAATACAATGAGATGTACTCATATTATTTCCATTATTTCATATTATCACAATTTGTTATAGTATTAATTTTCACAATTTGGCATATCTAACACAATTTTTTAAGTTATTGGTGGATTTACCTAATTTTCCTTTCATTCTTTTCTATAAATTATGTTTATATTTCCATAATTTTGTTTGAATTTCACATTTTGTTTTACATGTTTATATGTATCTCATATATATCTCATGTTATGCCCAATCACCAAAACATTCACGTATCTATTAATTCATATATCTTGAAAAAATTTGTTCCTCTTTCATCTCTCTTCTAAGTATTTTCCCTCTTTTATAAATAATATTCAGATTTATTGGTAGATTTCCCCACTTTTACTTTAATTCTTTGTATAAATTTCTGTTTATATTTTTAATCAGTTTATTGTTGAAAAATGTTCATTGCTTTTTAATAGTCCCTTTGTTTGATTCTACAAGTCAAATTTTAGTCGAGTTTTTTTTTTAGTTTCTGTAGCATAGTAGTTATATATCATCAGTATTTTCTTTTTATAGGAATGTTGGGCTTCTTTGTTTGTATTTTTTTATATACACTCCATAACGTTATTATGGATTAAAATCTCTTCCTTTCTATCTTCACTGAACCAAAAGTATGATCTTTTTTGCTAAAGGTAAATTCTTTTAAGTTATATATTTTATGTAGGATTTCTACTTTGTGACATTGTAAGTTTGATCACATTGATAATCACCTCATTAATTAATTTTTTCAAATAACTTGAAAAGTTCTTATAATTTTTTTTCCGGGGCGATTTTCAATTGACTACAAGTATATCTCACTCCATAACATTAGCATTTTATAATTACTGTTTCTTATTGCGTAACATTGGTACATGTAATAATATCGAGACATGTTTAAAGATGATAAATTTCTATATGTCAAATTTAAGTATTTCATGGCTTTGAAAGTTAATCTTGCATTTTTTTTTTACTACAATAACAAAATTTGATTGTGAAAGTTTGATTTTTTTTTTAGTCCTATTTCAAATTTATTCTTTTGCTTATTCAACATTTTAAGAATAATTATATTATATCAAATTTTATTAGAGATTATTTTCAGTGTTTGGATCCACTTCTCAAGTAATCAGTTCATTTGCGAGATTGACATTTCAAAATGAGCATTTCAACACAAGTGCTTCTAGAAATGTAAAGTATTTGGTGAAAAATGTAGTTCTGGAATTACAAATGTGGGACCGTAGAGGTGGAAATTCGAACACTTGACGTCCTACGTAAGAGTAAGAAATCGATGCTGATTAACTAGATGGTTATTGGCATAGTCCAAAATTCATTTATATGCATTTTAAAAATCGCATCCCTACTACATGACCTTTTCCAACAAGACTCATACTTCACGATCAAATTTGTCCCTACATTGAGAAAGGGTGAAAGTTATTACATTAAAAGTCCAATGTCAATATCCCCTGGATGATTAACAATACCCCAATTACAATGGAAATGATCTTTCCAGTTTATCTAAACAATAGTTTTTTTTAGTAATTATCTAAATAATAGTTAGTTAGCAGCGGTTATACCTCAAAGTTTATATTATGCAAATCGTTCAATGATTTGATAGAAAAATAAATTAGAAGATAATCCAAGCAAGTCATGTATATATAAACAAGTACTATCATTTTTTGTAAAATCAAATCCTTTAATACTTTTTTGTGCGTAGCACGAGGGTTATGCTAGTTTATATAATTAAAAAGCACCAAATGTTGGACTGACCTTTTTTTGGTATGACATAACTACCTCTCTCATCCTAATTATCACATACATGGGTTCATTCCATGCTTTATTCAAACACCAACCCACGTTTCTCTCTCTTATTTTTGTACAAAATTTTCTTTATTTCTCTATTTTATTTTTTCATTTTATCTTTTTCTTAAACTAATTTCTAACAACTTACAATAATTGACATCCATTATGAAAAAAAATTACGTTTACATAATTTCAAGTAACATATACGAAATTGAAAAATCTCTTTATCATAAAATAGTAGTTAAATAAATATTTTTATTTAATATTAAAATATTTTGGCACACGCATCGAATGTGGCAAGACAACTAGTAATATAACTCATAACGGGGAGTAGAAATAGATGAGGTAGGGGGAACCAAGCAACAAAGGCAATTATGGCTCGATTGAGCCTATCTTTACAATCGAATTAGGGGTCCAGTGCGCCTCTAGATATTTTCCTCCATTTTGGCCAGAGTCCATATCTTCCTACTTCTTGGCCTCTATACCAATAAAATATCTAGCAGTCCATAAAGGGCCAGAGTTCTTGTTCAGAATATCTACAGCCAGTGAAGAATCATTTTATATTAATTATTATTATTATTATTTGGCATGAAAATGCATTCATTTCTTGGGCTTAGACATTTGACGTAACAGTAGGATAAAAAGACATTCGTAGACTCTCTTCTTCTCTTTTCTTTTTCATTTATGTTTGAGATTGTGACGTCTGTGTTCCATGGTGGAGTGCGGGGAGCCAGTGGTGTTATATCAAGAAAGTGCATAACTAATAAACTGTAGGAGAGATCTTTTCACATACCAGATCTGCGAGAATATAGCGCAGGCAAGCCCATAAAGTTGCAAAAAATATGAGCTATCAGTGGAGCAGTTAGATGCCCTACAATTAACAAATGTTTTAATGTATTAATACATGCAAAATAAAAGAGTGAAAGATGGAAAAATCCTGCATTCTGTGTTGTTTTATTATTAGAATGATTACCCACCAGTACGAACAAGAAGAAAAGACGCGTACGCCCCAAAGATGACAGTGTATCCTAGCTGGAAGCCTGAAGAACAAAAGAAATATCCATTGATGTTTACATAACTAAAAGGTATTCATATTCATGTTGAGGTATAACAATTAGAATTGTCTTAATTTCTTTTCATAATACTATACATCTAGTGTTGAATATTCACCCACTGTAAGCAAGATTGCAAGTAAATCTAGAAACCAATGTAAAAGCTCTTCTCATGTTTTCATATACTATACATCCAATCAAAGAGAGGAAATATACCTACAACTGTACAAGCTCTCAGCAAGCTGAAGTTTTGTTGGGTAGACAACTCGAATAAGTGGTTCAAATGAGCTGCAATCAAACAAATGAAGTGTTTTTATCTGATTAAGCTTAACCAACAAATAGCAATATTTGGGGCCTCTGCACGTGAATAACAAGGCTCACAAACCCAGGCATCGAGTAAGAGCCTGAACCTCCAATAAGGTGAAGAATAATACAAAATTTAAGATTACACTACCGTCTACCAGCATGCTCTATGATGGTAAAGATATAGCATCTGCATTGTGATTATGGTATCTTCAATTCTATCTTGGTAAAGATATGGGTTCATAAAACACTGATACTTATACTTACCTAAACTAAAAAAGATGGGACAGAGAAATATGACAGTATAGGTACTAAATCCACCACACAACAGCAAGGGAATCATACAAGCTCTGAATACCAACTCTTCCGTTAGCGGTGCCTGTTCAAGATGAAGAAGCCCAATTTAGATACTTCCGAAACATCTAACTCTGACATATAACCAGAATCAAGAAAATGTCCCTAAAAGATGAAAGTCAAGAGATATACGCGACGTGTTACAGTTCAGTATGTTCATTGATGGCTAAATTCATGAATAAGCTCAACAAGTGGGTATCATGATGCATAGACAAGAGTTGATGGAAAATTCTGCATTATTCAGAATAAGGGGAAACAAGATACTAACCACAAAATAATTACGCCAGTATGACACATTTGAAGTTATTGAAACTACCAAATCAATGAACTTTAGGAAAGCGCTCCTTATACAGACATTCGATAAATTTTCACCACTATTGAAGTGTTCATTGCTTGCTCGGGACATTGACAAAATCTTCAGGACAAAGGATCCAGTGTACATGAGGGAAGTCAGAGAAAGAGGAAAGACCAAAGCTTGCCACTGTTAATACAGAAAATTGCATTGAGCAATCAGTCACCCTTTTCAATCTGCAAGTCATAAAAGAATATAAATAGACAATAACTACTTCCAAATATATTGGCATGTGTTAATATCAAAAACAGTTTTCGGATAGAATACTCACACTGTGATCTAGTCTGATGCCATAAACACCAATTACATTTGACGCATTCCACCTTATCTGGTACAAAATCAAAAAGGAAATAAGACAAACGTAAGAAGTTCAGCACTATATTTTCAAAAAAACTTTGAGCATATTGAGCACTATGATAGCCGTTGTTTAGCTGTGTTAAAGACATCACTAAAGATAATTGATTACTCGGAAATAGCCACTTGACTAAAATCATCATTCCCTTAGTTACAAGTTTTGACTCTTCTACGTCAATTTTGAATACACACATAAATACCAAGTTCCCAACCCCAAAACCGCAAAATAAATAAATTAACAAACCAAACAAAAAACTTTAACGAAAGAGACACTAATTTTGTATTAGGCCACCTATCCTACAACGCCAAATCCTACCCCTTGAATAGTTTTCAGAACGAATACTCACAAGACCTTTTTCATTTACGGATTAAGGTTCTGCACCAGTGATTTGTATTCTCATATTTAGGGACTAATGAGAAGCTTCCCTGTGTGTTCTTATGTGACTCCAGGAACACAGACAATTTGCTTCCACAAACTATATCCAAAGGTAAGAACATCTATCCTGCATTCAAATTTCAAACTTAAAAATTCTACACATACTACAGATTTTCCTTCATTTTAAGCGTCAACGTAGCTTAAAAATTGCAGCTGCAGATCTATAATCGACTAGTCACTAGTTTAAGTTCGAAATTCAGTAAACTGCTTCTTGAAACTACAACAATTGAAATCTCTTTCTCCAAATTTCTAGTAATCTAATTTCCGTAGTTCCAACTCGGTATCCGTCGCACACTGATGCAATCAAAACTCTACATTGAACCGTGAAATTGCCAAAATAGAAAGATAAAACAAAGCATTAAAAGATAAATTTTGATCTCAGACACTAACTCAAAGCTAAACCTAGCAAAAGGCGGAAGCTTAAAAGCAAATCGAAATATGTAGCAAAATGTTCGATATACAGAAGAACTTACTTGGAGGATGAAGGCGCAGACGACGAGAGAGACAATGGAGGATACGGCGGCGCATATGAACCGTCGGATCATGAATGATTTAAAAGAGTTCGGCGGTGGTAATCGAAGAATCAGCGTCGGAAAATAGAGGATCGCAACGTAAAACACTGCCATGGCAGTGCAGGCAGCGGCCGCCGCCAGCTTCGTAAGGCCAGCGCCACCGTCTTGTTGCTCCATTGGCGTCGGATTTCTGTCCTCAGACGGATACATACATAAGACTGTATCTATAGGTTCATCATCTGACGCAAACTGTTACGGCGAGTTGACTTGGAGAGGGAGACTTGGTATCACTTATTGGGCCAAACTCCTTCGTATTGGGTTAGTTTGATTGAGTTTTCTAATTGGACTGAGCCCAATAAGAAAATAGTGTTCATAAAATATGGTTCAACCCAAATTTATCGGACTAAATTTGTCGGGTACCCTTTAAAATAAATAATTTAGTTTTAGCGATTTTCCTCTCCACATAAACCTGGAGAAGAAAAAAGAGACAAAAATATCTAGGGAAAAGGACAGAATGTGTAAAAGGAAGTGAGACAATAACGCGTCATGTCTATCAAGGAATGTTTTGGTTTTGAAATGGATTGGGAGAATAGTCCATGAGGCTCTTACTACATGGGCCAATTCGTTTACTCACTCTTTCACCTTTATTACATGGGTCAAATCGCCCAAGTACTTTACTTGATTTTTGATTTAGAGGTAAAGTCTTTGGTTTTTCACTTAAATATCACGAGTTTGAATCTCACTTAAGATGTAGAGTTTGTCATTTTTTGAGTGCATTATGAATGGGTGGTGACCAACACATAATGCTTGACCTGTGAGAATTAGGATATTTTTTCCCCTAATGATTGTGCTAATCAAGTTGGGTTATACTTATATGTTCTAGAAGAAACATTTCCTTGTGATCGAGGAAAGGAATCGTGTTGTGCAGGTGTTGAGGGCCCCTACTTGATAGATCCAAAGAGAGTCGAGGTTCGGAGGCTGCTGCCCGCGTGAGCGCCAAACAATGGAGCGTGGTTGAATGTAATGATCCTAGTTGCAAGTCTATTGGGACTTAGGTTTGACATTGGAATTACAGGGTTTTATTCTAATCTAGAGTTTATATGGATTTAGACTGTTATAATCCTAGTGGGAAGTCTATAGGGACTTGGATCCCGTAATGGAATTATGAGGTTTTAATATAGGGTTTATATGTCATTAGATTTTCTCACTTCAATAACTAGCTCGATGTTCATATCATGAAATCTCCATTAGAAGCACAGGCATAATTTAGCACATATAATAAGTGCAATTCTATTATTGCTATAATAACTAGTTCGGTTTTAGATATGTTTCCTTCTGTTATGACTTTCCCCATAATTGTTAATTCTATAAATCTTGCAATAAGTTGAGGTAGTTAGCTCTACTTCAATTGACTTTTTAGGTTCCCAAAAGGTGTAACACAATATTTATTAGTTGAATTAATGCCACAATTTCCTCTACAGATGCAACAATCCACAAATATCAACATAAAATAACCAGCACATATATGCGGCCATAACCAATATTGATCAGAATATATAGAAGAGAACCCTGTGCGGGGGCAGGCCAATTTAAGCCTATTAAATATTAATTTGTGGTAAAGGTTTGGTTACCCCGCCCGAACGATGACCTCTGCAAATCGGAGAGGTCTTAGTAACAATTATTTACTTTATTAATCAAAACTCATATCGCATTTGTATGATACTGGTACGCACGTATAATTGAAAAATGATTTTGTTTCTCGTATGGAACATGAACTTAACGAATAATACCCATATGTGTGAGTTGAGTTGAGTTGAGTTGAGTAGTACACGTATTTTAGATATCACGTATTAAACTTGATAAATAATACTTCAATTTTTGCCAAAAAAGCTTATTATTTTTTATTTAAAAATTTAACATTTTAACAAACTTTTATAAATAGTAATTGAGTAATATACAATTTCAAATTAAGAACATTAAAAATTCATCAAAATATTAATTACTGTCAATTAATAATTCATATAAAACATTATTTTTATAAATTGAAAGCTAGTACAAACAATATATCTTACATAATTATACAAATTTTTTCCGTCCGTATTTGACTAACTAGACAATTAATTACATACTTGGTTAAGATCCATAATGTCTGGATTTTATGTAATAATAATTAAAAAATAAATAAACTACCCATGTCTAGATTGGGTAAGATTAGTTTGGCAGAGCTGCCAAAGTTTGAAAATGCATTGAAAAATCCAGTTAGATATATATAAATTGTTAGCTAAGATTTGTTGAAAAATATCCTAACTTAATTTCCACCTTCCACCAACCCCACAACTCTCCACCTCATACAAATAAATTAACCAGCTTATATCTACATATAAATACACACACATACATATATAATCTCACAAGATATATATAATATATCTATCCCTTTAATCTTGCAGCATGTCTTTCACCGCAGACTCTAGTGAACAAGAACTTGAAGTAGAAAGGCAAATCCAATCACATGTTGTGATGATCAAAGTAGAAGAAGATGAAGATCATGAAGAAGAAGAAGATGGAGATTTATTCGAGATAAATCTGGAAATAGTAAATAAAATCCCTCCACTACAATGTTATTGGGAGAGCTATTATACGGCGCCCACAAGCAACACACTGCTTGCAAACTGCTTGTTACCAATCGCCGACGTCTCCAGCGCCGTTCCGATGGTGATGACACCATGTGATGCCTTATTACCGTGGTCCTCACCCACACCTGATCACCCCGCCTCCATGTTGTTGTACAAGGAAATGAAAGTTTGACTATGTTATTAAATCACTTGAAATTGATCATTGTGCTATTTATACCTTATTTAATTAATCCATCGAGAAGATCATATTTTAATTTTTCAGATTTGAAATTTTGTTTTGTTTGAGTAAAGTGGCCTTTCATGAATTATATTTACATGATCAATTATAATATATCTTACATAAAAATGGTGTATTATTCTCAATTAATTAATTCCATGTTTTTTTTTTTGAACAAGATAAGATTATATTAAAACTCCAAAACTTTACATCAACACCAGGCGTACCTGGGCTTCCACACAATCAAACTTGCATTGTACAGTAGGCCATATGCTATCCACAAGACTATTAACTGACTTAACTCTTATCTTAAACACTCTCCTATTACGTGAAAAAAAGGGCTCTCTTTTTACAACACAAAACTGTTTTGCCTCTACTAATACTTATCACCCATTTCACTATTTTGTCCCATTCTACAAATCTGCACTTCAACTTCAGTTTCTGCCAACATAGAGCAACAACCTCCTGGACATACTCACATTTGAAAAAGAGCAAGTCCCTGCATTCAACATCTTTCCCACACAGTACACAATTATGCTCTATCAAATCCATCCATTCACTTAATCTGTCCCTCGTCTTTAGTCTATTTGACAGAGTTAGCCGAACTACAAATCTATGTCGTGCCACTGGGCCTTTCCCCCATAACAATTTGTACCAACTCATCTCCTCTCTGTGCTCCATAACATGCGAATACGCACTACCAATCGAGAAAATACCCGTCTTCCATTTGTTTTGCATACCATCAACTGCCTCCAAAAATAAGTCCCCGATATGCAACAGCTTCTTCCAATACCAAGAGTTCGCACTTTTGACCTCCATTGTCCACACACTTCCTATTTTAATGTAGTACGAGTACAACCATTTTATCCACATAGAATCTGTCTTTTTGGCAATACTCCATATAATCTTGAAGATTGCTGTCACATTCCACTTTGCCAAGGGCATGATACCCATACCTCCCCCCTTCTTTGGAAGACATACATCTTTTCAACTAACTGCAACATAATACCTATTGGTCACCTTACCATTCCATATGTAGGCTCTGCACATTCTATCTATCTCCTGAACCATAGCAATTGGAAGGGAAAAAATCTGGCTCCAGTACATCTGGACTCGAAAAAGCATTGATTTGACCAGCATCACTTGCCCTATATATGAAAGGTATCTTGCTGTCCAAGAAGTGATTCTTCTCATAATCTTCTCAATAAGGCCCTAAAAATTATATATAGTAAGCCTAGCAGATACTAGGTGAACCCCTAGGTATCTCATAGGCATATATCTTTCAACAAAACCAGTATTCTCCAAACATTTCTGCTTCATATTCTCACTCATTCCTCCACAGATAATTTGGCTCTTCTCAAGGTTTTCCCTTAACCCTGTAACATCTGAGAAGTGATCAAAACACTGCATTATATTTTGGATGGATGACTCATCACCTTTGCAAAACATCATCAAATCATCTGCAAAGCAAAGGTTGATGAGTCACACTTGACTACATTTTGGGTGGTATTTAAAAGTAGGATTCTTGATCTTAAAACTTCTTGAGAGATAATCCATAACAATTACAAATAGGTATGGAGACATTGGATCCCCCTGCCGTAGTACTCTTTTTCACTAGAAAACCATATGCAAACAAAATTTTCTCTAGAAAAGCCCAAGTCACAGGCTTTCCTGATGTCCACTTTCATGACCACCCTAGGGGAGATGTGTTTCTTACTGTAGCCTTTCACCAGTTCATGACAAAGTAACACATTCTCCATAATTGATCTCCCTCTTATGAATGCCCCTTGGGCTTGGTCTACAAGTAGAGGCAGCACCATTTGTAGTTTATTACATATCAATTTTGAGATCACTTTGTAAATGACATCACAGCATGCTATGGCCCTGTAATCACTAACCAAAGTAGGGTTGTTGCATTTAGGGACAAGGTGTATAAGAGTGTGGTTTATTTGTGCCAACATCCACCTCTTTGATATACAATCCTTCACTGCTTGTGTCACTCCCTCACCAAGTATGGGCCAAGAAATTTTAAAGAAACATGAATTAAAACCATCAATACCTGGACTTTTGTCCTCTGGAATGGAAAACACAGCTGTTTTCACCTCAGGCCACAATATTTTGATTTAATTCAGGACATTCTCCAGAAGAAGTACCCAACATATCTTCATAGAATCGCAGTACTTCTTCCTACACCGTATGTGGATCTGTTAATAACTCACCAACACTATTCTTTACACCACTAATCTGGCCCTTAACTTTCCTTTCTTTTACCCTGGCAAAAAAATATTTGGTACATTCCTCCCCTTGTTGAAGAAACTGAACTTTTGCTCTCTGCTTCATAAAGTGTCTCCATCCTCATCAAAGATTTTAATACAGTGTACTAAGCCCTCTCTTCTTTTATCAGGTTATTGTCAAATTGAGCAGTGTGCAATAAATTCCTTGCCTCAATCAACTCTTTTTTGGCTTGTTGTACTCTATCAGATATATTGGAATACATCCCCTTGTGTAAACTCTTAAGCCGATTCTTTATTGCTTTTAACTTCTGAACCACCATGTACATTTTATAACCCTCAATATAAATCCTCCACTTCCATAAACCACAGTGTGAAAGTCTGGATGGTATTTCCATCCATTCAGGAATTTAAAATATGGATTGCCAAATTTCTTCTCTTGAATTGATAAGATCATAGGACAATGATCTAATATCTCCTTGTCTTTGAATTCTACCGTACAATCAGCCATTTTAAACTTCCACTCTTCATTTGCCACAATTCGATCCAATTTGTAATATGTTATATATGAGGCCTCCTGATGATTACACCATGTTAAAAACTCTCTAGTACATGGAATATCTACTAGACCCAGTTTATCATAGCAGTTCTTCATAGCTTCATTTCCACTATAAAAACAACCAACACTCTGTTTTTTCTCATTATAAAGCAAAATGGCACTCCAATCTCCCATCAATAGCCATGACTCTTGATAATTTATCCTACACAAATACCTCCACAAACTAGTTCTACCTGATTCCTCATTATTAGCATAAACCACGGTTAGCATAAAACTAATTTTTCCAATCACCATTTTACATGAGAGTAGTTGGTCAGTTACCTTGTAGACAGTAGCTTTCACCTTTAATTTTTCCAAGATAGCCAGATTCTACCAGTAGTAGTCTTGGCATAGTTATTTATTGTATCCCAATCTTCTCCCAGACTTTTAACAAATTTACCATAATTGTTTGGTTTAACTCTAGTCTCGACAATCCCCAACACATCTAGATTATTGACCTTAATCAGTTGCCTAGCAGCCCCCTGTTTATCAACTATATTAAAGCCCCATATATTCCACGCACCGATGTTCATATATCAAGAGGTATAAATCTTGGTTCACTTATCCCTTCCCCCACATGGCTTGACTCAAAACTTGATACAAATTTGTTAAAGCATGTTGCACTTGTATATTGTCAACTTTAGCTAGCCAAATGTGACCCTTCTTTTAAAACATGTTGCATTTGTGTCTGTGGCTCTGTTATTACTTGTTTCTGTTTTTGCTTGCATTCTCTGTATCCATTACCACACTATCTCCCTGTGCAGCTGGGCCTGGTTCCTTCCTTACCCACTGTTGCTGAACAGGTTTAGGCAGATTGCTTCCTTATACCCTCAGCTTTAACATTTCCTACAGACCATAGGAATCCATTCATATCTCACCTTTTGAGTAAAAACTGTGCCATCTATTCCATTCCGTATATTAATTTCCATTGGCAAAGGTTTCCCAATCTCCACAGTCACTAAGACCCGGGCAAAGTCCAACTTGAGTTTTTTGGTTGTCATTTGGTCAGTATACAATGGCTCCTCTATCTTACTCACAATCTTACTCAAGTTGGTAGCGCCCCCCCCCCCCCCCCATCCGCAAAGGTAATTTTGGCAATTGTATCCAGATTGTTACCTTCTAAATCTCCTCCTTTGTATTCACACCTTCCTCCCATATGCAAAGGATTGGAGGCTTTGAGTAGAAAAATTGAATTCCCCTATCCAAAGTTGCTTGCATATCCTTTGCCGTCTCAAAACGAAGCACGAAATAGCCATCCTCATGCTTGACAACCAGAGGCATTTCCAAGCCTCTCCATCTCATGCGTAAGAAATTCACCATCACGTTTGTAGGTACAGAAAAATTATATTAAAGTCAAAACCTACTGAAATTTCTAATTCGAGTTATAATTATATTAGTCATAAACTAAACTATACATTACCTATGAATATATATTGTCTATAAAGCGTATGTTAAAGAATATTTATTGTTTGTTTAGGTCAAAAGATTTATTCAATGAGTCGGTGGTACAGAAAAATGATACATTAGATTTGTGAATAACATCCAACAAAAACACACATAGGAATATATAAAAAAAAATTGAAAAAAATTAGTATCTAATTACGTTGATCCAAGTGTGTGTAAAGGAGATTCACATTAAATACATTATCATTTTCCACGGGTATGCTACTGGGTATGAAAAACTCATCATCTGAATCAAGATGATCGTGTGTATGATCTCCTACACATTTGAAAAACATATGTAAACTCTTGTTGTTTTTTTTACTTTAAAAATAAAATACTAAAGGCTTACGTTGTAGAACATTACAATTCATTAATGGATCGACGTGCACTTCTTCAATTCTACTTGTACTACCATGATGATAGGTTGATGAACCTCGTATAGCGAAAGGATTGCAGTTGACAGGGGCAAGATGAGGTGTTTCTGCAAAAGTGTTTTATTTGACATCCAAGTTCACACAAAACTTTATATGTTGTACAATATGATACTAAAAAAATCTATAACTGTTTGAAGTAATATATCATGTAGTGTAGTATGTAAGCCACTCGAAAGTTCAACATGGACTGGATGCAATACACTCGCCGGATCTTTTGTGTCATAATCTAAACAACGGGTAAATTAATTAGTTTTTGAAAAGTAAGATTAAAATTATGTTTGAAATATTATTGTAAAGTTAGATAGTTTATTACCATGCATAATAGGAACCGAATAGAGGGCTGACAGTGTCTGTTGCTCATGTCCATTCCCTAAGCATGAGTATGTTGTAAAATCATTTTGCATTTAGAATTATTCTGATATTACCCAAAATCACAAATACATATAAATTCACAAATAATATTTACCGTTAAACTAATATATTAATTTTTTTGAATTAAATTGTAAATTAAAATTCCCATTAAATATTTATCCAAAATATATGTTAGAACTATATTTACGTAATCAACTATTAAGGAACAACTAATAATAAATGTGTAATAATTATAAGTGAACGTTATTATTGCACTTTTGATATTTAAATAAGAAGGGTACTGATTGCATTTTAAAATAAATAAACACAATTACGAAATTGAGCTATTTTACCATTTCTGATAGGGGCAGGTGTGACTATGCCATTGTAGATGGATTTCCACCCTCATCGTTTCTAACCTCTTCTCCTAGCATAAAAAAATATTTATTAAAGAAGCACTATTTAGTTTAATTAAAATTACCAAAATCCCAAAAAAAGATTGATATACTAGAAAAGGTAACAATAAATTAATTTTTTTCATTTTCAAACGCCCATTCTACAAAAATATTATTATTAAGGTCATTAAGAGTTGTCATACCGTCTTCTTCATCAAGGGGTTGATTTAAGGCAGTTATTGTAGTTCGACGCCAACACCCTCTACATTTGTTGTACGGGAGGATGATCCTCGATTAGTTGTTGTCCTCGAGGAACACGTTGATGATCTCCGTGTGTTTCGCCTCCCGCGTGGTAATGGCCTATAGATAGGTGATTGTTCACCCACATTCAAAGAATCGCTATGTAATTCAGATAAACGGTGGTACTCCCTATCCATGCATGCCAAGGTTTCGGCAAACAAATGACCATTAACCCCTCTATTGCGCTTAACATATAATTTTCTCCTACGGTTTAGTCTTGCGAGCTTAGAGCGAGCTTGATTGTCATCCATATTTAGTCCTACAAAAATAAAAATAAATGCATCGAACACAAAGGATATACATCTATATTGTTAAACCCATTTATATTACCGTGCATAGAGAACCGAAACATGCCACTGAAAGACTATACTAAGACAAAAATGGGTCGTCAAAATCAATTGAAATTTAATTTTTTTTGACAGATTAATAGTTAAATATAAATTGAAGTATTCAATTGTTGTATTAGTTTTTATTCTGATATTATATTTCCAATTTCATTGATTTTGTTTGACATTGTGTGAATTGCATACATGAAAAAAATGTTACCAATTTCATTTATCAAATTAGCAGGAACATGGAATATGATTTGGGAATTGTATGATGAATATTGAACTCCAAAATAAACTACAACCCACCTTTGCAATGGAATAAACTTAATTTATCTAATTGCAAATAATAAAAGAAAAAAAGATTAATGGCAATGAATGATGTAGATAAAACAAATAAAAGAGTTAAGTAGACAATGCAAATTACCTTTGACAAAAATCTCGACTACTATTTAAAATATAAAATAAAATCGAGTCACTTTAGCAATTAAATCTGCTTTAACTCACAGCTAATAACAAAACAAAGAATATCAATGACCCAAATATGAATGCAGGAGTCAATTAAAAAATCAAGAAATTGGTTACCTAGTTACATGCATCAAGGGATTTTCGTATTGAAGGAATATGATCTAAAGAAAACAAATCTGATTACCACTGAAAGACTCTACTAAGACAAAGATGGATCGTCAAACTCAATTGAAATTTAATTTTTTTGACAGATTAATAGTTAAATATAAATTGAATTATTCAATTGTTGTATTAGATTTTATTCTAATATTATATTTTCAATATTTTTACGTTTTTTTTTCTAATCCGCTCTTGGCTTGGCCACACTCAAGTGTATTAGACTAAATGAGTGACCAATCAATGGCGAGTGTAATATACTCTCCTTATGAAATACACTTGGTGTGACAGAGCCGGGAGCAGGCAAGAATTAAATTAATTTAAGAAAAAATAGTGTGATTGCGTGTCTCTTTTTTGTTGTTTGGTAAGAGAAATGGAAAACTAACTAAAGAATTACTATGCACAATTACAAAGCTGATAAATATGTTGATATCAATTTTACTAATGCATCTATGGAAAAAATAAGCAACAATAATTTTTATTGGTTATTGTACACCCATGCAAAATGCGTACGAAATAATTTTTTTAATAGTTTTAGTATTTACACATTTGTAGTTGCATGTTAATTTAGGATAAGGTAGGTATTGTAATTATATCATAATTACAGAAGAAGTTGATTAAGGAATGGAGCAAGCAAGAATAAAATTAATTTATGAAAAAAGTTTGAGTACATGTCCCGTTTTTGTTCTTTGGTATGAGAAATGAAAAAGTAACTATATAAGTACTATACACATATACAAATTAGATAGATATGTGGATATCAATTTGATTAATGAACAATTAATTGTACAAAATTAGATAGAATATGTGAATATCAATTTGATTAAGGAACAAATATATTGTAGTACAACCAAATGGACCAACTTTGTGAAATATTAGACAATATAATCATTCTTCATGAAGTTAATCCTGTCAAATGTGGATAAAAAATAATGATTAAATATATAAATCAAATCAAGAAAATTTTCACTTTATGTATTTTTCTTGTTCTATATTTGATGCCTATCACTTTGAGTTAATTATCAAGAACATTCATAAAACAAAATTCATATTCTATTCGACCCCTTTCTCTATCAATTTTCTTGTCATTGTTCGATAGAGAGCAGACTCATTGAAGCAAACCTTGATGGCTGTTTCTTGTTAGGAAAACTATACCAAATTCCTTTCATTTAGAAGTAAAAAATTGAATTTGTTGGTTGTACTTTCACAATACTATACAAACTACAATAGTGCTGAAAAATCTTGAATCTTGAACATGCTCAATTGAATCCATCATTTCCTTTCATTGTTCTGGTCACTTTCAGATTATAAACAATGATCTTCATCGACAAAAGAAAAGCAAGAGGTTTAATTTAGGATAAAATGGAATTTAATGGATTAGAGGTGTGATAAGGAAAGAAATTAAATTGGAGAATTTTTAGGAATAAAATAGCAGTATAGAAAGATAACATAAATAAATAATAATACTTGGATGATGAGTTGGAAAATGACTAGGATAGCCACGTAGGAAGTGAGAAATAGGTGACTCAAAATGGGTGGTATATAGCATCACTCTTAATCAAATCACACAATCTAAATGCAGATTTTCGGGGGGAAATAATGAAAAGCAAAACTCAACGTTAGTAGCAACAAAGATTCGTTGGATTCATCCGCATTAATGGTAGGAGATGGAAATCCTGAAAATTCAACCTAAGCGTTGTGTGAATTCTGCATGAGGTAGATGTGACTTTTCTTATCCGATGAAGAAGACTGTATTTAAGATTGGGAAGAGTTGGAATGTGGGAGGTTGTTTCTAATCTCCACGTAAATTTAGGTCAAAATTTTAATTAAAGTTTTAAATTTAATCTCCGCATTGAGAAACGCAGTCTTAACATCCATCTGATGTAGCTCAAGATCCAAATGTGCCATTAATGCTATTATTATCCTGAAAGAGTCTTTCGATGAAACCGGAGAGAATATCTCTTTGTAATCGATGTCTTCTTTCTGTGTAAAGCTCTTAGCAACAAGACGTGCTTTGTACCTTTCCACATTGCCTTTCGAATCCCTTTTGGTCTTAAATATCCATTTGCAACCAATAGGTTTCGCACCTTCCGGCAATGGAACCAGGTTCCACACATCATTGTCCATCATGGACTTTATCTCTTTATTCATGGCATCGATCCACTTTTGAGAGTTAGTACTTTCCATTGCTTAACAGGAGTTGATTTGATCATCTTCCATCACTCCAATATCAAAATCATGTTCTTGAAGAAACACAATATAATCATCCGAAATTGTGCTTCTTCTCTCTCTAGTGGATTTTCTTAATGACATTGATTCTTGAGGTTGTAGAGTTTTTTCTTCTAGAACGACCTGAAGAGGGAGTTGATTGATATTGTCTTGATCCGAAATTGCTTCTTGAATAATGTCACGTATGGAAGCCTGATCCTGATCATTTTCAATAGCAACTTGAGGAATATCAACATATTCTTCCTCAAATACAAAATCATTAGTCCTTTCACCCCCCGCAAACTCAACATCCTAAAAAAATTGGGCATTACCCGTCTCGAAAATAGACCTGGTAGTGGGATCATAAAACTTGAAACCCCTGGATCTCTCAGATTATCCAATAAAGTAACAACTGACAGTTCTGGAGTCCAGTTTCTTTTCATTTGGCCTGTAGAGCCTTACCTCAGCTGGACATCCCCAAATGTGTAAGTGCTTTAAACTAGGCTTCTTGCCTCTCCAAAGCTCATAAGGGGTCTTTGCAGTTGCCTTAGTTGGCACTCTATTGAATATATACACTGTGGTCTTTAGAGCTTTTCCCCAGAGTGATTGAGGTAAAGTAGAATGACTAATCATACTCCGCAGTTTAGTCTCTCAGCAACACCATTCATGGTCGGAGACCTTGGCATAGTGTACTTTGGAACGATAACGCATTCCTATAGGAATTTTGCAAATGGACCTGGACGTTGTTCACCTGAACCTTCATATCTACCATAGTATTCACCACCACGGTCAGATCTAACGCTTTTGATTCTTTTGTTGATTTGATTTTAAACTTCAGCTTTGTAATTTTTGAACACGTCCAGTAATTGCGATTTTTCATGAATGAGATAAAGATAATCATATCTTGAATAATCGTCTATGAACATGATGAAATATTGTTGACCATTCTAAAAAGCCAAAGGGAATGGTCCACAAATATCCGTGCGAACAAGTAATAAGACCTCTACTTTCCTGTTGGAATCAGATCTCCTAACATTTTATTTGTTTCCTCTTTATACAATTAACACATATATCAAAATTATTGAAATTAAGGGGATCGAGAATACCATCGGACACAAGTCTCTCTATTCTCCTTTTGGAGATATGACCTAATCGCTTGTGCCACAACGAAGCTGAATTCTCGCTGGTTAATTTACGCTTAACACCTCGAGTACTAGCATGCAAGGATTCATCCAATGAGGCAATAGTATCTAACAAGTATAGATTATCATAAATCTACAAGGAACTAGATCCAACCAATTTTAAATTATGAAAAAGATCAAATTTTCTATTTCAAAAAGAACAAGAATAACCAAATTTGTCTAATGCAGAAATAGAAATCAAATTTCGTCTAAAAGATGGTACAACTAAAGTTTCAATCAAATCCAAATAAAATCCAATTCTAAGTAATAATCTAAAATGTCCTATTGCCTCTACGTCAGCCGTCTTGCCATCGCCAACATAGACTTGTCTTTCACCATCAATGGGCTTTCGCAAGCTCAGGCAACCTTGCATGAACACACTGATGTGAATTGTTGCACCTGAATCTATCCACCAAGTGTATGTTCAGGTACCGAAGTTAAATTAACCTCAAAACAAATCAAACTAAAAAGCATACCTTTCTCAGCACGCCAAGCATGACAGCTAGCACATTGCTTCTTTCCATGACCTGAAGCACCATAGAAAAGACAACAATCATGATTTGGTTCTTTTTGTTGCTTCTTCAATAGTGCTTTATCGGCAGTGCTCTAATGACTTATTGAGATAAGGTTTGCCAAGATTGTACCAAATTCGGCCTTTTTATTCTTAGCAAACATTTTCTCGATGTCATCAAGAAATTCCTTAGCTGTATCTACAAATACAGAGCCCCTGAATGATTTTGGGATGACACTCTTTTTAAGAAAATATAATTTTTTTTTCTTTCCGGCTCATTTTTATCCCTTTTTCGTGCATTTTTGTATTTCGACTTGAACATATAAACTGTAGATTTTCATATAAACTTAGTTACCCTACAAGAATGGACTCATTTCGATGCCCGAGTGAAGGAGAAAAAAATGACCCAGAAACATAGATAAAATCATTATTTTCTTTAAAAAAATTGCTCTAATGTTTTAATTTTACTTGCCGTATTCCTTCTCCCGGGCATCAAAATGAGTCCATTATTGTGCAATTACAAAGTTTATATGAAAATTTACAATTTATACGCTCAAGCCAAAATCCGAAAATGCACGAAAAAAGGAGAAAAATGACCCGAAAACATAGACAAAGTCATTATTTTCTTTAAAAAATTGTTCTAATGTTTTCTTTTTACTTGCCGTATTCTTTCACCCGGACATCAAAATGAGTCCATTCTTGTGTGGTTACAAAGTCTATATGAAAGTATACAATTTATATGTTTAAGTCGAAATTCAAAAATATACGAAAAATGAGGCGAATTTTTTTTTATTTAATTAAAAAAAGATTTAAGAAAATACTACAAATTGAGAGACTCTCTAAGCTAGAGTGTCTCTTAATTTTTTTTTAAAAAAGAATTGAAAATTGTGAGAAGCAGCTTCTCACAGTCCAACAGCGTTTTGTGCTATTTTCTGATTTTTACCAAAACTTGTAACATTTTTTGATTTTTGATTTTAATTTGTGTTATTTATTTAAATTTGCATTATTTATTTAAATTTCCCAATGACTGGGAAACAAATAACCCATTCTCTTACTGTACAATTTAACCAATTAAACTTTTATTCGTATTATTCGTTATTTTTCTTTCTTTTCTCGCATTTCAATAAATATCTTCAGTAGATTTGAAACTTTCACACTTTAAAAAAATAAAATAAATTAATGGATGAACTGTCCAAGTGGCAATTAACATCAAATTAGCCACTAGCTATGTCCGCAATTAAATGACATGGATATTTATTTTAAAGATACTAACAACTTAATAATAAAATAATTGTGTATAATTAGTTATCCCTGATGATACTAGTGACTCCAAATTAAAATTGTGTAAAAATTGTCCTTAACGACATTATGTATAATAACTCGAACATAATAGAAACGGTCATAAAGGCCTAACGATTACATACACCTGAAATGTCACTATGCTTGCATTACTATTTATCAACACAGAAAATTCTAATTCGTTCTCACCTCGGCCACATCTAAGCGTATTTCACAAAATAAGTGACCAATTATATGACGAGTGTAATACCCTCTCGAAAAATTCTAGCCCAGACCCGACTTGGCCGCACCCAAGTGTATTTTACAAGAAGAGTGTATTACACTTGTCATATAATTGATAAATTATTTTATAAAATACACATGAATTTGGCCGAGCTGGGAGCGGATCCTTATGAAATACATTTGACTGTGGCCAAGTCGGGAGCGGACTAAAATTTTCCAAATAACACACGGATAAAATTCTTCTAGCCATTAAGTTTGTGGAGATTATGGCAAAATAAATTTATTATCACTAAATACCTATTATTATCAGTACTGACAATTTTATCATTAGTCATTATATAATCATTAATTTTAGTTATGCTTGTAGTATAAACGAGGTAATTTCTCGCATTATAAATTAATTAAATCGTTAACTCCCATAATTAGTTCTAAATAAATTGCCCCTCTTCTTACATTTTGAAACATTATTTAGTTAGACAATTAATGCCATATTTGTTAGTGACAAAGCATTTTGAGTTTGGGCAGTACTTCAGTATCTATAAATGGTAAAAGTAAGATCCCTGCAATACTTATCAACTGTCAAAACGAGTTCCACATGCAGACCTACCTACGCAACAAAAAAAGGGTTTTCTTTTTCTGCAGTAAATTAGTAAAATTAGCCGGTAATTTTGTACCAAACCTATTTCAATAATTGGAGTATATATTTTTTATTTATCTCTTTTATTCAAACGTGTAGAAACTGTATACAATACACATTGCTTTTATCGTGTGATAGAGATAAATAATGGGAAGATTGGACTTGAACTAATATAGATATTTGCTAGATTGTGAAGGAACCACACACAAATAATGAAACCCCAAAAGCAAATTCAGAAATCGACCAGTGAGATGTATACAACACATATATATCCCATCATAGTGCTGTTGAAACTACTAATATGATTCAGAGAGACAACACATACAAGAAAAGAAGCATATAATAATAAAAGATTCAACATCTTAGGTCTTTTAGTGGAAAATAATTAATCATCAAAGTACAGAAGTTCAGAATGAAAGTCTTGGTCTTCATGTAGCGGTAAGTACCCTTTCTTATTGTGGCGGTGGCGGTGGCGGCGGGGGGTGATTTAGCTAGCGCCTTCTGGCGGCGGTTTCGCGCTGAGCATTGAAGAATACGGCGGCGACGGGGAGGCCGAGGTCGTTTTCGGCGGCGAAACGGCGAGTGTTGAAGTGGTCTCTGGAAGTAGGGGTTGTAACTGTTTGTCTGCCTTTCTGTTTGAACAGAACGAACACAAACCTATGTATTCCTATGTTGGGCCTTGGAATCTCATAGCTTACCACCTCTTTTCCTGCCAAATAAAAAAAAAGTAGCATTTTTGATTGGCCAGAAATGAGATTATTTTAATTTCCCCAAACAGTTCAGTTTCTGTGAGTTTTTTCTTTCTTTTTTTTTTACTAAAGATGTATGTTTTTACAATGTGATATTCTTACCAAATGTAGCATCTGTTGTGCCCGGAATGTCTGTCACTAACCTGTAAAGATCATGTGGTTTACCCCATTAAAAAAAAAGTAAAAAGTAAAATATTAGTGACAAGAGCATGATTTCATCTGTTTAATTTAGTATAAGTTTTTCTTATATGTGTGTGTGTGTGTGCGCGTGTGTGTGTATTAGCCAGCTGTTTTATAATCAGCCAATTTGAGGAAAGAGGAGAAAACTAAATAAGTTAGGGCTGAGTTTTTATGTACTCAAGCTTCATATTTCATACTGTTTTTCACTTATATGTGTGTGTATATATATATATATATATATACTTCTGTGACTGAATTTTGGCCATTTTCTTGATGATCAGATCTTCTTGGAGTTTCTGGGAAAAGTGTATGTAAAACTCCTATATGTCTTGTTTTATATATTTCTTATACTTTGTTTTTCTGAGAATAATATACCCTAGCTAGTAGGTTTTGGCACACACACACACATATATATATAATATATATACATGTCATGTTTGGCTAGTCTTCTTTAGTGTATATGAAATTAAATTAATTCTAGTTTCATGAAAATCCCAGAATTATATATTAATAGCCTTGTCTTAATTTATGGAATCATTTTAGGTTTTGAAAAATTAAACGATATGATGTGATGTATATATATATACCAATGGAGGTGTTCCCTGAGATATGGATCACTAGGGCCTGGGACATCTGGGTCAGTCATTACCTGCACCAATATATATATATATATATATATATGGACATTTTCATAGTCAGCAGCAACTCATGATCATAACTTACAAGCAATTTTATAAAATTAATTATATATAAGTGAATGAAAGGAACAAGCAAAAGGTGGAGAGTAATTAAAAATTAGGGTTCATGATATATACTTATATAATAAGTATTTAATTAGGTACGTACCAAAGTGTAAAAAGTTCTCAAGTCACCTCCTTGAACCTCAACCCTTGGCCTGGTAGTAACAGCGGAAGGATAGAACTCATGACCATTAAACACTTGTTTATTATTGCAATAAGTTACCACAAACACTTTCGAAGTTGGTGTGAACGAGTCCAGCACATCCCCAATCACTCTCCCAACTACCAGGGGGTCTGACATGCTTGCCATTTTAATTTTGAGAGAGAGAGAGAGAGTTAGAGAGAGAGAGAGAGAGTATATTTGGACAGGGAATTCTTAGGAGAAGAGGGCCATATATATAGATATAGTGTTATGTATGAATGCATATTCTTCGTTTGTAATGAACCTAAAGATAAGCTTTGGAGAAGGCGAAAGTACAGAGAAATAAAAAAAGACAGTACATCAAGGAAGAGCATAGAGAAGAAGTAGAAACTGACCCCCACACCTCAACGATTCTTTATTTGTCTCTGGCTTACAATTGTTGATTAGTAGTAGTATCTTTTTCACTTGTAGAACGAGAATATAAACTAGGATTTCTAAATAGGGTGAAGGGATATATAAAAGAAGCTAGCTAGTCTTTTAAGTGTTGTGTGAAGCTACTTTTGGAGAGGAGGAACATGAGCATTAATAATTCGGAGGGTAAATCTCATTTTTGTTCCGTACGTGGGTACGAGTACACATTTAGTCTTCTGTTTTATGACAGTCTCACATTGAGTCCCATAAATTTTAAAAAGTCTCACTTTTGGTCCCAACCGAATATTTTGTCCAGAACTTAACGGTCAACTCCGTTGGTCAACATTTTGATCGATTTTTTTGGGAGATTTTGTACCTGAACGACACCTGATATTGAAATAATCCGTGTATGAGTGCATTTACGCGTGAATTCTCCCCAAAAAATGGGTCAAAATGTTGACTAACGGAGTTGACCGTTAAATTTTGGATGAATTATTCAGTTAGGACCAAATTAAAAGTGAGACTTTTTAGAATTTATTAGACTCAATATGAGATTTTCGTAAAACGGTGGATTAAATGTGTATTCGTATTGTACCCACTAACGAGACAAAAATGAGATTAGTCCTAATTTGGAGGATAAATGAAATATTTATCAAATTTCCTTTAGAAATGAAATTGACGGATTAAAGTATTCTATTGCATGGCATTCTCATTTTCAGTTTTTGTGCCTTGCGGGAATTTTCTTTAAAAAAAATGGGGATATATATTTGGACACTTTAGAAACAAATCATATTAATTTGTTACAATATATAGATATTACTTTTAAAAATAGTTCGGTTTTTCATTGAAAAAAGGATTTTATTGGTATTTCTTTTGGATTTTCCCCTAAATAATCAAATTTCTGCTATTCATCATTAGGCATGTTGTCCTGCATCAGAAAGATCGGCATTTATCCGTCAATAACTCAATATCAAGGGTCAAAAGAATCATGGGATAATTGCATATCAAAAGAATCATCCTTATGTTAAAAAAATAATTTAAAATAATTTTATAATTTTTAAAATTTTGCACGAAACCCCCAACCCTGCTTCAAATACACTACGCGTGAATGCTACCTTCCGTGGATTTAACACGAATTGAGGGTTTCGTGCAGGGTTTTAAAAGTCATAGGATTATTTCAGACTATTTTTTTTAACACTACGAAGATGTATGCAGATTTCATATTTCACAAGGATATGATATGCAATTGTCCAAGAATCATATATCTTTGTTAGGAATGAGTGTGCGTGCGAAATAATATTTATTTTAATTTGCATCACATATTCACATCAAAAGAATTAATTATATATCTTTATTCCTCTCATGGATGAGATTGATTAGATATGTTAACTTTTTCATATTTAAAAAGGAAATTATCTACACCAATTTAACTTTTCTTAAAAATAAATAACATCAAAATTCAAAAGTCACAGCTAAATTTTCCTTTCCCTCAAAACTCACTTTTAATACCCTTTTTCACTTTTTTGAACATAAACTTCTCACTCTCTTCATGAAGCATTTCTTTGGCTGAGTGTCCAATCAATTAATGAGGGCTAATAATTCCTCTACTGATCTCAGTTTCATAAAGGATTCATGTGACTATATCACATGGTCGACATGAAATAAAATGTCAATAAGTTTAACATAAGAATATAACTGACATTCCATTTTTTCTAAGTTCGTCCCCCTGATTCTCACACTGAGGGTCCCAAGCAAGGAACTTGCTTCGTGATTGGTTGGACAAACTAAAACTCAATGATATGACTATACTTGTGTTCTCATGAGTTACTTTTTTATTTAGGAAAAATTGCAAATTAAGTCCTGTAACTCTAAAAGTTCGTAAAATTGGTTCGTATTTTGTACAACTGGCAGAATTAGAACCATAACTTTCAAAAGTCGTGATTTAAGGATGCTTTTCAATTGAAAATCTTAATTTCGCTGAAAACGATCACGTGACCAATGAAAAATGAGGGGTTTTTCAATTTTCGTCCAGATTTGCACGTGTGGAGTATGACAAGGCTTTTTTTCACATATTGGACGCCAAATCAGGTATTATTATTTGTTTTCTTTTCCTTAAAAAATCTGATTTGGCATCTTATTTGGAAAAAAAAAAGTCATGTCATACTCCACACATGCAAATCGGGTCGGCAATTGAAAGACTCCCAGCGCACATGACCATTTCTGGTGAAAGGGTTTCCAATTGAAAAGTGTCCTTAAATCGCGACTTTTTGAAAGTTACGGAAATAATCTTGCTAGGTGCACAAAATACAGGATCAATATTGCCAACCCCCTAAAGTTAAGGGACTAAATTTGCAATTTTTCCTTTTAATTTATACGGCGCTTTGGATCTCGAAACAATCACAATATTTATGTAGTAACATTGTGTTGTATAATTATATAAATAGTTGTGGTAATCCCGCCGAGACTTTTAAGAATCACTTTTTATAGTCGGAATGAAATGTTGGCATATGCTCCCAACTCATTAAGTTGTGAAATTCTTTTGGTTTAGAATGAGAGAGGAAAGTTATAGCACAAAGACAGATCTAGGTTTTTGTATTGTGAGCATTTTGCCCTTAATCGTAATGAGAATCCATCTTTTGCATATAGGGTAATTAAGGAGAAAAATTAATGCATTAATTAATAACATAATTAAAGAATTGGATTTGTCAATCTCAGAGATTCTGAGGGCATAAAGGAACTCCACAACACACATGGGACAGACATATACAATTCGTGTTAAGTGGTGAGAAGTCATCTCAATGCAAAATACCTTGAGACATTTTTTTATGGCAAAGTAGAATAATAAGAACTTCTATAATTAGCAACCAATGTAAGTTGCCACTTTAAGACTTCTCAATGTCCCACCTTCCTCTCATTTATTTTATTTAGCTTTCTAATCACTTCTTACGTGGGTGCACTCAAATTAAAGGCTGCTCCATATATATATAATAGCATATCAAGCGAGAATATATATATATATATATATATATATATATTTTCTTTTGACGTTATATAATTGTATGTATTGGTATGTGACGACATTGTAAAACAGGAATATTTGAGTTTATTGGGAGAATTGATGTAATACTTTTAAGCAATTGAATCGGATGGACATATTAGCAAACAAAAGTAAAGAAAAGAACGAAAGACGAGATATGAAAAGAAATGAAGTATATATGTGCATTAATTAATTTATATTGCATATGTGGCTGACAATGAGTAGTGATCCAACATTTTTACTGTTGAAACATATTATACAACTGAATTTGACATTTTTTAGGAAATTGTACTTGGAAGCATATTTTTCGCACGAAGTATATTTGTAACATGATATGTATGGTAATTCCTTAAAACTAAATGTAGATGTTGTTTCTTTTTTCCTTTTTTCTATTTCTGGCGACAACATATATATCAACAGAAGGTTCTTATGTGGATATTGTCATAAAAAATTTACTTTTGTTACCCATCGATTACTTAGGTGTGACTAGGAGTTTAGGACAATAACTTTTCCAATTCCCACTATAAGACTTCCTCCACCGAATTGGATCATTTATTCATTTGCAATTTGTGTTGTATAGATGCATGTTACGTATATATAATTAATTCTAGACACCCAAATATACATATATATATATATATATATCATATACTAGTAACCTATGTATGTGATTTAAAACATGAGATGAAATGTTATACTGAAGTAAAAGATTTAGAATACTGATCAGTCTCAATTTAATATGTATACAATTTGACTCTTACCCAAGTTTTAGAGAAGAGATGAAAAATGAAAATTGTGTGTAACTTTGCACTATTATCCTTAAACATAAATAATGGTTTCACATTATTAGTATAAGTTGCAACATATGAGGACCACATGCGAGGTCCAATAAGCTCAAGTCGATTCACAAGCTTGATAAAAAGATATTTAAGCTTGAGCTGAAGGTTAAGTTTGAATTCAGATTCAAGAAGGGTGCGAGTGGAGTAAATTCGGTTTGAATTGAGTTTGAGTTCGTATAAATAAATAATATATATTATGTTATTCATTCAAATAATAAAAGTAATGTAAAAAAATAAGTCAGTATTTATCGCTGAATATTCTTCTATATAAATATCATAAGAGAGATAATTAATGTTTTGATTTTTGAAGTCAAGCTTAACTAATTGTAGTATAGATATAATTTGAATTGAAGCATTAAAAAACTTGTTAATTTTTTTAATCTTATTAGTTGTATCAAAAAGATAAGATTTAAAAAATATATACAAGATAAGATTTTTTTTAATTTTATTAGTTGTATCAAAAACCTAATTCGGCTTCAAGCCTATATATATTTTCAAGTCCATGTTCTGAACACAAAACCTTATTTAGTTTCAAGTTAAATGTGAACTTGCACATGATCTTATCGATAGGATAGATTGACAACTCTAGAGATGAGATCATGCCCGAGCACTGCATTGCGCTAATTTTAATTTATGATTCACCAAGAAATCTAAGGAGGTAACTTTGAATTGGGATAAACAAACTTTATTTTTAAAAATAATTAAAATCTCATTTTGAAATAATCCTTAACATTTTATGTTGTGGTCATATTATAATTAACACGACCAAAAATCACTCTCGCGCGACAAAACTCTCACCCTTTCAGCGATAACCAGTCAAACTCCAGGAATGGAGGCGGAGAGAAGCCACCCTACAATTAGGAGTGAAGAAAATGGAGTTATATACACTGTATTACTATTATATATTATATTATATATGTTCCATCAACTTTTGACATTGGACCCACCCCACACCAGACCACACCCCTAATGGGGCGGTCTATTCGATGACACCAAGTTTGGTACCACCAAACTCTCCCCTAGATACTGACATGTGTCATTTTATTTTGAGCTTTGAAAATTTGGGTCCTAACTTTTTGATCCTGTAACTTTAACCCACAACTTTTAAAGTTTGAAGTTTTAATCCAATGTATTTAAAATTTTCCCAATTAAATGATCCTACTGAAAAATGGTATAGATCCTAGGTTTTATTGATGAAATATTTAAATTAGTTACATAAAGTTGTCTTATCCCTAACGGAGGAGAATTAAACAAGAATGGAATCGAACGATTGGTCGATTTATTTAGAAAACAGGGAGTATTTCTAAATACTGGAGATGCAAAGAAGCAAGCGGATCGATAAATTGATCCGATGGCATAAAAGGATTTCAACAGAAATCAAACAAGAGATCGCTAGAGGACAAACAAAAACCCCTGTAGCAGATCTATCAGCATCGATAAGATACTATAATAGGAAGTTATCGATGAATGATAAATTTCAAGGGAACGTCGCGAGTGATTTACAGCTCGCAGAGATCCAAGGCAAATGGTCAGGGAAAGCAAATAAAGGTAACTCTTTTATTTAAATTCATTTGTGAATTGGAAAGAAATTGAACCGGATACCTCTAAGCTCTCTAAAGACCTCAGAGAAATCCAAAAGACAGTTCAAGATTACGGACATAGGCTAGAACATCTACCTATGAAAATCGAAAACTTGAACAAAAAATTTGAGGAAATCCTCAAGATTCTTCCAGATCTAAATAGATCTATAACAGATCTAAGATTATTAGTTCAAGATCTGAAAGAAAAATAAGGTATTGCTGGTACGTCCAAATAAAAAAAGGATAGAATCAATGATGCACTTGGGCGTGTGCCTCTTCTACATCAGAAAGACAAGGCAAAGGAAATTCCTAAGCCAAAGACACAGGAAGAACTACTCATTGATATCCTTAAAAGCATTAATTAATATGGATATATCACGAGTAGATCCATCTGATCTTCAGGAGCTAGCTGAATCTTTTTCTTAACTAGCATTTGTAGATCTGGTTAATGTAAAAGCCAATGAAACAAATAATCCTCTGGCTCTAACACTTCCAGGAGAAAGTTCTGCATCTAATAATCCTCCAGGGGATGAAACGATGCGAGAAAGTGGTGATTTGCATACAAACGCCGGATCCGCTCTTCGGGGAACAACGTTTCAAGCAAATCCCGCAAGAAATCCAAATAGGATACCTGAAAATACCCCTTGGGCAAGGACTATGTCACAACCCTTGCATCCATATGGTATAGTCCTAAATTTGGATATTATTGATTTCAGAAACATCGAAAATTTAATCGATGAATGGGTAGCCGCTATAAAAATAGCAGCGACCACCCTGGATCTGGATAAAGAAAATTTCATTAGATTAATGGAGTTAAGCTTGGAAGGATCGGTGAAAACCGGATGGGAACATACTCCTGGAACAATCAAGTAAGGAGTCTTAGTAGGAGAATCTAAAAGCACTATTGCAGAAAGATTCGGAAGACTCATTAAATTACATTTTATTCGAGATGGATACTTCGATCAAAATAATACGGAAAAGACCAGAGAGTACACACAGGCTCTTTATGGTATTGAATTAAGAAATATTTGTGAAGTAGATGAATACATCTATTGGTTTCACAAATACTTCTTTCAAAGTGACGTAACCTCAAAAATTGCGGCACCTATGTTCTTTGCAAAAATTTGCAGTCCTTGGAGGAAAATGTTAACACAATCCTACAAGGTACCAGTAGGGCAACTTGATTCAGTAGCCAGACGGATGTCTTTTCTAAAAGACAAACTAAAGGACTGGTGTTATCAAGCATCCCTTCAAAAGAACATGAAAATGCTTAGAGGAAAAATTAAGAAAACCCCTCTTTGCTGTGAAAATAATGATTTTTCAACAATTATTGGAGAATTAATAGAGCAAAGAAAGAAGAGAAAGCAATTTGTACGCTCAGATATCATGAATAACAAAAGGAGATCTTCTTTCAAAAGAAAGTTTTGGTGGTCTAAATCAAAATCCCGATCTTACAAATCTGGCCAGAGATCCGGACCGACTAGGGTGTCTTCCCAAGGATCTAGCAAATCCGACGAAAAAAACCCCACAAGACGAACTTTTAAACAGGCGCACACCCGGACAAATGAAATTTTCAAAAATTGTAACTATTGGACATGTGGAGCTCGTGGCCACATTTCACCAAATTGTTCGCAAAAAAGTGGTGAAATAAAACAATTTGAAGCCACTGCAGACATACTGGATGCAGTTTTCTATGGAGATTTGGTACCATTTTACCAATTCAAAAATATACCCTCAGACGAAAGTGTCTACAAGGAAGAAATAGATTCGGATGGATCTTCAACAAAATCAGAATAACCCTAACGAAGGGGATAGGCTCCAAACATCGGACAGCCTGTCAGGTTTCTTTTACAGGGCATCTATAACAAATAAAACCATGGAAAAGATAATGAGACAAGACTCTAACATTGGAAAATATGATGGTTTTAGAGTCAGTGGAGTTAGCTGAATCCTAAATCAAATAGGATAAAATCAAAGGCAGCATAACATCATATATAAAGTAAGTTATGGGGAATTTGCAATTCCTATGGAATTAACTGGTAATGTGATGGATATGCAACTTATTCCAAAAGAAGAAATTCTGGAAGAATTAAATAGGCTCAAAGAAGAAGTAGCTGTTACTATGAAATGGATCCATATAGGAACCATTGAAATAGTAATCAAAGCCACTTTCAAAGAAGGTGTTAATTTTCCATTATATTTATCCTTAATGGACAAGAGAATTAATAACTTAAGAGATGGTTGTCTTGGTACTATGGTAGGAAACTTATATGCAGGCAAACTTATGTTTGATATTCATCCAAGAATTGCATATAACCTAACTGACCAAGATTTCAGTAAAGTCTTAACTCTTCATCAAGATTTTAAAAGAAATGATCTTATGAAATAAGGGAATAGACCACATTCTATTACATATAGAATTGCATATGCACTATCCAACACTCATCATTCTGATTTGTTTATTAGAAAAAAGAATATTGAAATTCCAAGAATTTTCAAGGAATTTGCTAAGGTAATGGCACCCGATCCTATTCAAACACCAAGGATTGGGAGTGTTGATATCTTAATTCGTGATCATCCAGTTCTAGATCGCTCAATGAGTTCTAGAACTGATTTTAATAGCAGAATGTCCTTTTCAGAAGAAAGGATTAGGAGTTTAAAAGGAAAAGAATTAATTGAAGATTTAACTCCTCAAGTTATTCGGGTAGATAATGTAAAAATTAGATGCCCTGAAAGATGGAAAGAAGTGCAAGTTATATTTGATATTACAAAGAAAGATAATCATTTTCCTTGTGATGATTTATATCACTTGCAACAATCTGCTGCTGGCAAATATGAATGTATGCTGGAAATAGCAGGACATGAGGTATTTATTACAAGAGTAGCAGGACGTGACCAAGGAATTATTACATTGGGATTAAGCTTCCTTGAGGAACACAAACCTTGGGGAAGAAAAGGAAAAGGCATGGAATTTAGCTTGGATGGGCATATTATTCAAGTTGAATAAATGACTAGTCATTTCTCAATATACATATCTGTTGGTATGTTATATGAACAATATAAGTCAGAATATTTCGCGGCTTATATTGATTCGGGATCAGGAATTTGTACATCAAAACTCGGTGTTTTCCTTAGCAATGCTATGGAATCTTTATCCATTATTGCAGGCAGGGATTTCTCTCAGAAAATCCCCATTCTCAATAAGGGAATAAGAGAAGCACATATCATGATTGGAGGAGCATTTGGTACACCTTGGTTCAAGGTAAAAATGCCACCTATATACTTTCATGATACAGGAGCAGATATTTTGTTAGGCAACAATTTTATCCAAACCTTTGCAAAATATATGCAAGATAACAACAAGAATTTGTTGATATTTACTACTAATTGTGGTAATGAGATACAAGATTTGCGGCGAGCAAAAGCTTTTAATAGGATTATGCCTATTAATTTTCACAGCAAACGTGGTGATTGTAATACCGACTCCAAATTAACCCATCCTAAAATGCTGGATAAAAAGAAATTTGGAAAGGCTCTGTTGTCATTCAGACAACAAGGATATGAAGAGTATTGTGAAAATTCTCACCTAGTTTCTCCAAAAACCAATCTTCTAGAAAAAACTAGAACTAGATGAAGAAGGAATATGTCTTCTTAAGAATACTTTACAAGAAAAGAAATCCTGAGTTAACATTGACGAAGAAAGCTTGCTTTTTCTTGAAAATGTAAAAAGACTAATTCAAAGGAATTTTAATGAGCATCCTTTAGCTTGGTGGGATAAAAACACGATCGAAGCTACTCTGAAAGTAAAAGAACAATGCAAGTATGAGTATGTTCGATACAAGTCAATCCAAATAAATATGGAATATAAGAAGGATATGCAAACAATCATAAAAGAGCATATCGATCTTAAATTCATAGAACCTAGAGTCTCTGCTTACAGTAGTCCTGGTTTTCTGGTAAGAAACCATGGTGAAATGAAATGGGGAAAAGCTAGATTAGTAATCAACTATCAAGGTATCAATAAGATATTAGAATTTGATGGTTACTATATTCCCAGTAGAGAACACCTAATTGATTGCATTAAAGGTGGAAAAGTGTTTTCTAAATTCGATTTTAAATCTGGTTTCTATCAGATTAAGATGGAAAACGAGTCCAGAAAATATACTGCATTCTCTACTCCACAAGGTCAATATATCTGGAATATACTTCCAATGGGTTTAGCAAATGCACCCCAGATATACCAAAGAAAGATGGATAATCTATTTAAAGATTATTTCGAGTTTATGTTTGTCTATATTGATGACATCCTGATTGCATCCAAAAATATGAACGAGCATATTAAACATCTTGAAGGATTAGTGCTTTCTGAAAAGAAAGCAATAATTGACGTTAATAAGATTGGATTTCTTGGTATTCTTATTGACGAAACAGGTATCGAACTCCAAGAACATATTGTGGAAAAAATACGAAATTTTCCTGATGCTCTGAGAGATAAAAAAAAACAGCTTCAAAGCTTTTTGGGACTTGTTAACTTTGCATGAATCTTCATCAATGATTTGGCAAGATACAGGAAGGATTTCCAACCTCTTTTAAAAGAAACAGAAAGTAAAAATAGAAGTGGGAAGAAATTCACACTCAAAGAATTCGTGAATTGAAACAAGTTTGCAACAACTTGCCTAAACTCGCAATACCATAGGACAATGATGAACTGGTAGTCTACACAGATGTCAATGATTATAGATGGGTAGCAGTGCTCATGAAAAAGACCGTTACAGGGGAAGAACCTTGTAGGTACAAAGGAGGATTGTTCAATGAACAACAAGTCAGAGTTTGGCATATAAACGAGAAAGAATTCTTTGCTGTATGGAAGGCATTTAAAAAATGGCCTTTGTTCTTATTAGCTAAAGAATTTACATTGAAAATTGATAATACGAATGTTAAAGATTTTTTGAAAAATAAACTTGAATCAAAAATAGAAAAAACACGTATTATCAGATGGCAAGCTGAATGTCAATATTATTGTTTTGACATTATTATTGTGAAATCTCATGAGAATGTTCTTGCAGATTTCCTAACAAGGGATAGAAGTGCCTGAGGCTAATTCCATCATCAAGAGATACAAGCATCTCAGGGAAAACCTTGAGGAGCTTGACAAAAAGTTTGGGCAGTTATCAGCTAACGCTGAAGTAGCTGGCCATGTACAATGAGCTGATCTGGGCACAGTCCAAGGCATAATCAATGGAACAACGTATGCCATGACTCAGTTATGGACTACACTACAAGAACCAATTCGAAAGACATCATCTTCAGTGAGGACTCGTGAATTACGAGAGCAGGATTCAAAACCTGCGTTTAGAGAATGAGGCTCTACACCCGGAGCGGTGGATTCAAATACCACTTGCACAAGTCCATTTTCAAATTCTGAGAAACAGGAAACAATTGAACAATCAGAAGTTCACACTTCTATTGCTTCAAGTCAACCTGGCACCTCTGGGGTAAAAGAGGGAGAGATTAACCTTAGGCCACAGACAGACACTTCTAAGGTTAATATTGACAAAATTAATTTACATTGGTAGGTTTATCAGCGCTCTTGGGAAAAATTGATCTCAAGAAAAGGAATAAATCCTAATAAGTCCTTGATAGAAATATCAGAGAAATATCCTAGGATTTGGATGAAGGAAGGATCAAATCCCGATGAAGTTCGAGAATGGTATGATTTTGGGGGCATTAGCTTCAATACATACTATGTCACCAAGTTTTCCAAACTTCTGGATTGGATTTCCAGTGCCGTGTATGATTCATGGCAAAACAATCAACACCTCCAAAGGGGTGACATTCTGGAGTTGAAGTTTATTTCGGCAGCACCAGAAATAGCAAAAAAAGGGTCTCATCCAATGTTTCATTTTATTAAGTTACAAAGACCTGATATGGCAGCCTACAACCGAGTTAAGGCAGCAACAGGAGAAGCTCCTTTGGTCAGTGTCATCAATGAAGATGATATTTCAATCAGAAGAGCATGGGGAATGTGGGTTTGTCTCACAGAGATGGACAAGGTCAAATATCCATTCAAAATATTTTCAAACTCAGTGAATGGATCATTCCTGTTAAACTCCATGATAGGAAAAAGTACAGAATTCGAAGAAAAGCTCTTTGAACAAAAGATAACGCTGATCTGGGAAAACAAGTTACCAGCAACAGAAGCAACCAAAAAGAAGGCTTGCAACATGATGCATGTTGATCAATGGCACAACCGGTAGTGTTCAAGTTGTGAGTTCCAAGAAAAACCCTTATTTGGTACAAAAATACGAGTTACTAAGATGAAACCCGAATCTGACAAGGATAAGGGAAAAAGAAGTTTTACCCCCGGGGTTTTCACAAACCAGGGTAAAAACATGTAAAAGAAAAAGACCTGAATAGTCAAGTACAGTAATTGAAGAATCATGATTGATTAAAGAAGACAACTGGAAAACAGTTGTCAAATGACAGGCGTGGCAGACAAAGTCGCAGACACAAGGATCCACACGCATTAAAGATTGACGTATGCAATGACGTCAAAATACTAAACAAGCTTCGGAGTTCGCATTTGGAATTTGAAATTGATGGCTATAAGAAGTGAAAGCAGAAGCAGATGGAGATCATCAAAAAAACTTCTCCAACTCTTTTTTATACAAATATTCATAGAAAATTTGTAATCTTTCTCCTGTTATAGTTTTCATAAACAAGTTGCATGGGGATTTCCCCAATAGTAGTCCTCTCATGAGAGGCTAAAGGCTTTCTCCTCCAATAGCAGAGTAGAATAATATTATGTAATTTTAATTTGTATTTTATCAATAAAATTAAAGGCTTTGCCTGACTTGTTGTTCAAAATTCAAATTATACATTTATTTGAAAATTCCTTTTACGCCCAAAGGTAGGAAACAAAATTGGGCTATGTTGTGTATCGTTGAAGAAGCCAAGGGCGTGCGAACCATCAACTGCGGTTGTGTGGTTGGAATAAGTCCGTAAAACCGAGGACTTGGAATATCCGACGATAAGGCGGTCGAAAAAAAGGTATATTTTTATGAATAAATAATTTTATTTCGGAAGCATGTTGGGCCTGATTTATTTAGAATTGGCCTAGGAAAGATTTTGGAAAAAAAAAAGGACAAAACATTTAAACCCCAAAGTCAAGGGACCCAAGATTACTTCCCTAAAGAATTTAAGGACCAAAATGCAAAAGCTAGGAAAACTAGGAGCCACATGTCAAGATCTGGTAGAAGTTGGGTGCCTACAAACTGTGTAGCATCGAATGAGCCTAATTAGGTGCAACTTTCGCGTCAATGATCAATCAAACACCATAGATATATGTCCATTGAGGGGTAGGGGCATAAGGTGATTTGAGCTGGCTCGCGAGTCTAGCAAGCTGGTCGATTAAAACTCGGCTCTAGCTCAAGTCGCAAGCTAGCTCGAATAAAGCTCGAGTTGCGAGCCGGCTTGATTAAAGCTCAGCTCGAGCTTGAGCCAAGCTTTGCGAGCTCGAGTTTACTCATGAACCAAGCTCGAGTTTACATTTTAGTGTTTATAAGTTCGCGAGCTGACTCACGAGCTTGTATTATTATTATATTTATAAATATAGGTATATTTAGGTTTACTTAATATTATAAATTAATAAGCAAAGGGATGTGGTCCAGTGGTCACAAGGCTTTCGCCGTGAGAACCCACCCGGATTTGAAACCAAGGAGAAGGGGATGGGGGGATTTTTCTCCTACATCCTCCCCTGGGGGGCCCTGCGCTTATTGAGCCCGTCGCCTATGGCTAACCTAGGGCGGATTACCCCCATACGTGGTTTGTGGGCTATTGCGTATGGACAGCTTTACTCTGCTGGGTGACTGGCGGAGATTTACCCTGAGATTTTCAAAAAAAAAAAAATTATAAATTAATATTCAATTTTTTTGTAATCTTGTTTATGCACATTATATTTGATCAAATGATATTGAATAAATACTTCACGTGTTAAATGCCAACTTTCGCGTACGTATATATTAGTCATAATGTTTGTATTATCCATGTCTTACTTATATTAGGAATAATATTATAATAGTAATACCTAAGTAATTACCAAATAATACATATAAAAATATTATGAAAGTTCTTATTAATCCAAAACTTCTATTCTTAAAAATTTTCAGTTAGATGAATCCAATGCTATTGCCTTTTATTCTAAATATATTGTTCATTTTGTCATTTATTCATTCAGGAATTCATAATTGTATGCATATATTATGTAGTGAATATATTTTATTTTATTTTCTTCTCCAAGTTCTCTTTCCTGTTGATGGCCTGAGTGCTTACTGTTATCCATCCTTCTTTGCGTAATTTTGAACGAATCTCAAGATTTAAAATATAATGTTCATTCAATAAATAAAAAATTGCACGAGCTTGCAAACGAGCCAAAATCTCGAGCTTGGCTCAAGCTCGAACGAGCAAACGAGTTGAGTTCAAGCTTGGCTCGAGCTTGAATGAGCCAAGCTCGAGCTTGGCTCATTTGCCTCAAACCCGAGCTCAAAAAAAATGGGCTCGATGAGCTTGAGCTCAAATTCTTTAAACGAGCTCAAGCCTGTAAAATTTACAAGGCCCGATTTGAGCTCAACTCGTTTACAGCCTTACTGAGGGGTGAGGGAGCGCTCACCCTATAATCCAATTTCAACAATTAAAAATTTGGGGAGTTTATTAAGAATTTTAAATTCATAATAATAAATTAATTTACTGAATTTGTTTAAACATGTTGGAATTATTATATGAATTTCAAATATAGGTAAAATAAATTTTATTTGATCGAGTTGAACACTTTGAGCAGTGATATAAGTATTATAGTATTTGATTGACAGAGATATTGTTCATGCCCAACAAATTTTTAATAACTAAAGTTTTTTATGTCCTACCATCAACAATTATAAATATGATTCTTTATAATATTTTGAAGAATGACTGGGAGAAAAGATATTCTTTATAATATGATTTTTTTTGCGGGCATAGAGAATTCATAAATGAATTGAAGCAGATCTTAAAAAATTTGTGTTTTAAATTCGTGCACGTCAATTTCAAATCAACACTCATTTTAATATTGTTGGATAAATGGGTTTTTACAAAGTGTGGTTCCCACCACTTTTGTGTACAAAATTCGATCATAGTAAGTATCGGGGACACTAAAGATTATTAGATAATCTTAATCTACGTTCCGAGTAGATGCGTTTAGCATTTCAAATTTCTTAAATCGGATTTGTAACAAATGAGAAATTAAGTGCTAAAGTGAGATGTTTGAACTTGTGTATCCCACATTGCATATAAACCACAATTTAATTGGGTTTATAATTCCTTGACTTAAGGCAAAGGGTTGGCGATTTGGGTCATCTCACCTTTATGTCTTTTGAAAGGGGGGGGGACCTAGCCATGTTCCATTTCACCACACACGCGCGCCGCCGCCTCCCGCCGGGCCGTGGGCCTGGGCTAGTGGCTTGATGCTTGATGGGTGTATAGTGTGTGCTTGGACTTCACAATTAATCTTTTTGGATAAAGTTTAATTGGGCCTCTTCAGAAAATCCAACAAGAAGTAATCTGATTTAATTTAAACCCAATTGAATTAAAAAATGCTGGCCACATATTTATTTAATTCAATTTTTAAATCTGCCTTCTAGAACGACCATTGACTGCAGTCCAACAGTCACAAAATCTATAACAGTTGAAATTGTTTATTGTTACAGAAATTGTAAATGACAGATTTAAATGTGCGCTTTAATTTTGTCTGATTTTTCTAGCTATAAATGTCCTCTTCCAGCATTCATATTTTTCACACTAACACAAATACAAATTCTCTCTAGTGTTCTTGTGTTCTTCATATCTTCATCCTTTCTCGAGATTTCAGCAGAAAATAAAAGTTCGTTGTTTTCTGATATTGAAGTGGTTCAATTTTCAGAAAGTTTTCGTTGTATCTTGGAACACGTTTTGTCAAAACCAATACCACCTATAGCCGTGACAATTTCGTGTTAAGGATAGAATTCATTCTCGCATTGAAAATTCCTCATCCTTTTGTTGCATTTTTCAGTTTGTTCGTGATTTTGATCAACAAACTTAACACAAATTTTTCTTGTTGATTCATTTTCTTCAAAATTCTGAAAATGGCTAACCGTGATGATATTGTTGGTGCTGCTGATACTCTTGACTTAGGCCTTGGTCTAGGCATTGGTTCCGGTTCAGGGCTAGGTCCTGCTTCCGGTTCAGGGCTGGGTCCTGCTTCCGGTTCAGGGCTGGGTCCTGATTCCGGTTCTGGTTTTGGTTCTGATGGGGGTGCCGGGTTAGGCTCTGGTTCCGATTCTGGCTCTGGTCCGGTCTCTCCATTTGTTCCAATGGCTAATCTGATTATACCGACTCAGGCTGAAATGCCGTCGAAGTTCAACGACGCTGACTTCAAGAGGTGGCAGCAAAAGATATTGCTCTACCTCACGACATTGAACATGGCGAGGTTCTTGAGGGAGGATGCTCCCTATGTCCCGGAAAAGTCTACAGATAATCAACTGAGGTGGCATATGATGCCTGGCATAACAGTGATTTCCTTTGCAAGAATTACATACTCAGGGGATTAGATGATTCTCTGTATAGTGTATATCCGTCTGTGAGGACTGCAAAAGATCTCTGGAAGGCATTGGACAGGAAGTACAGAACTGAGGATGTCGGACTGAAGAAGTTTGTGGTCGCGAAGTTCTTAAACTTCAAAATGGTGGACTCTAAGTCCGTAACGAGCCAAGTCCAAGAGCTTCAGATAATAATACATGAAGTTCACTCTGAAAATATGGCTCTAAGTGAATCCTTCCAAGTAGCTTCAGCTATAGAGAAGTTACCGCCCTCGTGGAAGGATTTCAAGAACTATTTGAAACATAAGAGGAAGGAGATGAGTCTAGAAGACTTGGTTCTCCAACTCATAATAGATGAAGACAATCGGGGCCCTGACAAGAAGCCTCATGTGCAGGCGATGGCTAACATCGCGAAGTTTCGGAAAACTCCAACAGGAAGAGGAAATTCTAGGAGAAATCCAAAGAAAATTCCCAGAAAAAGCAGACTGGGAAAGGGAAGTCAAAACAGGAAGAAGGTTGTTTCAATTGTGGTCGTCCAAGTGACTGGGCTAGAGACTGCAAAGAGCCTAAGAAAAATAAGTCTAAAAAATAAGGTTCTGGTCAAAACCAGAATAAAGGCAAATAGGTTCAGAACCAGGCTCCGAACCAGGTTCACTTGTCTGTTGATGACGTTCAAGGCATCAACGAAATGATCGATGACCTATCTGACAATAGGGTTCGATTGAATTTGTCTGAACTCGATCTTACTACTGTTGTGTTCGAGACAAACCTAGTAGACAACCCAAGAGAATGGTTCATCGACACTGGGGCTACTCGCCACATTTGTTCCGATAATGAAGTTTTCTCATCTTGCTGTTCTTCTGATGGGCGGAGACTGTTTATGGAAAACTATGCCACTTCTCCGGTTCTGGAAATTGGAAAAATGGTGCTGAAGATGACCTCCGGAAAAGAGCTGACTCTGACCGAAGTACTACATGTTTCTGATATTCGCAAAAATCTGGTGTAAGGATCTGCCCTAGTGAAGAACGGGTTCAAGCTGGTGTTTGAGGCAAATAGGTTTTCTTTTTACGAAGCGTGAAATTTATGTAGGAAAAGGTTACCTCGAGCAGGGTCTTTTTAAAATGAATGTAATTCACGCTGTTGTAACAAAAAATGATGATAATAAAATTATTTCTTTTGCTTACTTGCTTGGGTATTCTAATTTATAGCATGTTAGACTAGGACATGTAAATTATAATACTATACGAATACTAATAAATTTAAATTTATTACCAACCTTCAAAGTTGATACTCAACACAAGTACGAAATATGTGTTGAAGCGAAACTAGTCAAACAGCTGTTTTCCTTCGTGAAAAGGAACTCCGCGCCTCTAGAACTTATTCACAGTGATATTTGTGACTTAAAGTTTGTGCAAACTAGAGGTGGGAAAAAGTATTTCATTATATTCATAGATGATTGTACAAAATATTGTTATATATTTTTACTAAGAAGTAAAGACGAAGCGCTTGAAGCGTTTACGCATTACAAAACTGAAGTTGAGAATCAACTTGGGAAAAAGGTAAAAGTTATCCGAAGTGATAGAGGTGGAGAATACGGAGCGCCTTTTGATGAATTCTGTATAACTCTGGAATTATTCATCAGACGATAGCACCATATTCACCTTAATCAAATGGTGTTGCAGAACGCAAAAATCACACTCTCAAAGAAATGATGAATGCGATGTTGATAAATTCTGGATTACCTCAAAATTTATAGGGGGACGCAATCCTCTCTACCAATTATATACTTAATAAGATTCCCCACAAAAGTAAGAGTGAGACTCCGTACGAACTCTGGAAAGGTCACAAACTTTCATACAAGTACCTCAAAGTGTGGGGGGTGTTTGGATAAGATAGAAGTACCCAAACCCAAACAAGTTAAAATGTGGCCTAAATCTATTGATTCCATATTCATTGGTTGTGCACTTAATAGTAGCACCTATCGATTTCTGGTACATAAATCTAATATTTCTGAGATTCATGAAGGTAATATCATGGAATCTAGAAATGCTTCGTTCTTTGAGGAGATCTTTCCAAATAAGGAAAGAATTGAACAAGGTCCTCTTAAAAGAACACATGAAGCGTCTATGAGTAGTTCTAATCTCGGGGATGAAGAACCACGATGTAGCAAAAGGGCAAAAGTTCCTAAAACGTTTGGTCCCGAATTTGTACCTTATATATTAGAAGGTGAGCCAAGGATGACTAAGGAGGCTGTTGGGTTGGGTTCTATTCCCCGGGTGGCTCGTGGCAGCGGAATTTAAAATTTAAACGTACAACCACCCGAAACAGGAATAATGGTGTGCTCAATTATGCTATAGAGAAGGTTGCAAGAATTTTTACCTTTCAATTAAATTCTTACAGCAACTAATTTGATCTTTCAACCCTGTGGTGCAATTCCACACGATTCCTTGGAGGAAATCGCCCGTCGATTGTATCTCCAGTATTAGTGCTCCAAACATCGCACCTCTAAGATGTATCCACAACTCGTTCAAGTCACCACCTACTTCGTTATTGGTGCTAGCCAACGAAATAGGTCTAAGTCTAAAACCGAGGCTTGATTATGTGAAGAGATGGAATATGTGAATCGTTAAGTTCAACACATGAACAAAACGATGTCTTGTTGGAACAAGGGAAGGGGCGATTTTTGGCTTAAGGATGACAAGAAGAATTCTCTTATTTTCCAGCAAGGGGTTCGAATTTTTCACTCCGTAGAAGCTTAGGGTTTTTAGTCTTGCAATCACATATATATATATATATATATATATAGAATAGGGGTCCTAATCCAATTGCAAGACTTGGAGAAGAAGAAAACCCTTTTCTTCTTCACCAAGAATTCGACCCCTTCATCCTTTTGGGCTAAAAATAGGCCACCCTCTTTTATTTGAAGTCCAAGAATTAATTCTTGACTCCATAGTTAATTATGGGCTAAACCCATCAATTAAATATTCCCTTATAATTAAAACCCGTTTAATTATATTTCCTTATTCCAATTGGCTTATTTATTTAACTTGAGCCAAGCCGAACTAAACAAAATGCTTGCACTCTACTAGGTCCATTAATTTAATTAATCCTACAAGATTAATTAAAATAGTCGAATTAATTGAATCGCCTCAATTAATTCATATTCCATATAAGGAAAGTACTGGACTTTCCTAATTTCCTCAATTTCCTCAAATTGACTAATCACATCATTTAAGCAGTGACTCTCACGAGTTAAGTGTGTGACCCCTTAGGCTCGTCTACTGTCTAGTAGTAAGTACACTTTCCCAAAGTGCTAGTGTACTTTCCTAAAATAGAAAGTACTATATTAAATCAAGCCTCGAATTAATCACCTTATTAATTCTCGGCACTTAAAAATCGTGGTTATTGTCTAGCAAAGGGCCATGAAGACCTAGACAAAGATGAAGATAAAGATACGCCTTTCGTGATCTTGATCCTTGTATAAGTAAGATCTCTCCATCTAATCTCCCGATTGAATTTAGAGCAGTGGCTAAGTCGAAGCTCTATTAATTCAATAACAATGTTTCCCAAAGACTAAGATAATCTCTCTCATATTCTCTCAGCGCACGATAGTGAGCCGCTGCAATGCAAAAGAAGAAGAGAGGGAAACCACGGACTCAACGGGAGCTTATCCTTACGCCTCTGACTCAATCGCAGGTGGGGGATACATCAGAGAGGAATCAAACACCAGAGGAGATTCGGATTGAGGTCAATCTAGAGGAGAACACCGAGGGGGGTAATGAAACCCTAGAAGATGGGGAGATTACAGAGATACTGAAGCAAGCTATACAAGCAAGTCCAAGTGCAGGGGTCACATCGGCGTTGAAAGAATGTCTGGATAAGCTTAAAAAAACACGGGGCAAATTCGATTCAACCGTGCATGAATGAAGCAGAACATATCAATTCACAGGTGCGCACTGTTACAATCTGGGATAAGTTTGATATCAACACAATGAGGGATGCGGGCCTCAAACTACAGTATATGCAGCCAGAAGTTAAGGAAGGACAAAAGATAGGGCGAATTGACAGAATAGATGTGGAATCGGAGATCCAATACTGGAAACCCTCAGTAGTGTGTTATATTCTGGGAGCCAACCCACCATACCAGATTATCAATGGTTTCATTCGACGAATCTGGGGGAAATATGGAATTGATAAAATTTTAATGAAAGAGAATGGGAAATTCATAGTAAGATTTAACAGTGAGGCAGAGAGGGATACGGTGATGCAGATAGGGGTACACCATTTTGATAGTAAACCCCTTGTTGTAGTACCCTGGACTGAAGATCATGATTACAGCAAGAAAGAGGTAAACATTGTTCATGTTTGGATTCGATTTGAGGAATTAGAGCTTAAATACTGGGGTAGCAGATCGTTGAGCAAGATAGCAAGCTTAGTGGGCAAACCAATCATGGTGGATGCAATGACGATGAACAAAACGTGAATTCAATATGCTCGAATTTTGATTGATGTTGATATAAAAAATATGCCAGAGAAGATATCCTTTGAAAATGAACGAGGTATATTAGTGGAATAGAGAGTATATTACGAGTGGAAACCAGTCCAATGTGAAATGTGTCATAAATTTGGACATGATGTTAGAATTTGCAGAAGAAAGGAGGGAAAGAAGGTTTGGCAAGTAAAGAAAACACAAGATAACACAAAAAGTGGTGAAATGGAGAGCACTCAATTAAACCAGGGTGTAATGACCCAAAATGTGCAGAAGGGAAAAGGCATAGCTAGAGATAGCAATGGCACTGACACTCAATAATGGTATACAGCTACTAGAAGAGGAGTACTAATGGTTGAACAAGGAGAGACATCAAGTAAGGATGGAGGAGTAGAACAAGGGAGGCTAAATAGCAATGGGGAACCACGGGATCTAGGCCCTGTAACTAATATAGTTACAGATGCAACACAACCTATCAACTTGGAACATTAGAGGTTTCAATGGCCTCAGTAGGCAGAGGGAGGTAAAAGCTCACTGCAATAAATATAGTATAAGTTTACTTGGACTCCTAGAGCATAAAATAAAGGGGCAGAAGGTGGATTTGGTATATACGAATATGTGTGATGGTTGGGGTTTTGAAACTAACAATGATATGCATCCTAGAGGTAGAATTTGGGTGTGCTGGAAGAAAGAACATTATGATGTGAGGGTGATACAAAAAACAGCACAAGTTATGCATTGTGAAGTCATGGACATTGCAACTCAACAAAGAAGTATAGTAACTTTTGTGTATGGATTAAACCAGGGGCAGGAGAGGAAAAGTTTATGGGCAGAATTGGCAACTATAGCCAGGACAATTAATGAGCCATGGATCACTATGGGGGATTTCAATAGTGTTCTGAGAATGGGTAACAGAATGGGTGGAGCTGATATAACACTGGGTGAAATACAAGCATTTCAGGAATGTGTGGATGAGTGTGAATGGGAGGAGATGAAGTGGAAAGGAATGGAATACAGTTGGACAAATAATAATATTTTTTCAAAAATAGATTGGGTATTTGTTAATCAGAAGTGGTGTGACCAATATGATAGGGCTGAAGCACACTTCCTTCCAAGTGGTGTCTCTGATCACTCTCCAATAGTGATTCAGATGAATGTGCAGATTAGGAAGAGGAAAACACCCTTAAAATATTATAATATGTGGGCAGATTCATACAGATTTAAGGCAGAGGTGGAAAAATCATGGTCTACAGTGATTGAGGGTACTAGAATGTTTAGTATTTCCCAGAAACTAAGCAGAATGAAAACAATACTGACCAATATTAACAAAGATCAATACCAGGGGATTGAACAACAGGTTGAAGTTGCTAGAGAGAAGTTAATCCAAGCCCAATGTGAACTGCACATTAATAAGGAGGATGAATTCTTTCAGGAGAGGGAAAGGCAAGCAAAGCAAGAAATGCTCAACAAAACTATAGCTTTGGAGAAATTTTACAAACAGAAAGCTAAAGTTAACTGGATCAACTTGGGAGATCAAAACAGCCAATATTTCCACAGAGTGATCAAAAAAAGGTATTATAGAAATAGAATAATATCGATTCAAAATGAGAATGGGGAGAATATAAACAAGTATGATTTGGTGTGTGAACATTTTGTTCAGCATTATCAGAATATGTTGGGGACAAAAAAGAATAGAACAGTTGTTAATAAAGAGATATTTGAAGTTGGACCATGCTTAACTCTAGATCAACAGATGGCTTTAGTTGCACCTTTTAGAAGGGATGAAGTCAAAGAGGCAATGTTTTCAATAGATAGTGGAAAAAGCCCGGGTCCAGACGGATTTGGAAGTGGGTTCTTTAAGGATGCATGGAATATAATAGGTGATGAAGTTACAGATGCAGTACTGGAATTCTTTGAAAATGGCAGAATGTTAAAACAATGGAATTCTACACTTCTTACTCTGATCCCAAAGGTTGAGAATCCCACAAAGGCAACAGAATTTAGACCCATAGCTTATTGCAACACAGTGTATAAAGTGATCTCAAAATTAATGGCAAAGAGAATGGCAGCAGCCTTACCTAGTCTAATAAATGAAAATCAGGGAGCCTTTGTACAAGGAAGAGAGATTGTGGGGAATGTTTTGATCACTCAGGAGATTATAAGACTATATAACAGGAAGAAGGTGTCTCCTAGATGCTTGATGAAAGTGGATTTACAGAAGGCCTATGACACTTTGGATTGGGGTTTTATAGATGAGATGTTAATAGGATACAAATTTCCTGTAACATTCTCAAAATGGATTAAGGAGTGTGTACAATCAGTATCATATGCTTTGGTGCTAAATGGTGAAATTCATGGATACTTTAGGGGAGAAAGAGGTATCAGACAGGGGGACCCCATATCCCCACTGATATTTGTTTTGGCAATGGAGTACCTTACCAGGAGACTTCAAATAGCAGCTGGGCAGAAAGAGTTTAGATTCCATCCTAACTGCAAACAGTTAAAGCTTACAAACATCTGTTTTGCAGATGATTTGATGATATTCTGTAACGCGACCCTCAAGCAGTGCACATACTATGGGATACCTTTAGGAAATTTTCAGAAACTACAGGGCTTGATCCGAATCTGAGCAAATCTAGAGTATACGTGAAAGGAGTATCACCTGAAAAGAAGAAACAGATTCAGGAGATTACTGGATGCCAAGAGGGTGAGTTTCCTTTAAGATATCTTGGGGTACCCCTCTCCCCAATAAAGTGGAGTAAGATAGAATGCCAAGAGCTGGTGGATAAAATAACTAGAAGAATGGCCACATGGGCTTCAAGAAAACTATCATATGCAAGAAGAACATTGCTGATCAACTCATTACTGTTCTCTCATCAGGTATATTGGTCTTCAATTTATCTATTTCCCCAATCAGTTGTTAAATTAGTGGAGAAAAAATGTCGAGAGTTTTTGTGGGGTACTACTGAACAGTTACAAAAAGTTGCATTGGTTAAATGGGAGCAAGTTTGTCAGACCAAAAAATGTGGTGGGCTGAATATAAAAAGTTGTAAGGAATGGAATTGGGCTTCAATAGGTAAGCAGGTTTGGGCAATAGCCCAAAAGAAGGATATTTTATGGATTAAGTGGGTTAGTGAAGTATACTTAAAACAGATGGAATTCTGGGAGTATAATATCCCATTGGATTGTAGCTGGACATGGAGGAAGATTAATCAGGTAAAGAAGAGGATGAAACCTGGATATGAACAGAATAGATGGCAATATGACAAGAAAAGGATTTACACAGTTCAGAGTGGATATAGATGGCTTAAAGGAGAGCACACGCTATTTAAAGATCACAGAGTAGTGTGGAGTAGTATGAATCTGCCAAAACATGCATTCATAGCATAGTTGGCTACACAGAGGAAATTATTAACAAGAGATAGATTAGAGAAGTTTATGACTATCGCTGATAACACTTGCTGTTTGTGCAGTAAAGAAAGGAAACAGTAGCACACCTTTTTTTTCAGTGTGAATGGGCTAGAAACCTGCTGGAGGCGGTACTGAAATGGTTAAATGGTGGAAAATGTCCGCACCAATATAGGAAATGGCAGAGATGGATGAAATTTGCTGTGCAAAAATGGAAGACCAAGAATGCTATTCTCAACACTGGTATTGTGGGAGCTGTTTATATGGTGTGGATGGAAAGAAACCAAAGATGTTTTATGCAGAAGTTCAAAATCTGGGAGGGGAGATATCATCAATTACAGATGGCCTTGAAAATTCGAATACAAGGTTGTATAAAGAGAAATATTAAACATAGAGATTTAAAATACTTAACAGAGATAGGAATTATATAGAAAAAGAAAGTAGTAAGGGTGAAAGGTGTCTTTGTAACACACAGGATGTTGTGTCTCTTATTATGTGATGTAAATATGTGAGTTTGGTAATAAAGTTTTATCTTTTCACCAAAAAAAATACGGTGAGATCGACTTTCGACTATCTAAATGAGGAAACCCTACGCCTCTTTAGATATCATACTTTGGTCGGAGATTCCTAAAGTTGATTCACTATGTAAACATAGGAGATTCACTGACAAGACTAATGTCAGAGATAGATCCCTTCTTGATTCTCACGTGTCTTCATACACAATCAGCCCATGTCTGATTTTGCCCATTTGTGATCATCTAAGTAATCATGTAACAAACCAAGACATGTTCAATTGTGTATAAGACATCCAATGGAACCTCAGGTTCTAAGGATTACTCTTATACTACAAGACCACTGGAAGTTCCAGATTCGACTGGGATTCCATTTAATGGAACTTCCATGGGGTTGTTCAATATACCTATTCCCACAATAGGAACCCTCATATATGCACAGGCTTTCACCGTGCCAATATCTATGGAACGAGATACACTCTATCAAGAGATGCATCATATAAGCAAGTCTTTTGGGTCTCATTGATATCCCTTCATCTCGACTAGCCCATTCATGACTTGGAACATATGTTTAAGGATCACAGCCTTGGAGACATATTCCATCGTTGCCATTCCTGATGCACAATGATGTCCCATAGCTGTGTGTGATCCTTCGGAACTTTATTCTAAGTTTAAGACCAAGCTATATACCTGAATAAAGAATGCCGAAAAATTAACTTTATTTATATGAAAAAGATCGTTTAGCTAGAGTTATTATTACATATAGTGGCACCCAAAATTGGTGCGCCGGGCATAAACTCTAACAGAGGCAATGTCTAATCCAGATGCTCAACTCTGGAAAGAGGCTATCAAAAGTGAAATTGAGTCTATTATGCACAACCATACCTGCGAGTTGGTTGATCTTCCAAAGGGAAGTAAGCCTTTAGCCTGTAAATGGATTCTGAAAAGAAAGTAAAAGACTGATGGATCTATTGATAAGTATAAGACCCGTATGGTAGTTAAAGGATACCGACAAACGGAGGGTCTTGAGTTATTCGATACTTATTCTCTGGTAACGAGAATAATATCCATAAGATTGTTCATCGCTATTTTTGCGCTACATAACCTTGAGATACATCAAATGGATGTTAAGACTGCTTTTTTGAACGAAAAATTAGATGAAGAAATATATATATGGAACAACCCGAGGGGTATGTTGCTTCCTAAACGGGAGAAAATGTATGTAAACTTGTAAAGTCCTTGATGGACTTAAACAAGCGCCAAAACAATAACATGAAAAAGTGTTGTCAAATGGTTTCAAGATAAAAGAGTGTGACAAATGCGTGTATGTTAGACAAAAACACATAACGCAAATGTTTTCATGTGTCTCTATGCCGATGACATGTTGATTATGGGTAGTAATCATGAAATTATCATGAATACTAAAGGAATGTTAAAGAAGAACTTTGACATGAAAGATATGCGTTTGACATATGTCATACTAGGGATTAAAATCTTAAGGACATCTAAAGGACTCATACTGTCATAGTCTCATAAAGTTGAGACAATTCTGGAAAAATTCCTTCCTAGCGACAATGCGATTGTTAAGACGCCAGTAGACATGAACATTCATTTACGCAAGAACTATGGCCAACCCGCATCGCAGTTAGAGTATGCTAGAGTCATTAGAAGTTTAATGTATATCATGAACTGTACCCGCCCTGATCTAGCTTACTCTATGAGCAAGTTGAGTAGGTTCACGAGTAATCCTAGTTTAGACCATTGGAAGGCCTTAACTAGAGTACTTAAGTACTTAAAGCACACAAAGAGCTTTGGATTACACTACTTAAAATATCCAGCTGTAATAGAAGGATTCAGTGATGCTAATAGGATATCAGACACAAATGACTCTAAGTCCATGAATGGGTACATATTTACCATCGGTGGTGGAGCAGTGTCGTGGAAATCATCTAAGCAAACTTACATAGCCCGATCCACAATGGAATTAGAATTCATAGCTTTAGACAAAACTGGTGAAGAAGCTGAGTGGCTACGAAATTTCTTAGAAGATGTTCCCTGTTGAGAAAAACTAGTGCCCCTATCTTAATTCATTGCGACTGTCAGTCGCCAATTGGTAAGGGCGCAAAATAGTATGTACAATGATAAGTCTAGACATATTCGTTGTAGACACAATACCATTAAATAGCTTATCTCTAATGGAATAATGTCCATTGATTATGTGAAATCAAAGGAGAATATTGCATATCCTTTGACGAAAGGATTGCCTAGAGATCAAATAGAATACCTATAAAGAGGAATAAGTTTAAAGTCTACAGATTAAGAATGGACACAGCAGTAACCCAACCATGTTGACTGGAGATCCCAAGATCTTGGTTCAATGGGACAACTAAGTTGTGAGAATTCAGTGAGGTGCTTAAGAGTTTAATTAATAAACTCTAAACCCATTACCTATGATAAAGAAGTACAACCTGCAAGTTGTAGCAAAGGTTAAGCTGGGCTTTTAATTATTCCTACACTATCTAAAATGAAGTAGAGTATGACAGGATACTCTTAATTAAGAAGTCACCTATGTAAGTGTGATGTGTAGGCCGCCTCAACATTGAGTAAAATCTAAACACTTCTGAAACCAAGAGGGGGTGTCACGGCCAAAATGGACCCAACCGTGAGAACTGAAAACTGTTGAAAGTTTATTACATGAATATCATTATCTGGGTTTACATGAACGACTGACCAATTTAAGACATCACGTTCATTGGGTAACCTAGTAAATTCGATGATATTTCACTAGGAAAGGTTCAAAGCCAAAAGCTACCTCTTCTGATGTAATAAACTTTCAATCGAAATCTCGAGATCATGCATTACATTAATTTTATTTGTGTGGGAGATTGTTTGATAAATGGGTGTTTACAAAGTGTGGTTCCAACCACTTTTTGTGTACAAAATTCAAACACTGTAAGTACTAAAGATTATTGGATAATCTTAATCTATGTTCCGATTAGAAGAATTTAGCATTTCGAATTTCTCAAATCGGACTTGTAACGAATGAGAAATTAAGTGCTAAAATGAGGTGTTTGAACTTGTGTATCCCACATTGGATATAAACTACAATTTAATTGGGTTTATAAGTTCTTGACTTAAGGTAAATGGTTGACTCTTTGGGTCATCTCACCTTTGTGTCTTTTGTGAGGGAGGAGGACCTAGCCATAGTCCATTTCACCACACACACGAGCTTGCCGCCGCCGCCCGAATGGACCGGACCGGCTCGGGCTTGGACCGGGTCCGGGTCTGGGCTTGGACTGGGTTGTGGGTCATGAGCCGTGGGCCTGGGGCTTGGGCTTGTGGCTTGAGGTGTGTATAGTGTGGGCTTGTGCTTCACAATTAATCTTTTGGACAAAGTTTAATTTGACCTCTTCAGAAAATCCAACAAGAAGTAATCTGATTTAATTTAAACCCAATTGAATTAAAAAATATTGGCCACATATTTTTTAAATTTGATTTTTAAATCTCTCTTCTAAAAGAACTATTGACTGCAGTCAACGATCCAATAGTCACAATATCTGTAACAACTGAAATTGTTTGCTGTTATAGAAATTGTAAATGGCAAATTTAAATGTGGGCTTTAATTTTGTCTGATTTTTTCAGCTATAAATAATCTCCTCCAGCATCCAGATTTTTCACACAAACACAAACACAAATTCTATCTAGTGTTCTTGTGTTCTTCATATCTTCATCCTTTCTCGAGGTTTCAGCAGAAAATAAAAGTTCGTTGTTTTCTGATATTGAAGTTGTTCAATTTTCAGAAAGTTTTTGTTGTATCTTGGGACACGTTTTGTCAAAGCCGGTACCACCTATAGCCGGAGAAATTTTGTGTTAAGGATAGAGTTCATTCTTGCCTCGAAAATTCCTCATCCTTTTGTTGCATTTTTCAGTTTGACACTCACCGTTACTTATTTACTAGGTTGCACGGATACTTCGAAAAATGCCCCGGTGCAGTGTCGGATACTCCTCGGACACGGACACGCGTCGGATACGTGTCAGACAATAAAACATGGCGTGTCCATAAATAAAAAGAAAATAAAAAAGAAGGGACACCATACCGGACACGGAAATGGCCGTGTCCGATACTTTTCGGACACTTTGGAGGTTTTTTTCATATTTACAAAACTTAAGTGGGTAAATACTTGAATCTCAAAGCTTTTAATCTTCAAAGAACATTTCTTGTCTCCAAAACAAACAGAACCAGGCGTTTCTGTTGCTTCAAACCCGAGGAGATCAACTTCAAACCCAGGTAACCGGCTTCAACTTTTTTCTGTTATTTATTGATAATAATTGCTTGAAGTTTTAATTTGAGTTTGATTTAAGCCTAAATTCCTTTCATTGTTGGGATTATATTATTTCTACTTCTATTATTCTAGCAAACCTAGGGTTTTGATTTTTGAGAGTTTGATTTTTTTTTTGTTTAATTCATTCACTTGTTGTTGGGTTGTTGTTCTATTAGGTAGAGTTATTAATTGTTTAGTGTTTTAATAAAGAAATTATGTGTAAAACATATATATAGTTAAACAATACTCCAAGTGTTTGATAAAATTTCTAAGAAGAAACAATAGAGAAGAAAAGGTGTTTGATAAAATTCCTAAGAGAAGAAATAGTAGAGAAAAGGAGAAAATAACATTACTAAATGAGTAAATTCCTTAATGTTATTATATTTCTAAATTTGTTGTGTACTTTAATGTTGAATTATGAATTGTTGATTGTTTTGAAAATTTTAGGAAAATGAATTCGGTTGGTGATACAAGTAGTAGTGATGGTAGAGCTCCGGATAATTGGCCATTGTGGCAATTTGTTACAAAACTAGGGAAATCAAGCGAAGGAGGTGGGAATCAAAACTTCACATGCAACATTTGCAATGTCACATATAAAGGCTCATATTCAAGAGTGAAAGCACACTTATTAAAGCTTGTTGGTAGTGGGATCAAATCATGCCCAAAGATAATAGTTGGGAAAATAATTGAGATGTCAAAGTTAGAAGGAGAAGCAATCGAAAGAAGAGAATGTAGTAGTAAGATCAAAATGGTTCCTTTGCCTCGTTCAATGTCAAGCTCCAGTCAGTCTTCATTTAGTATGTCGGCATCGAATCCTTATTTATTCAAGAAAGATGGTCATGAGCCTAAGAAAAGAAAGGGTCAGGAGATAATCCTATTGAGAATGCATTTAACTTGCAAATGAGAGAAGAATTGGATGGCGAAATTGCACGGATGTTCTACTCATCAGGACTTCCATTTAACCTCGCAAGGAATCCCCACTATGTTCGAGCTTTTACCTTAGCTGCAAATTCAAACATCGCAGGCTATGTCCCACCCGGTTATAATGCTTTGAGAACAAAGTTACTAAAGACAGAACAAACCTTGAGGGAGAGAACAAAAGAGAGAACAAACCTTGAGGGTCAACTTGTGCATACTAAAGACACTTGGAGAACTAAAGGAGTGAGCCTCGTATGTGACGGTTGGACAGATCCTCAAAGAAGACCACTTATTAACTTTATGGCTATTAATGAGAATGGGTCAATTTTCATTCGTGCTATTAACTGTCAGGGGGAGTTTAAAGACAAGTGGTTTATTTCTAATCTGATTAAAGAAGTGATTGGAGCAATTATTTGGTCAAGTTTCGTCATCTTCTTGTTGTGAGAGAAATTGGAGCACTAATTCTTTCATACACTCAACAAAGAGGAAGCAAATCACTCCACAACGTGCCGAAGATCTAGTGTATGTACATAGTAATCTTCGACTCTTGTCAAGACAAACTCCACAATACAAACAAGGCGACACCAAGATGTGGGATGTTGGTGGGGATGACTTTGAAACATTTGATGATGTTGGGATACTTGGAATTGCAAGTCTATCTATTGATGAGCCTGAGTTGGAGTCCGATATTTTTGTTGATGAAGTTAATGAAGAACCTTATGGTGATAGAGATGACCCATCTGATTTAGATAAGTAGATAATCCATATTTTCAGTAGTTTATTATGTCATTTGAATGTTATTTGAATTTGTTTGAAGACTTGAAAGTTGAAACAGGATTGAGTTTATATTAGTATTATAATGTTTGAATTTTGCTTTTGAGTTGAATGTGTGGGTGAACTTTGAAATTATGAAGGTATAATATTTTGTTTCATTTTTGTATACTATTTATTTATTTTGTAATTAGTACATATATGTATAAATATATATATATTATTTAATTATTTATATACAGCTGTATCCCCGCCGTGTCGTATCCTAAAATTTTGAAAAATCCGTGTCGCCGTTCCCGTATCGTGTCGTATCCGTATTCTCGTATTTGCACCCGTGCAACCCAGCTGATTTACAATCAACAATGAACCTTTTAACGACTTTAACAATCTGCATCAACAATTAACTAGTCAAATCACATTCGTTGTTGGAACTTGGAACTTCATTATTTTTCCAGTGACTGGGCCCATCTATAGCTCTAGAACCATTGACCCATTGGGCTATATTGTATACCCAAAATGGTAAAGAGGCCCAATTCCCGCAATAATTAAATACAGTATAATTATGAAATGTTGGGGTTGAAATACCTCCAAATATCAAATATGTTGTCATTTTTATATATATAAGTTCTTCAATTTTCTATTTTCTTTTTGTAAGAAGTAATAATATCAGGATTTTAGGCCCTCGCTTCTTTATTAAATCAAAATTATAACTCAAATTGCATGAACCTTTCTTTAATTTGTTCACTTACCACAAGCCCTCAGTTTAACTTGTACTTCTTTCTTTCTTTTTTTAAATCTAAACGAATGAGATATCCTGATCCGATAAATTTAGCCGATAGGTTTGTAATCGTGGGTTAGACATTATAAGACTCCAAATAGGGAGAGAAAAGTCACAACTTTTAATAACTTAAAATTAAAATCAGGGTCTCCCAGATGAAAGTATAAATTTATACCATTAGGCTAATAACACTTGAGTAACTTGTACTTCATTCTTTCACGGAGACAACAAGAGTTCGTACCACGAGCTCCCGATTCTCATTCAAAAATAACTATAAAAATAAAATTTTGATTTTCGCTTTATTGCATAATTTATTCATTGTATTGGATGATAAGATGAGTTATAAATATGCCATTGACGATATTACAGCTCATCAAAGCTGTTGGGCTTTCATACAGTTTTAGCCAAGTCGTTAGGCCGTCTTTCAGCCCATTTTAACGAGTTGATCAATATTGAGGAACTATTTTGCAATAAGTTGGGTTTAGATTTAAATATCAAAGGCCCATCCTGTCTTCACGTTATTCAGAATATTATCTCTCTCTCAATAATCCTCTCTTACGTTTCTTTAGTTTAGGGGCAAATTTTTTTTATGCTAATTTGGGAGCTATTATCTGTTGATAGGCTTAATTTTCTTGTTCAAGACTTAACTCTTAGTTGTTAGTTATTGAGTTATCTTGTGCTCTTTATGCTTGTTAACATAGTTTCATAATATCATTTTGTTTGAATCCAGCTGCCACAAGTTGTGGCTCTCCTCTCCTTTATAGAGCTAGATAAAGTCTTTATGCTAAGGAGTATGGTTATCAACCTAAATATGTCGGGCTAAATATTTAAGGTGTCCCCTTCGTCTTGAATTAAAAGAATATCATTTTGTTTGTAATCTTTTTCAATTTATTAATAATGTTTATCTTCAATTTATTCCGTGTGCACAACTATTTATCACAAATGACCCGCACCTATAAATATAAGGATGAATTACATGCACACCCCTCACTTTAATATTAATTACCAAAGTTATCTTAATTTTTGATGAATTACAACGAGACCTGCACAAGGGATCTATTCATAATATTTATAAGGGGGTAACTATAAGAATTCTTAAATATACAAGGGGTATAATTGTAGAAATGTCTTAACACAAGAGCCACTTTATGTAATTACGAAAAGGTCTAAGGTTTTTTGATAATTAGCACTAAAGTGAGTTGGTATATAATTTTTCGATAATTACTATTAAAGTGAGGTGGTATATAGATAATTATCTCTAAATATAATTCCACAATAGGTACATATAAATTATAATGTCACCCACTCAAAACATGTTAAGCTAGTGGTATCAACTTTCAATTTCATGTGAGAGGTACTGAGTTCAATTCAAACTAGTAACTTTTCTCTTCTTTTTATTTGGAGTTTTATAGGATCAGTCTGAGTGTGTGACCCATCATTTAAAAACTATCAATCTGAATTTATCAAGCAAGTATTCAGTTCGTCTAGAATTAAAAAAAACAACAAAGTTATAAATTCAATGTTTTGAAACCCGGACCGTTCATTAACCGAAAAATTGATCGGGTCAAGGGTCACCGGTTCAACCAGTGGGTCAACCGCGGTCGAACCGGTGATGTCATAAATATGTAATAAATAGTAATTAATATACTATTAAATATTATAAAATATAAAAATATGAATAAAAAAGTATTTCTTATTCTTTTTAAGTATTTTGGGTTTGTCAATCAAGATCACAAATAGAGTCCAGCTACGTTCATGAACCAAGCCCATGTTCAAGCCCATCCAACTTGCAATTTTAAGGGTCATCATGTGTTTGACCAATTTTCAGGGGCTGGTTTGCAACATATATATATACACACACATTTCCAGCAAGGCCCAAATTCAATATACTGCTCAGATTCAACTTTCTCCCTCTACAAAATACAAATCAACATTTTTTCTCTCAAAAACGCTGCTGCTAATTCTTCTCTCTTTGAGAATTCTTGTTTGATAATCTTTTCAGAAGTTTTTGCTTCATGTTTAATCCTTGGTATCCTAACAATGGTTAGGAAGATAGTTTCTCTCTTTATTCTTTAATCTTATTTTTTAAATTTTATTTGTAAGAAATTTGTAAGATTTTATAATCTTTTTTAATAAAATGTTTAATTTCATTTTTTATCAGTTTTATTTAGAAGATGGGTCTTGAACTCAACTATTATGGTGGATATGAAATTTGAAGATGGGAGGGTTTAGGGAAGAAAAGAGAAGTGGAGAACAGCCGAAAATTAGGATTTGGAAGAGAGCTTCATGACGCGGCCGGTTTAGATGACCCACCACTGGGTCGAACGGTTCAGCGGTTGAACCGCTGGGTCGAGCGATTTTAACTGGTTTTCAACCCCAAGCGGTTTTGGAGGTTACCCGGACTGATTTTAGGACCAGTTCCCGGTTCTACTGGTCCGACCGATCGGTCCGAATTAGGTTTCAAAACACGGGTTATAATGCCGCCCTTGAGACACGATTGGGTAAAGTTTATTTCCACTTAGCTAAAGTGGATAAGCACGTTTCTTACAATCAAACAAGTGTAGCTTATAATGTTTTTTATTTACCGGTCACTTCATTTTACTTGGCTCATCTTGACCAACAAACACACACACACACCATCCATTCTGTGTGTCCTAGAATCGTAGTTATATGTTTGAAATTTGCGTAATATGTTAAGATAGTTGTTGATTGACATCTTGAACGGGGGCTTCAAGTAAGACAACAATGGCGGCTGGAACAAGTAGGAAAATATCAGCGGCGTCTGCAAGGTCTCACACCCGAAAACCAAAGCCGAAGACTTCTTCGAAATTTCCAGGTCTGTTTTTACTTAATAATCTTTTCTTGTCTATTTGTGCAGATTTTCTTGATCGATTGCAGACTCTGGTATTGTTATCTGAATAATTGGGATTAGGACACAATATATATGTGAATTGCGGTCAAAATTCAATGGGAAATTGGGAATTTGAATGTTGTGTTATGTGTGTGTATATATATATATATTGTAACCAAAAAAAAATAAAATAAAAAAATATATATATATATGTATTGACTTTGAGGCCATACCATTTGCTTTCTCCTGATTTGATTCTGGTGCGAATATCTAGTCTGCTTGTTATAAGGTTATGTTTGGATTGATGAATTTGGATTTGAGGAGTGTAATATGAGGGACGATTTAAATGACTCCAAATTAGGTGGATTTGAAATCCATCGTAATGATTGTAAAAATAGCTAAAAATGAATTTCAAGGTATTTGAAATCTGTATTAACTTTGAAATCATCAAAACGAACTCAATGGATTTGTTGATGAATTTGAAATCCGTGGCTTTCAATCCTTCAATCCAAATAAAGTTTTCCCACTCAGCTCTAATGTAGAAAGTTTAGTTGATCGTGTGAAATTTCTCAAACTAAAATGTCTCAGGGATGTTCAAGTCAGTACTGTTGGTTGGCCTTATGGGGTTTCTGGCTTGGGCTTATCAGGCAACAAAGCCTCCTCCGCCAAAGATATGTGGCTCCACCGATGGGCCTCCTGTCACAGCATCGAGAATACAACTGAAGGATGGGAGATACTTGGCTTACCAAGAATATGGTGTCCCTAAAGATATTGCAAAGCACAAAATAGTTTTTGTCCATGGTTTTGATTCTTGCAGGCATGATGTTTCTGCTATAACCTCGTACCTCTCCCCGGTAATGGTGCTTTCCTTGTGTTTTCCTCATTCGTTATCTAGCATCATATGGATTGACTTGCTTTTTTCAATACTTTGAACTGATTTACAGGATATAGTTGAAAGTAAAGGAATCTACATAGTTTCATTTGACAGACCTGGTTATGGAGAGAGTGATCCTCATCCTACACGAACACTTAAGAGCTTAGCTTTTGACATTGAGGAGCTCGCTGATCAGTTGGGATTAGGATCCAAATTTTACGTCATTGGATTTTCCATGGGGGGACAGATTGGCTGGACATGCCTAAAATATATTCCTCATAGGTATGTTTCTTTTGCACTACTTGTACTATGATTTTCATTTTTACCACAAGACCGAAATTTTCAGCCCTCCAAAGTAATATTGGTTATTTCGATGAACAGATTGGCAGGAGCAGCACTTATAGCACCAGTGGCGAATTATTGGTGGCCTGGAATTCCTTCAAACATGTCCCAGAAAGCATTTGATCAGCAGCTTGCACAAGATCAATGGGCTCTTCGTGTTGCTCACTATGTGCCATGGCTTAACTATTGGTGGAACGCACAAAAATTATTCCCTTGTTTAAGTCTTATTGCTCATAGCCCAAGAGTTCTCTCCAACCACGACAAAGAACTAATGCCAAGGGTTGTTTCTATAAGAAAGGAATATCAGGTAATGGTTTGTACATTCTTTGAATAAGAACAAACCTGCATATGTGGTTTGGTAAAAAAATAAAAATATTGCTGATAAGTCCTATTATGTTTCTTTGATCCTATATTTTAAAGAAGGGATAATTACATGCACACCCCCTTACTTATTGGATAATTGCCACAAGTCCTTTGAGGTTTTGCAAATTACCAAGACACCCCAATCAAATTATGACTACTCGAAAAATAGGAGGTGAAATTTTAATGAGTAAAAGGTGAAATTGTAATATGCTTTCATTGACAGGGAGAGTTATGGTAATTTCTCAAACCTCGAAGTGTTTGTCGTAACTAGAGTCTCACACAGGGGGTGTCTATGCAATTTTCCTTTTATATAATAGTGCCTAATCTATTGTCCTCCCTTCTCAAACTAATTTTGTGGCTTATGTACATCACCAGGCACTAGTAAGACAACAAGGGGAGTTTGAGTCCCTTCACCGTGACATAATGATTGGTTTTGGGAAGTGGGAGTTCGATCCAACGGACCTAAAGAATGCATTTTCAGGAAGTGAAGTTTCTGTTCACTTATGGCAGGGAGATGAGGATATGCTTGTCCCTGTTGCACTGCAGCGTTACATTGCCAACCAGCTGCCATGGATTAAGTATCACGAGGTATCAGGTGTTGGTCATATGTTTCCATTTGCTGATGGAATGGCTGACTCAATCATACAAGCACTTGTAGCTTGACAGAAAGACCTTTCATAGGTGTCTCGTATACCAGGTTATTTGTGTCTGCAGTTGATTTGATCTCATTACTGCTCTGACAGAATTTTATTTAGTGTTGCGTCTTATTTTGATATAAAAACTGCATGTTTCTTGTTCGGTTCTAGACTTTGAAACTTTTTAAGCATGAGGATAAGTTGCATTAAAACGAGTTCACACGTGTTTATATATGCTCCTAATAATGCAGGAAAAACACTCAGAGATTCGAGTAATTACAATATTTTCCCTGTCTGCAAAAGCATATTACAAATTCACCTCCTTTCAGTAAAAACAGATTACAAATTATCCCTTTATTCGAATTGTCAGATCTGACACGAAGTGTCTTGATAATTTGCAAAGCCTCGTGAAATTCATGGTAATTACTCAATAAGTGAGAGGGTGTATATATAATTATCCTTTACTAATAATAAGAGAGCATTATATATCTTTAACCCCTCTAGATAGATTTCTACAAAAGTAAAAAATGCAACATAGAGACACTAAAACATGAATTTCCTGTATTCCCTTTCACTGTTTCAATTTAGTCTCTTGGGCAAGAATCTCCTTCTCATCATGGAAATCTGCCTGGTACTCAATCCAAAAGCCTTCTCCAGAAGCTCATCATTAATCCCAGTACCAAACAAAACATTAGGAATCTTCTGCATTCCAGGGTTTTGGCTGTTAAAACTTCCAAAAACCGTGGCGGAAGATTTCCCAACATTCATCTGGAAATGCACCAGACCCCTGGGGAACACCATCACCTCTCCTCTCTCAATAATCTTAGCAAAAACCCGATTATTTGAATCCACAAAACCCGAATACACTTTCCCTTGCACAATGAACACTGTCTCTGTGGCTCTCGGGTGGAAATGCGGAGGATTTATCCCACCAGGCTTAAGGTCGGCACGTACAAACGACATGCCTAGTGTGTTGAGCCCTGGAAATATGGTTGGATTCACTGGAATGGTTGAGAGGCCTATATCAGAGAAATTTCCAGGTGATTTTATACCCGAGAAAACGAAATCATCGGAGGTGACTAATTTAGGATTCTTACATTGTACCAAGTTCAATTTTGATGTTATTGTGTTTGGAATGCAAAAATCTTGGACAGGGTCCGGGTCTGAAGCCAATGTCTGTGGAGGACAGAGGCAGAAAAGAAGTAACAAAAGAGCAAGGTTTTGATACATATTTGTTGTTCCTCAAAACTTTATATGTGTACAGAGGTAGTGAAATGTGAATGGTCTTATTTATAGAGAAACAGAGATATATATATTGCTGTATTTTCCTGCAATTAGAATTTATTCTCATATTATGAGACATGCTATGATAAGCTTTTAAGTAAATGGTTTTCTATAGTGGTGGGGTTTGGGACATTAATCTCACTTTTATGCCAGTGCATAAAACACAATGGAATAAGGATGTGGCTTACAAAACAGAGCATGAGGACTATTATAGCTAGTTATTATTATTTTTTGACTTTATTTGGTTCATCGGCATACGGGGTTCAAAATCAAAGTTGTTTCATTCTTCTTTAAGGTAGATAATTACAATAGGGCAGTGTCGACGTAATTCTTAATGCAAGAAATTTAGGTGTAAATCAATAATTAGTTTACAAAGACCTTTTTATTTTATTTTTTTGAGGTAAAAAGGTGGATTATATAAAAACGCAACAAGAATCAACCTCCAAAGCTTGAGCTGCATGAACCGGGAGGTCAAGAACATCCTCTTGGCCCTTTAAAACAGAACGCGCTAAGAAATGAGCTACAAAATTGCCTTGCCTTTTAGTGAACTAAACAGAATAAACATTAATCGATAAAGCTAGAGAACGAAGATCATCTAGTTTACAAAGATTTGAAGGACTGTATAGTTTTAGTTTTTGCTTTATTTACTTTTTTATTTTTCCAAGTTAAATTTAAAAAGGAAATGATGATGGGTTATTTACTAGTACACGTTTCAAAATGGAAATGATGATGGATTAATAATTGAAAAGGAAATGGAAAAAAGGAAAAAGAAAAAAGAAAAACCCATAATTTCCAAGCTTGAACATTTCACCCGTCAAAGCTTTTATCATTCCAAGAAAGAAATGCAACTTATTTGGCTTATTATTTAGAAGTGACAGATTGAGAGTTCAAAATGAAACGCAATGAGAATTTTGTTAGGGAGTGAGATATTAAACTACGTCGTAAAGGTACATACTTCAAAATTTAACAACAAAAACAAAAAAGATATATATATATACATATTATAATAATATTCTCGTTTGTTAAGTAAATTTATATTTGAACCTTGAATCTTAACGAGAAAACAAGATACAAAAAAGAATAATCATTTTGAATTAGGTAATTTTGTAAAAAAAAAAAATCCCTTTGTTTTAAAGTCAAGACTAATCAAGGCTAATATCTTTGTTAGAATCTAAATTGATGGCCTTTTCTATGGTCCCAAAATTGGTATTATTAATTCAGCCTCCATACGTGGAATTAATAATCAACAAATTAATACCTTCACTTAAAAGACAAGGACTAGTTTCAATATAAAATATAAATTACTATTTTTACAAGAAAACAAATGCACGTTTTATCCACTAGATGGAAGAAAATGCATGTACATACACCTAGATGGGATATGATTTGACAAATGGCAGCACCCGAGTGGCTGAAGCAATTGAAACTCCTTCCACTTATTCATAATCATTTACTGCTTTAGACACAAAATTGAATTTTAAAAGAGAAAAAAAAGGAAGACAAGAAAAAATCATGGCTAGCTGCAGCATGGCTTTTGTCGCCTCGGAATTTAGGACCATTCTTGGTCTCGACTCAATTTTGGCCATTGGATCCTCAATAGGGGGAAGTCATTTAGTAAATTAACCTCCCTATTGTTGATTCAATGGCCAAAACTGGACTTAGACCAATCTAACAAAAAAATTCACTCGGAATTTGTGGGAACACCAAATGTCATATCTAACATCGACGCAACTCGAAGCGCCATTTTGACGTTTGCTTCCAGGACCAAAGGACGCTCAAGATTGATTGTACGGGCGGCGGAAGAGGCTGCCACCGTGCCAGCAGGAGAGGCTGCCACAGCGACGGCCGCAAAGCCGCCTCCTATTGGACCACCTAGAGGATCTAAAGTGAGTTTATGAACTAGCTTTCATGTGTCTAGTGGATCAAGATTTGATATTGCATTAATCTTGTAATGAAAAATGATTAAACTGTGGCTTAAATGAAAGAAAAGCTCAATAAAATCTGACAGGGAAGTTATGGCAAGTATTTTTCAAACTTTGTACATGTTTAATAATTAGAGTTTAAACCCAGGGTGTGGTGGAGGGGAAAAAACTACTCTTCCCTTAATTAAGTGGCGAGGGTTCGATCCTCGGTCTTGGGTACGGAGAACTATTGAAAACTCTGGGCCAGCTGTCCCACCCTTCGAGGTGCCTCCAATCAGCGAGGGGATTAATCACTGCGATCGACGGTAAAAGCCTAGTGAAAACCAAAAAAAAAAAACTAGAGTGGATGGGTCTCTGTATAATTTATCCTATAAGAAATGTAAATTCAAGATAGCTGAAATTCAGTGTATTTATATATAAATGGCATGGATCATTTAGAAGGTCTCGAGACCTCGACTTCTGTACAATTGCAACTATTTGTATGATTATGATGGTCCCTAAAAGGCTTAAACACCATGAGAAATCACACTAGATATAGCACAGCCTAACAACGATGATTATGGATAGATCACGAAATTGAGCATGTCGACAACAATTATGATTGAAAAGATTCTTCCTTTTCTCCCTCCCAAGTCCCAAAACTTTTTTTAAAAAGGCTTAAAAATCATCTTATTAATTAACTTCACATATGGTTTATTCAACAGGTGAGAATTCTCCGTGAAGAATCTTACTGGTACAACAATGTGGGATCTGTTGTGGCTGTTGATCAGGTAAAATTCTCATGTTTTTCGCCTCTGCAAATTTTCATTATCAATTTTCTTTCCTGTTTTTGCATCTTCATATTGTTGTGCAACTTCCAGGACCCCAAGAGTCGATACCCGGTAGTCGTGCGGTTTAACAAAGTTAACTACGCTAATGTGTCCACAAACAACTACGCGTTGAATGAGGTTGAAGAGGTTGAATGAGGAGAAATGCTCCAATGTAAGGCTATTGCGTGAATGATACGTTGTAATAATTGAATTTTTATTGGACACGTGACGTTCACCCAATACCCTTAAAATAGAAGGTGCAGCAGGGTTTTGTTTGCAATAGATGGTAGAGGTATGGCTTATTGCAAGTTGTAACTGTTTGAAAGACACGCATATATTATTTTAAGGCAATTTGTTGAGTAAGACCAAAATAAGGAAATGTAATATAACAGAAAGTAAATTTCCAATCATCTTCCAAATAAAAAAGAAACCAATACATATAATTAACTCATTTAGCTTAGCCGCCGGAATTAAATAAATGACAAAATGCATGAAGCATGACAAGTTAGCTTGCAGAAATCAGGCCCCCATTGGATGGCATTGGCACGCCATTTTCCCATTGTCAACTTTTAAGAGATTTACTATCAAAAATTTATATGTTTGACATCTGCTAATTTTTTTTACATAAATGCTACTCTCAATTACCTATTTTATTAAATTTTTTTGAAAAATAAATTTAAGTGGCATTTCTCTCAAATTTTCTATAATAAAATTAGATTTTTTACTATGCATGACTAGACAGCTCACCTAATAATTAAAAGACCTTTATCCGCTAATATATTAACATAGTCATCAAATTATCACATATCTTCATTCGAAAATGATGCAAAGTACAAAATAAGATCCATTTTGAATATATTTGGATAACTTAATCGATGAGTTTAACTTAAATATGTCTAAAATTTTTAGAAAATAAATACTCATCCATACAAATTTCCCAAAAAAAAAAAAAAACTCCCCTTACCAAAAAGACACGTCATCACAATTAATAATTACAATTTTTTCTATTAAAAAAAACTCATCCAAACACACTTACTTCATCATATCTCTCCTCCCTTCAAAATAAATTCTCTTAATTTTTCTAAGGAAAATGAGAAATGAAAAATAGCACCCATTTTTCCACAACCCGTGCATATGGAATTCAAAAAAGTTGAATAGAGGCATGAAATTTTTTCCTTGTTATGTTATAAAATTAATAATAGTACAAAGTAAATACAAGTTAACACGATAAAGAAGCATCATCCTGGCAGAAAATGCCTGGAAAAACAAATTTCTGCTTTTTTTATGAAAAAAGTCACCTGGAAATCAATCTAACTTCAAAGATGTATCGTTGTCGAAATCGGAATAACGCTACCATAGTAGAGGCATGGCTTATTGTAATTCTTCATGGCTTTATAGTATCCAATCCTTCTGGAAGTATGACTCTTAATGCTATAACAAATTATATCTCTTTGCTCCATATGGACTAATATTTCTTCAGATTGATCATCAGAAGGTATCAGAAACTTTGGACACAAAGGGAAAACATTGATACTATATTCTATCACCCAAATGTCTTTCTTTTTGCCTTTCAACATCCATATATCCATTTTCGAAGCTTCTGCTGAAAACCCGACCACACACAAACACCCCATGAGCCCGTTATACTCCAAGAAGCTATATTTTCTTGATTCATGTACGGGATACGAAATAATGCTATATTCTTCTCTCTCCAAATCTAGGGAGAGTATCGATTTATCTTTCCATCCAGACGAAATAGCCCAGTATATAACTCCGTTCACACAAACGGGGTATTCGTCTGTCCATGCGCTAAACGGGCAATCTCCAATTGTTCTCCAAGAACCAGACCCCACCCTCTCGCCAATTCTAAATGAGAAAATCTCGCACCCCATTTTCCCATTTCCAGCAAAAGAATTGTAAAAATGGACAATTTTGTATTCTTCAGACATGGGAAGGTAGCCAAATCCTATGTTGTATAAACGAGAGTTAGAACGATATGGAACGGGAACAATTTGGTGAATGCTTGGATTGCAAACATAAAGAGAGTTCATGCAGCACAAAATACTTAACGGGCCACAGGAAACGAATGTGTGAACGGGCCCGTCAATTACTTTACTGAATTTATCAGTTACATCTCCCTGCATGTCAATGGAGGTCAGTTCAATGGTGATTTTACTGTTATTAAGTTCTCCAATCCCATCAGAAATGTACCTTCTGACCAATAACAGAGGCTTTTGCTTAGACAATTCGACTTGACGGACCATGAATTCCTTATCACGGGTTAATAAGCCGTGCCATGATTTAGAAACGCACCTGCACTGGCAAAGAACCTTAGGTGGAAGTCTTGAGAGTATTTCGATGATCAGATCACGTGGGAGATAACCGATCCCTTGAATTTCCACGGTCTGATCTTTGTTAGGAAAGTTGAACTGGATCATTGGAAAAGTGTTCTTGATTCCAATGGCAATAGGCTAGCTCACCTGTAATATAAAGTTGCAAGGAAATCAGTGGAATTTATGGATATAGACTTTGATGCTTCCTGGAAAGGTTTAAAACACTGAATGTATATACACATAATATTTATAGACACTGTTGATAAACTTTTGGTTAGGTAGGAAATAAAGTAAAATTGATTGATATAAAATATTTGCATAATTTCGCAAGCCTTAGTCATGATTCTTGAACACTAGGTAGAAGATAACTTTTCCTTGTTAAATACTTTAGCTGATAAGACTGACTTGGTCATGTTTGATTCGTCCTGATGGCTGGTTTTCCATTTATATTTTTGGTTAGTCAATGTAATCAATATTATTTAATTCCAAAGACATATTTGATTGCTTCCTTGACGTGATCTGAGGTAGATTAATGGGTTCTGCTCATATATATCCTTGTCACGTGAAAAGTGTATTTCGATATCAGATGGAGTTAGAAAAGAAAATGGAAACGTTTCGGGTTAGTCTTAGAAGCTTCTAGGAATAATAGAAATCCGAGTTTCGAGTCAATTACAAGCATCCGTAATGTGTAACTCATGTGGGATTTGGGACCCCATAATACATGTATAATTGCAATTGTACTGGAATTTTGTGCAAACTGAATTTTAAACAATTAATAATTAGATATCGAAATCTTTGAACTGGGCGGCTTCTATTTTCTTTAACTTTTTCCTTTTCTCATCAATATTAGAATAATCTATGTAAGATAAAATCCCCATATGAGTTGCGTCATTAAGAATAGTTCAGTTTTGGTTGGCTGTTTTTAATAGTTTATAAGTCCAAGTATTGTTTATTATTTGCCATTGCATCATCAAAGAACTGAAAAATGGGAAGGGAAGAAAGAAATTGCAGACTGCAGCGTTTACCTGCCATTCAAACAACTTGTATCAATACCCGCAAAGCTAATATATTTCATCTTTCTTCGAATTTCACAATATATCAACATTTTTCTGCAGAAAATTACGACAATAGATAAAAGTCCCTTGAAACACTGTCAATCCCAATATATATATGTACACACACACACATACTATTAGATATAGATATAATTGGTAGAATCACACATGGTATAGCCATATACCTTGAATACTTCTTTCCCAGGTCGAAAGAGACAATTTTTTCACCGTGCACATCGAGAATTGGGGGCAACTGTACAACCTGTGAAAGAATTACTAGAATGTAAACAAGCCAGAGCTCGTGCTGCTTAATATGAACAATATCTTAAGACAAGAAGGAAAATAGTCGTAACACAGAAAATGAAAGTCTCTTCACCACTGCCTATGCAAGAAACAAAAAGAAAAAAAAAAAGGTCGGAAAGAATTTTCTCGGAGTCTACCACTGATCATGTTCTCTTGGGATGTGCAACGAAGATTTTCTGTTCATCAGAGTACTGAAATGGAGAAATACTAAGATAATCACAGTTGCAGATACTTAGATGAAACCCCAAACTCATTTGGATTTAATGAAACCTTATACGAAATATGGTTATTTATTCTTCAGCCCATCGAGCATATTAACTGGTAGGAATCAGGACTTAATCATTCAGCCAATAATAAACAGACAAGAGCATTGAAATCATACCATTTCCTATTACCAAGCAAAATATACTGATAAACATCATATCTCACCGTTCTGTGCAACTGTTTACATATCCATATTTTAGAGCAAGTATAGAAACATATGTAATAACCTGCGAAAACCATCTCTTGGGCAAGCCTTAGACCCCAAGGATGAGTCTTTAAACACTAGTCAAATCTGTTTCATAATAAACGAACAAGCGCCTTGGCAGCAAACTATAGAAGGAAGTGTTCCAAAAGGAAGAAGCCAAAATTCTAGAGGCTAAATGAAATAAAGGAAAGCCATTGAACAGTCACACACAGATATATAGGCCAACCACCCAAGTAAAGAGCTTCCGAAACACGAATGTTAACAACTAGAACATAACTAGTGCACGAGAGTGTTCTTTAAAACAGAGAGACTACTCATACGCTTGAACCACCTCTTGTTGCCGACAACATGCTAGTAACAAATCCTCCAGAATAATAATATCATGAAATTACTAATTTACCATGAAGTTTCAAACGTCTTCTAAGAATCAAAAGGCATACCTTCAAGCAACTGCTTCAACGTGGGAATTCTCTACCAAGGTCCAAATAACCCCAAAAATACCTTCCATAGCTGTACAGAAAGCATGTAAGAGGTCACCTGATAATGTAATCGGGCAACTTCATTCCTTGCAAAGCCACACATTTACCAGTGAAAAGGAAAATTTGGTAAAAATACTTTTAACAGTCAACATACAGCTAAACTCGTAACTTGAGTCATCCTAATTACTCGATTCTCATGCTTATAGAGATATTAACCTCAGAGGTAGTAAGCAATAGGTCGATGAACACTTTCACATAAGTCAAGCATCTTGCCACCTTTCTAAACTGAATTTATCTTCCTCCAATATCTTCATGCCCCCATTCCCTCAGTTCTTCACTGAGTAGCCTTTAATACACACACACACACACACACATATATATATATATATGAGATATTTTCCTCATTTCAAATGATATTACATTGTGCTTTATATTTTGATTCTTTTCATTTATATTTTGGTCACCAAAATCCGAGGTCCAAACATAGCATAAGCCTCCATAATTCTGTGAAATAGAATTCGTTGTTGCATCTAAAACGGTTTCAGTTAGTATAGCAGACATCACTTATCAATTTTACATTAGAATTTTTCTCTCTCTCTCTCTACTAGACTCTTTTCTGGTTTTAACATTTTGGAAACGTATGGAAGTTCAGTACTAGATAGTTGAAAAGGAAATTTAACATCTCCCATCTGAATCACACTATTCTCATATATAGGAACATTAATTTCCAACATGAAGCACCCTACATTGTTAGATTAACCATGTTCTAGAAATTATCTTAATTAACATAGGGAAGCATGTGAGAAACAAGTTACTGCAAGCCAGGAAAGTTTTGAAAGCCTTCTACTGGCTGCAGAGCAAATAGGAGAAAGTATATTTTGGCATCTTTGGTTGAGTATCACGAAACATTGACCTTCCCGGCCAATTTCTTTTAACCAGTTAAACTTTAAAAATCCCGTCATCTCTTTTAAGATCATGCTTCAGATGGGAGATAAGAATGTGGGAATTGATGTTAATAAACCCCTATGTCTGCATTGCTCAAAAAAACCTTGTATTATTTTCATCTTATACCAATCAAAATACTTGATATCTATCTTGGATTTACTTTCAATATTCTATTGTGGGATAGAATTGTGTCTCTCCACTCATTTAGATAACACAGGTGCATATAAAAAATCAGTAATTAGACAAGTGTGTTTTTTTTACTTTCAGGTCTCCTCAGAGAACCCTCATAAAGAAAAAGGGTTCAAAGTATAAACAAGTGAAGGGGAGAGGAAGAATAATGAATAATTTGCATCACTTGAACAATTGCAAATAGAAGAAAGAAAAAAAAAGAACAATTGCAAATATATAAGAAGTGAAATATCAGTAAGAAAAAAAAAAGGCGTAAACATATAACTAAAGAAACTCCTTCATGAGGGAAACAGAAACAGCACAATTTCTTGCTTTGGAAATTATAACAAAACCAAATAAATAATCACAACAGGCAAACATAACCTGAACTTGTACAGAAAGAATATCAGCAATTCACAACTGCGCCAAGTCCAAATGAAGAATCTCCACTGAGGATGTGCCTGCTTCTGCAGTTCATATCCGATGATAAGCTCCCATGCAGTAAAATATCTATTCATATTCAAACTGAACCTCCACATGCAGGTACTTTCTCATGAGTCTTACAATGGATGATGTAAAGTTGGCCAACATGTGACATTCTTCATGAGTTTTTGTCTCGGACACGACTCCATGAATGATCAACTTCCTTAGATGAGGGCACCTTTCTAGAAGTCCCGAAACCCACATTGAGAATAGGTCAGTAATTACAGTCCATCCAAGTTCCAACACACTCACATTCTCCAGAAAAAATGAACCTTGTAAGCCATACTGAAGTGCTGTCTCTCTTAGATCATAACTCAGCGATAGGTGACTCAATAGAGGAAAGCACGACGAAATAGTCTCTATATCAACAAACTCATCCTCATCATCAAACACAACACCCCAAAGCCTAAGCTTTCTCAACTTTGATGATCGTGAGATCATATGGTGGAACTTCGCCCACATGATTGTGAAATTGCTCACATCGACAATCTCAAGATTTTCAGCACTTTCGCCAATATCTAGATGGATTACACTAACATCATCAATTTTGAGGAATCTTAATGTCCCCTTACCAACAAGCTCGAAATCTTCAAGTGTACAGTCTTTCAAGTGCAACTTCTCTAGGCTATCAGCCTCCAGTATAAACTTATCCAAACTAATTGCTTCGACATAAATATCCTTTAACGAGTGACTACTCAAATCCATCGTTGCCTGCGGATCTGACATGACAATATCTAGACTGACTAAGGTCAAAATTTCAATTCTTGGACAGGCAGTAAGCAGAAGACTCAGATCTAACGCTGATATACTGACATAACTCAAAGAGAGAGAGCTCAAGCAAGGAAATTTCTGGTAACTAGGCTCAACTCCCGTAATTGTGTTGTGGGCCAAACTCAACACTTCAAGCTTCTGTCGACCGCACTTTTCAAGTATGTTGATGCTGGGTGTTGTCCTCACATTGTAATGTAGCTGGCGTAATGTTTCTCTAGTGTACATGAGCCAAGCGATAACTGGTGCAGCAGAAAATTCATCCACATCATCCATAATTATTGAAAGGTACTGAAGTCCTTTCGTTTGGAATATTGTTTGAGTAATAAGTATCTCAAGTCTAGTAGTGGAAAATTCATGATACAAAGGCCAATCGTTAGAGTTAAATGTAAGACTGTGGAGATGATTCCTCCAAGCCTCTTGCCACTTTCGGCACGTTGCAGATGCAATCACAACATCACGGGCAGCCCCAAGCCGTGATAGTATGTTTCCTACAACCTCAACCGGCAGATACTCCATTGCCAATCGATTTAACAACAGTAAAAGAATGGACCAAGAAAATGCTATAGTCCACCAAATTCAATCAAATTACTGTACTTCTTAGGTTGCAAAGCCAAAATCCACATAATGATTATTCAGATATCTCAAGCCTACTATCTGATTTATGCTCACAACCGAACACCATTACTTCCACTGTTGATCTAATCCAATAATAAAGAAAATGTCAAATCCTTAACATTCCAATTAATATTTCCAAACAATATAGGCTACTCAATCAGAACTTAAATCTCAAACAAGTCCAGAATCCGTAAACATTCGAGTTTTTAGATTCACAGAAACTATAACCTACACTACAGTATCAAAGGTCCTTCATCTCTTGGACATTTGTGGAAGGTGTATAAACTTTCATCAACTTCACAAAGTTCCTCCAAATCTACTCCTGAAAGCATATATTCAATAATATACATAAACATCCATATTATATCCTATCATACATACATACATACATATAAATATAAAGAATCGAGAACAGTTGCAACAACAGATAAAAATAAAGAATTTAAAAAGGGGTCCTCACCTCAAAAACCAGACGCTAAACAACGCAAGCCAGAATCAAAATAGATCGATCGAAACAATAAAAGCATATCTATAACTACAGAGAGTGTAAGGAATAATAAAAGAAAAAAAAAAACTACGAATTTGGGTGAAAATAGCAATGAGAGGAGAAAAGGGTTGAAAGGGTGGAATCTGATTCGCTGGAAGGTGGGGAAAGTTGGGAAAAGGTCAGGCTGCAATATGAGTGTATGTATGTGTGTATGTATTGTTGTGTGACAAAACTGTGTGAAATACCACACAGTGACGGTGTATAATAATAATAATAGTACGTGCAGAAGTGGTGTACATGTGAGGAGACCCACGTAAATTATATGTGTGTTTTGATGATCATATACAACACTAACATTAGCCATATGGCCCTTAATTATCGTTTATCATTACTAGAAAAATAATAGAGAATTTTTCAAAAATAATATATATATATATATATACACATAAAGAATATAAATATATATGTGGTTTGATGATGTGTTTTCGATTCGTCTTAGTCTTATATGTACTTGGATCTAAATTTTGGGTAACATGTGAATTATTTTTTCCTATCCCAATGATTTGGAACCATTATCAATTTAACTAGAGGAAATAAATGATATACATAAATACATTATGAATTTCTTGCTTATGGAAAGACATGAAGAGATGAAAGATATATGACAATTACATGTCTTACAAATCAAATATAGTTTTAGACACGACTCAAGAGACAAACTTGAAGCACGAAGGTTATGAGATAGTGAGTTGAAATCATAATCAAATATAGTATTAGCCATGACTCAATTGGTGAAATTGAGACAAACTTGAAGCTCGAGATAACGAGTTGATATCGTACCAGGGTATAAAGTCTTTGCTTGTTCATAATAGTAGTTGTTAGTTAAATTATAAATTTCTTACAAATAAAATAAATTATTATTGATTGTTATAATTGTTGATGATTAATATTTAATATACTTATGTATATAGCGCTCCACTCAAAGACAAAACATATATAAATGCAAGGTGTAAGTTTATTTTAACAAAAAACATGACATAAATATATATAATAAAGATGGGCAAGAAAAGAATAGATCAATTAATGATATTTGTTCAAAGAAATCTGCTTTCCATTTCTATAAACTGAATAGACTGAAGTTCTCAGATCATACACAATATAACTATCTTTTGCTGGTGTAAAACAAACCATGTAACAAAAACTCTGGCCTATTGGACATAATTTGGCCCAGGTAACACGAGTTTCCTCTCAAATGAAAAAAACACAAATTTGATCAACCACTTTTCTTCTTGTCGCAGGGAAGTACACAATGTTCAACCAGAAAACTAAACAGATTGAACAACATTAAGCTCCATTAAAACCACTCGAGTTGGAATAAGCCAACGCATAAGCGGTCTCATTGACGTCACGTTTGATGTGCTTCACCTTCCAATCTGGCCATTTTTGGATCATAAATTTAGCTTTGTTCAATCAACGCTTTGAAGCTCCACTCAGCGTTCTTATGCTATATCACCAAATATTGTTATATGCAGCATAAACTTCTGTGCAACTTTATTTCATAGCACAAGAGAAGGTATATCATACAAGCATTGAGCCGAAAGAATTTTAAGGCTGATGCAGTATTCAACATGAAAAATTAAACGGAACATGAATAGTGTTGGAGACCACGCAATTCTAAAGTAACACATCGGAATATTTAGTTTTTCCTTCACTCAAACTCGACTCCACCTTCGACAATTTCACACATGATATCAAAATTACGTTGTCCAAAATAATGACACTTTGTGTAACAATCCAAGGAAGGAAGCATAATGTAGTTCAAGTTGACGAGATGTCCATAAAACATCAGATGGAAAGAGGAATAAGTTGGAAATTATTAGTAAAACAGATTTACCTTATATTGCTCCTTCAATAATTTCTCGTTGTCATAAAGAACATTATTCTTCTTGTTCCACTAAATTTCCTTCTGGTTCAACAATTTTAAGAACTATTGGTAATTCTCATTAAATTTCCTCAATCTCGACTGCAGGAAACAATATGAATAAAGCGGGCCAGGAACTTCCTGATCACGTGCAATTGGCATTCTAACCTGAAAGTTGAACCTAGTGCATATCCCTGTTCAATGTCCTCTGCCATCATTTTTAAGAATGAAATTCACCTTGTCATTGTCCTCTATATACAGGTGCTATGTTGGCCATCTGCAATTTCTTAGATCGTCTTTGATTAGCAGAGAGCATATAATCTAAGAAATTGCAAATGGCCAGCATACCTCCTGCATATAGATGACAAGGACAAGATGAATTTCATTTCTTAAAGATGATGGTAGAGGAGATCGAAAAGGGATATATACCAGGTTCAACTTTCAGACCGAACAATTGCAAGTGAACAGGAAGTTCCTTTCAGTATTTGGCTGGCTCACTCTATTCAGATCATTCTAAACTCAAGATTGAAAAAAGCTAAGAACATAAACCAAAAATTCTCAAAATTGATGAACCAGAAGAGAATTTAGTGGAACAAGAAGCATAATGTTCTTTGTGGCAACGCTTACTGAGGGCAGAATACAGGGTAAATATGCTTCTCTAATTTATATCTCATTCAATGTGAAGGTGGAGCCAAGTTTGAGTGAAGCAAAGACTAGATGTACCTGTGTGTTACTCTAAACTTATCGTAATTGTGTGATCTCCAATAAAGTTCATGTTCTGTTACGTTTTTATTGCACACTCCATCAACCTTAAAAGCCTTACTCAAGGCTTGTATGATATAGCTCCACTGCCAGTTGCTGTCATTAAATCGTTTAGCGCTTGGAATGATTATATGAATTCTGACCTGTTCATAAGTGCAGGAATGCAAAATCTGTTACATACACTTCAAAATATCCAGAAGAGCAAAGACCTTTAACAAAATAAACAACAAAAAATATTGAAGAAACTAGTATAGCTGGAAGAGAATAGATTGGGAATAAACCAAATGGACATTTCCAGTCAATTGTCATGATAATCATAAGCTAAACAAAAGGAAGAAGTATAATATTAATACCCTGCTGATCAACCAATGCCTTCCTTCACATATATCTTTTAACAATGGATTTTCAGCTGCAAAACTCTACTGCATTATTTGGTAACTTTAACATTTATCTAGCAAGCACTTGGGAACTTAATAGTTGACACTATCGCATGGCCCAAAGGTCGTCTAAAGCTCTTGAGCCTTCAAGTCCCGGGATAAACAATACCGTCCATGACATGGAACCCACGTGGAGTCCATCATGTACGAATTGTACTGACTAAACTGCACAGCGACTCCCTAAGACAGCCCAAATCCCTATCACTCCAACACCTCTTGATACATTTAAATTTGAAACAGTTACATATATATTAAAAATATTGGACGGAAAATGATGGCAAATGGAAGCGTTATCAATATGCAAGTGCTGTGACAATCTTCATTCTTCTTTGTGACAATCTTCATTCTTCATTCTTCCATATAAAACCATATTTATTTTCTATAAAAGCACTCCAAACACTAATATTTGTTGTTAAATTAAGCTAAATCGATGAGATGCCACTTATTGACCCAACTGCTCCAGAACGCAGCCAGAGAGTGAAAAAGGAAAGAAACTGGCTCACAAAGTCACAAAAAGTGAAAAACGAAGATCTTAGCCACTAGGGAATCGAATCCTTCTCCACCAGGAAAGGAAATCGCCACGACGCTGATGAGTTTCACGCCTTCTACTATCTACAGGGATATGGTCTCTATCGTCTGGTTCTTCTTGGTTTAAAACTTTGTTCCCAGCAAGTGATTTTGTTTGCTAATATATACACAATCAATTTATACATATGTTCCAACAATAAATCTACATGACCGTAGACTGATATTTTCTCAATCGTTTAACAAGAGCAGTAATTTTTTGGAATCACTACAAGGAAGAAAGGAGTGTGGCTGGATGATTTAAAGAAAATAAGTATAGGTGCTAAAATCTTCTCTGTGAATTGACTAGAAGAAAATACAATAGGTTATGTAGCACTATATGAGGTAAAACCTGAACTCTTGGGGAAATGAAAATAGAGAAGTGAACTCTGAAAACTCCAAAAGGCATGTATCAATCAATAGTTAAGCTCAAAAATGTTTCTCCAGATGTGATTGGGGATCAAGAACGAAATGAAGAAAATGAGTTGGTGGAATAGATAGTAGGGCCTTGACAATTTTCGCTTTTCCTGTCTGATATCAGAAAATGATAGTATAAATGCGAGAAAATTAGTAATTAGAGTTCTGTTACATGTTAAGTCTAATACACAAGACCTTGGGACCAGTAATTTATAGCGGAGATGCAACGCTCATCAAATGTTTGAAACAACTCTCACCGCACTTTGTGATAATCATGTATTTGTTGTGGAAGGCTATAACAATGAAGTATCATGGCACGTGATTTAATTCAAACATGAAAACATCTAAATTAGATAAGATATGACACTTAGTTTACATGGAAATAAAACTCAATTGGGCTATAACGTATGGAAGAAAACAAATCAGTTCATTTAGTGTATACTGTGTATTACAATTTCAGTAAAAGGTCATACGTCCACAGTATATAGCATTCATAGAAATAAAGAAAGATGACGGACTATGTGCTTTAAGTCAACATTCATTTCAGTGGAAGCATTATGTTCATGAGGTCAACATATCCATTCAAGAACAAGCTAGTCACATATCACCAATGCTTAACAATGATTACTTAACCTAAAGTCAGAAAAATTTCTAGACTATATAAAATGGGAGAAATATCATACGCTACTAGTACTATAAATTGCAATACCAAGGCTAAGTGTTGGCAAATACATTAAAGATCAAGCAAAGATAATAAATGTAATAATCCAGAGTAACTAATTGATCTGTGATGACTAGCTTTCTATTCCTGTCAATTTATAAGTAAATTATCAATAGTGTCGTTTTCACTTTTAAAATGTCGACATTTAATTTCAATAGAGGACACAAATGATAGGATTCTGAGGTGCAAGAGTTTTTTTTTTTAATCTATTTAAAAATTTCTCAAAATTCGAGTAAAGACTGCAAAACTAAATTTAAGGCATAATTGAGTCATATATAAAACATATGGGTTTTAATTGGAGAACCCAATTTTCATAGGGATATAATTATTGGACCTACTAAAGCACATGAGTCAATCCTTACTTAAAAGTTCTGGGGTCAATTTGCAGAACCTCAGAAGTTTGTCCACTTTAACCGCCCCCCTCCCTCCTGCCCCTCAAATTATTGGACCTATTAAAGCGCATGAGTCAATCCTTACTTAAAAATTCTGGGGTCAATTTGCGGAACATCAGAAGCGGAGATCGCAAGGAGGTCAGAGGGAACAGCCGGAGAACTTTGATTTGGGGCATTTAAATTCAATCAAAGCAGCCCCATCTCCATTTTTTCATTTATTAGTAAGTAAAATCCTCCCTTCAAACTCTGAAAAATCTGATTGATTTGCTGATTTTAGAAGGATGCAATGGTAGGCGGCCAGAACAGCCATGCAGGGTGGTTTCTATCGATTAGGAATGTTTCAAACCACATTCAATGTGGTGTTTTGGTTTTGACGCAACCGCTGAAATTGGGGTTTTATATACGGGATAAGTGTGAATGCGTGTGTGCGTGTGTGTGCGTCTGTGACAGGCAACTGGTGGCCGTCTGCGCCACAGCGGATGGCTCTGTCAATGCCCAGAGCCACCACCACTAAGGCATTTGGTAATCAAGGTTAGATTTATATTTATTGTTGGTCGATTCTCGATTCATCCCTAGGGTTGTCTACGGATTGCAAATGGAGAATAAAAATGAAAATCAATTTACTGCCACAAATGTTAAAAAGAAATTAATGTTGGCATTATCAATACACAAGTTTTACAACCTAGGTCAGCAACCTCTGCAATAAAGGAGATTTCTCACCAATTTAATAGATTTCTTTATTAATCATGTAAATTGAAACAATAATTATTTCAATGTAAAGTGCTCCTGAGATAGATATTGGTGGCGGAAATCTTCCTTTATTGTACGTCCTTTTCATCGTTTATACTATCTCAATGTCCAAATTGCAGATTCTCAGCCAGAGAAGGAACAGCGGCTCCCATCCATCACTAAGAGACAACCTATCCTAACTTCCGATTTGCAATCTTAAGGTACTAATTCTAAAGTTAATTCTTGAGTAGAAGTTTTATACATAATTTGATCTTTGTACACTTCCCAACTTTTGGATTTGCAGTTTTCAGATACTTCCATTTGATTTTCATTGACATTGTTTATATTTGTTTAAGCTATTCAAGCCAGATGTTTAAGTTCTTTTCTGGTCAAAAGATCCTCACCACGGACCACAGACATCAAAAGTAATGTATGTTTGCAAAAGCTACAGCAACAATAGTAAAAACCTCTACTTGCTGCTCTTATTAGCTTTCTTAGGAGCCATCCTTGTCGTCCCTTCCCAATTCTCATCAGGGCATTTTTTAGGTCATACAGGAAAAAGTCTTTCAACTAATATCTTTGAATAGGACATAAAGATGCAGCACTTAACGGGTCTCTAATTACAAAAATTGCATTCTTGACAATTACCGAGATCATGCAGTCATTGTTTAAATTTGTTAAGTAAAAAAATTTGGAAATTTCAAGGGGAGAAGCAGAATGCACTTAAGAAAAATAGCAGTTTAGATCATTAGCAAACTCCTGAAGACAGAAATAGCCAGTTAAATAAAAAAGCTACTAGCCACCAATGATAGAAAAAGAAAATATGGAGATTAAAAGCAAAACTAGATATTACATTTTTTGACATCTCATGTCCCTCAAATACCATTGTTTAAACTAATTTAAGAAAGTAAAGATTTCTGAACAAGTGGAGGTAACACATTCCAAAACTCAGTCTTGCGGAAAATGGCACTTTGTTTGGTTGATATCGCACAATTAAAGCGCTCAAGAACCGCACTACAGATTTTGTCTTCTCAGGTAGTCTATACCAGGAAAACATTACTTGGATCTGGCTTTTAGCCTAACAGTACAATAGAAGTGAAGATATGTTCCATACTTGATGTTACGTGATGCTACTATGTGTTGATTATATAAATTCATTGTAATCTAAAAAATTGCAGATGGCCAACATACCACCCGCACATGGAGCACAAAGAGGAGGTGAATCTTATTTTTTAAGGATGATGATAGAGGAGATCGAAAAGGGATATATACCAGGTTCTACTTTCAGACGAGAAAGCCAATTGTATGTGAATAGGAAGTTCCGTTCAGGACATGGCCCAAATTATACAGATCCTTTTCTGGAGTCGAGATTCAAAAACCTTAAGAGGAGATACCAGGACTTCTCAGAGTTGTTGAACCAGAAGGGAATCTTCTGGGACAAGAAGCATAATGTTGTTTACGGCAATGTGAAATTGTTGAGCTCAAAATACTCGGTAAATCTGTTTCTCTCTGATTTATTTCACTAACTATTTTCCAACTTCTTTCTCCCTCAACCTGAAGGAACAAGAGAAAATTTGGCTTTTATGGTCATAGGAATCTGACCGTCTCATTAACCTAAATTACACTATGCTTCCTTTCCAGCATCGTTACAAGAATGGTTATTACTGGGGAGAACGGAATTTTGATCTCATGTGCCAAATTTTTGAAAGTGGAGTCAAGTTTGAGTGAGACAAAGACCAAAGCCTTGTCAGGATAGTATGGTCACCGTTCTCCAATAATATTCATGTTTTGGTAAGTTTTATAATATTGAAAACTCCACCGGCTTGAAAACCCTTTCAACTCAATGACTGAATAACATACATGCATCATACAAGCTTCGACGTCCCTATGTTGGATTGAGAAGATAATGGTTTGTATTCTTATAATTCTTTTCTCCTCCCTATATCCCTGATTCTCTTTACCTTCTATATGATCTTAGCAAACTAATAAAAACTTTTGTAGACGTGAAAAAGGCACAGATAATTTATAACCAGCAGATAAACATTAAATCAAATCCGGTACATATTCAAACGCGATATATATCCTGTTTAACATGTGTATCGTGTTAGAAGATCAATGTAATTTGTTGTAGAAGGATAACTGAGGATGCTCACCGCGTAATTGAGGGTGTAGGCAGCTTGAACTCCATTTGTGCATATTCAATTGCAACCTGGAACATAAAAGATAACAAGAGTGGCTAAATTTTCACTCCAAACAGTAGTATCCATGGATCAAATACATACATACATATATATATGTATATGTAATAAGAAATTACGGCAAATTCAGTCGGATCCAGAATGTAATATTCAAATGAAGAAAAAAAACTAACCAATTTTAGGAGGAGAAACGACTAGAGGACGAAAAAAGCGCCTCGACGGCAAATTGTGGTGGCTTAAATGCTCTGTTAGGGCTGGCGTGAAACCAAAAATGGTGCTCAAAACACTATATATATATATATATATATATATATATATATATATATATATATATTATATTATATCTTAATTTCAGTCGCCAAAATGAAAGTACATGCATTTTGGAGTTTATGTTTTTGAGATAAAATTCTGAAATTTTTTCGGAAAATGCATACTATATAGATTTGTATGAGAATTGATGTGATGTGTGTTGTGTTTGTTTATGTTTTTAAATAGTGGTTGAGATTTGTAAAATGTGTCAAATCAATAATAATTGATTGATGTATGATGAGTTAAATAATTGAGTTAGTTATTTGTGTAATGATTATGTGAATAAATAAATAATAGAATAAGATAGATAAATATATAAAGTTAATTTAATATTAATATATTTTGAAATTTGAAATTTGAAATTTATTATTAATAGATAATAAAAGTGGAAGATTGAATAAAAAAGTAATGATTGGAGGAAATGATGTTGATTAATAAATATGTGAAATGATTGATATAGTGAGTGATAGTTAGTTTATATGGGAGATTGAAAAAGTTAAGTTGAAAAAAGTAAAATTTAAATGAAATTGGTTTGTGTTAAGAATTTTTAGAATTTTGTGATCCAGGATATTGAAAATGGAATTTGAAAACATGAACAAACAAGGCCTTAGGTTTTTATTGGGCCGGATGGGGCTCTTCCTTCTTTGATTTAGTTCTTGATGTTATGAAGAAGAGGAAAGGCCAATTATATCCTTATTGCTATGGGCTACGTGACTGAATTTGGGCCAACTCACCTTCGAGAAAATAACCATCCCATGGTTTTGTTTTCATTGCAGAGAAGGAACCCTATGAACTAGTCCGACAGATTCAGGTTAATCGTTGTTTGTCTTAGTCAAGTAAGACTAGATTAAGATTGAGTTGGGACCATCTTATACATTATCAATTACTAGTAAATGCCGCACACTCGTTTGCGTGTGCAAAAAAGAAAAAATTTTAAAAAAATTCTTTTAGTTAAAGTCAATTTGATAATTATTTTTTATACCAAAATCAATAAATAAAACATAAAAAAGATAGCGGGAAAAAATAAAGGTATGGGAGAGAAGGAAAATAAACGTGACATATAAAGATAATGTGAGAGAAAATAAGAGAGAGAATAAAATTAAGAGAAAATAATAGCTATTTGGGACACTTGTTAAATTTTCTGTGGATGAAGGCTTCGTCAAAATTTGACAGCCCAAAGTAGCTACTCTAGGCCTCTCTCTCACTTTATATAATAGTATAGATACTCTCGCATAATTAATTATTACAAACAATATACTTTTAAAGTTTGTCAAAACATGATTTTATAATGCAAAAAGGTTTAAATGAAATTATAAAAAATGGGATTAAACACTCATCAAAATAGTATTTGAACTTCAAACACATCTATAGTTATTCAACCGGTGACCAAAGTTAACCTATTAATTTGTAGAGGAAAAAAGTGGTGTTTGAAAATAAAAACACTACATTGTTGATTTCCTTTTTTTTTTTTTTCTCTTGTGAAGATTTGGACTAATATTTGCGATGGTGTTAGAATCAAACATATCATTGGTCTTAATAAAGCAGTTTTGCTTTCTGGTTAAGGTTAAAAAACAAATTAGATTACTCGATATTTAAGTCAAGATTGAAGGTTAATTTTTTAATTCGATTCATTTATATTAATGAACAAACTAAAACATATTTCTCTGTTCGATTAAAATTGAAGTTACCTTTCGAGTTCGGTTCAATTAAACAATGACAAAACTATGTATATAAATATCAAGTATTCGAGTTCAACTCAATAACACGATAAAAAATAGGATGTGTAAAAATATCAAGATACATAAACTCGACTTAATTAAAACTAGCTCAAACTCTACGGAATTAACTATCAAAGAAAGTTCAAATACAATTTTTAAAATTCAATAAAAAATTAAATACAAATAAGCTTGAAGAATATTGTCCTGCTTTAATTGGATTAGTTGACATGCCTATTTGTCGTTAGATAGTTGAATTCATTATAATAAAAGTAATATGTTATTTTTACTTAATAAACATGTCTCGAGTAAGTATCTCTCTATAACTTACAAACATGTGTTTGTTACTTATTAATGTGAAACCAAAATGGCACATCAAAATGTGATACAAGATCTAGACCGCTATACTATTGCTCTAAGAGCAGCTCCAACAGAGCACAAAAATAGTGCAATTCCACTTTTTTTGGAGCGGCAAAACTCACGCCAAAATGGTGGGAATGAACACGGTTCACCACGGCATTTTTGGGGTGGGTAGGGCCCACAATTTTTATTTTTTATTAATGTTTTATTTATTTCAGTTTAGTATTATAATTTTGTATAGTTACAATTAAGTCCTATATAATTAGGACCCTAAGCTTTGAAAAAGTTATGATTAGGTCCTATGTTTGTAATTTTTGTTAATTTATTATATATGATTTTAATTCAATTATGAATAATAGATATACATTAAAAGTAGTACAAAGTGCATATACAATATAAGTTAAAAACATTAAAATATTCATTTCAACATAGATTATATTACACAAAATATCAAAATATAATAAATTGTAATATCATAAAACAACATAAATATTTAGTTGGATGAATACGTAACAAAAAACTTAAAATTGAGTGTTATTTGTAAAATAAGAGAATTGGTATAAATGAGGTGTAAAAAGGAATATTCTAGGGAATATACTTTTTATGTGAAAAATGGTGCAGTACACTGAAGTGTTATTACTGTAGCTACACAAAAATGGTGCAAAAGTTGCACCATTTTTGTGTTACACATTCCCTAAGAGTGATTAGAATTGCCCGTGACCACACAATTATTCTATTAAGGACATCGATAATTATCCTCTTAATTAATTACATGGTTCGTGCTTTCATTTGGTTTGAATTTTCTCCTACACATAGTAGTTTATCTTGTATTTCATAATATATACTTGTCAAATTAATGAAAGATTTCATTAAAAATAAAGTTGACACATGTTATATAAGATAGAAATACAATACAAAATCTAACATGAGTTTAACATAATATGTTTTGAAAGACAAACAACTATGCTCTCGAGAAGATCACAATCATTTTATTACAATGGTAAAAACATCCTCAAAAGCGAACACCTCTCATGGCCATGGTGATCATCAGATTAACCTTACTGTAACCCCCATCCACCACCATATTCAGTCCACTCATGTACTTAGATTCGTCGCTTCCAAGAAAAAACACCGCTTCTACTATATCATCTGTTTCCGCCACCGTCCCCTTCAAATTCGCCGCCGCAGCCACCCACTCCGCCACTGCCTCTTCGGCCACCACCGACCCCATAGCGTCTCCCAACAAGGGAGTCGAGATCAGAAAAGGAGACACGCAATTAACTCGAATTCCATACTCCCCAAGCTCTAAGCACAGCTGGTTAGTCAACCCAGTCACAACATATTTCGAAGTAACATACAAAATCGGTAACCCTACAGCTATCACCGCAGAGGAACTCGAGGTAAATATAATGCTCCCTTTCTTCGCAGGGATCATCGCACGCGTGACACGCGAAATCCTAGCAAGTATACTAGGTCGTGCAAAGTAATAAAGTGGACTATTTAGCCCGGGGTGTATCGTCTCCACAGGGACAATTGGATTCAATGCTCGTAATTGCTATATTATCTAACTCTAAGCTAAATCAAATTATAAGATGATAGGTGTTTATATTATGAAAATAACTAAAGATAACTAAAATGATTATCAAGGTAATAACTCAAATGGAAAGAGGTGATTGGGTTATGATCCTACTATGTTCTATTCTATGTTCATGAACTCTCAATTATCCGGATTTTTAGAACGCTCTTGTTATGGCGAAACCCCCTAATGTATTTATTATTCAATCTCTTGAAATAACAAGCCTATACTAGTTAACAACTTCCTATATCTCTATAGTGAAGATTGAATTAACTAACATGCATTTAGGTTCAAAGGAATTCCTTGCTTACGAAGATCCTACATTCAATCGAGTCATCTTATCACAAAAAGCCACACAACGCAATCGATTCTATCTCTAGTCAATTGTTACGTTATGATGTTTGATTTTTCGATCTCCCTTTATTTATCTCCTCTCGGTCTCAAGACAAAGCATTATATCAAACACATGGTGATCATTCATGTGAAAGCATTAAGCATAAAATCAAACATGTAACAAGAATGTAATAAATTCGGAAATTAATCATTCATTAAACACAAAACATCACAAAGTATTTACATAACCCAACCACAAAGATACTTAGCTCATACTTATAATAACAAATGATTCAACAATTCTATAAGACATAGTTGATGAACTAATCAAAGAGAAAGAGTTGAATTACTCCCTATTACAAGGTGTGAATCCAAGCTTTTGATGATGAAAATGGCTCCTCAAGCTTCCTTGGGTCTTCCTATGGCTTCCCTATGTGTTTTTAGAACAAGTGTAGGTGTTTTCCAAGAGAAAAATGTGTTATAAAGGGAGAAAAGTGTGTTATAAAGGGAGAAAACGGCGGACTTAATTTTAGTGTTCGGGAGAATTGGACCGCGGCACAAACTCTTATCCAACCGCGGTCCTCTGACGCAGAATTCACAGCTTTCGTATTTTGATCATAACTCTCTCTACAAATGTCAGATTGAGTTGATTCAAGTTGCTACGCGAAGCTAAGAAATAGATCTACAATATTGAAGAAGAAATCTTAGTATGATTCGTCCTGTAAGAGGATGAAAACCTCATTTATATATGAGCATTGTGTAAAATCTTTCGTCAACTATCTTCTTTTGTTTCTTTCTTCAATTTCAAGCTCAATTTGGATCTCTTTTCTCGTCTTTCATGCGTAAATCAACTTTTATCCTAAAAAACAAAATATATACCAATCAAAGCATTATGAGGGATAAAAAATGATCAAAGCAACGATCAAATCATATTACAATGGGGCATAAAATACTGTAAAATATGGACTTATCAACTACCCCCCAACTAGGCTATGATCGTCTCGATCAATAAATGGCGAACAAGTACTCATAAGTTCAGATTTTACAACTTGCTTTGGGATCTTGAAAAGTTTTATGTCGCAATAATCAAGCACGTACACGAATTAAACCCTCGAAAATTATTATATTATGACAAGTTACACTTTACCTAGAACACTCAACAATTTGAAAGCCTTCAAAACATCTTCGATTCCATCTCAAAATCATGAACTCCATATCCATTTTTATGCCAAGAGCACACTTTAAACAAGATTATGCAAACTCATTAGATAATAAAAACATTAAAACACTTCAAAACTTGTTAACTTATCGGTGTGCATGAAATGTGAAAGTCAAGATCAAAAGGTCTTTTTGGCTTGTAACGTAAGGCTAGGTAGTGGCCTGGACGGGAATATATGGATAAAATGACTAAACTCAAGAAAGCATACAACTCAATATCATCGAGCTAAACACTCACTTATCAACCGAATAAATCTCCACATCTCGCCACTTATAGCTTTTTGATTTCTTTTCCCCTTGAACTCATAACCTCAAAATTTGTTTCTTTTGATGCTAGGGGTGGAAAAATGATTCCCAAACCAAATAAATCACATGAAGCTCAGTTCGTAGCCAAGTCGAGAGAGAGCTCACATAATATATTTTTCGGTAACTTCCAATGTCTCGACTCTTTAGCCAACTTACAACATTTCTTTTTCCTCTCTTTATTTCACATAAACTCAAGACCTCAAAAATTTTCAAAATCATCAAGAACAAACACACCTTTTAACCCATTAATCCATGAGATTCGACACCCAAAACAAAGCGTAAACCCAAATTAAAGCCAAATGATATGAAGTTATGTGCTCTCTTACTTGGGAAATAGACTTTGTTTTTCTTTCTTTTAGGCTAAAGGGTGGTTGGTGTGGCTTGCGAAAGAAAATCGAATGGTGGTTTTTAGTGTGCTAAACACACTCCATTCTTATCAATACAGCTCAAAATAAGGTCTAGAGATTATGTAATATCGTGAAGGCCAATTGTAAGGTTAAAGAAAATGAAAGATGGCCTGAATCATTTCATGACTTCGCACACTCAACACACATTTCAAAGTTGACAAAATTGAACGCTCAATGCTTTAAATCCTCAACAATTCACATAAGCATGGCTAAAAAGGCTTTCACATATAAAATACGACAAATGATTTCATCTTAGATGAAGTAGAGACACTCAAACGAATCATGCTTCAAGCAAAAGTATAACAAATCATGAATATGAAATCATTGACTATCACAGTTTTCTAATCCCAAATCAAGCATGAAACTTAACAAATGAGTACAAGTTACACCATATCACCACATCACAATAAAATTAGGACGTCTACCCCACCCCCCAACTAATCTAGCACATTGTCCCCAATGAGCGAACATACAAATGTAAAGCAAAGGAAGGAAAGACGTCCCTGATGTTTGAAGCTAAGTGATGTCCAAAAAGCGAAAGAGCAACAAGGCGAAGAGTCTGACAATAAAGCCTAACCATCTGTGAAGTTAGAAAAACAAGAAGAGACAAAAAGCATCATCAAAACAACTTAGAACACTTAAAACAAATGAAACAAAAAAAAAAAAAGCGGAAATGAAAGAAAGCATGTAAAACGTGGGTTGCCTCCCACGAAGCGCTTGTTTAAAGTCGGTAGCTCGACTCCCTTGCACTGCTCATGGTGGATCATAAGGAGCAATGTCAATTTTGTATAGATGAGCCTTTTTATGCTTTTTCCAATTGCGTAAAGGCTTCTCATTTCCCATCACATTTACAAATCCTGAAAAACTAAGATATGAGCTCAGATTCACTTTTATAAAAATGTAATAAAATTGTAAATAACTAAAAGTGAATTTTAAAGATGGGGAGTTTTCCATTGATGGTTTTAATAAGTATGTGGCCAGGCCTAACTCCATGAGCCTTGATTCTGACAACTTTAGTGGTGATATATCCCAGTGACTTGTATATCTTCGGATCTCCTCATTCTCAACCGTAGTATCACTTGGGTTCTTAGTGTATGCCTCGAACAGGCCACTAAAGTTGTAAACTTTGTCTTCAACCTCCACCACTCTAGCTCTCTGGTTATTGATGCACATTCTTAAGAAATCAAGAGATATGATGGTAGGTGGCGTTGGATTCTTGAATATTTCTAATGCTTTTTCTTGGTCATTTGATGGAGTGGATTTTGGGATCCCTATGCTGAATTGAAGGTGCTCCAGTGATGTTGTATCTACTTCACCACACATAGATTCTGAAGGTAGTGCTGGTGTAGCAATGGGTTGTAGACAATGTGGTGTCGAATCAACAACTTGTTCAACTTCTGTATCAGATACCTCATCATTCTCCTCTGTGCCACTCTGAGAAGTGTCTGATGATCTCTCTGCCAATAAGTTGGAAAGTTGGTTGAGTTGTGTTTGCAATTCCATTATAGATGCTTCAAGATTTTGAGACTGCTCATCGTTCGACTTCATCCATTGGATCATCAACTCCTCAAAACTTGGGTCCCTATCACATTGTTGTTGATAATCCCCATGGTTCTGAAAGTTAGCCGATTCAAATTCTCCCTGCATTAGAAAGGGGGACCTATCTTGTTGCAGGTATGCTTGTGAATCTCTCATAACATAATAACTCAATGGCAAGTCTTGCTGACTTCTCCATCCGTGTTGACAATAATCGCTATGATGAGCGTCTCCACACCACGAACAAAAATCTTGCACTCGACTCCCGTATTCGGCACCTTCATCCCATCCTTGTTTTGACCAATAAAAGTCATTGATGCTCATCTATTCAAGAATAAAATAAATAAAAAAAAACATAACAAAACAACAACTAAAAAAAACAAAAACAGCAACTTAATAAAAAACAAAAACAGCATCTTGAAACACAAAAATAGCAACTTACAACACAAAAACAACAACTAAAAACACAAAAACAACAACTTAAAACACAAAACCAGCAACTAAAAACACAAAAACAGCAACTTAAAACACAAAACCAGCAACTAAAAACACAAAAACAGCAACTTGAAACACAAAAATAGCAACTAAAAACACAAAAACAGCAACTTGAAACACAAAAACAGCAACTTAGTCTTAGAGAAGATAAGTGAATTACAATATCAAATAACGCAATTGTCCCCGGCAACGGCGCCAAAAACTTGACACGCGAAATCCTAGCAAGTATACTAGGTCGTGCAAAGTAATAAAGTGGACTATTTAGCCCGGGGTGTATCGTCTCCACAGGGACAATTGGATTCAATGCTCGTAATTGCTATAAAATGATTATCAAGGAAATAAATCAACTTTTATCCTACAAAACAAAATATATACCAATCAAAGCATTATGAGGGATAAAAAATGATCAAAGCAACGATCAAATCATATTACAATGGGGCATAAAATACTGTAAAATATGGACTTATCAACGCGCCGCGTGTTTGGAGCCTAAGAACGCATCGTAGGCGCTCACATCAAACACCTTCTCGAAGTGTCTCTTCTCTAACTCCAAGGCAGAGGTGTTTTGCACCGGCATGATGATTTCGGCGTTATTAAACATGATGTCAAGTTTACCGTGCTTGGATATGACGTCATTGATGGCATTCTCAATGTCGGATTCTTTTGTCACATCACAGTGAACGTAGGAAATGGTGGGGAACTCTTTGCAGATGGAGTGGCCGCGCTCATCCTGGATATCGGCGATGATGACTTTTGCTCCGTGTGTGGCGAATAGCTTGGCCATGGCCTCGCCAATGCCGCTTGCGCCGCCGGTAATTACTGCTACCTCCCTTCTAACTTGCCATATATGGTTAATTAGCTATATATTAGCTAGAGTAGTGTGAATTTAAGAAATGATTGAAATTAGAAAATAAAGATAAATGTTTCATTAGCATAAATTTGAAGAAAATTCTCAAATGCGGTTAGTGTGCTCATTTGATTACCTTTTCGCCATAGATTAATTATACTTTTTACGTACGCATAAAAACTGATAGAAATCCTTCTCGTGCAAAAATAACTTTCACAATAATAGTGTCTTCTTTCAGGGAATTGGAACTTTTATTTTAATTTGATTTTACATGTCGTGTTTTGTATCATATATATCAATAATACTTGACGTTGACAAAATTAAATTTTACAATAAGTAAAAAAAAATCAACAATTATAAGCTGGGAATCGTGAAGTTTATCTCTAATATGTCTAACATGCCAATTTTTCGTTCTTTAGTTTGATGTCATCTCAATGTCACATGCTGAAACAACAAAATTTGGAAGCCCCATATCTTTTTTTTTACTGGGAAACGATTATATATTAACTCAAACCAGCGGCTATCGCCTCAGATACACGCGAAGGGACCTCGAGGATACCCTCATGGTTCTCCAAGGCCAAACGCGCCAAGCAATGCGCACCAAAATTACCGTTGTGTTTGACAAAAGAAAAAGAGCAAGAAAGAAAAGCTAAAGCTAACATTCTAACATCACTAATCAAAGGTCCCGGCGGACAAAGCAAATTCTCAGAAGATTGGAAACGAAGAATCAACCCCTAACAGTCACCCTCCACAATTACTACTGGCCATTCCTTCTCTACTGTGAATTCAAGAGCCGACAAAGCCACTAACACTTCTGCGTGTTCAGGGGTGGAGATGAACGGAAACCTCCTAGTGCACCATCCCACACAACTACCCGAAGAGTCCCTGGCTATGACTCCCGCCCCCATAGCCCCCTCCTGGGAAAATAACGCGCCGTCAAAATCAACCTTAATAATTCCATTACTGAGAGCTCGCCAGGAGTTTGGAGAAGGATCAGGCTTAGGTGAATTAGTAACAGCAGCTGCCTTTAGCAAGGAAGTAAGAAATGCTCTTGCTTGTTGGACCGTAACATCAGGAGGAAGAGAAATCCTTTCCATCAACTTCTTATTCTGATTGTGCCATAAAAACGAACATACCACAAGGAAGAAACAAAAATCTTGTGTCTCTAACTCTAGATGCAGAAAGCGAAACCATGCAGCTATATCATTATGTCCATCCGAGATAGACCTCCAAGGAAGATTCGACAAACACCAAACAACTCTAGCATAATGACAGAGGAAGAGTGCGTGGTAAGTTGTTTCTGTAAGAAATATAAGCACTAAATGATCTAAATATGTACAAAACGTAATTGTACATAAAGATCTTGGTGCCGAGAATTAAACTAGGATCTTACCTCCAGCCATTGATACTCTCGGTATTTTGGGTTGAAAATTGTGGGTATGAGGACTCCCAAACCTTCGGCAAACTCTAGTGATGGTGTAATTCTTAATGTGAGAATGCTAGGCTTGGGGACCTCAATAACCAAGTGACCCTTAGATAGACATCTTCCCATCAAAGATGTTATGGTAGTAATTCTAATTACCAAATTTATGGGTGGCAATCAATCTTTGATTGATTACAATCTCTTCTAATTGGAGTATGATTTGATCACAATCTCTCCTAAATGGCAATCACATATGTGATTGATCTAAGATTGATGATAAATCTCTAAATTGGCAATAACATCCTCTATTGATTATAAATCTATAAAGGATATGGAAAGTGATTTTACAAATGAATAATATCAATGAAATATTAGAACCATAATTAATTTAATTGGCTTAAATAACCAACATTCTCCCACTTGGTTCATATATTTTTCTTGATATGACATTTCAAAAATCCATAATACTCCATACTATAAAAAATAAAATACATGAATCATGGCGATAGGTCCTCTTAGAACGAGTATTATCTTCCATGTATTACAATGTATTATATTTCTTAATTGACAGTCCGTATATGGTAATATATCTTAATGAATAAACCTTATGTTTATTCTAGGTCCCAACTTAAGTGAATTTTTCTCAAGAAAATGAATGTGCACATAAATATGAGAAAAATTCAAAATGAATAAAAGTTTCAATTATAACATTTGTCCAAAAAACGAAAAATTACATAGTGGGACCAAGTCCCATTCGAACCACATGATCCTTAAAACTCTTCGGTGGCATGCCTTTTGTCAAAGGATCAACTATCATCAATTCAGTACTAACGTGTTCAATGACCACTTTCTTTTCTTTAACACGCTCTCTTATGGCTAAATACTTTATGTCGATGTGTTTACTTCGACTACCACTTTTGTTGTTTTTAGCCATAAACACGACAGCTGAATTGTCACAATACATCGTTAATGGCCTAGAGATTGAATCTACAATTCTAAGCCCAGATACGAAACTCCTTAACCATAGACCATGCGAAGTAGCCTCAAAACAAGAAACAAACTCGGCCTCCATAGTAGAAGTAGCAGTCAATGTTTGCTTCGCACTCCTCCAAGATACAGCTCCGCTGGCAAACATAAAAACGTAACCAGATGTTGATTTTCTCGAATCACCACAGCCAGCAAAGTCTGAATCAGAGTAGCCAATTACCTCCAGATTGTCAGTTCGTCTATACATAAGCATGTAATCCTTCGTCCCTTGAAGGTACCTCATCACTTTCTTTGCAACTTTCCAATGGTCTATCCCTGGATTACTCTGATATCTTCCCAACATTCCCACAACAAATGCAATGTCAGGTCTTGTGCAGACCTGAGCATACATCAGGCTTCCTATAGCAGAAGCATATGGAATATCTTTCAATTGTTCCCTTTTAAAATCATTTTTGGGCCACTGGTTCAAATTGAACTTGTCACCCTTCACAATGGGAGCTATACTTGGTGAACAATCTTTCATTCGAAATCTCTCTAAGACTTTATTAATATAGGTTTCTTGAGACAATCCCAAAATGCCTCGAGATCTATCCCTATGGATCTTTATGCCAATGACATAAGATGCCTCACCCATATCCTTCATGTCAAAATTCTTAAAGAGAAATTGTTTCACTTCATATAGCAATCCTTTATCGTTGGCTGCAAGTAAAATATCATCCACATATAGAACAAGGAAACAAATCTTGCTCCCACTAACCTTATGGTATATACATTGATCCATAATGTTTTCTTCAAATCCAAATGAAGAAATTATAGTATGGAATTTTAAATACCATTGACGGGAGGCTTGTTTCAACCCATATATAGATTTCTTAAGCTTGCACACCAAATGCTCACCTTCACTAGAGGAGAATCCTTCTGGTTGTTTCATGTAAACCTCCTCCTTTAGATCCCTATTAAGGAATGCTGTTTTCACATCCATTTGTTGCAATTCCAAATCAAAATGTGCAACTAATGCCATAATGATACGAAGAGAATCTTTCTTAGATACGGGGGAAAAAGTTTCCGTATAATCGATTCCTTCCTTTTGAGTGAATCCCTTGGCGACGAGTCTTACCTTTTATCTTTCAATGTTGCTCAATAAGTCTTTCTTTGTCTTAAAGACTCATTTACTTCCTATGGCTTTTGCACCATTGGGCAACTTAATAAGGTCCCAGACTCCATTAGATGTCATGGAATTCATTTCATCATTCATTTCATTGTACCACAAGTTTGATTCTTTACAACTCATGGCTTGTGAAAACGTTTCAGGGTCATTTTCAGCTCCATAGTTATAGTCAGATTCTTGTAGATACACAATATAGTCACTAGAAATTGCTGGTTTCTTTGCCCTAGTAGATTTTCTTAATGTTTCACCAACATCCTCATATGGAGTACGTTGGTTAACTAGTTGTTCACTAGCCTCTAAAAATTCTTGAACCACCGGATCTACCATGTCATTATCAACAAATTGTGGAACTTGAGCGATTGGTTGCTCAACATCCATTTGAACTTGAGGGGTGTTGTAGATGACAATCAATCTATCACTTGATGTAGGAGGTTGAATATCCTTATGATCTTTCTTAGAATAATGTTTTGAGATTGATCGCTCCCACTGATCAAGTCATTCTCAAGAAATTTCCCATTTCTTAATTCCACAATTCTAGTAGTATGATATGGACAATAAAATCTATACCCTTTAGACCTCTCAGCATATCCAACGAAATACCCACTAATGGTCCTTGTGTCTAGTTTCTTTTCTTGTGGATTATAAACCCTTACTTCAGATGAGCATCCCCAAACACGTAAATGTCTTAAACTCGGTTTCCAACCTTTCCATAATTCAAAAGGAGTTTTTGGAACAACCTTAGTTGGAACTCGGTTTAAGATATATACTGCTGTTTTGAGAGCTTCAGTCCACAAGAATTTAGGAAGCTTGGAGCTGCTAAGCATGCTCCTTCCCATGTCCAATATTGTTTGGTTTCTTCTTTTTGCTACACCATTCTGGTCCGGAGAACCAGGCATAGTGTATTGGGCAACTATCCCATGCTCTTGAAGAAACTTTGCAAATGGACCAGGTGCTTGTCCACCCTTAGTGTATCTTCCATAGTATTCTCCATCTCTATCAGATCTCACAATCTTAATTTGTTTTCCACATTGTTTCTCTACCTCAGCCTTAAATATCTTAAAGGCATCTAATGCTTCGTTCTTGTTATTAAGCAAGTAGAGATACATGTATCGTGAGTAATCATCTATGAAAGAGATGAAGTATTTCTGACCATACGAGTCCATATCCGGACTACAGATGTCGGTATGTATGATCTCTAATATGTCTGAGCTCCTCTTGGCACCTTTTTTTGACTTGTTAGTCTGTTTTCCCTTTATACACTCCACACAAGTGTCAAAATCAGTAAAGTCCAAAGTACTAAGTACTCCATCTTTTACCAATCTTTCAATCCTTCTTACGAAGATATGTCCCAATCTCCGATGCCACAATATAGAGGAACTCTCATCAATAACACTTCTCTTAATACTAGTATGAACATGCATTGTTTCATAAAAGTCATTATTTTGTAAATTAATACGAAAAAGACCATCAGAAAGAGTACCATTTCCAACAAGATCAGATTTATTGAATAACTTAAAAGACTTGTCTGAAAAATTGAAATTATAGCCCAACGGTACAAATCTAGAAACTGAAATTAAATTTCTTGAAAAACTAGGAATATAAAAAGTCTTTTCCAAAATCAAAACAAAACCACTACGTAAAACTCATTTGCATGTTCCAATTGCTTCCACATGTGAACGCATCTTGTTTCCCGAATATATGCATTGCTCACTTCCCACTGGCTTTCGTAGGTTTTGCAAACCTTGCAAGGAATTCGTAATATGGATTGTAGCACCAGAGTCAATCCACCATGTGTTATCACTAACATCGACCATATTAGATTCATAACAAACAAGTGAGGTTGGATTACCTTTCTTCTCAAGCCAAATCTTAAACTTGGGGCAATCCTTCTTTTTGTGATCCTTCCTTTTGCAGAAGAAGCACTTGGATTCCTTCTTTATTTTAGCTTGGGCAGGAATTTTGCCTTTTCCCTTATGTTTGGATTGGCCTTTGTTTCCACCATGCGTTGCCATATGCGCACTCTCGCCTAATTCCATAGCCAGTCTTCCCTGCTCTTGAACACACATGGTCATAAGTTCATTTATAGACCATTTATCCTTATGTGTGTTGTAGGATATTTTGAAGGGTCCGTACTGCTGTGGAAGAGTGTTTACTGTTTAGTATGTAGTGCACAAGGAAGGTTTCAGACATCTCAACCTCAAGAGTTTTCAATTGAGCAGCAATGTCCCTCATTTGCATGATGTTCTTGCACACACCCCTAACATTAGTGAGTTTTGAAGTTGAGAACCTCATTATTAGGGTGCTGGCAAGTGCCTTATCTGAAGTCACAAATTGCTCATCAATAGCCTTCAGTAATGCCCAGACATTTTTATGCTGATCGACTGAACCACGAATGCTAGTAGAGATCTTGGTCTTTATGAACATCATACTGAGGCGATTAGATCGCTCCCACCGTTCATAAAGAACAACATCTCTTGGAGTGCTATTTTCAGTAATAGCGGGTGGTTCGTCCTTCCGAATAGCATAATCAATGTCCATCTACCCTAAATGAAGAAGAATTCTCTCCTTCCAAACCTTATAGTTATCACCATTCAATTCGGGAATTTCACATTTGATATCAAACACATTCACAGTTTGCATAACTGCAAAAATTAAACATACATACTTATGTCACGAAATTGAGGCTAAAAAATATATATCACATATATCATGTTATACCTATCGTAAAAACATGCTTTAAAAAAATGAATCAATTGACATAGAACTGCCTGTGGGCCAAATTACTAATTCTAATAGATTCATGCATCTTTATGATGAAACTATCAAATCATATTCCATTTCTTCATTCCTGTGGGATAATTAAGAAACACAATTTGATATTTCATCCTAATTAATCATACAAATATAATAAAAATTCCTGTGGGATAAAATTTATTATATTACATATGATTAATCACAACAAATGTCATATACTATATGTGATTTTTAAAACTTAAATATATAATTTTCTTAATTAGAGATGCTGTGGCAAATCTTTAATTACTTAAATTATATCAATCACATTGACATTTAATACATAACCAATGGGTTGCGCAGAAGCTTTCTTTTCTCTAAAAAGCGGAAATGAAGATTAATGAAGAGGATCTTCAATTTGAGACAATTTAGCTTCTACCAACAATATCTAATTACATATATACAACAAACATATTGCATATAATGATGAAAAAACTCCACTCACATCATACGGTGGACACATATATAAAGGTTGCTTGCATTTACCACTAAAAACAAGAATTTAGCATATGAACAGTGAGTATATTTGGCCAAACATATACAACAAACAAGTAATATTTAATTAATCCATGTCAGGTTGGCCAAAAACATTATGTAGAAGCTGTACCGTAGCAATATAGGCAGCCGTATAAGTATTTCACCGAGACAATATAAAATACGTCTAAGGCAGAGTGTTCGGAAGTTATCACATTTCACCGAAATTCAATGAAGACATGAATTCGTATGAAATATATCAAGATAGAGGCAAAACACGCTCTGATACCAACTGTAAGAAATATAAGCACTAAATGATCTAAATATGTACAAAACGTAATTGTACATAAAGATCTTGGTGCCGAGAATTAAACTAGGATCTTACCTCCAACCATTGATACTCTCGGTATTTTGGGTTGAAAATTGTGGGTATGAGGACTTGCAAACCTTCAGCAAACTCTAGCGATGGTGTAATTCTTAATGTGAGAATGCTAGGCTTGGGGACCTCAATAACTAAGTGATCCTTATATAAGCATCTCCCCATCAAAGATGTTATGGTAATAATTCTAATTGCCAAATTTAAGGGTGGCAATCAATCTTTGATTGATTACAATCTCTTCTAATTGGAGTATGATTTGATCACAAACTCTCCTAAATGGTAATCACATATGTGATTGATCCAAGATTGATGACAAATCTCTAAATTGGCAATAACATCCTCTATTGATTATAAATCTATAAAGGATATGAAAAGTAATTTTACAAATGAATAATATCAATGAAATATTATAACCATAATTAATTTAATTGGCTTAAATAACCAACAGTTTCTCCCTCTTCCTCACACAACGGACAAAACCCCGACACCCCCACCTTCTTTTTGAAAAGTTCCACACCCAAGGGAAGAGCACCCCTACATGTACGCCACGCAAAAACTTTGACCTTAGGTGGGATATTCGCTGACCAAATAAAATTCCAGCTTTGTGAGTTTCTGATTTCCGATGACATTGAAGAGGAAGGTCTTTCCAAATCTGCCCATTCCCTTACCGTATAATAAGCACTACGAACTGTGAAGAGACCATGTTTTGTGTGGTGCCAAATAATCTGATCTTGATTCCTAGCGCATCCAAGAGGGATAGAAAGAATTACCGTAGCTTTCGATTCCTAAAAAATTTCACGAACTAATGCCTCATTCCACCACCCGTTAGCCCCCATCCGAAGCTCACTTAATTTAGCTTCCATGTTCAATAAGTGTGGTTGAGAGGTAACATAAAAACCATGGCTTCGAGGGAGCCAAGGGTCTCCCCAAATACGAATGTCATTACCCGACCCCACTCTCCATCGATACCTCCTCCGGATCACATCCCTAGCTCCAAAGATACCCCGCCAAGAAAGAGAAGGTTTGGATCCCAAGCCCGCCTCCAAAAATGAAGAATTCGGGAAATAACGTGCTTTAAAAATCCTACTTAACAAACAATCTGGATTCGTTAAAATGCGCCACCCTTGCTTCGCCAACATAGCTTGATTGAAAGATTTTAGTTCTCTAAACCCCAATCCTCCTTGATCTTTACTACGACAAAGCTTTTCCCAAGCTAACCAATGAATTTTGCGAGTATCCCGATTGTGCCACCAAAAGTTTGCCATTCCCGATTCAATTTCCATGAGGAGTCCTTCCGGTAGTTGAAAACAACCCATAGCATAAGTGGGGATAGCTTGTACCACCGCTTTCAACAAAACTTCTTTACCCGCTTGTGAAAGAAACCAGGCGTTCCACCCTTGAAAATGGTTGAACACTCGTTCGCGAATAGAATCGAACACCTCTTTCTTCGATTTCCCCACCACTGTTGGAAGCCCTAAGTATTTCTCATGCTTCTCTAGAATCCGGATCCTCAAAATGTTGGCCAGGGACTCTCTCAAATCCGATGGGGTATTCTTGCTAAAAACCATTGAAGACTTCTCAAAATTGATCTTTTGCCCCAAGACCACCTCATACTTCCTCAAAATTGTTTTCATGCTTGAAAGAGCGTGATGAGTGGCTTGCACAAAAATAAGAGTATCATCAGCAAATAAGAGGTGCGAAACCCGGGGCGCACTCATCGCCACCGACACTCCCTCAATCTCACCCCGCCTCTCTGCCTCCTGTAATAAGCAACTGAAAACCTCTGCAACAAGAAGAAATAAATATGGTGACAACGGGTCCCCGTTGAGGATATAGAAAACCAAATTGAGAGCCATTAAGCATAAAAGAGTACGACACTGAAGAGATGCACATCATGATTAAATCAACAAATTCCCTGTGAAAATCCAACCTAACTAACACACTCTCAAGAAAGTTCCATTCCACCCTATCATAGGCTTTGCTCATGTCGAGTTTAAGAGCCACTTATCCATCCTTTCCCCACATTTTATTTTTCAGAAAATGGTTGATTTCAAAAGCCACTAGAATGTTATCAGAGATAAGATGTCCCAGAGTAAAAGCTGATTGAGTTTCAGAAATAATAGTGTTGAGGAAAGGCTTGAGACGGTTCAAGATACATTTTGACAGTAGTTTATAAATGACATTGCAAAGACTAATGGGACGGAACTGGGTCATTGACTCCGGAGTCCGGATCATCACACTTAGGGATCAACACAATGTGAGTAAAATTTATTTTGGGCATCAAGTCTCGTGAATTAAGAATATAAAGGACGCACCGGGTGACATCGCCACCAATAATATGCCAAAATTTTTGATAAAAGAGAGATGGGTGCATTTGGTTAAGGAAGAAAATTACCTCTTTCGCCTCAAAGGGTTGCCTCAACTGAAGATTCATCTCGTCTGTCACCCGGGGCTGCAAGACTTCCAAAATTTCATCAAGAACCTCTCTGTTAGGGCGAGTGGACGCAAAAATATCATGAAAATAATCATGAATAATCCCCTGAACCTCGGCCTCGCTCTCCCACCAATCCTCATTATTGTCCTTCAATTTCAGTATTTCGTTTCTACGTTTCCTCTCTGAGGCCCGAGCGTGGAAGAACTAAGTGTTACTATCTCTGTCCCGCAACCACATCACACGGCTTCGTTGGTGCCAAGTGACTTCTTCACGCGCTCTAATCTCCACTAATTCAGCACGCACCTGGGCCAACCTAACCTTGCTATCTGAATCCAGAATCTTCGATTGGATAGTAGTTATAAAATTTTCAAGTTCCACAATTTTTCTTTTTCTCTGCCCCGAAGTTTCGCTGTCCCACCTTAGTAATCCCAACTGGCAATTTTGGATATTTTCCCACACCTTATCATTATCTTCTAAGGCCGAGCTCTCTAACCAAGAATCTTTGATCACCCTCTCACACTGGTCCGATCGAATCCAAACAGCCTCAAACCGGAAAGGTTTCTTTTTCCTCCTAACAACATTCCGAGTAGAAGGGTTCAACTCAATGTAGATTGGGACGTGGTCCGAATAAGCTGATTTAAGATGGGTAACCTTAGAATTCGGATAAACCCTACTCCACTCCGAGTTACCACACGCACGATCGAGCCGCTCCTTTACGGTATGGGGAAAGTCCCAAAAATTACTCCATGTGAATTTATATCCCGAGAAACCCAAGTCGTGAAGATCACACAAAGAAAGCGTCTCTCTAAATTTACGAATTTGCTAATTTGCCTTCGGAGGTCCCTTTTTTTTTCCGATTGGTATAAAATCTCGTTGAAGTCTCCCGCCACTAACCAAGGACCCTTCCAATCCGAACCAAGACGTTTGAGAAGATTCCAAGTCACTCCCCTCTTAGCTGTATCCGGTTCACCATAACACCCCGTGAAACGCCAAGAAACCCCATTAGACTCTAAAGACACCCGAACATCGATGTGATTTTTTGAAAAACATTGAAGAACTACATCCACACTCTTATCCCAAAGGAGACAAAGACTGCCCCCAATACCTTCCGACTCCACGCAAACACCAAACATATTAGATAGATCTTTAAGACGAACAAATTTATTATTCTTGGATTTTGTTTCAGATAAAAACACAATCGAGGGTTTGTGAAAACGGATAAAATCCGCCTTTTGTCGAACTGCCCATGGCTCTCCCAAGCCATGACAGTTCCACGCAAGGCAACTCATTGCGACCGGCAGGATTGCTCCGCAGCCCTCGCCGAGTCGGAGTTAGGTTTTTTCGCAGGAGGAGTCTCCCTCTCCTCAGACGTGTCCAAAATTGTAAGGGTCTGTTTGGCACATTTTTGTTTTCATAGTTCTGCAAAACAGTTATGTAGAACAGTTCTGTAAAACACTTTTTGAAGAATAAAATTTGTTGAAAACCTGTTTGGCCCACTATTTTGCAGAATATATGTTCTCTGAGAATGCGTTTGCATGAAACTGTTTTGCAGTGAAGAAAACACAAGAACACGTTTGGATGGACCTATTTTTAAGTGTAATATATATATTGTTCATATAATATTTAATAATTTTTTAAATTATATAGTTTAATCTTTAGTAAGTAGTACCTACATCATCATGTACATTATATATCAATCAGACGAAACTTGTGTCAAAATATGACCAATCCTATGTTTTAACCATTGATACTAGTTTTAACCATGAAAGATACCATGTGCCGAAAGTCAATTATAACATTGATACTCGTCAAAAGAAAAAAAAATACTAGTTATATATATATATACTTGTAAATTATTTTAATATTATAAATTTCTTTTTTTTTCTTTTATTCTTTGTTTTTTCCTCTTTCGTCTCACTTTCCATTCTTTCCTCTGTCTTCTTCCTTTTCTTCCTCCTGGGTATAATTTTTTTCTATCCTTTCTTTCCTCTGTCTTCTTTCTTCCTTTCCACCTTGCAATAATTTCTTTACTTTACTTTCTTTCTTTCTGGGTGGGGGTCGGGGTGGGGGTCGAGGTGGGGGGGGGGGGGGGAGGCCTATTCAAGCGGTGAAGAAGAGGTTTAGAACAAAGTTTAGTTTATTTCCATTCAATCTTCCGTTCCGACGCCGGAACGACCGCTGGCACCATGCTGTCACGGGATGGTCGCCGGAAGATTTCGAACGATTGGAGGAGAGAGACATAAGAATGAGCAGAGTCGGGTTTTGGTTCAAATATTAGGAGGATAAGTGCACAGCAATTGACACTCCGTGTTTTGGACATTCTGTCAATTTTTGGTTTGGAGAAATGGAGTTTCATCACAAAACACCTAAAAGCTGTTCTCTAAAATCTTCTCTTGGATGACTCAGAATTCTGCAAAACAGGTACTTGGAAACACTCAACCAAACGTGTTTTCCCATTTTTTGTTCCAGAAAAACGTCAAGAGAAGCCAAAAACAGCCAACCAAACAGGCCCTAAGTAATTTGCGTTTTGAAGAGGAGGAAATTGTTTTCCTAAGGGATCGAGTAAAAGGGCGATTGACAGGGGGGAAACTTTGAAAAGAGGGGCCTGAATGAGGGGACAGTTGCATGGGGAAATTTATCAAAAGTTTGGTTATGAGTGCTATTGTGGACTAGAGTTTCTTACGTGTGATGGAAATTAAATCGCGGTCTTCTCAAGCTACTTAGCATCATATATATCAGCAACACGTTTATATAGATTTGAAAAATCTCCAATATATGGTTTTATGAAGTTGGTATACATTAAAAATTAAGAAAATTGATTATCTTTAATATACATAATCGATTTGCCTCATTTAAATGAAAATTTCTAATGCTCATCGGATCATAATATATATATATAGAAATATATTTATAAGCATTTATGTTATTTAAAAAGTTAGCTTAATGTAAAGCATGCTAATTAAGAAAGTCACTTCTCATACTTGGTGCTCCGAATGCGTGCATGCGTCGCAGTTATCAATGATCTCAAATTCTTAACCTATTATTTTGATTCAATTCGCCTTATAATTTTCTAAATGAATTTTTTTGTTCAACTGATTCCTTTTTGTTTAAACTGAATCAATGTAAAGAACACAACTATTCGAATTTTATGTTTGTTCGAATATATGTTTGTATATGGCTTTTATAAGTTCGATCGTTGATAACATGCATAAATTTTTTTTATATGTTGTATATGTTACACCAAAAAATGAATATAATAGGCATATACAAAAAATGTAACATATACAACCTATGCTAAGAACACACATATATGGCTTTTATATGTTCGATCAATGTTATTCATTTTTTGGTTCAATTAAATCAATGTAAGATATTTTAAAAACACAGGGCGCATGTAATTGTAATAAATAACAATTCGGATCCTCTATTGCGAATGATATTGCATCTCCTATATATTGCAATCTGAATCCTCTATTTCAAATGATGTTGCATCTCCTATTGCATTCACATCTATACATGACAAGTGTTAAAAATTCAAATCACTTATATATTTAAAAAATATATTTATACACTTGTCATGTATAGAATAAATGCAATAGGAGATGCAATACCATTTTGCAATAGAGGATCTTGAAATTAACACGAGATGGACTTTATGTAATTTCCAATAAGTGGGGTTTTTTTTTTTGGTAATCTATCTAGCTATCTTTTTTTTTTGAAGAGAAACGGAATAATTATATTAGGCTAAGTCAGCCGCAATCAAAACCAACACATCCTCGGGGATATTAGAAGAATCCCCGGTAACAAGCAAACGAGCACCACGTGCTAAAGAGTGAGCAACACAATTACCAGTTCTACGAATGAAAGAAAAACGAACAGAAGAAAAAGAAGCAGATAATAACCGAATATCTGAAACTAAAGAACCCACAGAAGACATGTCTTCCGATGGTGAATTAATTTTTTGGATGAGGGAGAGACAATCACCCTCGAGAACCACATTACTCCAGCCTTGTAGCAACGCCAAGCGGAGCCCATCTACACACGCCAATGCTTCTACCCCTTCAGCCGAACAGTGTCTAGCCAAGAATCTTCTTTGCCAATGCAAACAAGTCCCATTCGAATCTCGAGCAACAATCCCCACTCCCACACCTTGCGGGTCAGTAAAAAGGGCTCCATCAAAGTTTATTTTTACCCACCCATTTGCTGGTGGAGACCAATGCAGGCATGTTGTATCTATTATTGGTATTCTTGGATCCTTTGTCAAATTACCAAAAGTCTCATGGGAAGATTGAATCATAGATACAAGTGAATCAATGGAAATATCGTTATTTTCCATCACCTTCTGGTTCCTGTGATCCCAAAGGTACCATAATACCGTAAGGAACAAACCAAATTGGTCTGCATCAAGCTTACCATGGTAGCTTCTGATCCATGCTTCAATCGTATCCTTCCTATTTGAAATAACCTGAATCGGTAGCTCCATAATAGCCCAAATCAGTCGAGCATATGGGCACAACAGTAAGGTATGTGATAAATCTTCATTTTCGGAATCACACCTATGACACCCTTGATACACATCCATTTGGCGTTTTAATAAATTGTGAGCAGTAGGCAGAGACTGTTTGCATGCTTTCCATGCAAAGACTCGAATCTTCGGAGGGACACGAGCCTTCCAGATAAATTACCAAGACACTCCGGTTGGTTTAGGTAAGCTAGAGGATGCGACACCTCTCTTCTCTATGTCCTTGGCCAGGTGATAGGCACTTTTCACGTCAAACGTACCTGATTTGGAAAAATTCCAGACAAGGTGATCCGTATTATGACTCGAACCCAAAGGTATTATTTTGATGATGGCTGCGTCTTCCGGACAGAATACCGTATCGATTAGATCAATATTCCACCACTCTGTTTGTTGATCAATGATAGAACTTACTTTTGCATTTAAGGGCAGAAATCGATTACAAGTGAATGGGAAAAAATTAGACGGCCGAGGTAGCCATGGATCAGTCCAAATCGACACACTCTTTCCATTACCGATTCTCCAACGACTACCATGTTTGATGATATGTCGAGCATCAAGAATGCTTCGCCATGTATAAGATGGTGTCGAGCTTTCAAGAGTTTACTAAGAAAGTTGTCTGGGTAATGCATTAATCTCCAGCCCTGCTTAGCTAGCACTAAATTGAAGGTCTACAATTCTCGAAACCCCAGTCCACCGTCTTCCTTCTTATGACACAATTTACTCCAAGCCAGCCAATGAATTTTTCTACTATTCCTGTTATTCCACCAAAAATTCGCCATCGTTGACTCAATCTCTCGTATCAGAGTATCTGGGAGACGAAAACAGCCCATAGTGTATGTTGGGATAGATTGAACTACGACTTTCAATAAGACTTCTTTTCCCGCCTGAGAAAGGAATTTCGAACTCCACCCTTCAATTATCCCATGAATTCTATTCCTCAAAGAAGCAAAGATATCCTTTTTTGATCGACCTACTATCGCCGAGAGCCCTAAATATTTTTCACATTTGTCAGACAATTGAACACCCAGGATAGTAGCTAGACCTCGGGCTAACGATCGCGAAACATTGTTACTGACGACCATAGATGATTTTTGTAGATTGATTTCCTGACCGGACGCCAAAGCATACTTGTGAAGAATGTCTTTAATTACCCACATCGATTGTGCATCCGCCCCCATGAAAATAAGTGTATCATCTGTAAACAGAAGATGAGAAATAATCGGTGCACCTGGACAAATACTAACCCCTCTGATTTCTCCTTTTCTTTCCTCAGCCTGGATAAGACAACTAAATACTTTTGCACAAAACAAGAAAAGATAAGGTGATAGCGGGTCACCCTGTCGGATACCTCGTTGAGGTTCTAAGTATCCAAACTGGGTCCCCGTGAGCATGAAAGAATACGTTACAGATCGCACACACAGCATAATCAGGTCAATCACCCTTTTATTAAATCCAAACCTCAAAAGAACTCTCTCTAGAAAGATCCATTCCACTCTGTCATACGCTTTGCCCATATCGAGTTTAAGAGCTGCAAAACCCTCCTTACCAGAATTCTTGTTTTTCAAAAAGTGGTTAATTTCATACGCTATCAAAACGTTATCAGTAATAAGCCTACCGGGGATAAAAGCGGATTGGGATTCAGAAATAATGTCATTTAAAATAGGTTTGAGCCGATTGGCTATGCATTTAGATATGATCTTATAAACGACATTACACAGACTAATTGGGCGAAACTGGGAGACTGATTCAGGTTTATCAACTTTGGGTATAAGCACAATATGTGTGTAATTAAATTTGGGAAGAAAGGACTTATTATTGAACGAATCAAGAACACACACAGAAATGTCCTTGCCAACCAGGTGCCAGAAATGCTGGAAAAAAATAGGGGACATATCGTCGGGACATGGAGATTTGAGTGGATGCATCTGGTTCAGAGCAATTTTAACCTCTGTGGAAGTATACGGGCTGCAGAGAGACCGATTCATAGCTTCTGACACCCGAGGTTGGACCGATTCCAAAACTTCATCAAGGATTGTAGCTGGTGGATCAATAGAAGAAAAAATCTGCTTGAAGTAGTTGGATATCACTGTATGAATCTCATCCTCTTTAGTATGCCATTGACCCTTATTATCTATCTATCTATCTATTACTATTAATATTTGAAGGAAGTTTTTTGACCCAATTGTATTAATTTTGACCAAATACTAATTTTCTAAAATTTTGAATTTTTTTTATTATTTGAAAAAATCAAATTGATTGTTTGACATCTATTATTAATTTACTATTTTCTAGATGCACCACTTTTCCATGCATGTCATTGATTTATATTTTTGAAATTTTCACTATTCACATCTCTCAAAATACATTAATCTTGCAATCATTTCCAAAGCTGGAGACTTTTTAGAAGAAACTCTTCAACTCAACATAAAGCTAAACTCGGCAGCTAAAGTCCCATAACAAATTTGAATTTTTTTAATTCCCATTTAGGTCCTTTTTTATCACTACTTTTGGAGTGGGGGTCTGCCTTCTAATATACACCTAAAATTATCTTGCAAAAACGATGCTGCTTATATTGGAGTGAACCAGTAATGCATGTTAAAAAGTCACAAAAAAAGTCCGTATATATGTGACTTTTTTAACATGTTGTATTATTTCACCCAAATATCAAAATGAATCAATTTTTACACCGTTACAAACTTTGTGAGTCAATCTACGTTTTTTAGAAGTCGAAGCCCGAAAATGTACACAATAGGTCGAAAAATCATCCCGAAGATGACGGAAAAACATTTTTTTTGTTAAAAAAATTCGTATGTGTGTGACTTTTTTAACATGTATTGTTTCACCCAAATATCGAAATGAATCAATTCTCGTACCATTACAAACTTGTGAGTCAATCTACGTTTTTTATGTTGAAGTCGAAGCCCGAAAATGTACACAAAATGTCAAAAAATCACCCCGAAGATGACGGAAAAACATTTTTTTTAAAAAAAGTCCGTATGTGTGTGACTTTTTTAACTTGTTGTATTATTTCACCCAAATATCTAAACGAATCAATTCTCACACCGTTACAAACTTTGTGAGTCAATCTACGTTTTTTATGTTGAAGTTGAAGCCTGAAAATGTACACAAGAGGTCGAAAAATCATCCCAAAGATGACGGAAAAACATTTTTTTGTTAAAAAAGTCCGTATGTGTGTGACTTTTTTAACATATTGTATTATTTCACCCAAATATCGAAATGAATCAATTCTTACACCGTTACAAACTTTGTGAGTCAATCTACGTTTTTTGTGTTGAAGCCGAAGCCTGAAAATGTACACAAGAGGTCGAAAAATCATCCCGAAGATGACGGAAAAATACTTTTTTGTTAAAAAAGTCCGTATATGTGTGACTTTTTTAACATGTTGTATTATTTCACTCAAATATCGAAATGAATCAATTCTTAGACCGTTACAAACTTTGTGAGTCAATCTAAATTTTTTGTGTTGAAGTCGAAGACCGAAAATGTACACAAGAGGTCAAAAAATCATCCCGAAGGTGACGAAAAAATATTTTTTTTCGAAAAATCCGTATATGTGTGACTTTTTTAACATGTTGTATTATTTCACTCAAATATCGAAATGAATCAATTCTTAGACCGTTACAAACTTTGTGAGTCAATCTAAATTTTTTGTGTTGAAGTCGAAGACCGAAAATGTACACAAGAGGTCAAAAAATCATCCCGAAGGTGACGGAAAAATATTTTTTTTCGAAAAATCCGTATATGTGTGACTTTTTTAACATGTTGTATTTTTTCACCCAAATATCGAAATGAATCAATTCTCACACCGTTACAAATTTTGTGAGTCAATCTACGTTTTTTATGTTGAAGTCGAAGCCGGAAAATGTACACAAGAGGTCGAAAAATCATCCCGAAGATGACGGAAAAACATTTTTTTGTTAAAAAAGTCCGTATGTGTGTGACTTTTTTAACATGTTGTATTATTTCACCCAAATATCGAAATGAATCAATTCTTACAACCTTACAAACTTTGTGAGTCAATCTACGTTTTTTGTGTTGAAGTCGAAGCCCAAAAATGTACACAAGAGGTCGAAAAATCATCCCGAAGATGACGGAAAAATACTTTTTTGTTAAAAAAGTCCGTATATGTGTGACTTTTTTAAAATGTTGTATCATTTCACTCAAATATCGAAATGAATCAATTCTTAGACCGTTACAAACTTTGTGAGTCAATCTACATTTTTTGTGTTGAAGTCGTAGACCGAAAATGTACACAAGAGTTCGAAAAATCATCCCGAAGGTGACGGAAAAATATTTTTTTTCGAAAAATCCGTATATGTGTGACTTTTTTAACGTGTTGTATTTTTTCACCCAAATATCGAAATGAATCAATTCTTATACCGTTACAAACTTCGTGAGTCAATCTACATTTTTTATGTTGAAGTCGAAGCCCGAAAATGTATAGAAGAGGTCAAAAAATCATCCCGAAGATGACAGAAAAATATTTTTTTTCGAAAAATCCGTATATGTTTGACTTTTTTAACATATTGTATTTTTTCACCCAAATATCGAAATGAGTCAATTCTCACACCTTTACAAACTTTGTGAGTCAATCTATATTTTTTATGTTGAAGTCAAAGCCCGAAAATGTACAGAAGAGGTCGAAAAATCATTCCGAATATGACGCAAATTTTTTATTTTTTTTTAGACTTATGTGACAGGGTACGCCATTCACAATGAAGTACCCTGTCACATAATTTTTTTTAAAAAAATCAGCAAATTATTTACAAAAATTTCTGACAGGGTACGCCATTGGTAATGGCGTACCCTGTCACATAAATTAAAAAAAAAGAGTAGAATGTAGGTACGCCATTACCAATGGCGTATCATGCTATTTTTGGATATATAATTTTTTGTGTATTATATATATAATTTTATTTAAAACTATATTATTTATTTAAAAAGTCCTCATATTTTAGGTGATTACTTAATGTTAGCATTTCCTAGAATTTATAAAATGAATTTTTTTATACCTCAAATGAGTCAATTAGTTCAATCATAGACTTAGTGCAAGTAATCACATTGTTCAGGAATTAGTTTGATCAATTGCTTAAGAATTTATTTTTTAGTGTCTATTCACTTATTTAATAAAAGTACAAATACTTGGTTTTAGCTTAGAATAAACTCAAGTTAGGAGTATTCTTTTCAAATAATATGCTATACATAATTCATCTACTTGGGCTCATGAGGTGTCGTGTATATGAAATGTTTTTTACTTTCTAACCATAATGTGATATCTTCACACTCATTATCAGTTCTGGATTTTTAATTTTTAATCATTAAAAAAATTCTCAACAATATTGTTTGTAAATATTATGGTTAATAATTAAACTTTTAAGTCTATGTTTAGTTAAATTTGACATGCTCATCTCCCGAATACTATATTGTGCATATCATTTGCATGAAAGAAACAAATTATTTTGTTATAGACTACGTGGAAACTAAAGACAAATGAAAAAAAATAGGAGATAAGTCAAATTTTGTATCTCAATGTTCTTTTATGTACGTGAAAAAAATTAAAAAAAATTGCTATGGATGTGAAAGACGAAGACAAATGAAAAACTATAAATCATATGTCTGGATCATTTCTGCATATGTATATACATATTTCAGATTAAATTTTGACATGCTTCATCTATGTCTGGGTCATTATCTTAATGAGAAAAATTGTAAATCATACTCTTCCTGATGTAAAACTTGGATCTTTCATGACAAACTATCATTAACTAATGGCCAAAATGGTTTCTAACTCCATACATGGTGTGGGGTTATACTAACAACTTAAAAAGAAAAAATATGCACAAAATGTAAAAAATATTAATCTAATTCCACTCTTTCTTTTTTCTTTTAATATGACCATTATATTATAAGTAAAGTGTTTTTCAATAAATATTTTCAGGTTTACTATGACAAAACTAATCATGTAGTTTTGCATGTAAAATTATTTATCCTAGCAATTGAAAAGTTAAATATTGAGTTAAGATGCAATTTATTAATGCATTTTGTATTTACTAGACTTTGAATATATAAATTGGCTTTTTCGGTTCTTCTTTAATAAGATAAAATGAAAATTACTTTTCTTTGAAAAGGTAAAAAATTTAATATATAAATTTATATTTTTTCTTTTAAATGATAGTCGTGCGTAGCACGGGGCTCATGCTAGTTACACAATAAGTGAGGGGAGTCTATGTGTAATGTTTCCTTGAAATTATAATTACCAAAAATAAAATACTAATTTAATCATGAGGCGAGAGATCCTTTCATAACGGTGGTAAGAAGTGGATTAACCTTACTATAACCCCCATCCACCACCAAATTCAATCCACTCACGTACTTGGATTCATCGCTCCCAAGAAAAGCCGCCGCCTCCGCTATATCATCCGCTTCCAATGTCACACCTTTCAAGTTCGCAGCGGCGGACAACCATTCTGCCGCCTGCTTTTTATCCACCGCTGACCCTATCATGCGATCGAGCATAGGGGTTTGAACCATAAAAGGAGAGATGCAATTGACTCGAATCCCGTCCTTTCCCAGCTCCATGCAAAGATGGTTGGTCAGCCCAACCACAGCATGTTTAGAACAATTATACGCGGGTGGAGTCTCCACACCGATCACCGCAACCGCACTCGCCGTGAATATTATGCTTCCGGACTTGGCTGGAACCATCGCACGAGCCGCGTGTTTGGCGCCCAAAAACGCGCCGTAAACGTTCACATCAAACGCCTTTTCGAAATGGTTTTTTTCTGAGTCGAATATAGAGGAATATAGCAATGATGGAACGATTCCGGCGTTGTTGAACATGATGTCGAGTTTTCCGTGCTGGGAGACAGCGAAGTCCACGGCGTTCTTGACGTCGAATTCTTTGGTTACATCGCAGTGTGCATACGAAATGGTGACGGAGGAGGAGCCGAGCTCTTTGCATAGGGGGCCGGCTTGGCCACTGTCGTCTTGGATGTCCGCGATAATAACCTTTGCGCCGTATTTGGTAAATAGTTTGGCGGTCGCCTCGCCAATTCCACTTGCACCGCCGGTGATCAGTGCTACCTTGCCTTGTAACCTGTATAAATTAATGCAAATCATCAGTAGAGATATATACCTGAGTGACAATAATATTAATGTAAAGTCAAGTCTTTTAACAAAAATGTAACTGAAATAGAATGTGATACCCTTGTCCCACGTGGGAAAAAGGAAGAAAATTAAAATAGTTTATAAAAGAGAACCCTAGTATTCAAGTGTAACAATGAATATCTATTTTGGGCTGTGGTTCAAATGCCCAACTTGAGGTTATGCTCAATGAGTTCGATGGGATTTCTCTGGTCCAACGGGCTCGTAAACCCGGGGCGTGACATAGAATTTCCTAGACAGACTGAAATATCTAGAGGATAAAAAATGTCGCTAGCTGCTTACTTTTTAGCCATGGAGGTTGCCAAAATAGTACCACTCATCTTATTTTTTCAGAAACTTAAATTAGGAAAATATTTATCCTGTGCAAGCGCCGTAATTTGGTGTACTTAAATATATTTATTTTGCTTTGCTGAATGCTGAGGCTTTTATAGAAGGGAAAAAGATCTAAACAGGATATGAACGAATGACACCCAATTGAAAAACAACGTGCATCAACTGGAAAAAAAAGAAAAATTACATCTCAACAATAAATTTACAATTTAACAATGTTTTCTCACTTAGGGTGGCGCTAATTAATTATATTGTTTAGGGTGGCGCTAATTAATTGTTTTGTACGTAACTTTCATTAGTTAGAATGTGAACAAAGAAATTTAAAGTCCCTCGTCTCCCTCCAATATTGAATTATGGTTGCATACACATTATCCATCAAACTTAATTAATTGAAATAACTTTTCGCCAAAACTAAATGAGATAAAAAAATAATAGAATATAGACAGTGGTATATAAAAATATAATATGTGGAATTTGCTAATAAGGTCCCAACAAATTTCAAGGTCGACTTCTATTAGTCATTTGACTTAATTTTTAATCTCTTTCGGATACGTGTGTGTATACATATATATATATATATGCATATATATAATGGAAAATTAGACTAAGAAGCTTAAATATCAAAATTGATTATGTTCAACAAGACCGAGTAGATTCAAAACAAGGGTTTGAAGAGTTCACTTTTTTTTTTGGTTTCCCATACAAATTGTATTAATTAAACTTGAAAGGTCACTCATGAATAAAGAAAATCAAAGGCCAACAATTCTTTATTTATTATTTATTATTAATATTATTATTTATTTATTATTATTATTAAAATATGGATAGTTTCTTGAAATTTCTGATGTACCTAATATATCCTTATGTAATTCACCTTTTCAAAGCACTCATGAATAAAGAAAATCAAAGGCCAACAATTCTTTATTTATTATTTATTATTAATATTATTATTTATTTAATATTATTAAAGTAGGAGTGGTTTCTTGAAATTTCTGATGTACTTAGCTAATATATCCCTTTGTAACTCACTTTTTAATGGCAAAAGAGTCAAATAATAATAATAAAAAAAATATCTACATCAATAAGGTGTAAAATCACATATTAAGACTCTATAATACCTATGTAATTAATCTTTTTAATGACAAAAAAGTCAAATAATAAATAATAAAAATAAGTTATATACATCTACAATATAATAAGATGTATAATCACATTAGTACTCTATAATACAAGTACATATGTAATTACATAAGGACTCTACAGACTAATGTGATTATACACCTTATTTTGCAAGAAAGAATATTTAGGGTGAGTTTGACCCAATTTTTGCATAATTGATTATGAAATAATTGATTCTTGCAAAATTGATTATGTCAAAAGCTAGGATTTCCAGCTTTTTCAAAACGTGATTTTGTAATACGAAAATGTCCAAAATAAATTTAGGAAAGAGGGTCAAACAGTCATCAAAATAACATTTGGACTCGAAACGCAAATTTTGGCATTTCAATCGGTGGGCCAAACTCACCCCTAGTACATCAATGAAAGTTATTGCGCACCAATCTATTTTGTTTAGTAGTAGCATGCATCTCAACGCTATCTATTATAATTATTCAAAAAAGAACATTTAAAACGCTCGTTTTAATATGGACTTGGCCAGGTAATACTTGGTGGCTCTGGATGTCCAACTCTCGAGAAATATCCACCACACAAAGTGTTAAAATATAATAATAATATATATATTTTGGTGGATCTCACACATATTTTAACATTGTGTGTGGCGAATATTTCCCCGGAGTCCAACTCCCGGGAGCCACCAAGTATCACCCGAATTAACCTTGTTCAAGTTCAAATTTGCATTTTTCGTTTCATGACTTTGTTCAAGTTCAAATTTGTTCTCATTTGTTATGAATTTCTCACATTTAGTCTTATAATTTTCAAAATGTCTCACATTTAGTCCCAACGGAAGTTTCCATCCAAAATTTAACGGTCAACTCTGTTATTCAACCTTTTGACTGATTTTAGTCCTACGCTTTACGGGATTCTTAGAAAACGTCCCAATAATTTGAAAAAATTGTAATGTTAGTACTTTTTTTAAACAACATTAGTCATTTTGCATTTTAAAAATTGCATTTTGCCCCGGGAACTATACAAGATGTATTAAACCACCCCCTAAACATTATTTTTCACTTATCCCTCTAAACATATTTTTATTTCACTTAATTTTTATGGGGGTGTTTAATACATCTTGTATAGTTCCGAGGGGCAAAATGCAAAATAATGTATGGGATTAACGGTGTTTAAAAAAAGGACTAACATTACAACTTTTTCAAATTATTGGGATGTTTTTCAGATCTCGTAAAGCGTGAGATTAAAACTAGAATGACGAGATCCTATAAGACCAAAATTAGAATTTTGCCTACTTCAAATTTATTTTTATTATTTGGTTTGAACACTTTTGCCATTAAAAAACTGAACTGTCTAAAGATATTTTAGATACATAAAAAATGTCAAAAAAATCAACTCGTACTTTTATAACAGAAATAGAATAGAATAGAGATTACACAACACGTACGAGGAGTCTCTCGGTAATTTTTCCTTGAAATTATAATTACCAAAAATAAAATACTAATTTGATCATGAGGCATGAGATCCTTTCATAACGGTGGTAAGAAGTGGATTAACCTTACTATAACCCCCCATCCACCACCAAATTCAATCCACTCACGTACTTGGATTCATCGCTCTCAAGAAAAGCCGCCGCCTCCGCTATGTCATCCGCTTCCAATGTCACACCTTTCAAGTTCGCAGCAGCAGACAGCCATTTGGCGGCGGACAGCCGTTCGGTAAGGAAAAAACTTACCAGCCTCGAAAGACCCATGTAATTTATGCCTTTGGAACACCATAGACACATCCTCATCTTCATCTTCGTCCTCGGCAGCAGTTTGAAGAGCTGGGGAAGGTTCTTAAATGGTAATGCCCCCAGTTCGGCGTCTTCGAGTGACAGGTGGAGATGTAGCAGTAACTGGGGCCTTGGCCTTATCTGGTCTCGAGAGGTGGGCAGGTGGAATAGATTTGAGAGGAGGCACCGCTAGAGCTTCAGATTCTCGAAGGGCCTGATAAAGCCTCTCATGTGCTTGGGCTGAGGGGTTATCCCTCTCGAATCTCCACCCCGATGTGAGTGAAAAGGGGATAACATATGCCTCGTCCTGTTTATATAAATCGAAGTCAAAAGATCAAGATACTTTAAAGTGCAAAACAGAAATGAAAGAAGGAAGATCTTTCGTTACCCATACCTCAGAAGATAGCATTGCTGATAGTGCATTCATTTGGACGGATTCCGAACAGAGTCTTGTAGCATCCATGACCAACTTTCAAATGGTTTGCCTCAGAGAAGTTGCGCTGCAAGACTTGATTCCAGAACTCGGCAAATTGGGGATCCACTCGAAGGATCCTACAAAAGGCCTGGATAGGGAAAACGACAACCTGGCTGGAAGGTTTCCCTCAAATGGTTGTCTCGGCCAAATCCCTTTTTGTCTTGGGAAAGATGTTTGATCTACCTGACCATGGGCGATTCAAAGTGCCCAGAAAAGGCAGAGCGAAGCTTTGGCTAATGCCAAACTGTCTCGAGCACAACTGCAAAAAAGGTAATATATAAATAAAAGAGGGTATTCACTCGAATTGACTCAAAATATAGAATATGAAGAATATTGAAGGAATACCTGAGGATTGTAAACCTCAACTCCGGGATTGTTATCCGCATATATATAGGAGATCTCGAGAGAAAAGGATAGATCTCCAATAAGGGCAATCATCGTCAGTCCGCCTTAGGGAATCAACCTCGAGTAGCCAAGATGGCAGAGCCACATGGGGCCAATGATTCGGAGCCTGATCATATTTGGTTTCGAAGAATGGGCACCAGGTCGAGACGTGTAAGGGGTTGTACACCGCACTTATTACTAATAGATAAGAGGCTTTCTCGAGGGGAATCAGGAGGTTTACAGTAGCTTCCCCATAACATGCCCAATTCGAAATGGGCTGAACAATATTCGAGGATTAGGATTCCTTCTCGGATGATGGAGTCCTGATATTTAGTAACTCCGGGTAGTATAAGAATGACCAGCAGGTTAGTAACCATAACGAACCCGCAACCTTCTTGACCTTCGAAGGGTCTTCGTAAATATGAAACATCATCTTGTAAAAGTGGGCCAGAATGAAAGAGCCCAATTCGACAGGATCCAAAGTTGTGGCAATATTGGCAGCCAGAGGTAAGAATGTCTTGTTGACTGCACAACCTGCATTCATGAATAGGCGGCAGAAAACACAATTCAAAAATAGTACCTCTTTGAAATTGGTAACCTTGTCATCCGTCTCGACGAAGTGTTTAACTAATCCTGAATAAGAGATATTGGCACCCCCACTTTTGCCATGGTATTTAAACCAGGTATTGGTAGCCTTCAAGAGTGCTCGAGCATCACCCTCCACTTCACCAGTTCGAAGTACAACCCCATAGGGCGATACTCCGGTAATAAGAGCCACGTCTTCGAGGGTGACCGTTTGAAATCCTCGAGGCAATATGAAGCAGTTATATGAAGGATGCCATGAGAGAGAAAGGGCATCCATCATTACCTGTTCGAAAGAAAGGGTTTGGTAGCAGGCTATCCGAATTAGCTCTAATACTCGATTATTCTCCTATTTAGCATGAAACCAACTGAGGCGATTAAACCAGGGAAAGACATCCGTATTGCTAATCTAGCCTATGGTTGATTTCGTCGAGTTGATCCAATCCAATTTGCGGGACCCCTTAAGGCAAATCGGGGCGTTGTCAGACTCAAGGGAAGGCCAGGTCGCGAGTAGACCGGGAACATGCAGAGCATCTGTTTCGAAAGCAGATGACTCGAAATGGGGACCCAAATCCAGATGGCTAAGAGTCTGATCGTGACTGTAGGAGGCCCATCGAGGGACGATATACGTCGCATTGAGAGAGGAGACCTTGGCATCGGAGTAATGGGCTTTGAATGCCCTAATTTCCTCGTAGAGGTCCAATGCTTCCTCACAGTCCAAGATAGACGCCAGAGGAATTAAAGAGGTCAGGTTGTGCATTAAATGGTGTGGTGGAAAGAAACTGGATTTTTACAGCAATGAATGTTAAATTCAAATAATAAAAGGAATGATGCCTTACCAGATTACGAACTCCAGGGATGAGTGTTGAGCTCAACCCGTTAAGAAATAAAGTATAGCTCGTTCATGAGTCTCGCTGTAATAAAGAGATAGAATACTAATTTCTCTAAGGACCCCCGTCCCCAGGTAGATTTCCTATTTCTAACTCCGTTTCTAACGCAACCATGCCTAGGAACGAGAAAAGTTCCCCGTTCTTTAGGAGAGAGATAAAATGTACGTTCTTTCCACCATCCGAAGAGTCATTAGTACGACCCTGGAATATGGCATCTGGCGGGCGAGAAGAAAAAGAAAACCCGGTTAAGACAAAAAAATTTTGTGAAAATTGGCTTATATAGCTGGTGTCATAAAACGCGCATCTAAAAACTATAGAAAGAAAACACTGTTTGCCTATAAGACTGGGTTTAAAAGTGGGTTGGGCACAATCCGTAATTCAACAAGATATCATTAATACTAACATGCAATGGAAATCTAACTCCAGAATCAAATGGGCGATATGAAACGTACGAAAAATCTATGGTGGTTTGTGCATACGATTTGAAGGACCAGAAAATCGGATCTCGTAATTCGGAGGTATAAAATATCTAACCGTAGATCGTTTTCTCTAGTCAGCCTAACAGATGACACTTGGTTAAGCCAAGTAATGTGGGTGTTTCACATTAACGGGGCCCTCTAAATCTATGAGTTCTGCACATCATTCCTAATTAACAACTGATAAGTCCATATTTTACAGTATTTTATGCCCCATTGTGATATATTTTGATCGTTACTTTGATCACTTTGTATCCCTCATAATGCTTTGATTGGTATAGATTTTGTTTTCTAGGATACAAGTTGATTTACGCATGAAAGACGAGAAAGGAGATCCAAATTGAGCTTGAAATTGAAGAAGAAACAAAAGAAGATAGTTGATGAAGATTTTTACACAATGCTCATATAGACACGAAATTTTCGTCAACTACAGCCCGATCAGACTAGGTTTCTTCTTCCAATATTGTAGAGCTTTGTCTTAACTTCGCGTATCAACTTGAATCACCTCAATCCGGCATTTTTAGAGAGAGTTATGATTAAAATACGAAAGCTGTGAATTTTGCGTGAGACGACCGCGGCACAGGACCGCGTTCTTGCTTCGGAAATTGGTTCGCACTTTTTGTGCCGCGGTCCGATTCTCCAGCTGCCCTATTTTTTATATCCGCCGTTTTTGGTCTTTATAACACATTCTTCACTTACCAAAATGAAAGGGATGCTCTAAAACACCAAGGGGAGCCATGGGAAGTCCTAAGGAAGCTTGAAGAGCCTCATCATCCTCATCATCATCATTTTCATCATCAAAGCTTGGATTCACACTTTATAATAGGGAGTAATTCAACTCTTTCTCTTGATTAGTATTTCAATTATGTCTTGTAGAGTTGTTGAATAACTTGTTGTTGTAAGTATGAGCTAAGCATCTTTGTGATTTGGTTATGTGAATACTTTGTGATGTTTTGTGTTTAATGAATCATTAATTTCCGGATTTATTACATTCTTGTTACATTTTGATTTTGTGCTTAATGCTTGCATATGCTTGATCACCATGTGTTTGATAAAATGCTTTGTCTTGAGACCGAGAGGAGATAGATAAAGGGAGATCGAAAATCAATCATCATAACGTAACAATTGACTAGAGATAGAATCGATTGCGTTGTGTGGCTTTTTGTGATAAGATGACCCGATTGAATGTAGATCTTCATAAACAAGGAATTCCTTTGAACCTAAATGCATGTTAGTTAATTCAATCTTCACTATAGAGATATAGGAAGTTGTTAACTAGTATAGGCTTGTTATTTCAAGAGATTGAATTAAAATACATTAGGGGTTTCGCCATAACAAGAACGTTCTAAGAATCCGGGTAATTAAGAGTTCATGAACATAAAATAGAACATAGTAGGATCATAACCCAATCACCTCTTTCCATTAGATTTATTATCTTGTTTATCACATAGTTGTCTTTGATTATTTTCATAGTATAATCAACCATCATCTTATAATTTGATTCAGCTTAGAATTAGATAACATAGCAATTACGAGCATTGAATCCAATTGTCCCTGTGGAGACGATACATCCCGGGCTAAATAGTCCACTTTATTACATTGCACGACCTAGTATACTTGCTAGGATTTCGCGTGTCAACAACCCTGGAACTTGGTTTCTATGGGATGACTTGGGCACATCACTCGGTGGAACGAACCCCTCAACCAAACGATCAAGCCTCTGACCCAGTTTTTTTCTTAAAGAAGTTGAGATTTCATTATTATTAACAGATGCAGAGGATCTAGTACGAGCTATAGTAATAAAAGGGGCGAAAAAGGTAGAGTGAAGACTATGTGAGAGTAGTAAAGAAGATATAAACAATGTACGACTTGAATTCAACTCGTTTACTGCTGTAAAATTATACTTCTCTCTCTAAATAAAAAGCACAAGTGAAAAGCTTGAGAGACTATTATAGAGGTAAAAGGAAGAGGTGCAACGGTCCTGATTGATCACATCTAATGGTTAAAAAGAGGGACACTTGAGATGAAATGTAACTGATGTCATTAACGTCACGACTTTTGAGGCCAAAGGATGTAGCGGCTATAGGCATAATTTTTACACGTCTCTCAATATGAAGAGACACGATTGAAGAAGATTTAAAAGCTTAAATGACACGCCTGTTGATGTTAAAGACACAACGACTGAATAATAATAATTATCTCGGAAGCGACGAGTCTAAGTATGTGACTGGATTGAATATGGTGGTGGATGAGGTTATAGCCAAGTCTTAAATTTCAGTTTCGGTATAGATATCGGGTGGGGTCGTTCCTTAACCCGACCCTACATTGCGCAAATCATCCATCGTACGTTGGTGCCACCTGTTGACATCTTACAGATACCCACCAACCATTTGTACAGGGTGTATGCTAGAAATACTCCTCAAACATTTATTGTGGGTTGGAATCTTGAGAATATTCTCTTTAACTTTAGCCTCGTATCTCCATAATAACGAGTCTATAGACTAAGAAATACGATCCTATACATAAAATTTGGAAGTTAGAATCGATATCCGAGTACGATTCTGACTATCTACTTAATATAAAACTACGTTGACTTGATCCTAATTAGGTACATAGGTAGCTTAATTATCATTGAGTGCAGTCTTAAATCATCATAATCATACTACTCGTGGTAGGGTTCGAGTCCTTCCAGACTGATAGATTTGTGTCTCCAAATTTGAGTTAGATCACTCTGCAAAGCAAAAGACATTGAAACTCACAAACTCTAAGAATATTGTGATTGCATTGGATAGAGCTTTTCCTTAATATTCAGCCAAAGTTAAGATGAGTGCTACTAGCTTGGCAACCCTCACGGCTAACAAGTAAGAAACGAGCCCTAATTTTATATTTTTTGTATCCTCTATTTCTATATTTTAAATTCTAGTTTGGTCGCATTGAAAATCATTGCATTACAAATAACTTACACTGATTTTTTGTTTTCTTTTCTCTTTTTAAAAAAATTTATAATGAATTTTCATAGTAACTACATCGATGTACTAACTCAAGCAGAGACGGAGCCGCAGGGGGCTAGTAGGTTCACCCGCCCCTGCCCAACTTTGACAAAGTTATATTTTTTCCCCTATAAACTTTTAAAATTTGAATTTTCGCCCCCCCAAAATCCAAAAATATCAAATTTTGACCCTTTTTTTTTTGTATTTATGCAGGTTACAAGGCAAGGTTGCATTGATCACCCGCGGAGCAAGTGGAATCGGCGAGGCCAGTGTCAAGCTATTCACAAGATACGGTGCAAAGGTCATTATCGCCGACGTCCAAGACGACCTCGGCCACCAGCCCTATGCAAAGAGCTAGCTTGCTCCTCTGACATATTCGTACGCACACTACGATGTCACTAAAGAATCTGATGTTAGTATGCTGTTGATTTCTCGGTCTCCGAATACGGACAACTCGGCATCATGTTATGCAACGCAGGAATCTCTCCATCATTTCTACATACCTCAATCTTCGATATAGAAAAGAGCCATATAGAGAAGATATTTGATGTGAACGTTTGCGGTGCATTTTTGGGCGCCAAGCACACAGCACGTGTGATGGTCCCGACCAAGATTGGGAGCATCATATTCACGGCGAGTGTCACTGCGGTGATTGGTGATAAACATTTGTGGCGTTGTAGGAAAGCATGGGATTCGAGTGAATTGCATCTCTCCTTTTTTGGTTCAAACCCCTCTGATGGACAGCACAATGGGGTCGGTTGTAGATAGAAAGCAGGCGGCTGAATAGGTGTCCACGGCGGCAAGTTTGAAAGGCGTGGCGTTGGAAGCGGATGACATAGCGGAGGCGGCGGCTTTTCTCGGAAGCAATGAATCCAAGTATGTGAGTGGATTGAATTTGATGGTGGATTGGGGTTGCAGCAGGGTTAATCCAATTATTACCATTGTTATGAAAGGCTCTTATAATTGATGATCACAGTCCTTCAATATTTTATTTTCTAGTAATTACAATAATTGGTGAATTACATGGTTTGTGCTAAATAATGTGAAGTAGTTGGAGCCAGGGCACATTGTATCTCTTTTTTCTTCTTACTATTGTCATTGATAAAAATATTAATTTTTTAACTTTTTATTATTAGTAGTCAATTGTTAAACACAAGCCAAAAACACATAGGATGCAACAATTCACACTTTCGCGGCATTGACCGCAACCAAACTCTCATTGACGATGGTCAAACTAGCTACATTTGACCACTCAAGTTTCTTTTTGGCCTATCTTTGGCTGCATCAATATCTTCTCGATCTTTTATATCAATCTGTCTCCATAGTCCATGAAATATGTTTAAATATTCATCCAGACGACAATTGATAAGGTTCTGCTGCTAGTGTTTGGTGATATTGACCATAAGAAGAAGTAATGCGTGATGGAAATCGAAGAATTGAGAATTTGTTTGTGTCGTTGTCACTTGTTAACTTTTCATCATTTTCTTATTTACTTAATTTATAACATAAGCTATTAATTAATTAAGATTAACTGTAATTAGTTATATCAAATATTTTTTATAAATACTAATTAACTAATCAATTGAATAGGTTACATATTATATCACTATTTCTTAGAACTATATCATTTAATTCGTAGTCAACAAATTAAATAAGCATTTCAAGATCCAAGATATTAAATTATTCAATATTCGAGTATAGTATAATATACTTGAACTTGCAAAAAAATAAGATGTAATTCAGAATCATGTTTCTATAAACATTGAAAAGATGGGAGGAAAGTTTATTTTTCTTATAAACATGAGTTCCAAACAACATAAACAATTGCATGCCAACGGTGGTGCGCCCACCAAGTATGAAAAACGACGTTTCTATAATGGTTTGCATAAATATTTTTTCCCCCTTCTTAAACGGGACTTTTCTATCAAATTTTATTAACTATTATAGGTCCACGTACGGAGAAATTAAATTCCACATTTCTACGTAATTTTCTACAGTACAGTGTAAGTTTATTCTTTTGATCGGCTCATGTAATTTGAATTAGACATCCTCATCAATTAAAAAATATGTGAAGTATGTCATCGTCAAAATAAATTAATTAAATTCACGCCCTATGTGTAAAACATTGTTGAATTATACATTTATTCTTGTGACATTTTTCTCCTCCTGATTTTTCATGCAGTACTGCCAATTTGTTGGTCATTGACTCATATTTTAGACATTTTGCATTGACAATTCGTGTCGCCTGCTGTTACAAATTTAAGTGGGGAGGAACAGAAATTTGATTTGAGGCTTGTCAAAGACAATTTCTTTACAATCATATTTACCTCTACTATATTAGTAAATATTATATATTAAAATTAATATAAGATATAAGACATTAAATGTGGGCTATTGCTCTATATTGAGATCTATGTTGTTATTATGAAATAAAAAATACACTAGAATTTAGTTTTCACCATAGATCTCTAATACATTTGATCCAATGTTGGTAAAAGTAGGGGCAAAATTGTCCTAAAAGACCAAAACACATAACAACTCGCCAAATGCGCGAGTGGCGCACGTAGAGAGGCAGTGTTGTTCATTATTTTCTTCATAGGGAGGTAAATTGCTTATTGTTTTTTCACAGGGGCTTTTTTGCTCTATATGACTTTCACAGGGAGGTAAGTTGCAATTAACCCGATCTCTCTCTCTCTCTCTCTATATATATATATATATATACACTTGGCAAAAGGCATATTACCCCTTTGTGTTGTTGAAAAGAGGCACATTACCTCTGTATTATTAAAAATGACTAGTCACTCCCTTGTGCTATTAAACAAGTGGCAAATAACATTCAATCTCATTTATTCAATCAAAAAAGACAAATACAATATAATTATTATGAGATATCTCTTCATTTATTTTTTCATTTTAATTGTTAAAATTATAAAATATAATGTAGTTCTATATACATAGTTGATTATAAATAATTTTGCCACGTAATTTTGTTTAAAAATATGTGAAATAATTTTTTTTTAATATTTTTACTGTTTTACTCAAAGTAGTGTAAACATTTAAATAAATAATATGTGAACTTTAAATATTACATTTTTTTTAAGACCATGGTTATAGCAAGGTTAGTCCACTTATTCGTTCCAAGGTTTTCAAACCCGGACCGGACCCAGTTTAACCGGGAACCGGCCCTTTGGTCGGTCCGGGTGTATGTATGCAACGGGCGGCAGCAGACCCATGTTGAACCGGCGTGAAATCGGGTGAACACGGTGAACCGGTCTGACCGAGGGTCAAATATGTGGAAATTTGCAAGATCCATTCTCTCGTGCTTCTCTTCTGGGTTTTTGGAAGAAATCAGAGAATAAATTGGTTTCAAAGAATAAATAGAAAGATAACACATAAAATTCCCAGAGACTTATGGTGGAAGAAGTTATCTCTAACTTGGAATTATAGGAAAAAAGGAGAAACATAAATAAAAAGAGAGAGAATCAAAGGATGAGGAAGAAGCGAGAGGAAGAGGTCGGTGCTACAGAGAGAACGAAAGGGAAGTCTTGTGATATTGTCGTTTAGGTTTTGGTTTGACTAGTTTTGGGTTTTGACCCTTTCAAAATATCATATTCTTTTCCTTTATCATTCTTGAATTTAAACTAAGATACTAACTCATAAAAGTTGTTTTTGGTGTGCGAAATAAATTGGATATACTATTTTAATTATTTCAATGTTTCATCAGTGAAAAATAAAAAATATAATTATACATTTTAGTTTATTGTATTAGCTATATATATATATATTGGGTCAACTGGTTTTTTTACACCAGTTCAACCGATCGGACCAATAACCCAATGATCCAGTTAATTCTCTAGTTTGATCACCGGTTCGGTTTTGAAAACATTGCTTATTACCACCGTTATCAAAGGCTCTTAGACTTGATGATCACAACCAATTAATACTTTTCTTTTTGATAATTACTTATAATATTATAATAATAATTGGTGATCAGTTATATGGGGAAAATTGCATTTTTGATTCTATATTGTTTGCCTTTTTCAATTTTGCTCCTATTCATTATGGGATTTTCACATTGTGTCATGTAACTTTTAAAAATTCTCGCATTTGGTACCAACCAAATTTTTCATCCAAAATTTAACGGTCAACACCGTTAGTCAACATTTTGACCAGCTTTTTTGGGAGTTTTTGTGTGTATCTGACACATGATATTGAATAGAAATATTGTGATATATAATATAATTTGTGTGTGAGTGCATTCGCACATGAATTCTCCCAAAAAAAAAGGTCAGAATGTTGACTAATGGAGTTGATCGTTAAATTTTGGATGAAAAATTCGGTTTTGGACCAAATGTGAGAATTTTTCAAAGTTACGTGACATAATTTGAGTGTCCCGTAACAAATGAGACAAAAATTAAAAAAGGCTAAACATATAAGACCAAAAATGCAATTCTCCAGTTACATGGTTTTTGCTATTTGATAAAGTCAATGTTGCACGCTACTTTTCATAAAACTAAATATTGCGAAGTAGATATTACAATTTTTTTTTTTTGGTTGCCTACTACAGTATCCTGGACATTGTTGAACTAATCTGTTGGTCGACTTGGGTTACACACCTGGCCTGGTGTGTGAGTCTCCCAATGGGGGGTAACTGCGTACATAAAGAATCGAACCCGAGACTTTGCTTAAACGGAACCGAGCTGCTTACTACTCGGATCAACCCCGTTGGTAAGTAGATATTAGAATCACCGCACTAGTTTGCATCACTTTTTCTTGTTATTATCATTATTAATGGAAGTATTGCTCTATTTTTTTTTAATATTATTATTATTTTTATTAGTACTAGCATTATTTATGTATTTGATGTAATATTTATTCTATTGTACCCTGAAAGTTGAAACCACATGCAAAATATTCAAGACTTTGCGAATGTAAGTAAGTCAACCGTAAATGTCAAAGTTTTTATAATAATTCCTATTGCAATATAAAATATTCAATCATAATCGTATTGCAATTAATCTAAAAAATTGCTAAGATTATAGTTGAACGTAAGTCAAAAATGGCATGTTTAAGTACAATTATGAAGTGATACTAGCGCAGATAAGAATCGACTAAAAAGGCTCGTCTATTAAAGTGAGCTATTGTAATTCATTGAATAAAGTGTGCTTAAAACATTCATCCACACCACAGTGCAGATGAGCTTGCACGAATGGGACATGACATTGCAGGAGATGAGATGATTTGGACTACTGCTCCATCAATTTTGAATGTTTTGTTAAGTGATGATGTTATTTAGATTTTGAGTCTCGTCGATTGTACCAAAAAAAAAAAAACACCACGACAGCTGATAACGTTGCACTGCTATTGGATATATATATATATATATATATATATATATATAGGGTATGGATCAAATACATCCCTATACTTTAGGTAAGATATAAGATCCAATTTAGAACATTTAAACCATTTGATCCCAAGGTCCATAATTAAAGCCATTATTTCGGCTTTAATATTTATTTTAATGATAATAGGGGTATTTTAGTCAATAGCTCTAACAAACTCATGCAAATAACGAGCAGGATCAAAATCAAATCCCTTATTATACGCAATAACAGATTCATCTTCCCTTTTTAATTATTCATTCGAATCTCAGCTACCAGAAAGTTACGATTAACACAGGAATCCTTAAATTCATATTCAATTCATATATTATCAATTCCTCATCGGCAATTTCAGCTCGGAATCATCGACAATTCAACATCAATATAAGATATATTCATCGTCAATTCATTACCGTCATCAATTGGGCATTTTTTCAAACATTATCATAGTTTTTTTTATTACGTTTTCATGGATTAGATTGACACAGGTATGCGTAATTATCATCATATTTTTGAGTTTTTACGGAAAATGTATGTTTATGCGGTACATCGGCTTAGGCATCAGTATACAATATATATAAGTGTGATATACAACAGCGTATACCTGAAATTTCAGTTGGTTTAATTGACCATGCAGCTAGTTTTTGTGTATATATTATACAGTAAATTAATCATCATTATACAGTATATTATATTACATTATACAGTTCTTATAATGGGGTTATACAGTGTGGAATTAAATGCAATCATCTGAGTCAGTTGAATACTATATGCAGTTGAATGTACACAGGTATACAGGTACTACAATAGTGATACACAGTTCACGTTAACACATTATACTTATATGATACATTAACTAATTAAACAGTGTACAGAACATTTATTAATATTATACAGCTGGTTATTCAATATTATACAGTAAGAAGTAGCGTTAATTATTTTATGGTATATCTTAACACATACTGTTTGTTACATTTTAACATACTGTATATCACATGTATATTTACTGTGTAATGTTATATAAGTCACTGAATATTTTTTGTTTACACAGTGTATAATAGTAATACACATAATGCATGTTATGATGTGTTAGATTGTATATTATTAACAGGATCAGTAGTGGTTAGCAATAATGATGCTGAGAATCAATGTGTCGGATCTTCATTGTCATCCAATTCGATCACATCACCTGGAGGTTCCAAATATTGGGTTCCAGTTTGTGCCCCAGAGTTTATACCTTATATTGGTAAGGCATTTGAAAGATTGAAGATTGCATTTGAATTTTACAAAAAATATGCTCGTTTATGTGGTTTTGATGTCCGTAAGTGCTCACAAAAAACTCATAAGGATGGTACGGTCTTATCGAAACACTATGTATGCAGTCGTTCCAGTATTTACAAAAACTCCGATGATGTCGGTAGGAAGAAGAAGTTTATGATTGGTCGATGTGATTGTAACGCTAAGATTGTTTTGAGGTTTAGTGCTTTAGAGGGATATGTTATAAAGAATTTTGTTGAGCGGCACAATCACGAGTTGGCAACCGATGAGGGGAAACAGTTTCTGAAGGTCAATCGAAATATTGATTCGTCACAGATTATGTTTTGCTTAAACGCATCAAAGGTGAATGTTGGTGCCGTTAGATCACATTCATTTCTAAAGGAAATTGCAGGTGGTTTCAATAATGTTGGGTCGACGTCCACAGATTTTAAAAATGTAAAAAGGGGTGTGAAGCAATACGTCGGTGAGAATGACGGGGAGATGATTGTTAGGAAATTTATGAATATGAAAAAAACGTGTGAAGGTTTTTTATTTGATTATGACACAGATGCCGACGGGTGTATGAGTAGGTTGTTTTGGGCCGATCCTATTGCAATACGAAATTTTGAACTTTTTGGTGATATTTGCTCGGTCGATGCAACATTTCGATCCAACAAGTAAGCTTATTTACTTCATAATAAGATATGATAATGTACATTCTGTTCAATAGTTAATGAATATGCACTGCATAACTAATAATAAATTGTTGTATAATGTAGATACATTGAATGTATAATGATAAGGTGCAGTTTTTATTATAGGCAGTGTATATGTAATGTATAACTCCTTGTTAGTCACTGTACAATGTATATACAGTTATTGTATAATACCTTATTAGCTACTGTTTTTTTGTAATTTTTTACATATTGTTTTATACTGCATTTTTCAGGTATAAAATGAAGTTTGTTCCTTTTACCAGTATAGATAACCACAAGAAAATAGTCACATTTGGTGCTTCTCTGATCGCGAAAGAAGACACTGAGTCGTACACGTGGGTTTTCGAAGCTTTTACCAGTGCGATGGGACGGGAACCAATCTATATTGTATCTGATCAATGTCCGGCCATGAAGCTGGCTATTCCTAGTGTGTTTAAAACTGCTAGGCATCGTCTGTATGCGTGACATATTATGAAGAAGTTTCCTACCAAGGTTTGAGTCACACCGTATATATCTGTTTATAGTGTGTAATACTAGTTAACATAATGTATAACATGTTATTAATTTGAGTTTTACGTTTATAGATTTCACCACATACAGGTAACTATGCTGAAGTGGTGAGAAAGGTTAATAATTTTGTGTATAACGACGACATCACTCCAATTGAGTTTGAAGACGGATGGAATGATCTCATTTCAAAGTACGCACTAAGCCATATTGATTGGCTTTTTGAAATTTACAAGAACATACATTCATGGGTATCCGCATACTATCGAGATGTTTCGATGGGTGGAATATTGAGGACTACTTCGATTTCAGAGTCTGTTAACTCATTCTTTAACCAGTTTTATGTGAAGGGTGATACAATCATTGAGTTTTACAGCAGATTTGAAAGTGACATTGACAGACAAAGGAATAATAATGCAAGATTAAATCACGAGTCTTTGGTCTCTAAGCCATCAACCGACACCCCTATGCGGATAGAGGAGGATGCTTCAAAGGTATACACCCGTGTTGTTTTCTACGATGTTCAAGTGGAGATCAAAGATTCTGCATATCAAGTGGTACTTCAAAGTCTAAACGTTGTTGATGGTGTGAAATTGTTTGTCGTATGCGACTCCGACAACGAATCAAAGATATACGAGGTATCTCCTTCTTTTCATACTATATGGCAATGTTGTACATACTGTATATGCACTTTATAGAGTCTCTATGATACAGTTTTGTTTATTGTTTTTTTATGTTTTGTAGGTAAAACATGTTGTATCGAACAATCATGTTGATTATTCTTGCAGATTGTTTTTGAGGAGAGGTATTTTGTGTGGACATATTTTCTTTGCATTCAACCATGGCCGAATACACAAACTACCCGCCGAGTATGTTCTAAGGAGGTGGAGGAAAAATGCAAAAATTATGGTGTCCGATACAATCAACAACCACGTCACCCAATATCGCTCGATGATTCAGAAGACTACAAATGATGTGAGTCAAATTTGGATCGACTTTCAAGCATGTTTAAATATTGCGGGGTTTAACAAAGAAATCAAATACATAAAAAATCAATTGGTGGATATAAAGTCTTATTTGAGTGTCGGTGCGGACGACGACATTAAAAACAACAAGAATGCTGTTATCAAGACACTAGTGGGACCCCAAATCGAGAACGAGCTCGGGATCAGAAATTCTCAAATGAGCCGAACTAAAGGGTGTGGTAAAAGAATTAAGAGCAGTGTGGAGATATCCAAGCATGTTCCTAAGAGGAGCAAATGTGCTGCATGCGAGAAAGTTGATGGGCATAATGCAAGAACTTGTCCATCAAAGGAAAAATAGAAGTGGTTTCATTACATTTTGGTACTGTATAATGAAGTATTATTCACTGTATAATATATTATTATACACTGTATACTGAGGTGTTATTCAATGTATACTGAATCTAATTTTCTTTGTATACTGAAACATTATTGACTGTACAATGAGTGTTATTCAATGTATGTAAAAAATGTCATAATGTCCATTGTATAATTGAGTGTTTTTCGTATGTTTAATTCTATACTACAATTGAGAATTTTTTATACTGTATAATGAATATGTTGTTTTTTTATACTGAATATATGTGTAATGTATACTGTAATTTTATTAATTGTATAATGAACCTTTAATTACTGCATAACATGTATATTATGTACTGTACATGTTGTGAACATTTTTAATGACACACTCAATGAACAGAACAATAATAGGTTATGTGCAGTGAACAAACTTTGTAGATTTAAACAACCCAAATAAAGGTTATATTGCAACAAACACGAATAAATAATTAAAAAATTGTACAATGAAATTAAAAAACCCAGTGTATTAACACCAAATCTAATTATTGTATCCATTACATATTGATTACATCTACCCCTTCTTTCCCTTTTTCTGTTGGGCTAGTTCCTGTTCAACCTCCTTTGACTTTCTGAGGATTTCGTCTTTGAGTGTGTTCAGATCGGAAGTGAGGATCTTATCCAGATAAAGCCTCCTCAATCTATTGAGTTTCGCAACTTGTGATTTCTGCATTGTATAAATATTAAAATTAGATAGATAGGAAATAAAGATTTTCAAAAAATTTCATACATATAAATAAAAAAGTGTAAAACATTACGTTTTCTGGACCCAACTCCGGATCCCAATTCTTCAGTCCTCCACTGAGGTAAGTCTCCATGTGACGCATTACAAAAACACCACAATCCGATTTGTTTCTGTGTGCACGCCACAGCATTGGAAGCCTTACAATTTCTACCGTTGACAATGCACTTCCAGCTAGATGGTTGATATCCATCAGGAACTTGACAAACATGTCTCGCTGCTTGAAACAACAAAATACAATGTAAGATACAGTGTATAAATATATTAATATACAGTATATTGATATATCATTACACAATAGAGTATTATTTTCATTATATAGTGCATAATAAATGATTATGCAGTCCAATATTATACCATTATACAGAATGTTAATATATCAGTACACAATCATTGACTACATCATTATACAGTGTTTTACTATATAATTATACGTTGCATTACTGTATAATTTAAAGTTAATTGAGGCTATACATTGTGTTATAGTGTATATTTAACAATGATATTTGACATCAAATTTTTTTTTATTTTTTTTTGTGTTTGAAGTATAGGTACCAAAGTGAAAAGCACATGTTGATATTTGTCTTCGATCGACACATCCATCGCGCTATTGTCAAGGACCTCAATAGCTGGTTGCTTCAAATTAAAGCATATCACGTAGTAGTGTCCAACGTGAAGAATTGGAAAGACGGCCTATATATTGATGGATGAAAGTGGTGTTAATAAAGTTACATAAAGAATTGGAAAGCCGGCATAACAAACGAATGGTTTTAACTTACCAACGTAACATCGGTTATGTTGATTCTTGGAAACATGTTCATACGATGTCGAATGTTATCCTTGAATTTTTGCAGTAGCGCATCAGTACTTTTGTCTCCTTTTTTTAACGCGAAAAAATCTGTTATCCATTTTTTGTAAAAAATTAGTTAGCGTGCAGAACATTATAATTTATGTATTAACAAAATATAAGAAATATATTTTTACCGTGTCGGCCAGGTGAAAATAAAATCTGAGCGGCGATGTTGGTGATCTCGTCATCTCGGCGTTGTTCAACAGGAATGACCAAGTATCAATCACACCAGATAAAAGCTCAGTGCGGTGATCCAAGGTCTTTATATCCCAAATAGTGCACATTATATCACCATGCTGGAAAACCATAGTCCTGAAAAACCAGTATACAGTTTGTAATGAGTTAGTATACAAAAGGCTAATGTGCATTATACAGTATGTAATGACATAATATACAGTTTGTAATGATATATTATACAATAAGCAGTGTTACATTATACAGTGTACATTGAGTTACTATACAATATACATATAGCATTAACAAGAAACTCAATAAAGCAAAGGTATTTAAAAATGATATGTACTCACATGTTGTCTTCATCAACATGCTTCATCCAATCCCAGAGTCTTTTTTCATTTGCGCCCTGCTTTGAGCTTATCTGCACAACCCGTTGAATGTACGGAGAACACGTGTCTGGCGCTGGTTTTAACGATCTCCTTTGTTCACCAATGATCTCCATGGCAGCTGATTTAATTGTCACATTTGAACACGATGGAGGCTCTTGTTCTGCGACATTGGAGGCATTATCAGCGTATTGTCTAGCAATTGACACCGTCCCAGCCATTACCCTATCACACGCTTCAGCCCGTTGCGTTTTATCAGGCGGTGTTTGCTGTGACAACAAGTTAAAACTTGGCATTGGCAGGATCATTGGTTCTCGTGTTGTAACTTCTTCTGCTTGTTGTACTTTAGGTGGCGTTACTTGTGACAACAAGTCAAAAGTTGGCCGTGACTGCATTGGCATACTCATCGTTGTTTTGGGTGTGACTTCTTTGGGTTGGATAGGCTGATCAGACTCGGATGCACATTGTTCAGTGGATGGAGGTTTTTCTTATTGCTCGGTAGGCTCCGCAGTGTGAGGAACAACCAGTGTTTCGTCTTCAGTCACCAGTTGTATTCTGTACAGTCTTCCAACAGTAGTGAACACTATTTGTTGAATTTCCTTCAATCGTGGATTTGATGGGAGTAGGGAATCACACCACTACATGTATCCATTGTACCTGCTGATATTGTCCAGCATGTTCAATGCAGCCTGTTCCACTATGAGTATACAATATCTGCATTAATAGAAAAAAAATTAAAAAAAAATTAAAAAAAAATTAAAATACAGTAGATTAGAACACATTAGACAGTAAATTATTAATCATTATACAGTGTATTACAACACATTATATGGTATATTATAAACAATTATACAATAGATGATATACAATAAATACAATATACAATGTGGGTGTATACATCACACAGTTAAAGTACAGTATCAAATTAAAAAATATACATCATCTATTACCAATTAGTCATACTTAATCAACAAAACCACATTTTTTGAACACAAATAAATTTAGAATAGGTAATGTACACTTACAATCAGAAAAAGAAGAGGACCCGTATACATACGAGACACCGGATCTGCTTCCCATGATTTTTTCGTGTCGGCCAAACTATCCATAACAAGTCTGGGCCAGTTGTAACTTGCCAACTCATCAAGATCACCTTTGAAATTCAACATCTTCTTGTTGACAAATGTTGTACTAGGTAATTCGATCAAGCAATTGTAGAGAATCATCATGAAATTCAGCTTGAATTGCTCCGTTGCTTCATGCTCAGACCACAGCTCATTCAATATCATATGAGCCGTAACTTTAAATTTTTTGGACTTATCAAGCCCAACTTGGTCTGTCCATAGATCCACCCTATCTTGATTTTTGACCGTTAGGTCTATATGCTGCTCACCGTACGGAAAACCTAGAACCTCTGCCACATCGTTTTCTTTAATATTAATCTTGCCTCCAAGCAGAGATAATCTAAAGTTTCCTGGATTTAAAGCCTTTACAATTTTAAAACCAAGCTTGTGAGGCAGCTCCTTTATTCTTAATTCTAAAAACGTTCTGAAACCAGACTGTTTAACCCATTCCCGTTGCGGTTCTGTCAGGGTTGAAACAGCATCCACCAACACCTTCATAGAAACTCGTATTTGTGCATAATCAACCAGCTTTTTCTTCCCCTTTGGTTGATGTTTCTGTACAGTACCCTTTTTTGTTCTTTTCGACTGTGTTTTCGCAGCAGGTTGTTTTGCACGTCTCTTCCTAGTTGTGCGCTGTGGTTCTGATTCTGTTTCTTCGTCTGATTCTACGTATTCGTCATCCGAATTACGTTCAACGACATATAGAGGCTCCATAGCGTCTATAGGCACAATCTGATACCTATCTTCCGAAGCAGACTCAGAGGATTCTTCTCCAGAAACTGTATTATACATATTTTAGTATTGATTAACACCATTTTGTATGTATACTGCGATGTTACCAAAGAATCCGATGTCAAGAATGCTGTAGATTATGCTGTCTCCGAGGCATAGAAAACTCGACATCATGTTCAACAACGCTGGAATCATTCCACCAATATTATATACCTCTGTCTTTGACTCGAAAAAACGTGATTTCGAGAAGGTGTTTGATGTGAACGTTTACAACGCGTTTTTGGGTGCCAAGCATGCGGCACTTATATGGTCCCGGCAAAGGCATCATATTCATGGCAAGTGTGGCTGCAGACTGCGGTAATTGGTATGGAGGCTCCAATATATATTTGTTGGGCAAATCTCATTTTTGGTCCCGTAAGTGGCCAAAAGTACACATTTAGTCACTCTCTGTATGAAAGTCTCACATTGAGTTCCATAAGTTCTACAAAGTCTCATTTTTGGTCCCAACCGAATATTCAGTCCACGACTTAACGGTCAACCCGTTAGTCAACATTTTGACCCATTTTTTGGGGAGATTTTGTGCTTGAATGACACGTGATATTGAATAAAAATATCGTGATTTTGAATATAATCCATGTGTGTGTGCATTTATGCGTGAATTCTGCCATTAAAAAAAGGCCTCAAAATGTTGACTAACAGAGTTGACTGTTAAGCTTTGGACGGAATATTCGTTGGGACCAAAAGTGAGAGTTTTTAGAACTTATGGGACCACAGGCGAGACTTTCATAAATAAAAATATCGTCATATTGAATATAATTCATAAGTGAGTACATTTACGCGTGAATTCTACCAAAAAGTTGGGGCAAAATGTTGGCTAACGGAGTTGACCGTTAAGTTTTGAATGAAATATTCGGTTGGGACCAAAAGTGAGATTCTTTAGAACTTATGGGACTCATTGTGTGTCTTTCATAAAGTGCGGGACTAAAATGTGTACTTTTAACCACTTACGGGACAAAAATGAGATTAACCCTATATTTGTTCTAAACATGGATCTGTGGTTAGACTAATCACGGTTGTTACAAAAGATTCCACCCAAGCTCTATATTTAATTAGGATATGTTTTAATCAAGATAATAGAAATAATAATTAATTAATTCTATAGAATCAATAAAATGCGTGATTTTTAATCCATGAAGGTGTTCCCAGCAGCACCCCTAACAGTTTTATAATCCAGTTTTGACTTTTTGCCTTGACAATTTGTGTAATCTACTCTATAAATACCTCAACAAAGTAAAGCAAAATATATTTAAACTCAAATCCTAATTCGGCTTGTGCTTGCATCGAGATTTTCCTTATTTGCTGCAAAAATTAAGATGAGTGCTACTAGCTTGGCAACCTCCATGGCGAACAAGTAAGCATTGAGTCATAAATTTACATTTCTATCCTCTGTTTCCTCTTAGGAAAATATAGTATGTGCCCCACAAATAATAAGTAATAAGCGTTTCGATAATTTGTGTGCATATCTATCTATCTATTCTATCTATCGATTCATCTAATCTAATCTCTATATAAATGTGTAAATATCTCAATTGTTTGTTCCATTGTGAAGAGACTTTCATACTCACCCTTACTATTAATAATTAATAAATAGTTAATAATTGAATTTATTAAATAAAAAATTTCATTGAAGAGTAGGAAACCATTTAGTAGTATCTGAAATTATTATAATAGTTGGAAACTCTTTAATTATTATTGATAAAAAATAAAATATGTTAGTAGTAGGACACTATTTAATATAAGAAAAATAAATAGATTCCTACTTTATCTAAAATACTAACCAATAAAATAAAATAGATTTTTACTTATAACCACCAACAAGAAGAAGAAAATTTTCACACCCACAACCATTATTCGAACTTAAACAAAAAGTTGTTTATTAAATTCGAAATATTAAATTCTATAAACATTTTTAATATTTGGTAATTGGCAGTAAAATGTTATATAATATGGGATCATTACTTTTAAGTGAGTTGATTGAAGATTAAAAAGATAATTTAAAAAAATTATACCTTATTCAGACATAAAAAAAAAAAAAAAACTGTGCGACACAGACGCATATTCTAGAATATAGATGAATCATTTTCATACATAAAGAGATTTATTAATTTTTCATTGTTATGGAATACAACATGTTTGCACAATAGAATTATCAACATATATCTGAAAGTTTGTACATACTAGAAGTTATTAGCATGATAACAAATCTAAAGAAAGCGTATTTAAGAATAAAATCATATAAATACTTTTAGTGCGAGAATATGATATTGTCTACTTAATTCAAAAGAACTCACAAACACGAGTGTTTTTATATAATAGATATTTATAACTATTTTAGAAAATTGATATCAGCACTCTATATTCTTAAAATGACTCTCCACTTATTTTTCAATTTGTTTAAATGGACAAAAATGTCTCTCCATGTGAAAATTTAAATCTATCAACTTTAAAAGATGAACTTGCTCCTTTTTAATTATTTTTGTATGCGATCATCTTCTTTCTTTCTTTACTTTTTCATTTTAATGGATGATAAATAATCAATTATAAAAATTAACTAGAATAAATTATACAATTTAAATCACACCAAATAATGGTGCATTCGAGGTGAAACTTCTAGCTCAAATTCAGTTTGGTCAATCCCAAAATAGAATTATATGAAGATAGATAAATTAAATATAAAACATGGTTGCACACGTGAATCTTTATCCTATATGTAGAAGTTCTTTTATTTTTATAGTCATGTAAATTTAGAAGTTCATACGTAAATGAAGTGATTAAAATAACAACAAATGCAAAATTGTACCTGAAAATAAAACCAAATAAGTGAATTGAGTGAAAATATGATGCATTTTTTTTTATTTACTAAAAATAAAAACTTTATGACATGAGTAGTCATTTGTAATCTGTTGTTTGCATTTATTTTATTTTTATTATTTCATGATAAAGAATGTATTCAGTTTTACCACACGTAGAAATATGAAAGGTAATATATTTTCTACATTAGAAAGACTGATAGGATAAAAGCAAATTAATCTACTTGTGTGAAGCATAAAAATGCATTGTTCTGGCAAATCAGGAATGATACATAGACTAATGATCTATGCATATACATGCTAAAAAATAATACTAATATTATTTTATCAAAAGTTTAATTTCTTTAAATAGATTTTTTTTTATATATATATGAACAAATAAATAAAAAGTATAAGATAGGCACTACCAAATAATCAATTATTAATCAGTTATTAATTTGTCAATAAACTTGACATATTTACTTCAATTTAACTTTTTATCGAATCACCACGTACAAAGCACGTGATACTTTTCAGTATAAGTAAAAAGTGTGATAAATTCGATTTGAATTAGAATTTTTTCAATTTCCAGCCACAAATTACTTTTATGTTGAATCTCTCCTACAGTTATACATCATTATAGTAACTTAAAGCATCTCTATTGCTTTGCTTTTTTGCAGGTTACAGGGCAAGGTCGCCCTGATCACCGGCGGCGCGAGTGGAATTGGCGAGGCGACCGCCAAGCTATTCACCAGATACGGCGCAAAGGTCATTATTGCCGACTTCCAAGATGACCGCGGCCAAGCTGTATGCAAAGAGCTAGGCTCCACCACCATTTCATACGTACACTGCGATGTCACCAAAGAATCTGATGTCAAGAATGCCGTTGATTTCGCCGTCTCTAAGCACGGAAAACTCGATATTATGTTCAACAACGCTGGAATCACCCCACCATTGCTATATACCTCTATATTCGACTCAGAAAAGAGCCATTTCGAAAAGGTGTTTGATGTGAACGTTTACGGCGCATTTTTGGGCGCCAAGCACGCGGCTCGTGTGATGGTACCAGCCAAGTCCGGGAGCATCATATTCACGGCGAGTGTGGCTGCGGTGATCGGTCTGGAGGCTCCACCCGCGTATACTTGTTCTAAACATGCTGTGGTTGGGCTGAGCAACCATATGTGCATGGAGCTGGGAAAGGACGGGATTCGAGTCAATTGCATCTCTCCTTTCTTGGTTCAAACCCCTATGATTGACGGCGCGCTGGGGTCTGCTGTGGACAAAAATAAGGCTGCAGAATGGCTAGCAACAGCGGCAAATTTGAAAGGGGTGACATTGAAAGCGCATCACATAGCAGAGGCAGCGGCTTTTCTTGGAAGCGATGAGTCCAAGTACGTGAGTGGATTGAATTTGGTGGTGGATGGGGGCTACAGCAAGGTTAATCCACTTATTACCAACGTCATCAAAGGCTCTTATACTTGATGATCGCATAATCCATCAGTATTTCTTTTCTGGTAATTATAAGCTAAATACAATAATTTGTGAGTTATATGGTTCATTGTCTATTTCTATTCGACAAATTCACAATTTCAGTTTTTATAGAACTAAATAATGCGAAGTGATTAGAATCACGGCATAAGTTTGTATCGCTTTTTCTTCCTCTTATTATTGTTATTATCATTTATAAAATGATTATTGCTTTTATATATTGTTGTTTTATTTTTTTTAATAGGATTTGACGTAGGTAAAGTATATTTTATTGGATCGAGTTGAACACTTGGACCAGTGATATAATATTTTGATATTGGATATGCTGAACTATGATTCATGCACTAAAAACTTATGATAAGTAAGGCTTCTTGTGACCTACTATGGAGAATGATGGATAAATATGGTTCTTAATTTAGAATATTGGAGAGGAGGAGAGATATTCCCTAAAACGTGATTTATTCAATTTCTCTCGAGATTTTTCTGATATGAGCATCAGAAGGTTAACACCGGGGAATTCTCGGCGCACCCAGTTTAGTGAATTCATCGGAAAACCCTACAGGAGACCTGAGCGGCTGAGCTGCAAAATCCGTCTGTATCATTATTAGTGTATTTTGTGTAGGAATTTTGCATACTCTTGAAATCAGACGTTGAGTCAAGATTTTCCATATGTAAGGCCAAACATAAAATGTCGAAGCTGTTTTATAATAACTCCTACTGCCGCGCAGTTTTATATAAGAATTTTCCTCAATGAATGCTCGATGGAACTCTATCAAATTTCTGTCATAAAAACAATTGCCGGTTGCTGCCTTTAAAATGCAACGAGAATTGAATGTGTCACATGAAAATTAAGAAAATTGAAGCAAGAATTTTGCTGCTCACCTGAAGAACTGCAGCAGCAATGCAAGTAGAAAGTAAAGATTTTGTAAAGAATATTAGGAAAGAAAAACAAGAGGGGTCTTTGAGCTGGGATATTTGAAGTTTTGAACTTAATTGCAGTATTAATTGATACATAATTAAAAAAAATATATAATTAAAAACTAGCGAACAATAAATTATCAAAATATTAATTATTGTCAACTAGTGACTTATATAAAATATTATTTTTATTCTGAGTATTAGTAGTATATTGAACAAATTTATACAGAAACAAAACCGTATTTTAACTTACTCCCAAATAATTCATTTGTATACATATTATACTCGTATATCTATGAATTTGTTTATTTCCTGTTCATGTATTTTATAACCGATTTTTTCACCGTAACTTTCAACTAGACTTCGTAATATATTCGTACATATTAAATGACGAATTTTTACCGTCCCGTATTTAACTAACTAGAGTTATGTCACTTTTGGTAATTCTTTTTGCCTTTTTAACACAACACATCAAGTTTTACTTCACAAAGTAAACATTATCAGTACATGGAGCAGTGGTGGCTAGATCTATATACACGCTTACTAACTCAGATTTATACGTAGTACAACCTATGTTCTAGAGAGGGAGGGCACACTAAAGTCAGTATTTACAATGGAGTAAGTACAACTTCTCTATTATTTTAATGTTTTATTTTTTCTTAAATTTTCTTTTCTCTTATTCCGTTTTCCATTTGTGTTTGTTTTTTATTTTCTTCTCTTGTTTCTTGTCTTGAATTGGTAGTGCCTTTTCTTCTTACTCATTTATATTTGGATATAATATTTGGAATAATACTAAGTTATTTAAAATTTTATTGCAATTAATTTTTTTAGTTTAAACATTAAATAATTAATTGTAAGCAATTATAATTAAAATATGACTCAATCAATTACATTCGAACTACTCGGTCTGAAGATGTAATTGTTTGATTCTGTGTTAATATTTGTCTACTCGTATGTATAGGTTGGGCATAATTTTCAATAACAACCCGCTCGAATTTCCAATTTGAAGAAAACTTTCTTAAATTTCAAATCGAAAAATTGAAAGCGATACGAAGTAAGAAATGTAAAAATAATTGAAAAGGAGTTATTGAAAAGCCTAAAAGAAAAGTCGAAATCGAACACTTTTTTACTCTTAACTAATACAAATATAGATAAATAGTACAAAAGTAATAATTTTTTTTTTTTTTTTTGGAACAAGTAAGCATTTTTTTTAATAAACAAACAAACTTTACATATACACCAGGCATACCTGGGCAGTCAAAATCCCTCAAATTTACAAGTTTTTTTTTTTGGTGTAAAGTAATAACGTTATTCCCACAAAGCAACCAATACAACTCAGAAAGCCATCCTCATATCACATTACAGTAGGTTTGTGACTATATATGAGATAAAATAAAAAACAAAAATAATTTCTAAACAATTCACCAAATAGGAGCAGTAGATTGTTACACCAGCAAAGCTTTTTCTAAGTACAGTCTATCTTTCTCTCTATGTATATTTCTTGTATAACCTGTGAGTCTTAATCTAAGATCTTGTTTAAGACAAGTAGCAACATCAAGCCAGTCCTTGTTCTCCTGAATGAAAGTGCGTTTATTCCTCTCTTCCCAACATCTATACACACATCCCGCAAATCCCGCTCTAACAACACTCTGTTTCAGCTTCCATCCTCTAAATGCAAAATTCAGCCAGCTTTTCCATCTAGCAGTTTGAGTAGGGAAAGAATCAACCTGTAGCCAGTGCATTATATCAGAAATAAAGCATTTTGTCCATTCACATTGGAAGAACAAATGGTCACATGTTTCCAAATCAGCACCACATAATACACAAGTGCCATCTGTTATTTGCAAGAATCTACTAAGTCTATCTTTTGTTTGTAGTCTTTGTAATACAGTCAGCCACAAAATGAATGAATGCTTTGGAATATTCATTCTGTTCCACACAGCCCGAGCTTCCGTGAAAACTTCATGTCCACATCTAAGCCACTGATAACCACTTTGAATAGTATAATTCCCAGATTGAGTATTTAACCATCTACCTTGATTGTAACCTTCCTTGACTTTATTCTTAACTTTATGTATCTTCCTCCACGACCAACTACAATCCTGAGGCGGACAGTAGTCACAAAAATCCACATGTTTCAGATAGACCCCTGAGACCCACTTGACCCACAAAGTATCTTTTTTTTGGGATAGAGAACAAACCTGCTTCCCAACTGCAGCAACGTTCCAGTCTCTACAGCTTTTAATGTCCAGACCACCATACTTCTTTTTGGAACATATCTTATCCCAGCAAATCAATGAGGCTTTCCTGTGCATCTCAGTACTACCCCACAAAAAATTTCTACACTTCTGCTCCACCAATTTAACAACAGATTGGGGCAAAAGGAAGATAGTAGACCAGTAAATGTGCAAAGTAAGCAAGACAGAATTAATAAGTTGACATCTGCCCGCCTAAGATAGATTTCGGGAGGACCATCGAGCAAGCCTATTGGTGATTTTATCAACCAAAGAAAAACAATCAATTTTGGACCACTTAGTAGGTGATAAAAGCACCCCTAAGTATCTCATTGGAAAACCTCCTTCACTAAACCCTGTTATGTGTAAAATATCTGCCTTCACCTCATCACTAACTCGTCTAATATACACATTGGACTTGTTTTGATTTGCATACAGGCCTGTTGTGTGAGAGAAAACAATAAATTTTCTCCAAATAATGTGAACAGAGACTCTAGATGCTTTGCAGAAAATCATAAGATCATCTGCAAAACAGATATTGGTCAACTGAAGGGACTTACAGGCAGGATGGTATCTGAACAGTGGCTCATGAGCTGCAATCTTCATGCCTCGAGTAAGGTATTCCATGACTAGAACAAATAGCAAAGGGGAGATTGGATCTCCTTGTCTAATCCCTCTCTTCCCCCGAAAGAAACCATGGCTTTCCCCATTAATGACAAGTGAGAAGGAGACAGTTTGGACACTGATAGGAGTCATTTTTACGTGTTATTAAGCCCCTTTGCGTTTATGTTTTAGGTTCATTTATCGCTTGATTTTGTCACTTGTGCGTTTAATTCGTGCATTAAGTGATTTCAGGCCTTAAGTGGATACAATCGAATAAAGGGTGGAAAAAGGACGTATAAAACAAGTTTAGGCCAAGATGTTTCACACCTCTACGACCAAACAAGCAAGAAACAAGCTGGAGTTAGCCAAAATCATATTTTAGTACCATTTCCGCACACCTGGGCGCCAAATCAGAAACAATCTCCACGTTGGAACGCCATTTGGATAAATTTAGAGACCGAATTTGATGATGTGTCCTTCTACAAAGTTTTAGATCTATGTCGTATCTTTACATGGGGACTTGAATCATCCAATTCGGAGGTCTGTGGAGACGTTTATGAATAAAACACTATCCCTGCGCTGGAAAATACGAAAGTGGCAGCTCCCATTCTTAGTAGGTGGAAAACAAGAGAATGGTAGTTCACATTCTTGGTAGGAGGAAAGTAAGAGAATGGTAGGTGGAAAACAAGAGAATGGTAGTTCACATTCTTGGTAGGAGGAAAGTAAGAGAATGGTAGGTGGAAAACAAGAGAATGGTAGTTCACATTCTTGGTAGATGGAAAGCAAGAGAATGGTAGGTGGAAATAAAAGAGAATGGAAGCACATGTTCTTGGTTGGTGAATTCTTTTGGCTATAAAAGGAGGATTGGAGGCCATCCTACAAACACACTTGAAAACACATTCCCCATTGGGGGAGCCTAAACACATCCTATCATCTTCATCATCCTTAGATTAGTTATGAAGATTATCAACAACCTCTGAAGGTGAAGAAATCAAGAAGCATGGAAGAGATGAAGATCGAAATTCAACCATCAAAAATACGAGGGAGTTTCTTAGATTTAGATTTATTTTTGTCTATGAATATGAATCTTAATTTAAGTTCCTATCTTTTATCTTTTATGATGAAATAGATTCTTCGAACTAAGGCCATGTTGAGGCTAAATTATGATAATTGAGTTATAAATTGTGTTTTTCATATTAATTCTATTGTTGCTTTGTGTCTTGATCTTGTTTGAATGCATCATATGCTTAGCTACCATATGCATGATTTATTGCTTAAATTATTCGTTCGAGAGAAGTTAATTTAAGGTGCAAAGAGGATCATCACATAATCCGTAAAAAATAGGGAATTGCCCCTAGAGATAGGTAGAGATTCCCGGGTGCAGTTAGCCGGATTAATCCGGGGAAATTCTAGAACTTGAATGCATGATTGTTGGTTAGATTCTCGGATAGACATATCTAGAGAACCATCAATTAATCATAGGATTATTACAGCCGAGAAATCGGGTAGTAATTATTTAAGGTTTTTTCCACCAAAGCAACACTAGTCTAATAATATGAGAACATGTTTATAATGAAAAGTGATTAATTTATGCCAACACATGTGTCTTAGTTGCTCTTTTCCATAGCTATCTTGATTTCGACATCTTGTTTCTTATATATTACTTACATAATATTTTAGTTAATTCTTGTTTTAGTTTAAGTTCTTCAATTGCTTTAAAATCATAAACTAAAATACAAGTCCTTGAGGTTCGACAACCCGGACTTTATTGTCCACTTTATTACTACACACGACCAGTCCACTTGCTGTTTAATACACGTAAGGATTTTTCGTGTCAGACACACTCCATAATCCAGTTACTAAACACTTGAGGAAAACGATATCCTTCAAACATTTCTTTCAAAAATTGCCACTCCACAGAATCATATGCCTTTTTTATGTCAATCTTCATGAGGCATCTAGGAGACACATACTTTCTATTGTATTGCCTGATAAGTTCTTGGCTAATAAGAACATTATCAATGATTGATCTCTCCTTCACAAAAGCACCCTGATTCTCATTGACCAACACTGTTAACACATGGGCCAATCTAGCAGTCATCATCTTTGATATGCATTTGTAGACAGTGTTGCAACAAGCTATTGGTCTAAATTCACTAGCAAAAATTGGATTATCCACCTTTAGAACAAGGGCCTGAAGTGTTGTATTTAACTGTTTTAACATCTTCCCATGTTGAAAAAAGTCCAATACAGCACTCGTAATATCCTCACCAATAATATCCCAAGTAGCTTTAAAAAAACCACTCCCATATCCATCAGGACCTGGACTTTTAGTACTGTGGATACTAAGCATAGCCTTTTTCACATCCTCCCTGCTAAAAGGTTGAATTAATCCCATTTGCTGTTCTAAGCTTAATCTAGGCCCCATTGCAAATACCTACTCGTCAACCCTCACTCTATCAGATTTTGTCCCCAGTAGCTGTTTGTAGTAATCAATGAAGTGAGAACTAACTTCTGTATAAGCTGTCAAAACATTCCCAGTCCCATCATCAATTGCCACCACTCTATTCTTATATTTACAAGTTATCACTTTCCAAACTCTATCAACTATATCTGAAACTGTCTTCCTATCTTGTGTGTATAGACGATTGTTTCGTTCAAGGAAGATACTATATACTATAGCTGCAAATAGTGCCCGCTTTTTATAACTCAGTTTGGTTCTCCCTTTTGCTGATTTTCTGCATCCAATCCATGGTCTCAGTCCAGTCCTCCTTTTTGTATACAACCTCCAGTTTTCCCCAACACCTGCTCATAATTTCTTGTGTAAATTTGCACTTAAAAATAGGTGGTTTCGGCTTTTGATCTCCTCCCGGCATAAGAGACAGTTTGGATCTTCAATTTCTGTCCATTTTCCCACCCGGTCCTTTGTTTTCAATCTATCCCGACATGCCAACCAGAGTATAAACCGATGAAGAGCAACTAAGCCTCGTCCCCACACAACACTCCTCCAAACAACCTCCTCCTCATGCTCAACTATATGATTGTAAGCTTTTTGAATGGTGAATTTACCCATCTTCCATTAGCAATGGACTACATCAATGGCATCTAGGAAGACATCACGGGTCGTTAACAATTTCTTCCAAAACCAAGAATCACTACCTTTCACTTGGATCTCCCATATGCTGACATTATTAAGATAATATGCGTTAACTCATCGAATCCAAAATGAATCTGCCTTGCAGGCAATGTTCCAGATTGTCTTGAAAATGGCAGCTAAATTCCATTTTCCAAGACTAATAATCCCCATCCCTCCTTTTTTAGGCAAGCAAAGATGAAACCAATTGACTGGAGCATTGTATTTCCCTGTAGTCCGGCCACTCCACAGAAAAGCCCAACAAAGTTTCTCAATTTCATGAATAACAGTCAACGGAATTGGGAAAATTTGAGACCAATACATTTGAATACCAAACAACACCGCTTTGATTAACATTGTTCTGCCAGAAACACAGCTGTGCTCGGTGCTTTACACTTAGGAATGAGATGGATCACCGTGTGGTTGAGCTCTTTTAGAATCTTCCCTTTGGTATAGCTATCAATTAGGGCTCGTGATATTTCATCTCCTATGACATGCCAACAACTTTTATAAAAACATGAGTTAAACTCATCAGGGCCGGGGCTTTTGTCATCAGGTATAGAAAAAAACACCTTCTTTATTTCCTCAACTGTAACAGGGATATACAGCTTGTTAACATCTCCAGCAGTAAGAATATGCCCCTGTGCCACTATATCTGGTCTAATATTCACTCTGGCATCACTCTCTTTGCCAACGATGTTTTGGTAAAATGTTAATATTTCCCTCTGAATGGCATCTGGCTCAGTCAGACACTCCTCCGTACCTGAGTGCAATTGCAAGATCTGGCTTTTGCTTTTATTTACTTTCATCTTGGCAAAAAAATACTTGGTACATTCATCGCCCTGTTGATATGAATCAACTCTAGCCCTTTGCTTGATAAAATCCATTTCACATTTGAGTAACAATCTCAATTCTGCATATTGCTGCTTCTCCTGGGCTATCAATCTTTCCTCAAAAGGAGAAACCTGAAGGGCCTCTCTGGTACAACATAACTGCTGCCTACTACTGCACACCTTCCGAGCAATGTCAGAATATTTCCCTTTGTGTAGAGTTTTCAGCCGTCTTTTAATTTGCTTACTTTTCTGACTAACTCTATACATCTTACACCCCTTTACTGGTTTGGCCCATTCTTCCTGAACAATATGTAGGAATTGAGGATAATGTTTCCATCCATTAAGAAATCTAAATGGTGGATGTCCCTTTCTAGTCTCAGTCAGTTTTAGTATCCTGGGACAGTGATCAGAGATGTCACTGTCCAGAAAAGTAACCAAACCACCCTCCATATTCAAGAAAAGTAATAATTTTCAAAATAAGGAAACAAAACGAAATTCAAAACAAAAGTAAATTGAAAAGGTGCGAGAAAAAATATAGAAAACAATTGACAAACAAGTTTGAAAAGTAAAAAGAAATGAAAAAAGAAAGAGAATAATTAAAAAGGCAAGAAACAATAAAATATTAAAGAAAGTGACAAATGTCACCTTCTACCGCATCCGGTGTACCTCACCGGGGTACGGCATCGAAGAAACCCTTCTAGAGAGGGAGGGCACACATTAAAGTCAGTATTTTAAAGTGGAGCAAGTAGCACCAAGCTTAGCTAACACATCAGCAACACCATTAACTTCTCTATAATTGAACAACATTCAAATCAAGTTACTAAATACTCGACTCTAGAATGTCCATTAAAAGCTCGTCTGAGCTCGATTAGTTAACACTCAAACCAAGCCTAAACAAATTTTTGTGGTCAATAAGTTTTGAAGCGCGGCTAGATTAGTTATAAAATATGATAAAATACTCAAGTTACTTGGGCTCGACTCGTGTTCGACTCGATGAAAGCTCGTTTGAGCTCAGCTTGATCAATAGTCAAACCAAGCTAAAACACAAATTTTGAAACTCGATAATAATTCAAACAAGTTTAAAAAGCAACTCGTTAAACTTGACTTGACTCATTTACCGCCCTACTTCCAACCAATAAATATGTTAATTAGAATATTCAGTTATATTTTCAGAAAGAGTAGAATCTGGAGAGGAGTGGGCCTTGAGGCCTACTGGGTTGGGCTCAAATGGGCTTGTCAATGGGTGAATGCTATTCGGATCCACACCAAAATGCTGACTTAGAACCAAGGCCCAGCTTTGCGGTTGGGAATAGGCTTAGAGGCAGATCCAAACCTCCTAGATTAATTACGTAATCAAGTCGTGCGGGGTTGAGTCTGATTATGCTTATGTTTGGCTTGATGTTGAATTATCTTTTGTAATCAAGGGTTGTGCTTGATTTGAAAATAAAATCGGCCTAGATTTGATTAGAATTGATTATTATTTTTAATCTGATCCCCCCCCCCCCCCCCCCCGCGGTTCCCCTCAAAATCAGTAAAACCAGATTATACAAATAATAAAATTCGTCAAATTTTACTTCTGAAAAACAGAACATCAATCATCTCGCTATTTTGTTTTTGTACTTGATAATGTTTAGAGTTAAATACAATTGACTAAAGGTTCTTTTATAATTCGGACTCTCCATATTATCCACGAAATTATGATTTGTTTATGAGTTATGAGTTGTATTTATATAACTTATTGTTTCTATTATCTAGATATATAAACACATTACACGAATATAGATATACTATATATATTATTTATGGGGGCTCAAGCTTAATTTAAATTGAGTCTATCCCATTTATACTAGGCTAAAATATGAATTCAAGTCTTAATCTTTAGCTTAAACTTGAAAATTTTCAAACTTAATTCACTAACTTCGAGTCGATGTGAGCTCGTCGTACAATCCTGTAATTATAAGTAACCCTTTGTCTTTGGGATTCCTAATTGATTAGTTGGTCTTTGATTTTCTTAATTGATTTACGATTCTGACCTTTCAATATTATAAATATTTTCTGAAAATAGAAAATAAAATAAGTTGACAAAATTTTGAATATATATAATATATATTTTAAGGAACATACAACCATAAACATCATGCAAGAAAAATTACAAGTTTGCAAATACAATCATAAATACAAACTATTTTTTAGAGAGAAAACCCACATGCATCCATGAGACGGCCTCAACCTTAACCAACTTACATCGAATATATTTTTTTTAATGAGATTATATTAAATATCAAATTAACTATCATTAGTCAATAATTACTACTACAAATTATAAAAAGTAAATTACTATATTAGTAGAAACAACTCAAACATCTGTTGAGATCAAACCCCTGACCTCTAAGTTTGGAGATCTCAATCTTACCACTAGGCTAAGACATCATTAATGAATCTAGCTACTTCATTTGTTGGACTTGATTAATTTGGATTATTGTTTCTCTTATTCTTAGTCTACTTTTTTGTAGAATATGTAATATACTAATTCGAAAGAGCCTAATGAATCAAAAGATTAACATAGGTCCACGGTGAAATTTGGCTGGCTCTTAGCAAATTCCACATTTCTTCATAAGACTTAATTATTCAACAAGACAGTTTTTTAGTTTATTCTTTTCCGCTCTTGTAAGTTGAATTAATCAATTAATTAGCCCGCCCTATGTGATAAAACATTGTTAAATTATAGATTTATTCTCGAGCCATGCTTTTTCCCGTTGATTTTTCAATTAAGTGCGTTCATTCATAATCTATTTAAACCTTTTGCCTTGACATTTTGTGTAATCTGCTCTATAAATACCTCAGCAAAGCAAAAGACATTTAAACTCAAAAACTCTAAGAATATTGTGATTGCATTGGATAGAGCTTTTCCTTAATATTCAGCCAAAGTTAAGATGAGTGCTAGTAGTTTGGCAACCCCCACGGCTAACAAGTAAGAAACGAGCCCTAATTTTACATTTTTTACATCCTCTATTTTCTATATTTTAAATTCTAGTTTGGTCGCATTGAAATCAATTACATTACAAATAACTTATACTGATTTTTCGTTTTCTTTTTTTCTTTTTAAACAAATTTTTATAATGAATTCTTGTAGTAACTACATCAATGTACTAACTCAAGCTGAGACGGAGCCACAGGGGGCTAGTAGGTTCACCCGCTCCTGCCCCAACTTTGACAAAATAATATTCTTTTCCTATAAACTTTTGAAATTTGAATTTTTGCCCCCCCAAAATCCAAAAATATCAAGTTTTAATCCTTTTTTTTTTTTTTGGTATTTATGCAGGTTACAAGGCAAGGTGGCATTGATCACCGGCGGAGCAAGTGGAATCGGCGAGGCCAGTGTCAAGCTATTCACAAGATACGGTGCAAAGGTTGTTATAGCCGACGTCCAAGACGACCTCGGCCAAGCCCTATGCAAAGAGCTCGGCTCCTCTGCCACTGTTTCGTACGTACATTGCGATGTCACTAAAGAATCTGATGTTAAGAACGCTGTTGATTTCTCGGTCTCCGAATACGGACAACTCGACATCATGTTCTGCAACGCTGGAATCTCTCCATCATTGCTACATACCTCAATCTTCGATATAGAAAAGAGCCATCTAGAGAAGATATTTGATGTGAACGTTTGCGGTGCGTTTTTGGGCGCGAAGCACGCAGCACGTGTGATGATCCCTGCCAAGGCCGGGAGCATCATATTCACGGCGAGTGTCGCTGCGGTGATTGGTGTTGAGGGTCCGCTTGCATATACTTGCTCTAAACATGCTGTGGTTGGGATGACCAATCATTTGTGCATGGATCTGGGAAAGCATGGGATTCGAGTGAATTGCATCTCTCCTTTTTTGGTTCAAACCCCTATGATGGACAGCGCAATGGGGTCGGTTGTGGATAGAAAGCAGGCGGCCGAATGGCTGTCCGCGGCGGCAAATCTCAAAGGCGTGGCGTTGGAAGCGGATGACGTAGCGGAGGCGGCGGCTTTTCTCGGAAGCGATGAATCCAAGTATGTGAGTGGATTGAATTTGGTGGTGGATGGGGGATACAGCAGGGTTAATCCAATTATTACCACTGTTATGAAAGGCTCTTATAATTGATGATCATAATCCATCAGTATTTTGTTTTCTGGTAATCATAATGACAGTTAAATATAAAAATTGGCGAATTACATTGTTTGTGCTAAATAATGTGAAGTGGTTGGAACCACGGCACTAGTTGTATCTCTTTTTTTCTTCTTATTGTTCTCATTAATAAAAACATTAATTTTTTCAACTTTTTATTATTACTAGTCAATTGTTAAACACAAGCCAAAAACACATAGGATGCAACAATTCACACTTTCGCGGCATTGACCGCAACCAAACTCTCATTGACGATGGTCAAACTAGCTACATTTGACCACTCAAGTTTCCTTTTTGGCCTATCTTTGGCCGCATCGATATCTTCTCGATCTTTTGTATCAATCTGTCTCCATAGCCCATGAAATATGTTTAAATATTCATCCAGACGACAATTGATAAGGTTCTGCTGCTAATGTTTGGTGATATTGACCATAAGAAGGTAATGCGTGATGGAAAGTGAAGAAATGAGAATTTGTTTGTGTCGTTGTCACTTGTTAACTTTTCATCATTTTCTTATTTACTTAATTGATAACATAAGATATTAATTAATTAAGATTAACAGTAATTAGTTATATCAAATATTTTTTATAAATACTAATTAACTAATCAAATTGAATAGGTTACATATTATATCACTATTTCTTAGAACTATATCATTTAATTCGTAGTCAACAAATTAAATAAGCATTTCAAGATCCAAGATATTAAATTATTCAATATTCGAGTATAGTATAATATACTTGAACTTGCAAAAAAATAAGATGTAATTCAGAATCATGTTTCTATAAACATTGAAAAGATGGCAGGAAAAGTTTATTTTTCTTATAAACATGAGTTCCAAACAAACATAAACAATTGCATGCCGACTGTGGTGCGCCCACCAAGTATGAAAAACGACGTTTCTTTAATGCTTTGCATAAATATTTTTTCCCCCTTCTTAAACGGGACTTTTCTATCAAATTTTATTAACTATTATAGGTCCACGTACGGAGAAATTAAATTCCACATTTCTACGTAAGATTTTCTACAGTACAGTGTAAGTTTATTCTTTTGATCAGCTCATGTAATTTGAATTACACATCCTCATCAATTAAAAAATATGTGAAGTATGTCATCGGTCAAAATAATAAATTAATTAATTCACGCCCTATGTGTAAAACATTGTTGAATTATACATTTATTCTTGTGACATTTTTCTCCTCCTAATTTTTCAATGCAGTACTGCCAATTTGTTGGTCATGTGACTCATATTTTAGACATTTTGCATTGACAATTCATGTAGTCTGCTGTTACAAATTTACGTGGGTCGGAACAGAAAATTTGATTTTGAGGCTTGTCAAAGACAATTTCTTTAAAATCATATTTACCTCCACTATATTAGTAAATATTATATATTAAAGTTTAATATAAGATATAAGACATTAAATGTGGGTTATTGCTCTCTATTGAGATCTATGGTTGTTATTATGAAATAAAAAAATACACTAAAATTTCGTTTTCACCATAGATCTCTAATACATTTGATCCAATGGTGGTAAAAGTAGGGGCAAAATTGTCCTAAAAAGACCAAAACATATAACAACTCGCCAAATGTGCGAGTGGCGCACGTAGGAGCAATGTTGTTCATTATTTTTTTCATAGGGAGATAAATTGCTTATTGTTTTTTCATAGGAGCTTTTTTGCTCTATATGACTTTCACAGAGAGGTAAGTTACAATTAACCCTATTTCTCTCTCTCTCTCTCTCTCTCTCTATATATATATATATATATATATAGAGATAATTACATCCAGCATCCTAAGGTATTGCGAAATTACAAAAAACATCCCCTAGTTCAATAAATTACATCTAACATCCTGTAGTTTCACTTTTTAATGTAAGGTTGGATGAAATGTATTAAAAGACCGAATTGCCCTTACTGAACATTTAAAAAAAAAGGAAAAACCAAAAAAAATTGAATTACCATATTACCCCTTCACATTTTTAAATTTACTTCTAATACTTATTTTAAAATAAAAACTTAAACTTAAAAATAAAAATAAAAAGTAAATATATATATGTGTATATACATATGTGTGTCTGTGTGTGTGCGACTGCGTGTGTGTGTTGTTGTGTGTGTGCGACTGCGTGTGTGTGTGCGAGTGTGTGTGTGTGTAATTGTGTGCGAGTGTGTGTGTGTAATTGTGTGCGAGTGTGTGTGTGTAATTGTGTGTGAGTGTGTGTATGTGTAATTGTGTGCGAGTGTGTGTGTGTGTGTGTGTAATTGTGTGTTGCTGTGTGTGTGCGAGTGTGTGTATGTGTAATTGTGTGCGAGTGTGTGTGTGTGTAATTGTGTGTTGTTCTGTGTGTGCGAGTGTGTGTGTGTGTGTAATTTTGTGTGTGTTGCTGTGTGTGTGCGAGTGTGTGCGTAATTGTGTGTGTGTATTGTAGTGTGTGTGTGCGTGAGGGTAGGGTAGGGTGGGGGTGGCGATTTGAGGGGGGGGGGGAAGACGACCACTGTTCCCCACCCCTTTCCTTTTTTTTTCTTATTTATTTATTTTATAAAATAATATATTATTTAAATAATTTAGTTTAAAAACTAAATTTATTAAAATGCAATAATTAAATATATTTGTAAATTTTATAAATTTAATTAAAATATATAATTTAAATTATATAAACTATTATATAATATAATTTAAATTATATAAACTATTATATAATTAAATATATTTGTAAATTTTATAAATTTAATTAAAAATATATAATTTAAATTTTCTTGATAATACTTTTTTTTATAAATAATTATTTTTATATTTTTTATACACAACATTACATTTAACACCCTATACTTATTAAAATATAACAATTTACACCAAAAGGGTATGCTTGTTCGAACAATATAGGGATTTTATGTTCAAAAAAGGACAGGGGCATTTTCGGAAGTTCACCAAAAATTTTAACAGCGCCGTACAGTAACCCTAACGGAAGGTGCTACTTGTTGGACGGAGTAAAACCTTAGGATGTTAAATGTAATTTATTGAACTAGAGGATGTTTTTTGTAATTTCGCAATACCTTAGGATGCTGAATGTAATTATCCCTATATATATATATACACTTGGCAAAAGGCATATTACCCCTTTGTGTTGTTGAAAAGAGGCACATTACCTTTGTATTATTAAAAATGACTAATCACTCCCTTGTGCTATTAAAAAAGTGGCAAATAACACTCAATCTCATGTATTCAATCGAAAAAGACAAATATACAATATAATTATTATGAGATATCTCTTCATTTATTTTTTCATTTTAATTGTTAAAATTATAAAATATAATGTAGTTCTATACACATAGTTGATTATAAATAATTTTGCCACGTAATTTTGTTGAAAAAATATGTGAATTTTTTTAAAAAATATTTTTACTGTTTTACTCAAAGTAGTGTAAACATTTAAATAAATAATATGTGAACTTTATATTTTACATTTTTTTTAAGACCATGGTTATAGCAAGGTTAGTCCACTTATTAGTTCCAAGGTTTTCAAACCCGAACCGGCCCGGCCGGTTTAACAGGGAACTGGCCTTTTGGCCGGTCCGAGTGTATGTATGCCACGGGCGGCAGCAGACCCATGCTGAACCGGCGTGAAATCGGATAACCCGGTGAACCGGTCTGACCGAGGGTCAATTATGTGGAAATTTGCAAGATCCATTCTCTCCTGCTTCTCTTCTGGGTTTTTGGAAGAAATCAAAGAATAAATTGGTTTTAAAGAATAAATCGAAAGATAACACATAAAATTCCCAGAGACTTATGGTGGAAGAAGTCATCTCTAACTTGGAATTTAGGAAAAAAGGAGAAACAGAAATAAAAAGAAAGAGAATCAAAGGATGAGGAAGAAGTGAGAGGAAGAGGTCGGCGCTATGGAGAGAACGAAAGGAAAGTCTTGTGATATTGTCGTTTAGGTTTGACCAGTTTTGGGTTTTGACCCTTTCAAAATATCATATTCTTTTCCTTTATCATTCTTGAATTTAAAGTACTAACTCATAAAAGTTGTTTTTGGCGTGAGAAATAAATTAGATATACTATTTTAATTATTTCAATGTTTCATCAGTGAAAAATAAAAATTATAATTATATATTTTAGTTTATTGCATTAGCTATATATATACATATATATATATATTGGGTCAACCGATTTTTTACACTAAGTCAACCGATTGGACCAATAATCCAATAACCCAGTTAATTCTCTAGTTTTATCACCGGTTCGGTTTTGAAAATATTGCTTATTACCACTGTTATCAAAGGCTATTAGACTTGATGATCATAACCAATTAATACTTTTCTTTTTGATAATTACTTATAATATTATAATAATAATTGGTGATCAGTTATATGGGGAAAATTGCATTTTTGATTCTATATTGTTTGCCTTTTTCAATTTTGCTCCTATTCATTATGGGATTTTCACATTGTGTCATGTAACTTTTAAAAATTCTCATATTTGGTCCTAACTGAATTTTTCATCCAAAATTTAACGGTCAACACCGTTAGTCAACATTTTGACCAGTTTTTTTGGGAGTTTTTATATGTACCTGACACGTGATATTGAATAGAAGTATTGTGATATTAAATATAATTTGTGTGTGAGTGCATTCGAACATGAATTCTCCCAAAAAAAAAGGGTCAGAATGTTGACTAATGGAGTTGATAATTAAATTTTGGATGAAAAATTCAGTTTGGACCAAATATGAGAATTTTTCAAAGTTACATGACATAATTTGAGTGTCCCGTAACAAATGAGACAAAAATTAAAAAGGCCAAATATATAAGACCAAAAATGCAATTCTCCCGTTACATGGTTTTTGCTAGGGGTGTTCGTGGTGCGGTTTTGTTTTTTTTTTTACTAATTTGAAACCGAATTGCCAAGTGCGATTTTTTAGTAGAGAAATCTCAAATTGCCATTTTGAAAAATAAAACCAAGGGTGCGGTTTGGAGCGGTTTTGGGTGGTTCGGTGTGATTCAGTGCGGTTTACGCTTTTTATCTAGCTAAAAAAATATTTCAGGATATTTGCCTAAAAGTGTCATTTTTTAAAAATTACCTAATTAAATCTAATAATAATAATTCACATACATAAAAATTATGCTTAACAAACAATGTTTATTCAAAAACTATGTAACATAATCAAAGTTTCGCAAAAACTTAAAATATTGGACTAAGTTGTCCTACTAAATAGTCCATACATAATAATGAAATAGCCTACAAGGCTTAAACGAAAATAATATGAAAGTTGGTCCACAAGGCTAAAACAAAATAAGAGAAGTACAAATTTTTCGGTACTTTTAACTTACAAAACAACCTATTAATCTATTAAAAGTTTAGCCAAGTGATAAAATTCTTGCACACAACTTCAACTTCAATAGTGAAGTGCATCGAAGATGCTAGCCAATTAAACTCATACTTCTCTTCTTAAAAGCCTGTAAATTAATAAACTTGATTAGAAAGTAAGCTAAACAATAATAAAGTAATTGTAGTAAAATGTTTTAGGCTGTAATGCAAAATTATGATCACCTTCATTCTAAAACAACAATATCCATGCAATATTATTATATCTCTTGGTATATGATTAGCACCCAAATAGTTTATCATACCCTACAAAAAGATATGAACATGTTAATTTAAGAAAATATGGACACGCATCTTGGGTGAACACTTCAATAATGGTTATATATTTTTTATTAGTCCATATTAGATAAAAACTCATTCTATTTAATTATTTATTTAATCTATCATGCATTTAGGGTTTAGGGTTTAGAGTTCATGGTTTAGGGGTTAGAGTTTAGGGTTTAGGGCTTAAGGTATCAATCTATAGAGGTGTTCATCAGTCCGGTTCATGTTATTTGATATATCTAATCTAGTATTACTTTAATCCTAATTCAAAATAAATAATTAGTTATAGCAAATGAAATTTAATTCTCAATATCAATTTCAATATGATTAAATAACAAATTCATAATTTTCATGTAAAATAATAAATAAACGCATAGAAAATAAAACTTAATATGTATATAAATATACATATGTATAAATATAAATTTATATATATATATATATAAAATAATGGCGATTTTGCGGTTCGGTTTGGTGCGGTTTTGGTCCAAAACCATAACCAAACCAATTTTGCGGTGCAGTTTTTGCTTAAAATCGAAACCACGGTTTGCACAACAATTTGACAAAAACGGTTCGGTGCGGGCGGTTCGGGCGATTTTAGAAAATTGTTGCCCAGCCCTAGTTTTTGCTATCTGATAAAGTCAATGTTGCACGCTACTTTTCATAAAACTAAATAATGCGAAGTAGATATTAGAATTTTTTTATTTTTTTTGTTGCCTACCACAGTATCCAGGATATTGTCGGACTAATCTGTTGGTCAATCCGGGTCGTTCACCTGGCCTAGTGGGTGAGTCTCCCAACGAGGGTAATTGCGTACACAAAGAATCGAACCCCAGACCTTGCTTAAGCGGAACCGAGTTGCTTACCACTTGTAGAAAACCCGTTGGTTAGTAGATATTAGAATCACCGCACTAGTTTGCATCACTTTTTCTTGTTATTATCATTATTAATGGAAGTATTGCTGTATTTTTTTTTTTATTATTATTAGTACTAGTATATTTTATGTATTTGATGTAATATTTATTCTATTGTACCCTGAAAGTTGAAACCACATGCAAAATATTCAAGACTTTGCGAATGAAAGTAAGTCAACCGTAAATGTCAAAGTTTTTATCATAATTCCTATTGCATTATAAAATATTCAATCATAATCGTATTGCAATTAATCTAAAAGATTGCTAAGATTATAGTTGAACGTAAGTCAAAAATGGCATGTTTAAGTACAATTATGAAGTGATAGTAGCGCAGATAAGAATCGACTGAAAAGGCTCGTCTATTAAAGTGAGCTATTGTAATTCACTATTAAAGTACACATTTAGTCACTCTCTTTATTAAAATCTCACATTGAGTTCCATAAGTTCTACAAAATCTCTATTTTGGTCCTAACCGAATATTTAGTCCACGACTTAACGGTCAACCCATTAGTCAAAATTTTGACCCATTTTTTTGGGAGATTTTGTGCTTGAATGAGACATGATATTGAATAAAAATATCGTGATTTGGAATATAATTCATGTGTGTGTACATTTACGCATGAATTATTCCATTAAAAAAGGGGCTCAAAATGTTGACTAACAGAGTTGACCGTTAAGCTTTTGACGGAATATTCGTTGGGACCAAAAGTGAGACTTTTTAGAATTTATGGGACCAAATGCGAGACTTTCATAACTAAAAATATCGTCATATTGAATATAATTCATATGTGAGTACATTTATGCGTGAATTCTACCAAAAAGTTGGGTCAAAATGTTGGCTAACGGAATTGACCGTTAAGTTTTGGACGAAATATGCGGTTGGGACCAAAAATGAGATTCTTTAGAACTTATGGGACTCATTGTGTGTCTTTCATTAAGTGCTGGACTAAAATGTGTACTTTTGACCAATTACAGGACAAAAATGAGATTAATCCTATATTTGTTCTTAAACATGGATCTGTGGTTAGACTAATCACGGTTGTTACAAAAGATTCCACCCAAGCTCTATATTTAATTAGGACATGTTTTAATCAAGATGATAGAAATAATAATTAATCAATTCTATAGAATCAATAAAAATGCGTGATTTATAATCCATGAAGGTGTTCCCAGCAGCACGGCCTAACAGTTTTATAATCCAGTTTTGACTTTTTGCCTTGACAATTTGTGCAATCTACTCTATAAATACCTCAACAAAGTAAAGCAAAATATATTTAAACTCAAATCCTAATTTCGCTTGTGCTTGCAAAAATTAAGATGAGTGCTACTAGCTTGGCAACCTCCATGGTGAACAAGTAAGCATTGAGTCATAAATTTACATTTCTATCCTCTGTTTGCTCTTAGGAAAATATAGTATGTGCCCCACAAATAATAAGTAATAAGCGTTTCGATAATTTGTGTGCATATCTATCTATCTATTTATCTAATCTAATCCCTATATAAATGTGTAAATATCTCAATTGTTTATTTCATTGTGAAGAGACTTTCATACTCACCCTTACTATTAATAATTAATAAATAGTTAATAATTAAATTTATTTAATAAAAAATTTCATTGAAGAGTAGGAAACCATTTACTAGTATCTGAAATTATTATAGTAGTTGGAAACTCTTTAATTATTATTGATAAAAAATAAAACATGTTAGTAGTAGGACGACACTATTTAATATAAGAAAAATAAATAGATTCCTACTTTCTCTAAAATACTAACCAATAAAATAAAATAGATTTTTACGTATAACCACCAACATAGAAGAAGAAAACTTTCACACCCACAACCATTATTCGAACTTAAACAAAAAGTTGGTTATTAAATTCAAAATATTAAATTCTATAAATATTTTTAATATTTGGTAATTGGCAGTAAAATGTTATATAATACGGGATCATTACTTTAAGTGAGTTGATTGAAGAGTAGAAAGATAATTTTAAAAAATTATACCTTATTCAGACATAAAAAAAAAAAAAAAAAAAACTATGCGACACAGACGCATAGTCTAGGATATAGATGAATCATTTTCATACATAAAGAGATTTATTAATTTTTCAATGTTATGGAATACAATATGTTTGTACAATAGAATTATCAACATATATCTGAAAGTTTGTATATACTCGAAGTTATTAGCATGATAACAAATCTAAAGAAAGCGTATTTAAGAATAAAATTATATAAATACTTTTAGTGCGAGAATATGATATTGTCTACTTAATTCAAAAGAATTCACAAACACGAGTGTTTTTATATAATAGATATTTATAACTATTTTAGAAAATTGATATCAGCACTCCATATTCTTAAAATGACTCTCCACTTATTTTTCAATTTGTTTAAATGGACAAAAATGTCTCTCCATATGAAAATTTAAATCTATCAACTTTAAAAGATGAACTTGCCCCTTTTTAATTATTTTTGTATACGATCATCTTCTTTCTTTCTTTACTTTTTCATTTTAATGGATGATAAATAATCAATTATAAAAATTAACTAGAATAAATTATACAATGTAAATCACACCAAATAATGGTGCATTCGAGGTGAAACTTCTAGCTCAAATTCAGTTTGGTCAATTCCAAAATAGAATTATATGAAGATAGATAAGTTAAATATAAAACATAATTGCACACGTGAATCTTTATCCTATATGTAGACGTTCTTTTATTTTTATAGTCATGTAAATTTAGAAGTTCATACATAAATGAAGTGATTAAAATAACAACAAATGCAAAATTGTACCTGAAAATAAAACCAAATAAGTGAATGGAGTGAAAATATGATGCATTTTTTATTTTATTTACAATAAAAAAAAACTTTATGACATGAGTATTCATTTGTAATCTGTTGTTTGCATTTATTTTATTTTTATTATTTCATGATAAAGAGTATATTTAGTTTTACCACACGTAGAAATATGAAATGTAATATATTTTCTACATTAGAAAGACTGATAGGATAAAAGAAAATTAATCTACTTGTGTGAAGCATAAAAATGCATTGTTATGGCAAATCAAGAATGATACATAGACTAATGATCTATGCAACTACATGCTAAAAAATAATACTAATATTATTTTATCAAAAGTTTAAATTCTTTAAATAGATTTAGTTTTTTTTTTATATATATATATGAACAAATAAATAAAAAAGTATAAGATAGGCACTACCAAATAATTAATTATTAATCAGTTATTAATTTGTCAATAAACTAGACATATTTACTTCAATTTAACTTCTTATCGAATAACCACGTACAAAGCATGTGATACTTTTTAGTATAAGTAAAAAGTGTGATAAATTCGATTTGAATTAGAATTTTTTCAATTTCCAGCCACAAATTACTTTTATGTTGAATCTCTCGTATAGATTATACATCATTATAGTAACTTAAAGCATCCCTATTGCTTTGCTTTTTTGCAGGTTACAAGGCAAGGTCGCCCTGATCACCGGCGGCGCAAGTGGAATTGGCGAGGCGACCGCCAAGCTATTCACCAGATACGGCGCAAAGGTCATTATTGCCGACTTCCAGGATGACCGCGGCCAAGCTCTATGCAAAGAGCTAGGCTCCACCACCATATCATACGTACACTGCGATGTCACCAAAGAATCTGATGTCAAGAATGCCGTTGATTTTGCCGTCTCTAAGCACGGAAAACTCGATATTATGTTCAACAACGCTGGAATCACCCCACCATTGCTATATACCTCTATATTCGACTCAGAAAAGAGCCATTTCGAAAAGGTGTTTGATGTGAACGTTTACGGCGCGTTTTTGGGCGCCAAGCACGCGGCTCGTGTGATGGTACCGGCCAAGTCCGGGAGCATCATATTCACGGCGAGTGTGGCTACGGTGATCGGTCTGGAGGCTCCACCCGCGTATACTTGTTCTAAACATGCTGTGGTTGGGCTGAGCAACCATATGTGCATGGAGCTGGGAAAGGACGGGATTCGAGTCAATTGCATCTCTCCTTTCTTGGTTCAAACCCCTATGATTGACGGCGCGCTGGGGTCAGCTGTGGACAAAAATAAGGCTGCAGAATGGCTAGCAACAGCGGCAAATTTGAAAGGGGTGACATTGAAAGCGCATCACATAGCAGAGGCAGCGGCTTTTCTTGGAAGCGATGAGTCCAAGTACGTGAGTGGATTGAATTTGGTGGTGGATGGGGGTTACAGCAAGGTTAATCCACTTATTACCAACGTCATCAAAGGCTCTTATACTTGATGATCACATAATCCATCAGTATTTCTTTTCTTGTAATTATAAGCTAAATATAATAATTTGTGAGTTATATGGTTCATTGTCTATTTCTATTTGACAAATTCACAATTTCAGTTTTAATAGAACTAAATAATGCGAAGTGATTAGAATCACGGCATAAGTTTGTATCACCTTTTCTTCTTCTTATTATTGTTATGATCGTTAATAAAATGCTTATTGCTTTTATATATTGTTGTTTTATTTTTTGTAATAGTATTAGATGTAGGTAAAGTATATTTTATTGGCCTGAGTTGAACACTTGGACCAGTGATATAATTATTCTGATATTGGATATGCTGAACTATGATTCATGCACTAAAAACTTATGATAAGTAGGGCTTCTTGTGACCTATTATGGAGAATATTTGTTGAAGATGGCTCTTTCAAAGGAAGAGCAATTTGTCCCACATAGGAAGAATTTTGTTAATGATCATCCTTTTTCCTATAAAAAGGGATCCACCCTTTGTTAGATATCCCAAATTGCCCAAGTCTTTTAGCAATTTATTCTTTCTTCCTCTATAATTTGTAATATTTTCACCTTAGTCCTTAGTGAAATATTTTTGGTGGGGTCTGAGGACGTAGGCTAAATTAGCCGAACCTCGTTATATCTTTGTGTTTTTTATTTTGTGTTATTCTTCAAGTAGCCATTGTTAGTTATAGTTGTAGTGTTATATTGTACTATTAAATTCATCTAGTTAATTCTGTCGAGGAGATTGAGTTTTTAGCGCGACCGTTGTGACGCCTCCAATCTTTCCTGGGAATTAAATCTAGTGTGGTTTTCTAGTACAATATTTCTCTCGCTATTTCTATATTTGGTGGAATATGACTCTAAGTTCCACAACAAGTGGTATTTGAGCTCGGGTATTCTGAGTATGCTATGTGGTCGTAGTTTAATCTGATCTTCTACATCAGAAAAGTTTTCCCGGGCTATTTGGCTTTCGCATTTGGAGGGCTATTGAAGAATAATTTGTAACCAAAAAAAAATGGAATCCCGTTTCTCGACAGATATACACCATAACAGAACAGAGTGGTAGAATGCATGAATCGGACTTTGCTGGAGAAAGTTCGGTGTTTGTTATCCAATGCTGGGTTGGGTAAAGAATTTTGGGCTGAGGCTGTGACGTATGCGTGCCATCTCGTTAATCGTCTACCATCTACTGCTATTGATGGAAAAACACCATTTGAAAAATGGTTTGGAAAGCATGCTGCTGATTATGATTCCTTACATGTGTTTGGTTCCGCTACATATTATCATGTTAAGGAATCAAAGTTGGATCCTAGAGCCAAGAAAGTTGTGTTCATGGGGATCACCTCTGGTACAAAAGGCTATCGCCTTTGGTGCCCAGAGACAAAGAAAATAATCTTTAGCAAGGATGTCACCTTTGATGAATCTATTGTGTTGGAAAAGGTGAATGCAGAACAGCAGGATGGTACTCCCAAATAGGTGGAGTTTGAAAAGTTTGTTGTCCCAGCAGATCAAGAAACTCTTAATCACTCTCCTACGGTAGAAGGAGATTTTGAAGAAGAGGAGGTTCAACCCCAAGAACTTTCACATCAATTTGAATCAATTGCAATAAACAAGCCATAGAGAACAATTAGAAAGCCTGCTCGTTTTGATGATATGGTGGCTTGTGTATCTGCAATTGCCACTGATGATGTTCCTACCACTTATATTGAAGTAGTCAAAGGACCAGAGAAAGATAAGTGGAGGATTGACATGAGTGAAGAAATGCAGTCCCTTCATAAGAATCAAACATGGGAATAGGCCAATCTCCCGAAGGGAAAGAAGGCAATTGGATGCAAATGGGTATTTGCGAAGAAAGATGGATTTCCTAGCCAAGATGATGTTCGCTACAAATCCAGATTGGTGGCCAAAGGTTACGCTCAGAAGGAGAGCATTGAAAGAGCTCCGTTCGTCGGCCGTGTCAGTCATATACTTGGTAAATCTGGACCTTTCAATTTGGAGGTCATCTTTTAGGCCGGCACAACTGAGAGCCAAGTCGTGCAAACAAGTTGAGTACTGTATAGCATTAAATTATGCCATTAAATTATTGTAAGTATAAGATGAGATAAAAATAATTTATAACATATGGCAACTAAGATGATGATGACGGGAGTTATCTTCATTAGGTGGGAGGCACCCAGCCTTTCCACGACCGTATAAGATTGTTCAATCAGGATGGCCTTGTCACGAGGAATTATCATATTATGATACATCTCCAAGGCTACGCTCATGCCTTGACGACCAGCCAGAATTTACTCTGAGGATAAATCCTCCAGTCGGGCTCTATAGGATCGTGTTGTGGTTCCTCGCATCGAGCTGAGACTTTGTAATCTTTATGATATTTTAAATTGAGGGCTTCTAACTTCTCAACTAACTCTACAGAAGCTGCATGAATACCGAAGAGGACACGCTCTTCCTCTGAACTCATTTTCCTCCGGCGTTTAGCTCGGCTTGACTCAATAAGGGGGGACGTTCAGTGATAGCAACAGGCTCAGAGTCGTGCCCTACAATAGCCATTTCCTCTGCACTATTGTCTAAAGTAATTTTGACTCGTGGCGACACACGAGGAGCAGACACTTGTCGGGACCCGGGAGTGACGATCCTTAAGGCGGTATGATCTCGTCCCGAACCACGAGGAGCGTCTTGGATCACCTGTACAGGAGGAATGTTGGTTTGTTGTTGGCCATGCGAACCCTCGACTGCAGACGACTCTTCCTCATCACGAGGAGCATCCAAACGAGCCTGACGAGCTGCCATTGCTGCAAAAGAAAATGGATTTTACATCAATGATATGTTAAATTCAAATAATAAAAAGGAATGATGCTTACCCAGATTACGAACTCCAGGGATGAGTGTTGAGCTCAACCCGTAAGAAATAAGTATAGACTCGTTCATGAGTCTCGCTGTAATAAAGAGACTAGATACTAATTTCTCTAAGAACCCCCGTCCCCAGGTTAGATTTCCTATTTCTAACTCTCGTTCTCTAACGCACCATTGCCTAGGAACGAGCCAGTTCCCGTTCTTTAGGAGAGAGATAAAAATGTACTTATCTTTCCACCATCCGAAAGAGTCATTAGTACGACCCTGGAATATGGCATCCTGGCGGGGCGAGAAGAAAAAGAAAACCCGGTTAAGAAAAAAACATTTTGTGAAAATTGGCTATATTAGCCTGTTGTCCATAAACGGTCATTAAAACTATAGAAAACACTATTTGCCTATAAGACTTGGGTAAAAGTTGGGTTGGGCACAATCCGTAATTCAACAAGATATCATTAATACTAACATGCAATGGAAATCTAACTCCAGAAATCAAATGGGCGATATGAAACGTACGAAAAATCTATGGTGGTTTGTGCATACGATTTGAAGGACCAGAAAATCGGATCTCGTAATTCGGAGGTATAAAATATCTAACCGTAAGATCGTTTTCTCTAGTCAGCCTAACAGATGACACTTGGTTAAGCCAAGTAATGTGGGTGTTCACATTAACGGGGCCCTCTAAATCTATGAGTTCTGCACCATCATTCCTAATTAACAACTGATAAGTCCATATTTTACAGTATTTTATGCCCCATTGTGATATGATTTGATCGTTACTTTGATCACTTTGTATCCCTCATAATGCTTTGATTGGTATAGATTTTGTTTTCTAGGATACAAGTTGATTTACGCATGAAAGACGAGAAAGGAGATCCAAATTGAGCTTGAAATTGAAGAAAGAAACAAAAGAAGATAGTTGATGAAAGATTTTACACAATGCTCATATAGACACGAAATTTTCGTCAACTTACAGCCCGAATCAGACTAAGGTTTCTTCTCCAATATTGTAGAGCTTTGTCTTAACTTCGCGTATCAACTTGAATCACCTCAATCCGGCATTTTTAGAGAGAGTTATGATTAAAATACGAAAGCTGTGAATTTTGCGTGAGACGACCGCGGCACAGGACCGCGGTCTTGCTTCGGAAAATTGGTTCGCACTTTTTGTGCCGCGGTCCGATTCTCCAGCTGCCCTATTTTTTATATCCGCCGTTTTTGGTCTTTATAACACATTCTTCACTTACCAAAATGAAAGGGATGCTCTAAAACACCAAGGGGGAGCCATGGGAAGTCCTAAGGAAGCTTGAAGAGCCATCATCATCCTCATCATCATCATTTTCATCATCAAAGCTTGGATTCACACTTTATAATAGGGAGTAATTCAACTCTTTCTCTTGATTAGTATTTCAATTATGTCTTGTAGAGTTGTTGAATAACTTGTTGTTGTAAGTATGAGCTAAGCATCTTTGTGATTGGGTTATGTGAATACTTTGTGATGTTTTGTGTTTAATGAATCATTAATTTCCGGATTTATTACATTCTTGTTACATGTTTGATTTTGTGCTTAATGCTTGCATATGCTTGATCACCATGTGTTTGATAAAATGCTTTGTCTTGAGACCGAGAGGAGATAGATAAAGGGAGATCGAAAAATCAATCATCATAACGTAACAATTGACTAGAGATAGAATCGATTGCGTTGTGTGGCTTTTTGTGATAAGATGACCCGATTGAATGTAGGATCTTCATAAACAAGGAATTCCTTTGAACCTAAATGCATGTTAGTTAATTCAATCTTCACTATAGAGATATAGGAAGTTGTTAACTAGTATAGGCTTGTTATTTCAAGAGATTGAATAATAAATACATTAGGGGGTTTCGCCATAACAAGAACGTTCTAAGAATCCGGATAATTGAGAGTTCATGAACATAAAATAGAACATAGTAGGATCATAACCCAATCACCTCTTTCCATTAGATTTATTATCTTGTTTATCACATAGTTGTCTTTGATTATTTTCATAGTATAATCAACCATCATCTTATAATTTGATTCAGCTTAGAATTAGATAACATAGCAATTACGAGCATTGAATCCAATTGTCCCTGTGGAGACGATACATCCCGGGCTAAATAGTCCACTTTATTACATTGCACGACCTAGTATACTTGCTAGGATTTCGCGTGTCAACAACCCTGGAACTTGGTTTCTATGGGATGACTTGGGCACATCACTCGGTGGAACGAACCCCTCAACCAAACGATCAAGGCCATCTGACCCAGTTTTTTCTTAAAGAAGTTGAGATTTCATTATTATTAACAGATGCAGAGGATCTAGTACGAGCTATAGTAATAAAAGGGGGCGAAAAAGGTAGAGTGAAGACTATGTACGAGAGTAGTAAAGAAGATATAAACAATGTACGACTTGAATTCAACTCGTTTACTGCTGTAAAATTATACTTCTCTCTCTAAAAAAGCACAAGTGAAAAGCTTGAGAGACTATTTATAGGAGGTAAAAGGAAGAGGTGCAACGGTCCTGATTGATCACATCTAATGGTTAAAAAGAGGGGACACTTGAGATGAAATGTAACTGATGTCATTAAACGTCACGACTTTTGAGGCCAAAGGATGTAGCGGCTATAGGCAATAATTGGGTTACACGTCTCTCAATATGAAGAGACACGATTGAAGAAGATTTAAAAGCTTAAATGACACGCCTGTTGATGTTAAAAGACACAACGACTGAATAATAATAATTATCTCGGAAGCGACGAGTCTAAGTATGTGACTGGATTGAATATGGTGGTGGATGGAGGTTATAGCCAAGTCTTAAATTTCAGTTTCGGTATAGATATCGGGTGGGGTCGTTCCTTAACCCGACCCTACAGTGCGCAAATCATCCATCGTACGTTGGTGCCACCTGTTGACATCTTACAGATACCCACCAACCATTTGTACAGGGTGTATGCTAGAAATACTCCTTCAGAACATTTATTGTGGGTTGGAATCTTGAGAATATTCTCTTTAACTTTAGCCTCGTATCTCCATAATAACGAGTCTATAGACTAAGAAATACGATCCTATATACATATAAATTTGGAAGTTAGAATCGATATCCGAGTACGATTCTGACTATCTACTTTAATATAAAACTACGTTGACTTGATCCTAATTAGGTACATAGGTAGCTTAATTATCATTGAGTGCAGTCTTAAATCATCATAATCATACTCGTGGGTAGGGTTCGAGTCCTTCCAGACTGATAGATTTGTGTCTCCAAATTTGAGTTAGATCACTCTGCAAAGCAAAAGACATTGAAACTCACAAACTCTAAGAATATTGTGATTGCATTGGATAGAGCTTTTCCTTAATATTCAGCCAAAGTTAAGATGAGTGCTACTAGCTTGGCAACCCTCACGGCTAACAAGTAAGAAACGAGCCCTAATTTTATATTTTTTGTATCCTCTATTTCTATATTTTAAATTCTAGTTTGGTCGCATTGAAATCAATTGCATTACAAATAACTTACACTGATTTTTTGTTTTCTTTCTCTTTTTAAACAAATTTATAATGAATTTTCATAGTAACTACATCGATGTACTAACTCAAGCAGAGACGGAGCCGCAGGGGGCTAGTAGGTTCACCCGCCCCTGCCCCAACTTTGACAAAGTTATATTTTTTCCCCTATAAACTTTTAAAATTTTGAATTTTCGCCCCCCAAAATCCAAAAATATCAAATTTTGACCCTTTTTTTTTTTGTATTTATGCAGGTTACAAGGCAAGGTTGCATTGATCACCCGCGGAGCAAGTGGAATCGGCGAGGCCAGTGTCAAGCTATTCACAAGATACGGTGCAAAGGTCATTATCGCCGACGTCCAAGACGACCTCGGCCAAGCCCTATGCAAAGAGCTAGCTTGGCTCCTCTGACATATTCGTACGCACACTACGATGTCACTAAAGAATCTGATGTTAAGTATGCTGTTGATTTCTCGGTCTCCGAATACGGACAACTCGGCATCATGTTATGCAACGCAGGAATCTCTCCATCATTTCTACATACCTCAATCTTCGATATAGAAAAGAGCCATATAGAGAAGATATTTGATGTGAACGTTTGCGGTGCATTTTTGGGCGCCAAGCACACAGCACGTGTGATGGTCCCGACCAAGATTGGGAGCATCATATTCACGGCGAGTGTCACTGCGGTGATTGGTGATAAACATTTGTGGCGTTGTAGGAAAGCATGGGATTCGAGTGAATTGCATCTCTCCTTTTTTGGTTCAAACCCTCTGATGGACAGCACAATGGGGTCGGTTGTAGATAGAAAGCAGGCGGCTGAATAGGTGTCCACGGCGGCAAGTTTGAAAGGCGTGGCGTTGGAAGCGGATGACATAGCGGAGGCGGCGGCTTTTCTCGGAAGCAATGAATCCAAGTATGTGAGTGGATTGAATTTGATGGTGGATTGGGGTTGCAGCAGGGTTAATCCAATTATTACCATTGTTATGAAAGGCTCTTATAATTGATGATCACAGTCCTTCAATATTTTATTTTCTAGTAATTACAATAATTGGTGAATTACATGGTTTGTGCTAAATAATGTGAAGTAGTTGGAGCCAGGGCACATTGTATCTCTTTTTTCTTCTTACTATTGTCATTGATAAAAATATTAATTTTTTTAACTTTTTATTATTAGTAGTCAATTGTTAAACACAAGCCAAAAACACATAGGATGCAACAATTCACACTTTCGCGGCATTGACCGCAACCAAACTCTCATTGACGATGGTCAAACTAGCTACATTTGACCACTCAAGTTTCTTTTTGGCCTATCTTTGGCTGCATCAATATCTTCTCGATCTTTTATATCAATCTGTCTCCATAGTCCATGAAATATGTTTAAATATTCATCCAGACGACAATTGATAAGGTTCTGCTGCTAGTGTTTGGTGATATTGACCATAAGAAGAAGGTAATGCGTGATGGAAATCGAAGAATTGAGAATTTGTTTGTGTCGTTGTCACTTGTTAACTTTTCATCATTTTCTTATTTACTTAATTTATAACATAAGCTATTAATTAATTAAGATTAACTGTAATTAGTTATATCAAATATTTTTTATAAATACTAATTAACTAATCAAATTGAATAGGTTACATATTATATCACTATTTCTTAGAACTATATCATTTAATTCGTAGTCAACAAATTAAATAAGCATTTCAAGATCCAAGATATTAAATTATTCAATATTCGAGTATAGTATAATATACTTGAACTTGCAAAAAAATAAGATGTAATTCAGAATCATGTTTCTATAAACATTGAAAAGATGGGAGGAAAAGTTTATTTTTCTTATAAACATGAGTTCCAAACAAACATAAACAATTGCATGCCAACGGTGGTGCGCCCACCAAGTATGAAAAACGACGTTTCTATAATGGTTTGCATAAATATTTTTTCCCCCTTCTTAAACGGGACTTTTCTATCAAATTTTATTAACTATTATAGGTCCACGTACGGAGAAATTAAATTCCACATTTCTACGTAAGATTTTCTACAGTACAGTGTAAGTTTATTCTTTTGATCGGCTCATGTAATTTGAATTAGACATCCTCATCAATTAAAAAATATGTGAAGTATGTCATCGGTCAAAATAATAAATTAATTAATTCACGCCCTATGTGTAAAACATTGTTGAATTATACATTTATTCTTGTGACATTTTTCTCCTCCTGATTTTTCAATGCAGTACTGCCAATTTGTTGGTCATGTGACTCATATTTTAGACATTTTGCATTGACAATTCGTGTCGCCTGCTGTTACAAATTTAAGTGGGGAGGAACAGAAAATTTGATTTTGAGGCTTGTCAAAGACAATTTCTTTACAATCATATTTACCTCTACTATATTAGTAAATATTATATATTAAAATTTAATATAAGATATAAGACATTAAATGTGGGCTATTGCTCTATATTGAGATCTATGGTTGTTATTATGAAATAAAAAAATACACTAGAATTTAGTTTTCACCATAGATCTCTAATACATTTGATCCAATGTTGGTAAAAGTAGGGGCAAAATTGTCCTAAAAAGACCAAAACACATAACAACTCGCCAAATGCGCGAGTGGCGCACGTAGAGAGGCAGTGTTGTTCATTATTTTCTTCATAGGGAGGTAAATTGCTTATTGTTTTTTCACAGGGGCTTTTTTGCTCTATATGACTTTCACAGGGAGGTAAGTTGCAATTAACCCGATCTCTCTCTCTCTCTCTCTATATATATATATATATATACACTTGGCAAAAGGCATATTACCCCTTTGTGTTGTTGAAAAGAGGCACATTACCTCTGTATTATTAAAAATGACTAGTCACTCCCTTGTGCTATTAAACAAGTGGCAAATAACATTCAATCTCATTTATTCAATCAAAAAAGACAAATATACAATATAATTATTATGAGATATCTCTTCATTTATTTTTTCATTTTAATTGTTAAAATTATAAAATATAATGTAGTTCTATATACATAGTTGATTATAAATAATTTTGCCACGTAATTTTGTTTAAAAATATGTGAAATAATTTTTTTTTAATATTTTTACTGTTTTACTCAAAGTAGTGTAAACATTTAAATAAATAATATGTGAACTTTAAATATTACATTTTTTTTAAGACCATGGTTATAGCAAGGTTAGTCCACTTATTCGTTCCAAGGTTTTCAAACCCGGACCGGACCCAGTTTAACCGGGAACCGGCCCTTTGGTCGGTCCGGGTGTATGTATGCAACGGGCGGCAGCAGACCCATGTTGAACCGGCGTGAAATCGGGTGAACACGGTGAACCGGTCTGACCGAGGGTCAAATATGTGGAAATTTGCAAGATCCATTCTCTCGTGCTTCTCTTCTGGGTTTTTGGAAGAAATCAGAGAATAAATTGGTTTCAAAGAATAAATAGAAAGATAACACATAAAATTCCCAGAGACTTATGGTGGAAGAAGTTATCTCTAACTTGGAATTATAGGAAAAAAGGAGAAACATAAATAAAAAGAGAGAGAATCAAAGGATGAGGAAGAAGCGAGAGGAAGAGGTCGGTGCTACAGAGAGAACGAAAGGGAAGTCTTGTGATATTGTCGTTTAGGTTTTGGTTTGACTAGTTTTGGGTTTTGACCCTTTCAAAATATCATATTCTTTTCCTTTATCATTCTTGAATTTAAACTAAGATACTAACTCATAAAAGTTGTTTTTGGTGTGCGAAATAAATTGGAATACTATTTTAATTATTCAATGTTTCATCAGTGAAAAATAAAAATATAATTATACATTTTAGTTTATTGTATTAGCTATATATATATATTGGGTCAACTGGTTTTTTACACCAGTTCAACCGATCGGACCAATAACCCAATGATCCAGTTAATTCTCTAGTTTGATCACCGGTTCGGTTTTGAAAACATTGCTTATTACCACCGTTATCAAAGGCTCTTAGACTTGATGATCACAACCAATTAATACTTTTCTTTTTGATAATTACTTATAATATTATAATAATAATTGGTGATCAGTTATATGGGGAAATTGCATTTTTGATTCTATATTGTTTGCCTTTTTCAATTTTGCTCCTATTCATTATGGGATTTTCACATTGTGTCATGTAACTTTTAAAAATTCTCGCATTGGTACCAACCAAATTTTTCATCCAAAATTTAACGGTCAACACCGTTAGTCAACATTTTGACCAGCTTTTTGGGAGTTTTTGTGTGTATCTGACACATGATATTGAATAGAAATATTGTGATATATAATATAATTTGTGTGTGAGTGCATTCGCACATGAATTCTCCCAAAAAAAAAGGTCAGAATGTTGACTAATGGAGTTGATCGTTAAATTTTGGATGAAAAATTCGGTTTTGGACCAAATGTGAGAATTTTTCAAAGTTACGTGACATAATTTGAGTGTCCCGTAACAAATGAGACAAAAATTAAAAAAGGCTAAACATATAAGACCAAAAATGCAATTCTCCAGTTACATGGTTTTTGCTATTTGATAAAGTCAATGTTGCACGCTACTTTTCATAAAACTAAATATTGCGAAGTAGATATTACAATTTTTTTTTTTTGGTTGCCTACTACAGTATCCTGGACATTGTTGAACTAATCTGTTGGTCGACTTGGGTTACACACCTGGCCTGGTGTGTGAGTCTCCCAATGGGGGGTAACTGCGTACATAAAGAATCGAACCCCGAGACTTTGCTTAAACGGAACCGAGCTGCTTACTACTCGGATCAACCCCGTTGGTAAGTAGATATTAGAATCACCGCACTAGTTTGCATCACTTTTTCTTGTTATTATCATTATTAATGGAAGTATTGCTCTATTTTTTTTTAATATTATTATTATTTTTATTAGTACTAGCATTATTTATGTATTTGATGTAATATTTATTCTATTGTACCCTGAAAGTTGAAACCCACATGCAAAATATTCAAGACTTTGCGAATGTAAGTAAGTCAACCGTAAATGTCAAAGTTTTTATAATAATTCCTATTGCAATATAAAATATTCAATCATAATCGTATTGCAATTAATCTAAAAAATTGCTAAGATTATAGTTGAACGTAAGTCAAAAATGGCATGTTAAGTACAATTATGAAGTGATACTAGCGCAGATAAGAATCGACTAAAAAGGCTCGTCTATTAAGTGAGCTATTGTAATTCATTGAATAAAGTGTGCTTAAAAACATTCATCCACACCACAGTGCAGATGAGCTTGCACGAATGGGACATGACATTGCAGGAGATGAGATGATTTGGACTACTGCTCCATCAATTTTGAATGTTTTGTTAAGTGATGATGTTATTTAGATTTGAGTCTCGTCGATTGTACCAAAAAAAAAAAACACCACGACAGCTGATAACGTTGCACTGCTATTGGATATATATATATATATATATATATATATATAGGGTATGGATCATACATCCCTATACTTTAGGTAAGATATAAGATCCAATTTAGAACATTTAAACCATTTGATCCCAAGGTCCATAATTAAAGCCATTATTTCGGCTTTAATATTTATTTTAATGATAATAGGGGTATTTTAGTCAATAGCTCTAACAAACTCATGCAAATAACGAGCAGGATCAAAATCAAATCCCTTATTATACGCAATAACAGATTCATCTTCCCTTTTTAATTATTCATTCGAATCTCAGCTACCAGAAAGTTACGATTAACACAGGAATCCTTAAATTCATATTCAATTCATATATTATCAATTCCTCATCGGCAATTTCAGCTCGGAATCATCGACAATTCAACATCAATATAAGATATATTCATCGTCAATTCATTACCGTCATCAATTGGGCATTTTTTCAAACATTATCATAGTTTTTTTTATTACGTTTTCATGGATTAGATTGACACAGGTATGCGTAATTATCATCATATTTTTGAGTTTTTACGGAAAATGTATGTTTATGCGGTACATCGGCTTAGGCATCAGTATACAATATATATAAGTGTGATATACAACAGCGTATACCTGAAATTTCAGTTGGTTTAATTGACCATGCAGCTAGTTTGTGTATATATTATACAGTAAATTAATCATCATTATACAGTATATTATATTACATTATACAGTTCTTATAATGGGGTTATACAGTGTGGAATTAAATGCAATCATCTGAGTCAGTTGAATACTATATGCAGTTGAATGTACACAGGTATACAGGTACTACAATAGTGATACACAGTTCACGTTAACACATATACTTATATGATACATTAACTAATTAAACAGTGTACAGAACATTTATTAATATTATACAGCTGGTTATTCAATATTATACAGTAAGAAGTAGCGTTAATTATTTTATGGTATATCTTAACACATACTGTTGTTACATTTTAACATACTGTATATCACATGATATTTACTGTGTAATGTTATATAAGTCACTGAATATTTTTTGTTTACACAGTGTATAATAGTAATACACATAATGAAGAAACTATATATAGGGTGCAACCAGAAAGTTTTGTTCAGGAAGATTCAAACAAATGGTTTTGCAAATTAAGAACTCCATCTATGGCTCAAGCAGTTATCTGGCAATGGTATTACAAGTTTCATCAAGTCGTTTTTATCATTTGGTTTCAGATAAACGAAGTTGATGATAGTATATACCATAAGTTCAGGGGGAGCAAATTATTTTTCTGATTCTGATGTGGAGGAAACCTACTTGCCCACCAATGATATAGACAGTATTGCATGAGACCAAGAGATTTCTGTCAAAGAAATTTGAGATGAAGAATCTTGGCGATGCATCTTTGTCTTAGGAATCCAGATACATCGAGATCGTTGTCAAGGTATTCTTGGATTGTCACAAAAGGCCTATATCGATAATGTACTTCAAAGGTTCGGCATGCAGGACTAACAATCAGGTGATACCCAGTGGCTAAGGGAGACAAATTCAGTCTCAATCAATGCCCTAGAATGAATAGAGTCTAAAGAAATGAAAATATCCCTTATGCTTCGGCTGTAGGGAGTTTGAGTATGCGCAGGTTTGCACTCATCCAGACCTCGCATTCATTGTTGGAAGTTAGCAGATACCTCAGCATCAGGGTAAAGATCATTGGATAGCAGCCAAAAGGGTTATGCGATACCTAAAGAGAACAAAAGATTACATGCTCACATATAGAAGGTCGGATCAACTTGAGGCATAGGTACTCCGATTCCGACTTTGCGGGATGCCCAGGATTAGTCGTAGATCCACTTCAGGCTACATTTATTTGCTCGCTGGAGGAGCAATTCTTGGCGGAGTGCTAAGTAGACACTCATAGCTTCCTCCACCATGGAAGAGAATTTGTAGCATGCTATGAGGCATCAAATCAAGCAATTTGGCTGCGAAATTTTGTCATTGGACTGCATATAGTTGATGGTATTGAAAGACCACTTAAGGATTCTGTGACTAAAATCTGCAGTTCTTTATTCAAATAACAACAGAAGCTCTCTAAGTCTAAGCATATAGACATTAAGTTTCTTGTTGTTAAAGAAAGAGTTCAGAGTGGCCAGTTAGTATTGAGCATATTGGCACAAACTCCATGATTGCGGATCCGTTACTAAGGTTTGACACCCAAGGTCTTTCACGAGCACATTGCACGCATGGGTGTTGTACAGCGGACAAAGTCTAGATTCAGTGGGAGTTTTTTTTTTTTTAAATATGTATTTGCTCAATATTTATGATTAAATGTCTGACATTTGTGTATCTCTTGGTTATTGTTAAAGCATAAAGTTCTTCAGTTTCACACTCTGAATGTTATTTTGATCTCATAAGGACTAAGGTGGAACCAGTTGGAAATAGACATGTAAGATCACATTACATGAAATTTCCATGCCACACATCATACTTGATCTTTGTCATTGGTTGTATGGTATGTGTGATCATTGATGGGTCTAGTTATGAAAAATTAAATATGACAAAGGCCGCTTTGGTCCTATATTGATATGATCAATGGACAAGATTGTTAAGATACCTAAGTTTTTAGTAGCAAAATTCATGAGCTCTTAAGGTATAATTCACATTTATGCGGTTAAATTTATGGTCCAAGTGGGAGATTGTTAGATTTAATCTAATAATTATGTGGACCATAAATAAAATAAGTGTGATTTATAGGCTACTAAATAAAGTTAGGCCCTTAAAAGTGATCAAATAAAGTTATTGGGTCTTTTTAATATATTATTGAAAGTATGGGCCTCCTATGTGTGGAGACTAAAGTGCAATTACTAATTTTATGATGGGCTAAATTAGTAATTGTTAATAACTGCATAAGTTATTAAAGTGTTGCGATTCCCCAGGTCAGAACGTGAAGTTGAGTTTTCTGATTTCCCATCTTCAGAAAAACCGCAGGAGAGAAAATACGGTTTCTCAAGAGGAGGGCTTACGTTCTAGACCCGGAAGAACTGCAATCTCTTCTATTCAAGAATTTCCTCTCAATAAAGCCATGAATTCAGGTATGTTTCTCCTTCACCACTCCTTAGTCGTAATCGTGAATATCATGTGGTTCTAAAGATTCGGGGCATTCAATTTTCTATCAGTGCTACCTTCCCTTCTAATCGCCATATATGGTTAATTAGCTATATATTAGCTATAGAGTAGAATGAATTTAATTAAGAAATGACTGAAATTAGAAAATAAAGATAATGTTTCATTAGAATAAATTTGAAGAAAGTTCTCAAATGCGGTTAGCGTGCTCATTTGATTACCTTTTCGCCATGGATTAAGTATATACTTTTTACGTACGAATAAAAACTACTGATAGAAATCCTTCTCGTGCAAAAATAACTTTCACAATAATAGTGTCTTCTTTCAGGGGAATTGGAACTTTTATTTTAATTTGATTTTACATGTCGTGTTTTGTATCATATATATCAATAATACTTGACGTTGACAAAATTAAATTTTACAATAAGTAAAAAAAAATCAACAATTATAAGCTGGGAACCGTGAAGTTTATCTCTAATATGTCTAACGTGCCAATTTTTCGTTCTTTAGTTTGATGTCATCTCAATGTCACATGCTGAAACAACAAAATTTGGAAGCCCCGTATCTCAGATCCCACAAATTAAGATATATCCATTTTTCGATCGTAATTTTATTCTATAAATACATATAAGACAGCATCTTCTTACGTGTGATGGAAATTAAATTGCGGTCTTGTCAAGCTACTTAGCATCATATATATATATATATATATATATATATATATCTGCAACACGTTTATATAGATTTGAAAAATCTCCAATATATGGTTTTATAAAGTTGGTATACATTAAAAATTAAGAAAATTGATTATCTTTTATATACAGAATCGATTTGCCTCATTTAAATGAAAATTTCTAATGCTCATCGGATCATAATATATATATATATATAGAAATATATTTATAAGCATTTATGTTATTTAACATTATGTAAAGCATGCTAATTAAGAAAGTCACTTCTCATACTTGGTGCTCCGAACGCGTGCATGCGTCGCAGTTATCAATGATCTCAAATTCTTAACCTATTATTTTGATTCAATTCGCCTTATAATTTTCTAAATGAAATTTTTTGGTTCAATTGATTCCTTTTTGTTTAAACTGAATCAATGTAAAGAACACAACTATTCGAATTTTATGTTTGTTCGAATATATGTTTGTATATGGCTTTTATATGTTCTATCGTTGATAACATGCATAATTTTTTTTTATATGTTGTATACGTTACACCAAAAAATGAATATAATAGGCAAAAAATGTAACATATACAACCTATGCAAAGAACACGCATATATGGCTTTTATATGTTCGATCAATTTTATTCAGGTTTTGGTTCAATTAAATCAATGTAAGATATTTTAAAAACACAGGGCGTGCATGTAATTGTAATAAATAACAATCCGGATCCTCTATTGGGAATGGTATTGCATCTCTTATATATAACAATTCGAATCCTCTATTTCAAATGGTGTTGCATCTCCTATATATTGCAATCCGAATCCTCTATTTCAAATGGTGTTGCATCTCCTATATATTGCAATCCGAATCCTCTATTTCAAATGGTGTTGCATCTCCTATATATTGCAATCCGAATCCTCTATGTCAAATGGTGTTGCATCTTCTATTGCATTCACATCTATACATGACAAGTGTAAAAAATTCAAATTACTTATATATTTAAGAAATATATTTATACACTAGTCATGTATAGAATAAATGCAATAGGAGATGGAATACCATTTTGCGATAGAGGATCTTGAAATTAACACGAGATGGACTTTATGTAATTTTCAATAAGTGAGGTTTTTTTTTTGGTAACTACACAATAAGCTAGGGGAGTCTCTGTGTAATATTTACTTGAAATTATAATTACCAAAAAGAAAATACTAATTTGATCATGATTATGATCATCAGGTGTGAGATCCTTTCATAACGGTAGTAACAAGTGGATTAACCTTACTATAACCCCCATCCACCACCAAATTCAATCCACTCACGTACTTGGATTCATCGCTCCCAAGAAAAGCCGCCGCCTCCGCTATGTCATCCGCTTCCAATGTCACACCTTTCAAGTTCGCAGCGGTGGATAGCCATTCTGCCGCCTGCTTTTTATCCACCGCCGACCCTATCATGCGATCGAGCATAGGGGTTTGAACCATAAAAGGAGAGATGCAATTGACTCGAATCCCGTCCTTTCCCAGCTCCAGGCAAAGATGGTTGGTCAGCCCAACCACAGCATGTTTAGAACAATTATAGGCGGGTGGAGTCTCCACACCGATCACCGCAACCGCACTCGCCGTGAATATTATGCTTCCGGACTTGGCTGGAACCATCGCACGAGCCGCGTGTTTGGCGCCCAAAAACGCGCCGAAAACGTTCACATCAAACACCTTTTCGAAATGGCTTTTTTCTGAGTCGAATATAGAGGAGTATAGCAATGATGGAACGATTCCGGCATTGTTGAACATGATGTCGAGTTTTCCGTGCTGGGAGACAGCGAAGTCCACGGCGTTCTTGACGTCGAATTCTTTGGTTACATCGCAGTGTGCATACGAAATGGTGGCGGAGGAGGAGCCGAGCTCTTTGCATAGGGCTTGGCCACGGTTGTCTTGGACGTCCGCGATAATAACCTTTGCGCCGTATTTGGTAAATAGTTTGGCGGTCGCCTCGCCAATTCCACTTGCACCGCCGGTGATCAGTGCTACCTTGCCTTGTAACCTGTATAAATTAATGCAAATCATCAGTAGAGATATATAATATTAATGTAAAGTCAGTCGTTTAACAAAAATGTAACTGAAATTTAATGTAATACCCTTGTCCCGTCCCACGTGGGAAAAAGAAAGAAAATTGAAATAGTTTATAAAAGAAAACCCTAGTATTCAAGTGTAATAATGGATATCTATTTTGGGCCGTGGTTCAAATGTCCAACTAGAGGTTACGCTCAATGGGTTCGATGGGATATATTTCTCTGGTCCAACGGACTCGTAAGCCCGGGGCGTGACATAGAATTTCCTAGACAGACTGAAATAGCTAGAGGATAAAAAATGTCGCTAGCTGCTTACTTTTTAGCCATGGAGGTTGCCAAAATAGTACCACTCATCTTTTTTTTTCAGAAACTTAAATTAGGAAAATATTTATCCTGTGCAAGCGCCTTAATTTTGTGAGCTTAAATATATTTATTTTGCTTTGCTGAATGCTGAGGCTTTTATAGAAGGGAAAAAGATCTAAACAGGATATGAACGAATGGCACCCAATTGAAAAACAACGTGCATCAACTGGAAAAAAAGAAAAATTACATCTCAACAATAAATTTACAATTTAACAATGTTTTCTCACTTAGGGTGGCGCTAATTAATTGTTTAGGGTGGCGCTAATTAATTGTTTTGTACGTAACTTTCATTAGTTAGAATGTGAACGAAGAAATTTAAAGTCCCTCGTCTCCCTCCAATATTGAATTATGGTTGCATACACATTATCTATCAAACTTAATTAATTGAAATAACTTCTCGCCAAAACTAAATGTGATAAAAAAATAATAGAATATAAACAGTGGTATATAAAAATATAATATGTGGAATTTGCTAATTAAGGTCCCAACAAATTTCAAGGTCGACTTCTATTAGTCATTTGACTTAATTTTTAATCTCTTTCGGATACGTGTGTGTATACATATATATATATATATGTATATATATATGCATATATATAATGGAAAATTAGACTAAGAAGCTTAAATATCAAAATTGATTATGTTCAACAAGACCGAGTAGATTCAAAACAAGGGTTTGAAGAGTTCACTTTTTTTTTTTTGGTTTCCCATACAAATTGTATTAATTAAACTTGAAAGGTCACTCATGAATAAAGAAAATCAAAGACCAACTAATTTATTTATTTATTATTATTAATATTATTATTTATTTATTATTATTATTAAAATATGGGTGGTTTCTTGAAATTTCTGATGTACCTAATATATCCTTATGTAATTCACCTTTTCAAAGCACTCATGAATAAAGAAAATCAAAGGCCAACAATTCTTTATTTATTATTTATTATTAATATTATCATTTATTTATTATTATTAAAGTATGAATGGTTTTTTGAAATTTCTGATGTACTTAGCTAATATATCTCTGTGTAATTCACTTTTTAATGACAAAAGAGTCAAATAATAATAAAATAAAAAATATCTACAGCAATAAGGTGTGAAATCACATATTAAGACTCTATAATACCTATGTAATTAACCTATTTAATGACAAAAGAGTCAAATAATAAATAATAAAAATAAGTTATATACATCTACAATATAATAAGGTGTATAATCACATTAGTACTCTATAATACAAGTACATATGTAATTGCATAAGAACTCTACAGACTAATGTGACTATACACCTTATTTTGCAAAAAAGAATATTTAGGGTGAGTTTGGCCCAACTTTTGCATAATTGATTATGAGATAATTGATTCTTGCAAAATTGATTATGTCAAAAGTTAGGGGCTTGTATGGTAATGTTTTCGTTTCCAAATCTCATTTTCAAGTTGAGAAATGTTGAAAAATGAGTTTTCAAATTTGTATTGATTTTTGTGCTACAAATGAAAATGTGTTTGGATGAGTTGTTTTGGATAATTAATTTATAAGTTGAAAGTGAAAATATGTTTGGATGAATTTGATTTTGTGTGAATTTTTATTAGAAAAGACGTGATGAGAATGGAAATATGTGGATGAAAATTATTTTGGGAGATAAGTAGAATAAAAAATTATATTTATTGATTTGACATAAAGTAAAGTTGATTTGTAGTAAATGATGTAGTTTGATATATATATACACACACACACATATATTATATGCATTGATAAATGAGAATACATCACCTGCATTCAAACTCCTATGTTAATAAAACCACATTTAATCTATGTTTAAGAAAAAAAAATGAATGTTATTATAATGCAAAATGATGCATAAATCCCTCAATATTTCTATGCATATGTTTCTTTATCAAGTTTGACAAATATTTTTAATGTTAATTGCAATTAGATCATGATATACATGTTCAATGGAGAATTGATATGTTAAATCAAGAGCTCTCTCACCAAAGTAAATACATATATATATGTGTGTGTGTGTAAAATAAAGGCATAAATGTTGAAGATTTGGTTTGAGATATAAGAACTCCTCATTTTAAGGAGGAAGGAGGCTACCCTACTCTAGGATTGCTGGAAAAAATGATTTGGTTTCATCGTTTTGGGTTGGGATCTCAAGATTTGAGAATTAAGAATCAAAGTTATGTGAGAAAACTTTTAAGCCAAACATATTTTGGGTTCTCAAAATTTTGAAAATTGAGATTTGAGTTTTGAAAACAAAACCATACAAGCCCTAGGATTTCCAGCTTTTTCAAAACGTGGTTTTGTAATACAAAAATGTCCAAAATAAATTTAGGAAAGAGGGTCAAACAGTCATCAAAATAGCATTTGGACTCGAAACGCAAATTTTGGCATTTCAATCGGTGGGCCAAACTCACCCCTAGTACATCAATGAAAGTTATTGCGCACCAATCTATTTTGTATAGTAGTAGCATGCATCTCAACGCTATCTATTATAATTATTCAAAAAAGAACATTTAAAACGCTCGTTTTAATATGGACTTGGCCAAGTAATACTTGGTGGCTTCGGGAGTCCAACTCTAGAGAAATATCCACCACACAAAGTGTTAAAATATAATAATATATATATATATATATATATATATATATATATATATTTTGGTGGATCCCACACATATTTTAACATTGTGTGTGGCGAATATTTCCCGGGAGTCCAACTCCCGGGAGCCACCAAGTATCACCCGAATTAACCTTGTTCAAGTTCAAATTTGCATTTTTCGTTTCATGACTTTGTTCAAGTTCAAATTTGTTCTCATTTGTTATGAATTTCTCACATTTAGTCTTATAATTTTCAAAATGTCTCACATTTAGTCCCAACGGAAGTTTCCATCCAAATTTAACGGTCAACTCTGTTATTCAACCTTTTGACTGATTTTAGTCCTACGCTTTACGGGATTCTTAGAAAACGTTCCAATAATTTGAAAAAATTGTAATGTTAGTACTTTTTTTAAACAACATTAGTCATTTTGCATTTTAAAAATTGCATTTTGCCCCAGGAACTATACAAGATGTATTAAACCACCCCCTAAACATTATTTTTCACTTATCCCTCTAAACATATTTTTATTTCACTTAATTTTTATGGGGGTGTTTAATACATCTTGTATAGTTCCAAGGGGCAAAATGCAAAATAATGTATGGGACTAACGGTGTTTAAAAAAAGGACTAACATTACAACTTTTTCAAATTATTGGGATGTTTTTCAGATCTCGTAAAGTGTGGGATTAAAACTAGAATGACGAGATCCTATAAGACCAAAATTAGAATTTTGCCTACTTCAAATTTACTTTTATTATTTGGTTTGAACACTTTTGCCATTAAAAAACTGAACTGTCTAAAGATATTTTAGATACATAAAAAATGTCAAAAAAATCAACTCGTACTTTTATAACAGAAATAGAATAGAATAGAGATTACACAACACGTACGAGGAGTCTCTCGGTAATTTTTCCTTGAAATTATAATTACCAAAAATAAAATACTAATTTGATCATGAGGCATGAGATCCTTTCATAATGGTGGTAAGAAGTGGATTAACCTTACTATAACCCCCCATCCACCACCAAATTCAATCCACTCACGTACTTGGATTCATCGCTCCCAAGAAAAGTCGCCGCCTCCGCTATGTCATCCACTTCCAATGTCACACCTTTCAAGTTCGCAGCAGCGGACAGCCGTTCGGTAAGGAAAAAACTTACCAGCCTCGAAAGACCCATGTAATTTATGCCTTTGGAACACCATAGGCACATCCTCATCTTCATCTTCATCTTCGTCCTCGGCAGCAGTTTGAAGAGCTGGGGAAGGTCCTTAAATGGTAATGCCCCTAGTTCGGCGTCTTCGAGTGACAGGTGGAGATGTAGCAGTAGCTGGGGCCTTGGCCTTATCTGCCCTCGAGGGGTGGACAGGTGGAATAGATTTGAGAGGAGGCACCGCTAGAGCTTCAGATTCTCGAAGGGCCTGGTAAAGCCTCTCATGTGCTTGGGCTGATGGGTTATCCCTCTCGAATCTCCACCCCGATGTGAGTGAAAAGGGGATAACATATGCCTCGTCCTGTTTATATAAACCGAAGTCAGAAGATCAAGATACTTTAAAGTGCAAAACAGAAATGAAAGAAGGAAGATCTTTCGTTACCCATACCTCAGAAGATAGCACTGCTGATAGTGCATTCATTTGGACGAATCCCGAACAGAGTCTTGTAGCATCCATGACCAACTTTCGAATGATTTGCCTCGAGAAGTTGCGCTGCAAGACTTGATTTCAGAACTCGGCAAATTGGGGATCCACTCGAAGGATCCTAAAAAAGGCCGGGATAGGGAAAACGACAACCTGACTGGAAGGTTTCCCTCAAATGGTTGTCTCGGCCAAATCCCTTTTTGTCTTGAGAAAGATGTTTGATCTACCTGACCATGGGCGATTCAAAGTGCCCAGAAAAGGCAGAGCGAAGCTTTGGCTAATGCCAAACTGTCTCGAGCACAACTGCAAAAAAGGGTAATATATAAATAAAAGAGGGTATTCACTCGAATTGACTCAAAATATAGAATATGAAGAATATTGAAGAATACCTAAGGATTGTAAACCTCAACTCCGGGATTGTTATCCGCATATAGGAGATCTCGAGAGAAAATGATAGATCTCCAATAAGGGCAATCGTCGTCAGTCCGCCTTAGGGAATCAAACTCGAGTAGCCAAGATGGCAGAGCCACGTGGGACCAATGATTCGGAGCCTGATCATATCTGGTTTCGAAGAATGAGCACCAGGTCGAGACGTGCAAGGGGTTGTACACCGCACTTATTACTAATAGATAAGAGGCTTTCTCGAGGGGAATCAGGAGGTTTACAGTAGCTTCCCCATAACATGCCCAATTCAAAATGGGCTGAACAATATTCGAGGACTGGGATTCCTTCTCGGATGATGGAGTCCTGATATTTAGTAACTCCGGGTAGTATAAGAATGACCAGCAGGTTAGTAACCATAACAGAACCGCAACCTTCTTGACCTACGAAGGGTCTTCGTAAATATGAAACATCATCTTGTAAAAGTGGGCCAGAATGAAAGAGCCCAATTCGACAGGATCTAAAGTTGTGGCAATATTGGCAGCCAGAGGCAAGAATATCTTATTGACTGCACAGCCTGCATTCATGAATAGGCGGCAGAAAACACAATTCAAAAATAGTACCTCTTTGAAATTGGTAACCTCGTCATCCATCTCGACGAAGTGTTTAACTAATCCTGAATAAGAGATATTGGCACCCCCACTTTTGCCATAGTATTTAAACCAGGTATTGGTAGCCTTCAAGAGTGCTCGAGCATCACCCTCCACTTCACCAGTTCGAAGTACAACCCCATAGGGCGATACTCCGGTAATAAGAGCCACGTCTTCGAGGGTGACCGTTTGAAATCCTCGAGGCAATATGAAGCAGTTATATGAAGGATGCCATGAGAGAGAAAGGGCATCCATCATTACCTGTTCGAAAGAAAGGGTTTGGTAGCAGGCTATCCGAATTAGCTCTAATACTCGATTATTCTCCTATTTAGCATGAAACCGACTGAGGCGATTAAACCAGGGAAAGACATCCGTATGGCCAATCCAGCCTATGGTTGATTTCGTCGAGTTGATCCAATCCAATTTGCGGGACCCCTTAAGGCAAATCGGGGCGTTGTCAGACTCAAGGGAAGGCCAGGTCGCGAGTAGACCGGGAACATGTAGAGCATCTGTTTCGAAAGCAGATGACTCGAAACGGGGACCCAAATCCAGATGACTAAGAGTTTGACCGCGACGGTAGGAGGCCCATCAAGGGACAATATACGTCGCATTGAGAGAGGAGACCTTGGCATCAGAGTAATGGGCTTCGAATGCCCTAATTTCCTCGTAGAGGTCCAATGCTTCCTCACAGTCCAAGATAGACGCCAGAGGAATTAAAGAGGTCAGGTTGTGCATTAAATGGTGTGGTGGAAAAGCCATTGTTGCGAAGAAATGGTAAGAAGCACTCGATCGAAGGAGAAGAAAAATGGCGATTTTCTGCGCTAGTTAGCCCGAGAAGGAAGAAAAAGGAAAATTTTGAATTCTTGTGTATCTCGAGAATGAAATACAAGGATTTATATGTTTACCTGTCACTGTTCAATGATGCGACGCACCCAATTAAATGAAGGATAATGGGGAAGACGAACGCAAAAGAGTGCGTCCTTTCACAGCCGCCAAATTTATTAGAAGTCTGTTACAAAAAAGCATGACTTTTGATGACCTGGAATGCGAATGGTCGTCCATTACTAATTTATTAAAAGTCTGTTATAAAAGGCACGATTACTGATGACTTGGAGTCCGAATGGTCATCTATTAGTAAAAAAAAATGACCGTGTCTTTTAATACATGTGATTCTGAATTATTCACATGTATTAGGGTGACATTTGTTTACACCTAAAAAGAAATGAGCTCAAATTGAAGGGCCCAAACAGTCTCATTAATAAGAGTTCGAAGAAATGGGCTCAAAGTGAGAAAGCCCAAAATAACCCATACAATGACTAATGAAAATCGAGAAAAAGGACCTAAAACAATTCAGTCCGATTTTATGATGGAAAGGTCCAAACTAGATATGCCGATAAGTTAGAAGCCCACCGAAAGAAGCCCAAAAAGAGAAGGGAGTTACCCAATTCAGAGACGCGCCAATCAAATAATTTGAAAACGCGGTTGAAGGAGGTTACTAACTGCAAAGGAAGTGGGTACGTGATAAAGGATAAGGCGAAAAAAAAGGAAGGGAAGACAATAGGACAACTCTACACAGTTTTCATCTTTTTCTCTAGGAATAGGCATAATCTTAGGAGTAGCGTAAGTTAGATAATTCTGTAGATCAAATTTTGGTGATCAAGTGTCATTGACATCAGCATATTGTCTTGCTCGAAGCATCTTTGTAACACACGACTGGGGATCAATATGGAGGTATAAAATTCATCGTTTTATCAGATTTAAGTATTTGGTAGATAATTTTATATCTGGACTTGTATCTTCCTGTCTTATCTGTTCTTTCTTATCACTTGCGGTCCGAATAACCATTTTAAACAACACGCCGAAGTGTTAAAGTCTGAACTACCGTCTAGCGTATCGAACTCAAGCGCGGGGGTTGTTAGGTAATTCTAAGTGGATAATTATCACGGGGCTTGAGTTAATCGAATTAGCTCTTCCTCATTCAATTTATTTTCATCCGGAAACAATTGTGAATCGTGGACAAAAAATTAAAATATTACCAATGTTATACAACATTAATCTCGTTAAAAATTTGCGCCTCAGGATACATTGTAACCAACGTTTTATCACCTAGGACTAATATAGACAGGTTACACAAGTGTCGAGGCAATTAAAGGTCTAAACATGATAATACTATTTTTTTAACAAAAAAAGGTCTAAACATAATAAACACTCTTTAACGACATTTTATCACCTAGGAGGCTAGGAAGCTAATATAAACAGGTTACACAACTCTACAAGTTATCTGACTAATTCATTTTCATTGTTTATAATAACAAACAGAATCGTGAATTACACTTTGAGTACCATTTTATCGCCATAAATTAGTATTTATCACAATAAATTAATATCTTATCCTATTAAAAGTAAGTGTTAATAAAATGGTGATAAGTTAACAAGTTAGAATATTTTTCTTTAACAAAATAACAATATACATGACAGATTCTCAATTATTCACTTTTCATTAACCCCCATCACCATCTTATATATGGACAATAGCAGTACGACGACGTTATCAGTTGGCGTGGCGTGGATGAATCATGAATGTTTAAGCACACTTTATTCAAGAAATTACGATAGCTAATTTTAATTGACGTGACTTTTTAGTCGATTCTTATCTGCGTTTGTATTACTTCATATGTACTTAAACATGTCATTTTTGACTTATCAATAACTGAATCTTATCAATTTCTTTAATTAACTGCACTACGATTATGATTGGATATTTTATTGCAATAGGAGTTATTACAAAACTTTGGCATTCATTCTGCACGTGGTTTCAAGTTTCAGGGTACAATAGTATAAAGATTACATCAAAATACATTAATTATGCTAGTACTACTTCTGATTATAATTTATAATAATAAATACAGCAATAATCCCAATAATAATAATAATAACGAAAAAAAAAAAGTGATACAACTAGTGCCGTGATTCTAATATCTACTTAGCATTATTTAGCTTTATGAAAAGTAGCGTGCAACATTGAATTTATCAAATAGCAAAAAACCATATATGTAACTGATCACCCATTATTATTATTATATGATAAGTAATTATCAAAAAGAAAAGTAATAATTGGTTATGATCATCAAGTGTAAGAGCCTTTGATAACGTTGGTAACAAATGGATTAACCTTGTTGTAACCCCGTCGTCCACCAAAATCAATCCACTCACATACTTGGACTCATCGCTTTCAATATAAGGCTCCTCCTCCACTACGTCATCCGCTTCCAACGCCACCCTAAAACCACCACGGACCCTATCGTGATGTCCACCATAGGGGTTTGAACTTTGAACCATGAAAGGAGAGATGCATTTGCCTCTAATCCCATGCTTTTCCAGCACAAATGGTTGGTCAGCCCAACCACAACATGTTTAGAACAAGTATATACCATTGGAGTCTCCAGACCAATTACCGCAGCCACACTTGCCGTGAATATGATGCTCCCTACCTTGCAAGGACGGAGCCAGAAATTTTACTGACGAGGGGCGAAATTGTTGTGATATAGTTATACACTTTTTTTTTTTGCTAGATAGACGAAGGATTCAAGGGGTGGGGGGGGGGGGGGGGGGGGCGGGGGACTAGCCCCCCGCGACACGATACACTATATTTATGGTGGAAAATATAATAAGAAACTAAGTTCAATTACAACTTTGACATATTTCATACTCTTATATCTCTTTCATTATAGTAAGAATTTTGGGTTTGAGAGGATGAACTCAATGAAAATGGAGAAAACGTGATATTTTTTGATTTTGAGGGGGGGGACGAAATTCAAATATAAAAATTTTTATAAAGTAAATAGAATAATTTTTCAAAATTGGGGGGCGGGGGGCTAGCGCACCCCTAATGCCCCCCAGCTCCATCCCTGTGCCTTAGCTAGGACCATCACGCACGCTGCGTGTTTGGCACCCAAAATCGCGCCATAAACGTTCACATCAAACGCCTTCTCTAAATGGCTTATTGGCATCGCTTCTGTTTTCTTACTTTTCGGCTTCACATCAAACACTACCAAAAACCCTTTACAAAATTGCACTGCGGCTGCAGTTGTTCAGGTGAGCAGCCAAAGTCTAGCTTCAATTTTCTTACTTTTCATTTGACACATTCAATGCTCGTTGCAATTTCAAGGCACAAGGCAGCAACTGACAGTTGTTTTTATGACAAAAACGTAATAAAGTTTCATCGAGAATTCATTTGAGGAAAAATCTTATATGAACTGCGCGTCAATAGGAGTTATTGTAAACCTTCAACATTTTATGTTGAGATAATATCAGACCCCAAAACCTAGGGGAGTTGTGCACTTTACCCCCGTTCTATACAAATGTGTACTCGACACCCTTATTTGTGGTGTCCGGTGCATTTAACCTCTTTCAACAGAATCTTGTGGAATATTCTTCATTTTTCCGGCGCATATGCCTTGCACATGACACCATCAAGGATAAAATAGTCACTCAAATGACAAAGTGTTCTATACATCATAGGATTGGGTTGGGAAAGGGGGGGGGGGGGGGGGGTTGGTTGGTTTCTGCTAAAACTTGATGTTTGAATTTTAATTTTTATAATATTTAATGTTTCTTTTTATTTTAGTTAAATATTATGGATCATGCCATAAAAAAAAAACTCGAAAGCCAATATTTTTTTGTAAAAAAAAATAGGAAAATGAAGGGAAATTAAAGAAAATGAGGGAAATTTAAAAAAAAAATGTTGAAAATTCCCAAAAAATATAAAAAAAATTCAAAAACTAAATCAGAAAGAATTAGAAAACATTCTGAAAAACTAGAAATATACTAAAAAAAGTGGAAAAAATTATTAAAAATAAAAAAAATAAAAAATTGAAACATGACAAGGACATATAATTTTCTTAAAATGCTTCAACGAATTAATAAAAGCAAATCAATTTCAACTTTCATTTTTATGATTATTTTCTATTTTTTTATTATTTTTCTAGTTTAACAGATTTTTTTTCTAATTCTTCTATTTTTTTCTAAAATATGCGTAATGTTTCTGACTTTTCTTAACTTATCTGGTTCTTATTGGACTTCTTTTCTTAGTGTTCAAGTTTTTAATCAATATTATTTAACTAAAAATATTAAAAAAACATTAAATATTATAAAAAATAAAATAAAATTCCAACATCATATTTTAGCGAACACTCCCCCCTCTCGATTTTATAGTGTATAGAACACTTTGCCCTTTAAGTGCCGATTTTGACCTTAATGGTGTCATGTACAAGACACATGTGCCGAAAAAATGAGGAATATTCCACAAGATTCCGTCAAATGAGGTTAAATGCACCTGATAGCAAAGGTAAAGGTGTCGAGTGCACATTTGTATAGAAGAGGGAGTAAAGTGCTCAACCCACCATAGATTGGGTGTTTGCTATTATCTCTTTTATGTTTGGCTTACATTGGGAAAATCTTGATTAAAAGTGTGATTTCAGAAGTATATGCAACAGGAAATACACTAATAATGATAAATGCAGATTTTGCATCACAGGTCTCATGTATGGTTTTTCAAATGAATTCATTAAACCTGCAAAATAATACATTTTCCTCGGCCCCTGAAGTTCAAGTCAGAAAAATCTCAAGAGAAATTGATTAAATTACGTTTTAGAGAATATCTCTCCCCTTCTCCAATATTCTAAAGGACTATATTTATTCTTCTCCATAGTAGGCCACAAGAAGCCTAGCCAGGATTGTATATCTGGCCGGGGGCGAATACAAAATTATAGGAGGAAAGTTTGATTTTATTTTATTTTTATTTTGAGGGGGCAAATTTTAAAATATCAAAAACTCCAGAAGTCACTAGAAAAAAAATTAATATTTATGACAATATTTCAAATGGCAATATTAATGTTGTTACTAATTATATGTATTAAGTGACAACAAATTTTGTTTTGTCACAAATTAAAAGTTGTTTTTACATGTGCAATAGTGACAAGAATTGTATACAAGTTGTCACACTTGATAATTGGTGACAAGGAAATTGTTGTCATTATTGACTATAATTAGTGACACATGTATAGTGACAACAAATAAAATTGTTACTTTATTTATATTGTTACTATACATGTGTCACTAATTGTCAATAATGACAATTTAAAAAATACTTTTGGCACTAAAAGTCATTGTTTCTGACAAGACAAAGTTATAGTCAGTCATTATGTATTTTTAGTGACAATTTAGATATTGTCACTTCAATTTTTGTCACTAATATTATATTTTGTTGTAGTGAGTTGTGGTGAAGGGGTGGGTCTGCCACCACCAGCCCCCTACCCCGCCTCTAATTGGTCCAAGCATTCAATTCGGTCCAATAAAGTATACTTTACCTACATCCATTACTATCAAAAATATAACAACAATAAAACCAATCATCATTTTGTTAATGATAATAACAATAATAATAATAAGAAGAAGCGATAATTAGCGTTAAAATTCTAATCACTTCGCATTATTTAGTTCTATAAAAATTAACGTGAAAACTGAAATTGTGAATTTGTCAAATAGCACAAGCCAATGAACCGTATAACTCACAAGACGAGCTCGAGCCTATAAAACTTGCAAGGCTCGGTTCGAGCTCATCTTGTTCACAGCCCTAATTGCAGCTGCAGTTCTTCAGGTGAGAAGCAAAAAGTCTAGCTTCAATTGTCTTACTTTTCATTTGACACATTCAACCCCCTTTGCATTTTAAAGGCAGCAACCGGCAGTTGTTTTTAAGACAAAAAATTGATAAGAGTTTCATCGAGCAGTCATCAAGGAAATTTCTTATATAATTTCGGGGCAGTAGAAGTTATTCTAAATCTACGATATTTTGTGTATGGCTTATATTGGGAAAATCTTGATTCAACGTCTGATTTCAAGAGTATGCAAAATTCCTACACAAAATACACTAATAATGATACAGACGGATTTTGCATCACAGGTTTCTTATAAGGTTTTTTCGATGAATTCACTAAACCTGCAAAATAATACAACATTAGAAGGTGCGTGAGTGTGTCAAAAAATTCCCTGGTGTTGGTCTTTGGATGTTCAAGTCAGAAAAATCTCCAGAGAAATTGAATAAATCACATCTTATAGAATATCTCTCCTCCTCGCCAATATTCTAAAGAACTGTATTTATCCTCTCCATAAAAGGGCACAAGAATCCCTAATTATCATAAAATTATTGGGCCTGAATCATAGTTTAGTCCATCCAATATCATAATAATTATATCACTGGTCCCGGGGTTCAACTCAATCCAACAAAATATATTTTACCTACATCAAATACTATTAAAAAAAATAAAACAAAAATAAAAGCAATAATCATTTTATAAATGATAATAACAATAATAAGAGGAAGAAAAAGCGATACAAGCTTATGCCGTGATTCTAATCACTTCGCATTATTTAGTTCTATAAAAACTGAGATTGTGAATTTGTCAAATAGAACAAGACAATGGACCATATGACTCACAATTTATTATATTTAAATGTTACTATTTTACTATAAATAGATTATATATAATTACCAGAAAAGAAATACTAATGGATTATGTGATCATCAAATATAAGAGTCTTTCATAACGGTGGTAATAATTGGATTAACCCTGCTGTAACCCCCTGTTGGATAAAATGGTACAAATTGTGGTTGAGTACGAAATTCGAACGCCGTTAGTATCCGGGATACTTAAGATTATTGGATAATCTTAATCTACGTTCCGAGTAGATGAGTTTAGCATTTCGAATTTCTCTAATCGGAACGAATGAGAAATTAAGTGCTAAATTGAAGGGTTTGAATTGTGTATCCCATATTTTGATATAATTTTATTTAATATGTCATGCATATATCATGAATGACACAACACATTTTAATGGAAAATATGTCATGAATACATCATGAATGACATATGAGCACTTCAAGGTGGTGGAGCATCTTGGATGGCTAAGATTTGATCTTAGAAATGGATGGTGTGGATTGATTCTTATGGAAATGGATTTTGCCTATAAATAGCAACCATTCCAACCATTTTGAAACACACCAACTCAAAACACAATATATTCTCTCTAAGTGTTCTTGAGTTTTATAAAATCATCTTCATCCTTTTCTTGAGATTTCAACAGTAAATTAAGTTCGTAGTTTCTGAAATAGAAGTGGTTCAATCTTCAGAAAAGTATATCGTTGTATCTTGGGACACTTGTTGCAAGAACTCGTACCACCAAGGCGGGGCAATTTAGTGTTAAGGATAGAGAGTTCTCTCTCGCTTCGATATAATCTTTCTTTGTTATTATCAATTTGATACGTTTGTGAAGTTTTGAAACAACAAACTTAACACTAAATTTTCTTGTTGTTGTTCAAAAGTTATCACTTGTTCAAATGGAAAATATGGGAAATGTTGATGGTGCTACTCTTAATTTCGGTCTTGGACCAGGTGCTATTCATGGTCTCGGTATTATCAATGGCTCCGGTGGAGGTTCTGGTTTTAGTTCCGGTTCAGGGCTGGGTCCTGGTTCCGGTTTTGGCATTGGCTCTGGTGGAGGTGCCGGGCTAGGTTCTGGTTCAGGGCTGGGCCCTGGTTCCGGTTCTGGCTTTGCTCCGGTCCCTCCATTTGTTTCAATGGCTAATCCTGTTATACCGGTTCAGGCTGAAAAAAACCGGAGAAGTTCAGCGGGGCTGACTTCAAGAGGTGGCAACAAAAGATGTTGTTTTACCTCACGACTTTGAACCAAGCAAGGTACTTAAGGGGAAATGCTCCTTATGTCCCGGTTGAGTCAACTGATAGTGATCTGAGGAAGACATATGATTCCTGGATACATGGTGATTTCCTTTGCAGAAATTACCTACTCAATGGATTGAATGATTCGCTTTACAGCGTATATTCTGAAGTAAAAACTGCCAAAGACCTCTGGGAGGCACTGGACAAGAAGTATAGAATTGAGGACGCTGGACTAAAGAAGTTCGTGGTCGCGAAGTTCTTAGACTTCAAAATGGTAGACTCTAAGTCTGTGACAAGCCAAGTTCAAGAGTTTCAAATTATATTACATGAAATTCATGCTGAGAACATGGCTCTGAGTGAGTCCTTCCAAGTAGCTTCTATCATAGAGAAGTTACCGCCTTCTTGGAAGGATTTCAAGAATTACTTGAAGCACAAACGAAAGGAGATGAGTCTAGAAGACTTGGTTGTCCGACTCAGAATTGAGGAAGACAATCGGGGATCAGACAAGAAGCTCCTTGTGCAGGCAATGACAAACATTGTAGAAGTTACGGAGAGTTCTGACCGGAAGAGAAAATTCCAAGGAAAATTCGAAGGAAATTCCCAGAAAAAGAAGGCTGCCGGGAAAGGAAAGTCAAGGGCGGGAGACCGCTGTCACAACTGTGACAAACCTGGTCATTGGGCCAGAGATTGTAGAGAGCCCAAGAAAAACAAGTTTCATGGGCAAGGTTCTGGACATAACCAGAACAAAGGCAAGAACCGGGTGCAAAATGAAGTGCACCTAGCTGTTGATGATGTCCAGGGTATCAACAAGATGATCGATGACCTGTCGAACAAACAGGTGCCGATCGATCTAACAGATCTTGATCTCACTGCCGTCGTGTTCGAAGCCAACTTGGTGGACAACCCGAGGGAGTGGTTTGTTGACACTGGAGCTACTCGCCATATCTGTTCAGATAGGGCTGCCTTCTCGTCCTATACCCCAACTGAAGGACGAAGACTGTTTATGGGCAACTCAGCCACATCTCCAGTGGTTGGAATGGGGAAAGTTGTGCTGAAGATGACTTCAGGCAAAGAACTGACATTGACTGAAGTTCTGCATGTTCCGGAGATTCGCAAGAATTTGGTATCCGGTTCAGCTTTGGTCAAGAATGGGTTCAAGATAGTCTTCGAGGCTGATAGATTTTCTTTAACAAAGAGAGGATTTTATGTTGGAAAAGGTTACCTTGAGCAGGGCCTTTTCAAGATGAATGTAATGAATGTAATCCGCTCTGTTGTAATTGAAAATGAAAGCAATAAAAGTATTGAGAATTCTGTTTATTTGCTTGAGTATTCTAATTTGTGGCATGTCAGACTAGGACATGTAAATTATAATACTATTCGAAGATTGGTCAACTTGAACTTATTACCAACTTTTAAAGTTGAAAATGAACATAAATGTGGAATTTGTGTTGAGGCAAAACTAGTCAAACAACCGTTTCCTTCAGTGAAAAGAAACACCGCACCACTAGAACTTATTCACAGTGACATCTGTGATTTGAAGTTTGTGCAAACTAGAGGTGGGAAAAAGTATTTCATTACATTCATAGATGATTGCACAAAGTATTGTTATGTGTATTTACTAAGAAGTAAAGATGAAGCTCTAGGAGCGTTTACACATTACAAAACGGAAGTTGAAAATCAACTTGGAAAAAGGATAAAGGCTATCCGTAGTGATAGAGGTGGCGAATACAGAGCACCGTTTGATGAATTTTGTGCAAATTCAGGCATTATACATCAAACAACGGCCCCATATTCACCACAATCAAACGGAATAGCGGAGCGCAAGAATCGTACTCTTAAGGAGATGATGAATGCGTTGCTGATTAATTCAGGTTTACCTGAGGATTTGTGGGGGGAGGCGATCCTCTCCGCCAATTATATCCTTAACAAGATTCCCCACAAAAGTAGGAGTGAGACTCCGTACGAACTTTGGAAAGGTCAAAAGCCTTCTTACAAGTACCTCAAAGTGTGGGGGTGTTTGGCTAAGGTAGAAATACCCAAACCCAAACAAGTTAAGATAGGGCCTAAAACTATTGATTGCATATTCATAGGTTATGCACTTAATAGTAGCGCCTATCGATTTTTGGTACATAAATCAGAAATATCTGAGATTCATGAAGGTACTATCATGGAATCTAGAAATGCTTCATTTTTCGAGGATATCTTTCCAAGTAAGGAAAGAAATGAACAAGTTCCTCTCAAAAGAACATTTGATGAGTCTACGAGTAGTTCTAATCCCGGGGATGAAGAACCACGTCGTAGCAAAAGGGCAAGAGTTCCAAAATCATTTGGTCCCGATTATGTATCTTATACATTAGAAGGGGAGCCAAGGACGATTAAGGAAGCTATGTCCAGTCCAGATGCTCAACTCTGGAAAGAGGCTATCAATAGTGAAATCGAGTCTATTTTGCACAACCATACCTGGGAGTTGGTTGATCTTCCAAAGGGAAGTAAGCCTTTAGACTGTAAATGGATTCTGAAAAGAAAGTATAAGGCTGATGGAACTATTGATAAGTATAAGGCCCGTTTGGTAGTCAAAGGATACCGACAAACAGAAGGTCTTGATTTCTTCGATACTTATTCTCCAGTAACGAGAATAACATCCATAAGATTATTCATCGCTATTGCTGCGCTGCATAACCTTGAGATACATCAAATGGATGTTAAGACTGCGTTTCTGAACGGAGAATTAGAAGAAGAAATATACATCGAACAACCCGAGGGGTATGTTGCTCCTGGAAAGGAGAAGAAAGTGTGTAAACTTGTAAAGTCGCTATACGGACTTAAACAAGCGCCAAAGCAGTGGCATGAAAAATTTGATAGCACAATGTTATCAAATGGTTTCAAGATCAACGAGTGTGATAAGTGCGTGTATGTTAGACAAACACATAACACATACGTCATAGTGTGTCTATATGTAGATGACATGTTGATAATGGGTAGTAATCATGAAATTATCATGAATACTAAAGGAATGTTAAAAAAGAACTTTGACATGAAGGATATGGGACTTGCAGACGTCATCTTAGGGATTAAAATCTTGAGGACTTCTGAAGGACTAGTCTTATCACAATCTCATTACGTTGAGACGGTTTTGGAAAAGTTCCTTCCGAGTGATAGTGCACCAGTTAAGACGCCAGTGGACTTGAGCGTTCATTTACGCAAGAACCATGGCGAACCCGTATCACAGTTAGAAGATGCTAGGGTCATTGGGAGTCTGATGTATATCATGAACTGTACTCGCCCTGATCTAGCTTATTCTATGAGCAAGTTGAGTAGGTTCACAAGTAATCCAAGTGAAGAGCATTGGAATGCTTTAACTAGAGTTCTTAAGTATTTAAAGTATACTAAAGAATATGGATTACACTACTCAAGATATCCAGCTGTAATAGAGGGATACAGCGATGCTAATTGGATATCAGACACGAACGACTCTAAGTCCACAAGTGGATATGTATTTACCGTTGGTGGAGGAGCAGTGTCGTGGAAATCTTCTAAGCAAACTTGCATAGCCCGTTCCACGATGGAATCAGAATTCATAGCTTTAGATAAAGCTGGTGAAGAAGCTGAGTGGCTAAGAAATTTCTTAGAAGATGTTCCTGTTGGGAAAAACTTGTGCCTCCAATTTTGATTCATTGCGACTGTATGTCGGCAATTGGGAGGGCTCAGAGTAATATGTATAATGGTAAGTCTAGACATATTCGTCGTAGGCATAATACCATTAAGCAGTTGATCTCTAACGGGATTATTTCCATTGATTATGTGAAATCAAAGGAGAATATTGCAGATCCTTTGACGAAAGGATTGCCTAGAGATCAAATATACTGCCTATCAAAAGGAATGAGATTAAAGTCTACAATTTAAGAATAGACACAGCGGAAACCCAACCATGTTGACTGGAGATCCCAAGATCATGGTTCAATGGGAAAACTAAGTTGTGAACATTCAGTGAGACACTTAAGAGTTAATTAATAAACTCTAAACCCATTGCCTAGGATAAAGAAGTGCAACCTGCAAGTTGTAGCAAAAGGTTAAGCCGGGCTTTTAATGATTCCTATACTGTCTAAATGAAGTGGAGTATGGCAGGATACTCTTAATTAGGAAGTCACCTATGTAAGTGTGAGGTGTAGGCCGCCTCAACATTGAGTAAAATGTAAACACTTCTGAAACCAAGAGGGGGTGTCACGGCCAAAATGGACCCAACCGTGAGAACTGAAAAACTGCTGAAAGTTTATTATATGAATATTGTTGTCTAGATTTACACGAACGGCTGACCAATTCAAGACATCACGTTCATTGGAGAGCCTAGTAAATCCGATGATATTTCACTAGGAAAGGTTCAAAGCCAAAAGCTACCTCTTTTGATGTGATAAACTTTCAATCGAAATCTCAAGAGCATGCATTGCATTAATTTCATTCGTGTGGGGGATTGTTGGATAAAATGGTACAAATTGTGGTTGAGTACGAAATTCGAACGCCGTTAGTATCCGGGATACTTAAGATTATTGGATAATCTTAATCTACGTTCCGAGTAGATGAGTTTAGCATTTCGAATTTCTCTAATCGGAACGAATGAGAAATTAAGTGCTAAATTGAAGGGTTTGAATTGTGTATCCCATATTTTGATATAATTTTATTTAATATGTCATGCATATATCATGAATGACACAATACATTTTAATGGAAAATATGTCATGAATACATCATGAATGACATATGAGCACTTCAAGGTGGTGGAGCATCTTGGATGGCTAAGATTTGATCTTAGAAATGGATGGTGTGGATTGATTCTTATGGAAATGGATTTTGCCTATAAATAGCAACCATTCCAACCATTTTGAAACACACCAACTCAAAACACAATATATTCTCTCTAAGTGTTCTTGAGTTCTATAAAATCATCTTCATCCTTTTCTTGAGATTTCAACAGTAAATTAAGTTCGTAGTTTCTGAAATTGAAGTGGTTCAATCTTCAGAAAAGTATATCGTTGTATCTTGGGACACTTGTTGCAAGAACTCGTACCACCAAGGCGGGGCAATTTAGTGTTAAGGATAGAGAGTTCTCTCTCGCCTCGATATAATCTTTCTTTGTTATTATCAATTTGATACGTTTGTGAAGTTTTGAAACAACACCCCCATCCACCACCAAATTCAATCCACTCACGTATTTGGACTCATCGCTTCCCAAAAAAACCGCTACCTCTGCTATGTCATCCGGTTTCAATATCACCTCTTTCAGATTGGCCGCTGCTGCCTGCCATTCCGCCGCCTGATTTTTGTTCGCCGCTGACCGCAGCGCGCCGTGAACCATAGGGGTCTGAACCAGAAAAGGTGAGATGCAATTGGCTCGAATCCCGTCCTTTCCAAGCTCCATGCAAAGATGGTTGGTCAAACCAACCACAACATATTTAGAACAGGTATACGCGGGTGGAGTCTCCAGACCGATCACCGCAACCGCACTCGCCGTGAATATTATGCTCCCGGACTTGGCTGGAACCATCACACGAGCCGCGTGTTTGGCGCCCAAAAACGCCCCGAAAACGTTCACATCAAACACCTTTTCGAACTGGCTCCTATCTGTGTCGAATATAGAGGTATGTAGCATTGGTGGGGTGATTCCAGCGTTGTTGAACATAATATCGAGTTTTCCGTGCTCAGAAATAGCGAAATCAATGGCATTCTTGACGTCAGGTTCTTTGGTGACATCGCAGTGTACGTATGAAATGGTGGCTGACGAGGAGGCTAGCTCTTTGCATAGGGCTTGGCCGCGGTCATCTTGGATGTCGGCAATAATGACCTTTGCGCCGTATCTGGTGAATAGCTTGGAGGTCGCCTCGTCAATTCCACTAGCGCCGCCGGTGATCAGGGCTACCTTGCCTTGTAACCTGCAGATATGCAAATCAATAGAGATGTTTTAAGTTACTATATTGATGTATATTAATCTTTACGATAGATTCAACATAAAAGTAATTTGTGGCTGGAAATTGAAAAAATTCTAATTCAAATCGAATTTATCACAAGTAAAAAAAAAATTGCACTTTGCACCCTATCGTATGACATTTGTGCGCCCTTACTTTTCATTCATTATGTGCATTCTGCATCCTGATTCAGGTGGAATATTCCAAAAGATTCCGCCAACAACGGTCAAATGGACTGAAGTGTCACAGTTAACAAAAGTTGGGTAGTCGGGTGTCAAAATTAATAGATTGGGCCGAAAATGCTTTTTACATATTATTAATTATCTGTATTAGTATAAAATGTACTCATATGTATATACACACATTGTCAAAACGCTTGTTACTTATTAGGGTAAATTTACATTAACTACCCCTCTGATTTAGTGTAAGTACAGTCGAGTCCGCTTATTTTGAACACATAACAAATAGCCTCCTCTTTCAATAACACATTACCCCCTTCTATGAAAAACTAACAGAATTCGCTAACACCATCAAAAAATATTTTTAAATTTTTTTATTTTGCCCTTGAGGGATAATTTTTCATAATTAAAGAGAATGTAATTGTAAATTTTAATTTCGTCTTAAATAAATTATTTCGTAAAGACTTATTAACATTTTGATAATGAAGTGCAAATTCAATTTATGCCAATTCAAGTATCTGTTAAAAAATGAAAACATATACTGAGTTTCGATTTATTTTAAGAGCAATATCACAATTCAATGCAGATGAATCTAAAGTAGTAAGTTGCCAAAAATATAAATTTTAACTACCAGTCGTTAGTCAGAGGGGGGTAAATGTAAGGTTTTATCATAAGATCGGTGGTAAATGTAAGGTTTTATTATAAGAGGGGGGTGTTTGTTATAGGCCACAAATAAGTGGACTGGACTGTAGTTACACTAAATAAGAGAGATAGTTAGTGTAATTAACCCTACTTATTATTGTGAGGTCATACTATATTTTCCTAAGAGGAAATAGAGGATAAAAATGTAAATTTATGGCTCACTGCTTACTTGTTCGCCATGGAGGTTGCCAAGCTAGTAGCACTCATCTTCAGTTTTGCAGAAAATAAGGAAAATCTCGATGCAAGCACAAGCCTTAGGGTTTGAGTGTGGATGTATTTTGATTTACGTTGTTGAGGTATTTATAGAGTAGGTTACACAAATTGTCAAGGCAAAAAGTCAAAATTGGATTATAATGTTAAGGGGGCTGCTGAAAACCTTCATGGATTATAAATCTTGCATTTTTATTGATTCAATAGACTTAATTAATTATTATTTCACTCATTTTGATTAAAATATGTCTACCTTTATCTATTGTTTATAAAGGAATAATACATAAATTAAGATGATGATGACTTGTATGTGAAAATATTAAGCAAGGCTGTTCGAATCTTTAAATTGCATCAATAATGAGAAAATTTTTAAAACCAAATTTACTTATTGATACAGATTCATTATCATTTAGGATTAAATTAATCTAACTCAGCCAAAATATTCACTTTCTGAAAAATGATAAAATAAATTGGTATTGAGTAATAATTATAAATTTGATAAATTTTAATTATATATTTCCATCGTTAATTTTTATATAATTGGTTTCAAATTAATCAAAGCCAACCAAAAAAATAAACAAAATTCAATTTAGAGTTATTAGGTACAAGTGTGCATCCGGTAACAAGATGATAATTAAATTTAATTATAAATTTTGTTTAAAGATTGGGTTGGACCCAAGTTAGAACCAATTTGGAACCAAGATAGAACCAATTCGGAATAAAAATAGAACCAACTTAATGGACTCCAATAGAACCCAATCCAACCCAACTCTTGCCAAAACTAAGGGTGTAAGGTGAGCCGATCGGCTCGATTAAAGCTCAGTTCGACCTCGAGCTTATTCATGAACCGAGCTCGACCTTGCACTTAAGTGTTCATAAGCTTGTGAGTCAGCTCACGAGCTTTTACTATTATATATATATATATATATAAGTATATTTATGTTTACTTAATATTATATTTCATTTCTTTTAATATTGTTTGTGCACATTATATTTGATCAAATATTCTATAATCTATAACTATTATATGTGTGAATATTAAGGGATGATTTATATTTTTTAACTTTTTTGTAGTGACTAAAATATTCCTATGTGAATATTATGCTAAGTTAAAAAAAAAAAAGTTACTTAGTAAATAAATCGATTGTATAAAAGCCTTAGATTATGATCATCAAATATAAGAGCCTTTCATAACAGTGGTAATAAGTGGATTAACCTTGCTGTAAACCCCATCCACTACCATATTTGATGTGTGGGAAGCACACCAATGATAATATGCAATATATTATATAAGAATATAATGTAAAGCACGGAAATGATAGTAAAAATGACACAAGATATACGTGGTTCGGCCAAAATATGACCTACGTCCACTAGATAAAAGAGTCAATCCTTTCATTAGTGATTGGAGTTGATATATATACAAGTTTTTGATGGGTAGGTAAAAAAGGTAAGTCAACTATTCCTAAATGTACATTGGAAAGTAGAATAAATCATGATCCCATCTTGAGCTATATCTTTTATGGTATAATTGGTGAATCTGCTGGCATAATCTCCGTAGGTCCGTATATGGTAAGTACATTCCCTAATTGATTCTTGTCGGATCTAGCTCCAGGCTTGCCTTATATAGAATGCTCCATCTGCACAGGTCAGGGCTGACCAAACCTCCAGTTGGACCGATTTGAATGTGAGGTCTTCTAGAAGAATTCGGGCCCATGATGCCATTGGGCTTAGGCCCACAAAGTATTTCGACTATTAGCTTGGCCGAAAAACCTATTTTAACCCACATCAATAGTCCCCCCCAACTCCGTAGTTTGACGTAGTCAAGCTACGAGAGATGAGAAAAGATAAATTTTTAGGCCGAGCTGAGAATATTCTTGAGCTGCCTAGGTAAGTTCTTTCGAAGTATTGCTCCAGGTGAAGAATTTCCCTCAGGTGGGTCTCTGAAGAAACCCTGAACCTGACATGACCGTTACGCTTCCCCATGCTTGCAGTTATGGAGTCGTGTCCTAGAAAATCGCGCCACTTATTACCTTCTATAGTTGATCCCACCAATCTCGGTCATTAACAACTGTTGATCTTTGCCACGTGTAAGGTTGAGGTAAGATCCCGCTTTTTCCTTAATTAATTCGGTTTTATTTTTAAAAATCAAATTTTAAAAAATAAACTGCTAAAAACCCCAGATTTTATTTCCTTTTTTCCTTCGTTTGTGTTGTGATAAAAATTATTATTCCTCCATCTTTCTTGCTTAATTTTTTGCAGCGGTTTCTCCGTCTTTCTCGCCTGTCTTCTAGATACTGCGCCCTCTTTCTCTTTTTCTTTTTCTTTTATTCTTGTTGTGTTGTTTGTTGTTTTTGCTTTGTGAAAATTTGTGTTTTGTTGCAATTTGCTGTTCTTGCCCCTGTTCCCTCTTTCTCCTCTTCGCAAAGATGTCAAATAGTTTGGGTTCAGATTCTCAAAATAGGGACGAGCACTATGGTTTGTTTGAGCACGATTCTGTGGGTGACACTTCCTCCTATGTACGCAATCTGTACAGTGAGCCTCACGTTTTAGGGGGGTAAAGAACTTGTAACTTTGTCCTCGTTGAATACTGAGTTTGATGGCCGGAATACCACCGCTATTCCTCCATCTCCGAGTGCTGAGGGTAGAGCCAGGCAGGCTGGGGCATCCTCCGGGGGTGAGGGTATGCGTCAGCCTGACTCTGATTCAGAGGGGGAGGAGCCGAACCCCAATTTTTGGGATGAAACCCCCTCCTCCTTCACTTTGCAAAAATTGAAAAATCTCCGCCGCATGTATGGTGGTCCTGATGATTACTCCATAATAGTGTCTTCTCTAGATGATAGGGCTCATCGTCCTCCTTGCTAACACACTTGTTTCATGTTACCCTTCTTAGAGCGGGTCTTAGGTTTCCCATTCCTCCCCTGTTTACAGCTATAGCTAATAGGTATGGCATACCCTTGAACCAATTCGCGCCCAACGCCATTCGGATGATGGCTGGATTTGCTGTCCTTCTTCATTTCCATGGGATTGAGCCCACTGTCGAGTTTTTCTATTCTCTGTTTCATCCTCGTTCTAGTGCTATCAATAGTAGGGTTTTTTACTTGACCTCCCGAGGTCTTGCCAGTTTCTTTGCCCCCCACCCTGGGGACAAACGTTGGAAAAACAATTACTTCTTTATCGCCCCACCTCCAGGTGTGGTGTGGAGTTTTCGTTGAACGTATTTGGAGCAATTGGACGGTACTCATCCTTACCCTCCTTGGATTTCGTTGATTTCACCTCACTAATTGCTTTACCCTTACTCTTGGTAGTAGCGATTAACGCTCCTGATTCAGTCGCTGAATTCGATGTGTCGCTGACTTCACCCAATTCAAACGCAAATGCTTTTAACTCTGAAAACACATGTTCTGGAGGTAGAGTTTCCAAAGTCTGAGATTCTTTCATGGCAACAGTCTTAATCAAATACTTGCTTGGAAGACTTCTGAATATCTTGTTGACCATTTCCTTGTTAGTCAACTCCTTTTCTAGTGACGCTAACTTTGTAATGAGCAAAATGAACCTTGCGTCCAATTGTTCTAGCATCTCGTTGGGCTACATCTTGAAATGCTCAAAACTTTGCATGGCTATGGAGAGCTTGTTCTCCTTCATCTGTGCTGAACCTTCACACACGATAGCCAACTTATACCATATCTCTTTTGAAGTCTTACATTGCTTGATCTTGTTGAACAACGCATCATGGTCTCCTAATGCTGAGTATAGAGCACTTCATCCAACATTATCTAGATTCGCTCTTTTTCGATCTTCTGGTGTCCATTCTAACTTAGGCATCTCGACATAACCATCTGGAGTAGCCTCAGTCGCTTCAGGGGCTCGAGTTATAACTTTCATGATCTGAATGGGGCCATCTGTAATTACATCACACATCTCATTATCACAAGAACATAAATATGCAAATGCTCTAAGTTTCCATGAATCATAGTTTGATTCAACCAGCTTAGGCATCTTGTTAAAGACTATGATATGAGATTAAAATAAATAAAGCGACTAAGTTTAGAAAAATGGATCTAAACAAGCAGTTACACTCGGAAACGCTTAGGTTTCTACTTCAACCACTCTGATACCACTTGATGGTCCCAAGTGGCATACTACAGGGTCTAGAAAGGGAGGGGTTTGAATAGACCCTGGAGTCTTTTTTTATTTTAAAAACTTTTGTATTACTTTGAAGAATTTGAACGCTTGGAAAGTTTAGTGCTAGGTCAGGCGCTTAAGAATAGATAACTTAGACTTAGTGATTTCAATGATTACCAAAGTAGGGTAATGTTTCAATCGCTTAATCAGGGTTAGCACAGCGGAAATAATTTTATAGCATAGCGTTCTTTTGAACTTGAATTAGTCACTTAACTGTTTTAAATGCTTTTTCAAGATATAATATGCAAATGTAAAATATAGAAATAAACAGTAAATAGCACAAGATATTGTAAGGTTCACTGGGTGATCTAATCCCAGCTACGTCCTTCTTCTCCATTGCACTTGGAGGAATTCACTAGATTGATTATCGAAGAGTCACACAGAGACTTATACAAAATAGATGAAAGGGAAGATGATCTTTGAGCTCCTTGATCACACAGAGTTCAGCTCCAATGAAGATCTCCTTCAACAAGCTTCTCTCACATAGAAATGCTGCTTGTAGAATCAACAAACTTTCTCACTCAGATAAAAGATGTTGAGGGTTTAGTCAAGGGTTTGTTTGATGTTGGAAAGTCCAAACAACTTGGGATATCTCAATAGGAATTTAGGGTTCTTCTCTGAAAAGGTTCGAGATATCTATGATTGTCTTTGGAATGTATTAAGAAAAGCTTGAAGGATTTTGGCTATGGAGTTTGTAAGCTTTTCTCTCAAGCAATTTCAGCAGAGTTTTGACCTTTTTCTTGTGTACGTACGTGTGTTTGGGGTTTGTTGAAGGGTACTATTTATAGGGTTTCTTGGGATTTGTCCGTTGGACACATGTGGGCGTGTGTATGTCACGCAGCGCATTAAACAGTCCCTTTCTGACATTCCTAAATTTTTGCTGGTTCCGATTGGACATGAGCAGGTTTTGAACTCTGATTTCTGACAGTCTAGTCAAAAGGTGGCTTGTCCACAAGTCATAATGCCTTATCACATTTAATGCACTTATCAAGCATTTAATGCATTTGAATTTATTTCCCGTTGGAAATAAATGTCCGTTGATGATTGCATTTAAGTCCTTCATGACTTGAGAATTTATATCAGGTGAATCTGATCCTTGATCGCTTAAGTTCTTTGATCACTTGATTCAATATCCCTGAAATAGTCCTTTAGCGTTTGACAAACGTTAAGAACAAATCTTCATCTTTGCTTGACTTCAGACGCTGATCTTCACCTTCATCTCTAATAGACTCACCTAGAATTCTATTAGCGACTCGGTATCTAATACTTAGTCTAAATCTACAAAGATAAAAATTACAAGCCTAACAAAATTACAAACTTTCAAACGCTTATGTAATAGTTCTATGAAAATATAAACTTACATTCTTTTGGGGTCTAACATAAAATCCTATCTTGTCATCATCAAAACATCTAACATGAAATTTCCTAACAATTTCCCCCTTTTTGATGATGTCAAGACCTTAACTCTTATAACTCTTTTATAGATTAAGAGTTCAAAGAAACGCCCAAAATAATCATAAGTTAGCGTTAGAAAGTTAGATAAATTAGCTAATGTTAGATTAGCCTCAACAAGGTGTTTCAGCGTTCAATCATTTATTCATAATATGGAATTTAAGAACATACAATGATTGTACTGAAAAAATAACGAGCGACATCATACACAAAGAAATAAAATATAAAACAATAGAATCATTCCTTTGTGGCTTCTTCGAAGCCCCTTCTTGATAGATTTTATTCACTAGATCTAGCAGGACTCCATCGATGTCTATCATTGTTGTGTGATAGACTTCATCATAGTCATCGCTTCGATTCTTAGCGCTACGATTCAGCTCAAGTAGCCTTTCCACCCAATCCCTTGCAGGGATACCTAGCGTCCTGATAAGATCATGGTAAATGTCTTGCATTCGGTCGTTGGAAGATTTCCAATCGAGAGGCGGTGCTACGTATGGATTAAAAACCATACCTTCTAAAAATTCCGCATCAATGTCCGGAAGCCTGTGCCTGTTTTGGTAGTATCTTGGCTTTCGCGTCTTAGTGAGCATATTCCTTTATGCTTACTAATTCTTCAAACATGGAGCGCCAATGCTTATTGTCAGTCTTAGAAATCGGCTCCATCAAGGCTTTTTCTTTGGCTTTGGACAAAAGATGCTTTTCTTTCTCATCTTCCCTCTGCTTGGCATCATTAATGGAGGATTTGAGGTCAGCGATATCTCTTCGCAATAGCCTAACTTTTTCAACAAGTAGGGCAACTTGTTCAGCAATACTTTGAGCAACTGAGTTGGAAGTATCATGTCGCTCAGTATCTGCAGAAGCATTCTGGCTAAGTAGCGATTGAACTCTTCGGAAAGGGTAGTGATAAGCGGTGCTATGCTATTCATTATTGCTATAGTGCTCTTGGTAGATGCGTTTGCAATATCACGAATTCTAGTGTCGGAGACTAACTTGATATTTCTATCATCATTTTCAAGTATCTTGGAGCAGGAACCCTCGATAGTATTGAGCGAGTTTCGTACGGCTCGTCTAAAGTCTCGTGACTTTTGATCACTTTCCGAGTCGGAGTCTGAAAAAGAAGAGCGCTCAGGAGACGAAGTGAGTCCGTATGAGCTAGAAACTATAGCCTTTCCTTTTGATTTATCTCTGATAAATGGCTCTTTAGGCTCTTCAGCAATTTCTGCATGTACTTCTTCGATCGCTTGCTCAACAGATTGATTTGCATTATCGATCTCTGCAACTTGAGCAACAATTGGAACCTTGACTACTGGAGCTCTAGGGGCAACTTCAGTTTGCATATCAGCATCTGGAGTAGGAGCGACTTCCACAGTAGGAACCTGTTCCAATTCCATTCCAGCAATCTCCACTTGAGGAGAAGGTTGCTCAACATCAATGACCCAGAGTGGGCCAATCGCTTCCATGACGTGCCTTGGACTTATCACGTTCGTCTGTGGGATAAAGAATAAAATGTCTTTGCACTCTTCAGTACTTAGTGCAAAGTGCACATCCTCTGGTAGATCAACACTTGAAATGTAAGAATTATAGAAGTCCAAAACAAATGGCATGAGCGCTTGAGCAGCTTCCTGATCCACTGGCCGAATAAGCGATAGAATCTTGGCCACTTAGATATTCTATTCACAGAAGAGAACGGGATGAAGGTTGTATCCACGGAAGTTACTAAAACCAAAGTTATGGTTGAAGGTGATATCCAGCGCTTGAGCATTCTCAATAATCGCTCTTCTGTCTCGATGAAATTCTGCAAGCTCAGCGTGATCATCATTCAAAATCATATGAGCTTCGCTTGGAAGAGGCTGGGCATCCCTCTTGCTTGTAGATGCATCCTCATTCAAATCTGGGAAGATACACTGAACAAATGCTGGGCGAGGAGGATTCGTCATCTCTGGATGAAAAACATAGCGTCCTCCTTGAATGAACAGATCCAGCTGCTGGCAAATATAGCATTTGATAGGTTGTCTGTAGGAAGACAAATCGCTGATATTCCCAACAAGATTCTTCCGCTGCTCAAGTAGAAATACAGTAAATCCTCGACGTCTGTATTCTACTCCAAATTCAAATAGAAATGGATATCTCACAAGCTCTTTAAGAGTGTAGAAATGCAGCACAAATTCTTCAGCCCATTGAGTAGTATCCATCATCTACCGCTTGCCAAGTTTGTCAAATTTCTTTTTGTCTGCTCTAGCGGCGAGGTACTTCTCAAAGCGTTTGAATTCGCTTTCATAATCGTCTTCCCAAAGTTTTGCAAGATATTCATCTTCTAGCGAAGAATTGATTGGATTGGGACGCTCAGCAACGGCTGGTCCTTTTCATTTCCATAGTTTGAGGGGTCTAGGAGATAGAGCATTCTGAGGAGATTTGATGATTTTTGGAAGAGTAGAGTACCCTAATTTGTTGAGATCTTCTTCATTTGGATTCTTTAGTCAATTACCCATGTGGGGATTCTTGATGATAATTTTGTTCGGGCAAAGAGGATAGAATGATTCTTTAGAGCGACCTGTGAAGTTGAAACGCTCTTGGTCGAAATTTGTAACGTTGATCGCTGGTCGCCGAATATATTCAAGATGAGATTGCGGGCGCTTTAGCGAGTACAGACCAAGGTCAGCAAGACGCTAAAAAAATTCAAATTTCTGTGAGTTAAAAAGAGAAGGGTCGTGGAGAGTATCTTGGAAGGTGATCTCTATTTCAACCAAACTCTTGGTGTCATTTTCTTTAGCGGCATAATAGTATTCAACATCTGCATCATAACCCCGAGGAAAGAAGTTGATGACACGGGTCATTAAAAATTATTCTATCCAATCTCTCTTGGAGACTTGACGTACCACCCTTAGCCCAAGTGAACGGAGACCTGACATATTTAAGATCAATTAGGCACACATGTCAACACATTCCAGAAATTTTTGGCATTTGTAAAGCTGGATAGGGGCCCCGCCAGTTTTTTCATTCGGTGATGTCACAACATTCAAATCGCCCGTGATGACCCATGAACCATAAATATGGGGGCTCCTATGAACAATGTAATCCCAAAGAGAATTCCGCATTTCCAAATGAGGGCTGGTGTATACCGCTATTAGGACCCATCTCTCATCTCTATGTCGGTTAACAACAGATGTAATACTTTGATCATTTGCCTCCACAATATCCAGCTCAACTTCATCTGTGTTCCAAACAAGCCAAATACCGCCCGCAAAACCTCGTGCCTCCACTTTCTCAACCCTATCGAATTTAGAAAACTTCATAATGACATTTGCATGGTGACCTTGAATTCGCGGCTCAACCAAGACTAAAATCATCGGCTTATGCCGATTAAGAACTTCTCTAAGCGAATTTTTGAATTCCGGACCTCTGCAATTCCAATTGTATTTGGGGATACGTTTTGCTTACTTAACGTGCATATCTCTAGTAAATTAATGTCCTTTTATATTAGTGCTCTATTAATTAATTTAAGATCATCAATAATTACTCTTTTACATAATTTGAGCTTTTAATTAGTTCAGATCTTCTATTGTAAAAGTAGTAATATCTCTTTTTAGTTAATAATTTATTATATCCAATAAATAAATAAATAAATTAAATAGGCAAACTAATTAGATAAATTAATTTATTAATATATTTCCCTAGGAAATTAATTAATATTAATCTTATCCATATAATTAATTATTTCATCTAATGAATAATTAATTATTTAATTTATCCAATAAATTAAAACTCCTAGAAGAAAATAGAATTCCTTTTTCATTTTTCTTTGTCGATCCTTTAGCGCGACTCCTTAGGTTCGATTCCTTTGGCAATGAGAGGAAACCAAAGGAAGTGAGTAACACCTAGCCAGTCACGTGGCCCACTTCGTAACCCAAATGAAAACGAATGATAGGATCATTCCGAAACCTTTCAATCGTAAATACCGTATATGTATAAACCCTTTGTTCATGTTCCCCAGTCAAGTGAGAGTCATGGCTATGTCAAATTCACTGGAATTGACCATATGTATTAATTATAATAGTACGAGATTATTGAGATTGATTTAGTGCCTAGCACAATCATCTCTTCTGCTTTGGCCAAAGACTTTGATCTCTATTTATCTATAATCACATAGGGTGCATTCCCATTCACTTATGAGAGAACAAATCCCATATTAGATATCTGTTAAGACTACCACTTGCCCATCAAGTCTGCATTTCGAGGTCGACCCCACCATTGGGTGAATTAGGTCAAATTACTATAGTGAAAGACTTGACGTCACAAGTGCATCTTCATCCTGATACTTCAGGTCAAAGATTCACATATACCTATTACGCATAATCAGTTAGATCATTGACAGTCACAGAGTGAAAACCCATGTGATAGAACCGATGCAAGTCGTGTTCAAGCATATCAGTTCCAATGATGTGCCTACAATCTCAATCTCCTACCATCCCATGATACCAGACAGGCACTCCCATGTGAGAGCTAAGATTGTACAAGTATTCAAAGTCTTTATTTGCCCATTAAAGACTTCATATAACTTGCGAATTAGTTTTAGTAATTAAGGTCGATCTTTCTAGTGCTTTTTTTCTTATCCCATAGAAAGTAGAGGGATCGCACTGAAAACAAGGGCAAAGCGTTTTACACAACTTATAGATGCAGATAAGAATTAAGTGAAAAACTAAGTAATGCCTTTTATAAATTATAATTTAAGTTCAATACAAGATAGATGCCCTACATATTCTATCATTTATGGCATCTGAGGGCATAATTCTAACATGACCGAGGCTGTTTGGGTTGTGACATGTTCGGTTTTAGAGTAACCTATATCTGAGGGTCAGTTGGACCAAGATGGATATGCCACGGTATTCAGGAGTTGGATGATTGATAAGAGGTGTTTTTACGTGTTTTTAAGACCGTAATTCTTATGATTTGGATTCACTTATTGATTAAATCATGTCACATTTGCATTTAATAGGTGTGTTAAGTGAATACAGGTAATAAATGAGAATACATGAAGAAAAGGGAAGAAAAACAATGTACAAAACAAGTTCAAGCATGTTTTTCAACACCGAGGCGGTTTATACATCTCCTACCACATTCGAGCGATAATTCCGTACATTTCGAGACCGACTTAGACAAAGTTTCCTTCTACAAAGTTTTAGATGTATGTCTTAGCTTCAAATGGGAACTGAAACATCCAAATCGGAGGTCTATAGAGATAATTGTGAAGGAAATACATTGCTGCGCCGAACAGAAGACATGTGCCAGGATACGCCCCAGCGCCCTCCTATCATGCCTAGGCATGATAGTCCGAATGTTACTCCTTTTTCAGCCTAAATTCCAGCCTTATATGAGGTAAGAATCACTTTTGGCCATAATTCAGCACATGGTTGAGGGGTTGTCATAAGTGTGTTTCTTGGTAGATTTACTTTATGGGCGCCAAATTAGAAACAACCTCCATGTTGAAACGTTTGGTATACTTAGAGACCGAATTGGACAAAATGTTTCTGAAAGTTGTAGATCTATGTGTTACTAACATGGGGACTTGAATCACCAATTTGGAGATCTGTGGAAAGTTTAGAGGAAAATACTAAGACTGCGCTGGAAAGAGAAAATGGCAGCATGCATGTGTTTTGTTGAAGTTTTCAAGTTATGCTTGGTGGAATTCTTAATGGCCGAAAGTTCGCATTTTTTAGCTGGTTGGATTAAAAGCCAAACTTTAAGCATCACCTTAGATGGAATTCAGGGGAACTTTAATGGGAATTCTTAATGCAACTTTAGTGAAATTTTGGATATAAAAGGAGGAGGAACCCATTCTTCATCATTCACTATCAATTTCAGATTCTTAGGGAGAGGGGGGCAGCCCTTAATCTGATTTCTCCACCATTCATCACCATTCTTCATCACTCTTGGAGGGAAAAACTGGGAAGGAAAAGAGCTTGGGATTGAAGGCTCAACTTCAAGATCCATCATTATTCACTTTTGAGGGAGTTTTTATAGCTTTTCATTTCAATTATGTCTATGAACATGTGTATTAATTCATTTATGTTTTTCAATTATCCATTATGAACTAAATTCATAAGACTAGGGCCAGTAAGGCCAAATTGTGATATATGCTTATAATAGATGATTGTTGAGGTTGTTCTTATATTGTTATGTGATGTGAATTTGTGTTTTGCATCTTGCATATACTTGAACTATATGTTAGAATCTTATGCCTAGGTTAATATTTCGGGAGAAAATTGACTTAGTGCAAGAAATTCACATCATGACCCGTCTAATGGGATTGCCCTAGCAAAAGATTCCCGGGTGATTGTTCGATTCAAATCGAGGAACTCTAGTCGAAATGTTTAGTGGTTAGATGAAGTATTGGGAAATCAGGCATAGGAGTTTATACGCAGACATCGGTTATTCTCTACCCTCGATTCTCACCATAACAATATAAGGTAATCCTTCAACTAGAATCTTTATAAGTATAATTGATCAATTTGCGCATGTGCTGTCTCCCTTTATACTTTGAAAATCAATTGGTAATCTTGTTCTTATTGTATGCATTTTACCTATAATTTACTTTAATTATATTTGCTTTTTTTCCTAAACTAAAATTCAAGTCTCCGTGGTTCGACAATCCGCTTTTAGTCCACTTATTACTACACACGTATGGCGCCTTGGGCACGGGCGAGCGAGGGAACGCTGACAGAGAGAGTTCATCAAATTGACACTTTCGACGTAGAAAGGTCTTTATCTCCATTAGGTTTGGGGATGGGTTGAATGAATGAAGAGATTTGGAGTTTAGATTATTTTGATCAGTCTCCAAGTGAGAGATTGATGGGTTTGGTGGAGTCGGATCAAAATATGGTCAAGAAGAGGAGCCAAAATAGAGCCAAGAAGGGTCGCGGTTGATCGGGATAGCAAAAGGATAAAAAGGAGTCGAAAAATGAAGTCAGGGGACCGCAGACACTGATGGCCGGAGGCGCCTGGAGGTGGCGCCCTGGAGCCATTGTATGGCGCTTGGGCACGGGCAGCGCGCTGACAGAGCGTTTTTTCAATGTGTTTTAGTATTTTAACGAATTTTTGACATGTTTTGAGTCTAGTTGTTTATTGTGTTAGGATTGTTTTTAGGATTGTTTTTCCTAATTTGTTAGGGTTTAGACTTCTCCACCATTATAAATATGAGAACTCTACTTGTAATTGATTGATGTACTTTGATTTACTCATTGATAAATAAAGATGTAGTCTAGGTTGGCTCGTGGATGTAGGCAATTATGCCGAACCATGTTAAATCCTCTTGTTTTTCATCTTCATGTTTAGGCTTAGATTTCTTGTTTGTTGTTTATTATTCGTGCTCTGATGCTATCATCCCTAACAGAACTCGAGGTAAATATAATGCTCCCTTTCTTCGCAGGGATCATGACACACGCGCCGCGTGTTTGGTGCCTAAGAATGCGCCATAGACATTTACATGATCAAACACCTTCTCGAAGTGGCTCTTCTCTGACTCCAAAGCAGAGGCGTTTTGCATCTGTATGTTGATTCTGGCGTTATTGAAAATGATGTCAAGTTTACCGTGCTTGGCTAAGAAGTCGTTGATGGCATTCTCAATGTCGGACTTTTAAAGGCTAACACTAAGTGCCTCGGTTGTATGTGCCTCTATAGTGCGTGATTTCTTGTAGTGGAGTTTGGGTAAGGGTCTTATGGGGGGTGTCAAAGGGGAACACTCGATGGGGTTGGGCGGAGGGGGATGTGTCGGAGAGGGTGGTTGAGTTGGGGAGAGGCGGCAGGGGTTGCCAGCGTTGAACGGTGAAGGTGACGAGGATGTAGGGATCGCAAAGGGGCGGTTCCGGGTCGGTTCTCGTGGATCCGAAACAGGAATCGCATAGTCTAAGCGGATCCTGGAACCGAAACCGGAACCGGAATCGCTTGATGAAGAAACCAGAACCGCGATACCCTTATGGACCCGCGTAGGAACCGGAACCGCGATCCGTGAGATTTGTTAGAACCGGATCCGCGAGATCCATTATATATATATATATATATATATATATATGTGATTAAATTGATTAATGTAATCTTATTGCGATTAAATTTGAAAATCTCCACTCCCTAACTCAGTTTAATCGTTTCCATCTGCAAAATAAAAGGACAAAAGCATTTTCATATTACTCTTTGTTTTGAGCTGTTTCATTAATACTTAAATTTACATGAAGTATAAAACTAAAAAGTTACATTTTTCCAAGCAAAAGTTTCACACATACAGCCACCATTGAGAATAGAAATTGTGATTCTCTCGTGTTATTTTAAAATTCAACTTAATTATTTTGTATAGCAGCCATTCATTCTTAATTAAGACATTTGATTACATCCTTACACCCAGCAAAAGTTTCATGAAGATATAATCATACACTTCGTGAGTTTAAATTATATGTATAATATTATTAGTTATTGTGAAAAAAAAAAGTTTCAGCGGGTCCGGGTCGATTCTGGTTTGGACCGGGAACCGAACCAGAACCGCTAGAAACCGTATAAGTTGGAACCGGATCTGAAACCGGATCCGAGTAGTGTTGGGGGAACCGGAACCTCCGGAACGGTTTCGGGTTAGACCCGGATCTATTGTCATCTCTACGAGGATGGCGAAGCACCCGGGGAAGATGATGTATGTCCACCTTTTTATTTATTTATTCAAGGATTATTTTTATATATTTATTTCTAGGAAATAAAAATAATTTCTAGTCTATTTAACTTTTTGAAAATTGTAAATAAATCAAATAAAAAAACTAAATTAATATTTGAAAATCCAAATTTTATAAAGTATAATTTATACAAACATTTAACTATCTTTTCCTATGTTTATATTTAAATTTTTTTTTATTTTATGTTTTGGGAATTTATACATAATTTAATATGTTAATCATATTATTGTTCCTTTTATTTACTATAAATAAGAAATTATGTTTTAATTTATTTAAAATATAATATAGTGATTAATTTTTTTTTAAATACAAAATATTTATTTACGCACCTTTTCTTGAAAAAATTACAAATACACCCAAAGAGTATAATTGTCTAGGAAATCAGGGTTTACAAGTTTAGGGGTATTTAAGAGAGAGTGTTACAGAAGATTTGAACTACCGAATCATAGGATACGAATGTAAATTTACAGCTCACTGCTTACTTATTTGCCATGGAGGTTGCCAAACTAGTAGTACTCATCTTATTTTGTTTGCAAAAAATTAAGGAAAAGTGAAAGAACTATTTATAGGGTTTGTAGTTATAAGTACATTTTGCTTGGCTCAGGCTTTTATAGAGCAGATTGCACAAATTGTCAAGGCGAAAAGTCTAAACATGATAAAAATGAATCTATTATATTTAAAATGAGTGACGTTATAGACTACCATTATATTTCAACATTTGGGCACATCTTTTAATTTTAGTATGAAATGAATGCAATAAATGCAATAAATGCATTTGATTTAATTTTCATAAATTATATTTATCATAAAAAAATATAAAATATTTTATCGTATTATGAATCGCTCACAGAATATTAAAAGATTACCAATTAATGTTATATAGCATTCTCAATAAAAATTTGTCTCAGGGATAAATTTTTTACATTGTAACGAACGTTTATCATCTAAGACGCTAATCTAGACAAGTTACGCATGTCAAGGCAAAAAGTCTAAACATGATAAAAACGGATCTTTTGAGTTTAAAAAGTGTGACGCTATAGAATACCATTATATTTCAATGTTTGGCCACATCTTTTAATTTTAGTACGAAATGAATGCAACAAATGCATTTAATTTGATTTTCATAAATTATGTTTAGCATTAAAAAATAAATATGTATCGTATTATGAATAGCTGGCAAAATACTAAAAGATTACCAATGTTATATAGCATTAATCTCGTTAAAATTTTGCGTCTCAGGAATAAATTTACATTGTAACCAACGTTTTATCACCTAGGACTAATATAGACAGGTTACACAAGTGTCAAGGCAATTAAAGGTCTAAACATGATAATACTATTTTTTTTTTTAAAAAAGGTCTAAACATAATAAACACACTTTAACGACATTTTATCACCTAGGAGGCTAGGAAGCTAAACCATACACAATCCTAGCATTATTATAGAATTCATAATCACGCTATACACCGAAGTCATTCGACTTTGCGTTGGACTTGTCCTTTTAGTAAAAATCGAAAATCACACAATGACAAAGACTTTATGTGATTCTCCTATTATTGCATGCAAGTATATACCAATTTTTTTCGCAATTCCATGAATCATGTTTATTCATTATGTATTGACCGGAGTATATACATATTAACATGATCATTTAACATGAACTTTTCATCAATTCAGACAAGATGTAGAATTATCAATAAATCATAAAGAAGAGCAATTATTTTAATAGAAAAAGCATAAGCTCTTAAACGAACCACATCTAAATCAATTTTCATATATGAAATTGATTGTGAATTTTATGTTTTTCACATAATCATAACAAATTAAATAATAAAGAGCAAGAAAAAAATTAAAATATAATATAATAGGAGCATTATATTCTTTCCTGATATAATTAACAAGTTAAACATACAATTCACACACATACACACGCAATACATGGCCTAATAATATAGCATACTCTCTATTTATCAAAAAAAATAAAATAGCATACTCTCTCACTGATTCCTGAAGTTGCGTGGCTAGTCAGGCAACAAAGAAAGGAATAATAGTAACATTCAAGAAGCAGACATATTCAAGAATAGTTTAACTCACTACAATTTCATCTCATGGGTAGTGAATATAATCGGATTTTCAGGAGTGAACCATGCCTATTTATCAGAAGGAGGGATAGAACCAGGCATGTTCAGGACTAACGTCACAATCAAATTCTAATGAACATACATTGAACTAAATTTTAAAGTATTTAATTCCACGCTATGCATATTCGTTGAACTAAAATCTGAATAAAATCATGTAAATATCTCAAATGTCCAGTGGAATATTTTTCAAACAGCCATTAAGAGTGTTAAAAAATAATTAATTACAATTGGTAGAGATGACCCTAATGTCCATTGTAATGTTTTTCAAATGACCATTAAGAGTGTCAAAAAGTAATTAATTACAAGTGCATGCATGATAACAATAATGTATCTTGTTTTTAATATTTTATTTAATATTTTAGGATAATATTAGAATAGGGTTATTTTGGTCTTAACAAAAAAGTTAAGAAATATAAATCACTCCATAAGATTCACACTTTTACAATAGTTAAGATTAAGATAAGATAAGATTTATAGAGCTGGTGTTGAATTTTTTGTATAGATTGGAAAATAATGAAGAAATGTGTTGGGTATTTAATGAGCTTGTCCAACATAGAAAATCTAAAAGACTTTAAGTGCCTTAATATACAAAAAAGGGATATTTTAATTTACTAATAAATAAAAATGAGCAATGCTCTGCATGCGTGTGATGCATTTATTGTGACACTTGGCACTTTTACGAGCGCGTGTGCGATTGAAGTCATGTGACTAAAATTAAATATTTATTTAAGTTATATCTGCGCGAAGCACTAGATTTCCAATCCAAATACTTTGAAAACTGTGTAGGTTTTGTTTTATCCTTGGGAGTGATTTGCCACATCAACCCGACAACAAATATAGTGGGGGCAAATATTATTTTAAAGAAATTATCTTTGACAAGCCTCAAAACCAAATTTTTTGTTTCTCCCGCATAAATTTCTAACAGCAGACGACACGAATTGTCAATGCAAAATGTCAAAAATATGAGTCATATGACCAACCAATTGGCAGTACTGCATTGAAAAATCAGCAGGAGAAAAATGTCAGAAGAATAAATGTATAATTCAACAATGTTTTCACATAGGGCGTGAATTAATTAATTTATTCTTTTGACCGATGACATACTTCTCGTATTTTTTTATTCATGAGGATGTCTAATTCAAATTACATGAGCTGATCAAAAGACTAAACTTACACTGTACTGTAGAAAATCTTACGTAGAAGTGTGGAGTTTAATTTCTCCGTACGTGGACCTATAATAGTTAATAAAACTTGATAGAAAAGTCCCGTTTAAGAAGGGGGAAAAGAATATTTATGCAAAGCATTATAGAAACGTCGTTTTTCATACTTGGTGGGGCATGCAATTGTTTATGTTTGTTTGGAACTCATGTTTATAAGAAAAATAAACTTTTCCTGCCATCTTTTCAATGTTTATAGAAACATGATACTGAATTACATCTTATTTTTTTGCAAGTTCAAGTATATTATACTATACTCGAATATTGAATAATTTAATATCTTGGATCTTGAAATGCTTATTTAATTTGTTGACTACGAATTAAATGATATCGTTCTAAGAAATAGTGATATATATAATATGTAACCTATTCAATTTGATTAGTTAATTAGTATTTATAAAAAATATTTGATATAACTAATTACTGTTAATCTTAATTAATTAATATCTTATGTTATCAATTAAGTAAATAAGAAAATGATGAAAAGTTAACAAGTGACAACGACACAAACAAATTCTCAATTCTTCACTTTCCATCACGCATTACCTTCTTATGGTCAATATCACCAAACATTAGCAGCAGAACCTTATCAATTGTCGTCTGGATGAATATTTAAACATATTTCATGGGCTATGGAGACAGATTGATACAAAAGATCGAGAAGATATTGATGCAGCCAAAGATAGGCCAAAAAGGAAACTTGAGTGGTCAAATGTAGCTAGTTTGACCATCATCAATGAGAGTTTGGTTGCGGTCAATGCCGCGAAAGTGTGAATTGTTGCATCCTATGTGTTTTTGGCTTGTGTTTAACAATTGACTAGTGTTAGGAATCAACACGCATGAAAAGTTGCAAAAAACGAGACAACAGATTTAATATTTTTACTTGAATGACAAAATACACACTTGAACAAACTCAAGAAGTACAACCAAAAGATATAGAACACTACAACTATTGTGTTTCCGTGTAGTACAATTTGTATCTACACAAATTGCTTTCCCTACACTACACTTTTCCTACTACACTACACACACTATTTAGCACATTAACCAACCAAAACTCCTTTTGTAATTCGCCCTACCAAACAACCTTTGGTTCCATATTTCATTTTGATAATTTGATTTGTCTATCCCATTATAATTACCAACTAAACCACTTCAAATTTAGCACAAACAATGTAATTCGCCAATGATGGATTATGATCATCAATTATAAGAGCCTTTCATAACAGTGGTAATAATTGGATTAACCCTGCTGTAACCCCCATCCACCACCAAATTCAATCCACTCACATACTTGGATTCATCGCTTCCGAGAAAAGCCGCCGCCTCCGCTATGTCATCCGCTTCCAACGCCACGCCTTTGAGATTTGCCGCTGCGGACAGCCATTCGGACGCCTGCTTTCTATCCACAACCGACCCCATTGCGCTGTCCATCATAGGGGTTTGAACCAAAAAAGGAGAGATGCAATTCACTCGAATCCCATGCTTTCCCAGATCCATGCACAAATGGTTGGTCATCCCAACCACAGCATGTTTAGAGCAAGTATATGCAAGCGGACCCTCAACACCAATCACCGCAGCGACACTCGCCGTGAATATGATGCTCCCGGACTTGGCCGGGATCATCACACGTGCTGCGTGCTTCGCGCCCAAAAACGCACCGCAAACGTTCACATCAAATATCTTCTCTAGATGGCTCTTTTCTATATCGAAGATTGAGGTATGTAGCAATGATGGAGAGATTCCAGCGTTGCAGAACATGATGTCGAGTTGTCCGTATTCGGAGACCGAGAAATCAACAGCGTTCTTAACATCAGATTCTTTAGTGACATCGCAATGTACGTACGAAATGGTGGCAGAGGAGCCGAGCTCTTTGCATAGGGCTTGGCCGAGGTCGTCTTGGACGTCAGCGATAACAACCTTTGCACCGTATCTTGTGAATAGCTTGACACTGGCCTCGCCGATTCCACTTGCTCCGCCGGTGATCAATGCCACCTTGCCTTGTAACCTGCATAAATACCAAAAAAAAAGGATTAAAACTTGATATTTTTGGATTTTGAGAGGGCAAAAATTCAAATTTCAAAAGTTTATAGGGAAAGAATATAATTTTGTCAAAGTTGGGGAAGGAGCGGGTGAACCTACTAACCCCCTGTGGCTCCGTCTCAGCTTGAGTTAGTACATTGATGTAGTTACTACGAGAATTCATTATAAAAATTTGTTTAAAAAGAAAAAAAAACGAAAAATTAGTATAAGTTATTTGTAATGTAATTGATTTCAATGCGACCAAACTAGAATTTAAAATATAGAAAATAGAGGATGTAAAAACTGTAAAATTAGGGCTCGTTTCTTACTTGTTAGCCGTGGGTGTTGCCAAACTACTAGCACTCATCTTAACTTTGGCTGAATATTAAGGAAAAGCTCTATCCAATGCAATCACAATATTCTTAGAGTTTTTGAGTTTAAATGTCTTTTGCTTTGCTGAGGTATTTATAGAGCAGATTACACAAAATGTCAAGGCAAAAGGTTTAAATAGATTATGAATGAACGCACTTAATTGAAAAATCAACGGGAAAAAGCATGGCTCGAGAATAAATCTATAATTTAACAATGTTTTATCACATAGGGCGGGCTAATTAATTGATTAATTCAACTTACATGAGCGGAAAAGAATAAACTAAAAAACTGTCTTGTTGAATAATTAAGTCTTACGAAGAAATGTGGAATTTGCTAAGAGCCAGCCAAATTTCACCGTGGACCTATGTTAATCTTTTGATTCATTAAGCTCTTTCGAATTAGTATATTACATATTCTACAAAAAAGTAGACTAAGAATAAGAGAAACAATAATCCAAATTAATCAAGTCCAACAAATGAAGTAGCTAGATTCATTAATGATGTCTTAGTCTAGTGGTAAGATTGAGATCTCCAAACTTAGAGGTCAGGGGTTCGATCTCAACAGATGTTTGAGTTGTTTCTACTAATATAGTAATTTACTTTTTATAATTTGTAGTAGTAATTATTGACTAATGATAGTTAATTTGATATTTAATATAATGATGTAACCGTTTCATCAAAAAAAAATATTCAAAATTATGGTTGGATGAGTCAACTTATTTTATTTTCTATTTTCAGAAAATATTTATAATATTGAAAGGTCAGAATCGTAAATCAATTAAGAAAATCAAAGACCAACTAATCAATTAGGAACCCCGGAGGCAAAGGGTTTCTTATAATTACAGGATTGTGACGAGCTCACATCGACTCGAAGTTAGTGAATTAAGTTTGAAAATTTTCAAGTTTAAGCTGAGGATTAAGACTTGAATTCATATTTTAGCCTAGTATAAATGGAAAAGACTCAATTTAAATTAAGCTTGAGCCCCCATAAATAATATATATAGTATATCTATATTCATGTAATGTGTATATATATCTAGATAATAGAAACAATAAGTTATATAAATACAACTCATAACTCATAAACAAATCATAATTTCGTGGATAATATGGAGAGTCCGAATTATAAAAGAACCTTTAGTCAATTGTATTTAACTCTAAACATTATCAAGTACAAAAACAAAATAGCGAGATGATTGATGTTCTGTTTTTCAGAAGTAAAATTTGACGAATTTTATTATTTGTATAATCTGGTTTTACTGATTTTGAGGGGAACCGCGGGGGGGGGGGGGGGGGGGGGGATCAGATTAAAAATTATCAATTCTAATCAAATCTAGGCCGAGCACAACCCTTGATTACAAAAGATAATTCAACATCAAGCCAAACATAAGCATAATCAGACTCAACCCCGCACGACTTGATTACGTAATTAATCTAGGAGGTTTGGATCTGCCTCTAAGCCTATTCCCAACCGCAAAGCTGGGCCTTGGTTCTAAGTCAGCATTTTGGTGTGGATCCGAATAGCATTCACCCATTGACAAGCCCATTTGAGCCCAACCCAGTAGGCCTCAAGGCCCACTCCTCTCCAGATTCTACTCTTTCTGAAAATATAACTGAATATTCTAATTAACATATTTATTGGTTGGAAGTAGGGCGGTAAATGAGTCAAGTCAAGTTTAACGAGTTGCTTTTTAAACTTGTTTGAATTATTATCGAGTTTCAAAATTTGTGTTTTAGCTTGGTTTGACTATTGATCGAGCTGAGCTCAAACGAGCTTTCATCGAGTCGAACACGAGTCGAGCCCAAGTAACTTGAGTATTTTATCATATTTTATAACTAATCTAGCCGCGCTTCAAAACTTATTGACCACAAAAATTTGTTTAGGCTTGGTTTGAGTGTTAACTAATCGAGCTCAGACGAGCTTTTAATGGACATTCTAGAGTCGAGTATTTAGTAACTTGATTTGAATGTTGTTCAATTATAGAGAAGTTAATGGTGTTGCTGATGTGTTAGCTAAGCTTGGTGCTACTTGCTCCACTTTAAAATACTGACTTTAATGTGTGCCCTCCCTCTCTAGAAGGGTTTCTTCGATGCCGTACCCCGGTGAGGTACATCGGATGCGGTAGAAGGTGACATTTGTCACTTTCTTTAATATTTTATTGTTTCTTGCCTTTTTAATTATTCTCTTTCTTTTATTTCTTTTTTCATTTGTTTTTACTTTTCAAACTTGTTTGTCAATTGTTTTCTATATTCTTTCTCGCACCTTTTCAATTTACTTTTGTTTTGAATTTCGTTTTGTTTCCTTATTTTGAAAATTATTACTTTTCTTGAATATGGAGGGTGGTTTGGTTACTTTTCTGGACAGTGACATCTCTGATCATTGTCCCAGGATACTAAAACTGACTGAGACTAGAAAGGGACATCCACCATTTAGATTTCTTAATGGATGGAAACATGATCCTCAATTCCTACATATTGTTCAGGAAGAATGGGCCAAACCAGTAAAGGGGTGTAAGATGTATAGAGTTAGTCAGAAAAGTAAGCAAATTAAAAGACGGCTGAAAACTCTACACAAAGGGAAATATTCTGACATTGCTGGGAAGGTGTGCAGTAGTAGGCAGCAGTTATGTTGTACCAGAGAGGCCCTTCAGGTTTCTCCTTTTGAGGAAAGATTGATAGCCCAGGAGAAGCAGCAATATGCAGAATTGAGATTGTTACTCAAATGTGAAATGGATTTTATCAAGCAAAGGGCTAGAGTTGATTCATATCAACAGGGCGATGAATGTACCAAGTATTTTTTTGCCAAGATGAAAGTAAATAAAAGCAAAAGCCAGATCTTGCAATTGCACTCAGGTACGAGAGAGTGTCTGACTGAGCCAGATGCCATTCAGAGGGAAATATTAACGTTTTACCAAAACATCGTTGGCAAAGAGAGTGATGCCAGAGTGAATATTAGACCAGATATAGTGGCACAGGGGCATATTCTTACTGCTGGAGATGTTAACAAGCTGTATATCCCTGTTACAGTTGAGGAAATAAAGAAGGTGTTTTTTTCTATACCTGATGACAAAAGCCCCGGCCCTGATGAGTTTAACTCATGTTTTTATAAAAGTTGTTGGCATGTCATAGGAGATGAAATATCACGAGCCCTAATTGATAGCTATACCAAAGGGAAGATTCTAAAAGAGCTCAACCACACGGTGATCCATCTCATTCCTAAGTGTAAAGCACCGAGCACAGCTGTGTTTCTGGCAGAACGATGTTAATCAAAGCGGTATTGTTTGGTATTCAAATGTATTGGTCTCAAATTTTCCCAATTCCGTTGACTGTTATTCATGAAATTGAGAAGCTTTGTTGGGCTTTTCTGTGGAGTGGCCGGACTACAGGGAAATACAATGCTCCAGTCAGTTGGTTTCATCTTTGCTTGCCTAAAAAAGAAGGAGGGATGGGGATTATTAGTCTTGGAAAATGGAATTTAGCTGCCATTTTCAAGACAATTTGGAACATTGCCTCCAAGGCAGATTCACTTTGGATTTGATGAGTTAACGCATATTATCTTAATAATGCCAGCATATGGGAGATCCAAGTGAAAGGTAGTGATTCTTGGTTTTGGAAGAAATTGTTAACGACCCGTGATGTCTTCCTAGATGCCATTGATGTAGTCCATTGCTAATGGAAGATGGGTAAATTCACCATTCAAAAAGCTTACAATCATATAGTTGAGCATGAGGAGGAGGTTGTTTGGAGGAGTGTTGTGTGGGGACGAGGCTTAGTTGCTCTTCATCGGTTTATACTCTGGTTGGCATGTCGGGATAGATTGAAAACAAAGGACCGGGTGGGAAAATGGACAGAAATTGAAGATCCAAACTGCCTCTTATGCCGGGAGGAGATCGAAAGCCGAAACCACCTATTTTTAAGTGCAAATTTACACAAGAAATTATGAGCAGGTGTTGGGGGAAACTGGAGGTTGTATACAAAAAGGAGGACTGGACTGAGACCATGGATTGGATGCAGAAAATCAGCAAAAGGGAGAACCAAACTGAGTTATAAAAAGCGGGCACTATTTGCAGCTATAGTATATAGTATCTGCCTTGAACGAAACAATTGTCTATACACACAAGATAGGAAGACAGTTTCAGATATAGTTGATAGAGTTTGGAAAGTGATAACTTGTAAATATAAGAATAGAGTGGTGGCTATTGATGATGGGACTGGGAATGTTTTGACAGATTATACAGAAGTTACTTCTCACTTCATTGATTACTACAAACAGCTACTGGGGACAAAATCTGATAGAGTGAGGGTTGACGAGCAGGTATTTGCAATGGGGCCTAGATTAAGCTTAGAACAACAAATGGGATTAATTCAACCTTTTAGCAGGGAGGATGTGAAAAAGGCTATGTTTAGTATCCACAGTACTAAAAGTCCAGGTCCTGATGGATATGGGAGTGGTTTTTTTAAAGCTACTTGGGATATTATTGGTGAGGATATTACGAGTGCTGTATTGGACTTTTTTCAACATGGGAAGATGTTAAAACAGTTAAATACAACACTTCTGGACCTTGTTCCAAAGGTGGATAATCCAACTTTTGCTAGTGAATTTAGACCAATAGCTTGTTGCAACACTGTCTACAAATGCATATCAAAGATGATGACTGCTAGATTGGCCCATGTGTTACCGGTGTTGGTCAATGAGAATCAGGGTGTTTTTGTGAAGGAGAGATCAATCATTGATAATGTTCTTATTAGCCAAGAACTTATCAGGCAATACAATAGAAAGTATGTGTCTCCTAGATGCCTCATGAAGATTGACATAAAAAAGGCATATAATTTTGTGGAGTGGCAATTTTTGAAAGAAATGTTAGAAGGATATCGTTTTCCTCAAGTGTTTAGTAACTGGATTATGGAGTGTGTCCAAAATGTCTCCTTCTCACTTGTCATTAATGGGGAAAGCCATGGTTTCTATCAGGGGAAGAGAGGGATTAGACAAGGAGATCCAATCTCCCCTTTGCTATTTGTTCTAGTCATGGAATACCTTACTCGAAGCATGAAGATTGCAGCTCATGAGCCACTGTTCAAATACCATCCTGCCTGTAAGTCCCTTCAGTTGACCAATATCGGTTTTGCAGATGATCTTATGATCTTCTGCAAAGCATCTAGAGTCTCTGTTCAAATTATTGGGAGAAAATTTACTACTTTCTCTCACACAACAGGCCTGTATGCAAATCAAAACAAGTCCAATGTGTATATTAGAGTAGTTAGTGATGAGGTGAAGGCATATATTTTACACATAACAGGGTTTAGTGAAGGAGGTTTTCCAATGAGATACTTAGGGGTGCCTTTATCACCTACTAAGTGGTCCAAAATTGATTGTTTTTCTTTGGTTGATAAAATCACCAATAGGCTTGCTCGATGGTCCTCCCGAAATCTATCTTATGCGGGCAGATGTCAACTTATTAATTCTGTCTTGCTTACTTTGCACATTTACTAGTCTACTATCTTCCTTTTGCCCCAATCTGTTGTTAAATTGGTGGAGCAGAAGTGTAGAAATTTTTTGTGGGGTAGTACTGAGATGCACAGGAAAGCCTCATTGATCTGCTGGGATAAGATCTGTTCCAAAAAGAAGTATGGTGGTCTGGACATTAAAAGCTGTAGAGACTGGAACGTTGCTGCAGTTGGGAAGCAGGTTTGGTCTCTATCCCAGAAAAAAGATACTTTGTGGGTCAAGTGGGTCTCAGGGGTCTATCTGAAACATGTGGATTTTTGGGACTACTGTCCGCCTCAGGATTGTAGTTGGTCGTGGAGGAAGATACACAAAGTTAAGAATAAAGTCAAGGAAGGTTACAATCAAGGTAGATGGTTAAATACTCAATCTGGGAATTATACTATTCAAAGTGGTTATCAGTGGCTTAGATGTGGACATGAAGTTTTCAGGGAACCTCGGGCTGTGTGGAACAGAATGAATATTCCAAAGCATTCATTCATTTTGTGGCTGACTGTATTACAAAGACTACAAACAAAAGATAGACTTAGTAGATTCTTGCAAATAACAGATGGCACTTGTGTATTATGTGGTGCTGATTTGGAAACATGTGACCATTTGTTCTTCCAATGTGAATGGACAAAATGTTTTATTTCTCATATAATGCACTGGCTACAAGTTGATTCTTTCGATACTCAAACTGCTAGATGGAAAAGCTGGCTGAATTTTGCATTTAGAGGATGGAAGCTGAAACAGAGTGTTGTTAGAGCGGGGTTTGCGGGATGTGTGTATAGATGTTGGGAAGAGAGGAATAAACGCACTTTCATTCAGGAGAACAGGGACGGGCTTGATGTTGCTACTTGTCTTAAACAAGATCTTAGATTAAGACTCACAGGTTATACAAGAAATATACATAGAGAGAAGGATAGACTGTACTTAGAAAAAGTTTTGCTGGTGTAACTATCTACTGCTCCTATTTGGTGAATTGTTTAGAAATTATTTTTGTTTTTTATTTTATCTCATAGTCACAAACCTACTGTAATGTGATATGAGGATGGCTTTCTGAGTTGTATTGGTTGCTTTGTGGGAATAACGTTATTACTTTACACCAAAAAAAAAACTTGTAAATTTGAGGGATTTTGATTGCCCAGGTATGCCTGGTGTATATGTAAAGTTTGTTGGATTTATTAAAAAAAATGCTTACTTGTTCCAAAAAAAAATAAAAAAAATTATTACTTTTGTACTATTTATCTATATTTGTATTAGTTAAGAGTAAAAAGTGTTCCATTTCGACTTTTCTTTTAGGCTTTTCAATAACTCCTTTTCAATTATTTTTACATTTCATACTTCGTATCGCTTTCAATTTTTCGATTTGAAATTTAAGAAAGTTTTTCTTCAAATTGGAAATTCGAGCTGGTTGTTATTGAAAATTATGCCCAACCCATACATACGAGTAGACAAATATTAACACAGAATCAAACAATTACATCTTCAGACCGAGTAGTTCGAATGTAATTGATTGAATCATATTTTAATTATAATTGCTTACAATTAATTATTTAATGTTTAAACTAAAAAAATTAATTGCAATAAAATTTTAAATAACTTAGTATTATTCCAAATATTATATCCAAATATAAATGAGTAAGAAGAAAAGGCACTACCAATTCAAGACAAGAAACAAGAGAAGAAAATAAAAAACAAACACAAATGGAAAAAGGAATAAGAGAAAAGAAAATTTAAGAAAAAATAAAACATTAAAATAATAGAGAAGTTGTACTTGCTCCACTGTAAATACTGACTTTAGTGTGCCCTCCCTCTCTAGAACATAGGTTGTACTATGTATAAATCTGAGTTAGTAAGTGTGTATATAGATCTAGCCACCACTGCTCCATGTACTGATAATGTTTACTTTGTGAAGTAAAACTTGGTGTGTTGTGTTAAAAAGGCAAAAAGAAATACCAAAAGTGACATAACCCTAGTTAGTTAAATACGGGACGGTAAAAATTCGTCATTTAATACGTGCGAATATATTACGAAGTCCAGCTGAAAGTTACAGTGAAAAAATTGGTTATAAAATACATGAACAGGAAATAAACAGATTTATAGATATACGAGTATAATATGTATACAAATGAATTATTCGGGAGTATGTTAAAATACGGTTTTGTTTCTGTATAAATTTGTTAAATATACTACTAATACTCAGAATAAAAATAATATTTTATATAAGTCACTAGTTGACAATAATTAATATTTTGATAATTTATTGTTTGCTAGTTTTTAATTATATATATATTTTTTAATTATGTATCAATTAATACTGCAATTAAGTTCAAAACTTCAAATATCCCAGCTCAAAGACCCCTCTTGTTTTTCTTTCCTAATATTCTTTACAAAATCTTTACTTTCTACTTGCATTGCTGCTGCAGTTCTTCAGGTGAGCAGCAAATTCTTGCTTCAGTTTTCTTAATTTTCATGTGACACATTCAATTCTCGTTGCATTTTAAAGGCAGCAACCGGCAATTGTTTTTATGACAGAAATTTGATAGAGTTCCATAGAGCATTCATTGAGGAAAATTCTTATATAAAACTGCGCGGCAGTAGGAGTTATTATAAAACAGCTTCGACATTTTATGTTTGGCCTTACATATGGAAAATCTTGACTCAACGTCTGATTTCAAGAGTATGCAAAATTCCTACACAAAATACACTAATAATGATACAGACGGATTTTGCAGCTCAGCCGCTCAGGTCTCCTATAGGGTTTTCCGATGAATTCACTAAACTGGGTGCGCCGAGAATTCCCCGGTGTTAACCTTCTGACGCTCATATCAGAAAAATCTCGAGAGAAATTGAATAAATCACGTTTTAGGGAATATCTCTCCTCCTCTCCAATATTCTAAATTAAGAACCATATTTATCCATCATTCTCCATAGTAGGTCACAAGAAGCCTTACTTATCATAAGCTTTTAGTGCATGAATCATAGTTCAGCATATCCAATATCAAAATAATTATATCACTGGTCCAAGTGTTCAATTCGATCCAATAAAATATACTTTACCTACATCAAATACTATTACAAAAAATAAAACAACAATATATAAAAGCAGTAAGCATTTTATTAATGATCATAACAATAATAATAAGAAGAAAAAGTGATACAAACTTATGCCGTGATTCTAATCACTTCGCATTATTTAGTTCTATAAAAACTGAAATTGTGAATTTGTCGAATAGAAATAGACAATGAACCATATAACTCACAAATTATTGTATTTAGCTTATAATTACCAAAAAAGAAATAATGATGGATTATGCGATCATCAAGTATACGAGCCTTTGATGACGTTGGTAATAAGTGGATTAACCTTGCTGTAACCCCCATCCACCACCAAATTCAATCCACTCACGTACTTGGACTCATCGCTTCCAAGAAAAGCCGCTGCCTCTGCTATGTGATGCGCTTTCAATGTCATCCCTTTCAAATTTGCCGCTGTTGCTAGCCATTCTGCAGCCTTATTTTTGTCCACAGCTGACCCCAGCGCGCCGTCAATCATAGGGGTTTGAACCAAGAAAGGAGAGATGCAATTGACTCGAATCCCGTCCTTTCCCAGCTCCATGCACATATGGTTGCTCAGCCCAACCACAGCATGTTTAGAACAAGTATACGCGGGTGGAGCCTCCAGACCGATCACCGCAGCCACACTCGTCGTGAATATGATGCTCCCGGACTTGGCTGGTACCATCACACGAGCCGCGTGCTTGGCGCCCAAAAACGCGCCGTAAACGTTCACATCAAACACCTTTTCGATGAGGTGAAGGCATATATTTTACACATAACAGGGTTTAGTGAAGGAGGTTTTCCAATGAGATACTTAGGGGCGCCTTTATCACCTACTAAGTGGTCCAAAATTGATTGTTTTTCTTTGGTTGATAAAATCACCACTAGGCTTGCTCGATGGTCCTCCCGAAATCTATCTTATGCGGGCAGATGTCAACTTATTAATTCTGTCTTGCTTACTTTGCACATTTACTGGTCTACTATCTTCCTTTTGCCCCAATCTGTTGTTAAATTGGTGGAGCAGAAGTGTAGAAAGTTTTTTTTGGGGTAGTACTGAGATGCACAGGAAAGCCTCATTGATCTACTGGGATAAGATCTTTTCCAAAAAGAAGTATGGTGGTTTGGACAATAAAAGCTGTAGAGACTGGAACGTTGCTGCAGTTGGGAAGCAGGTTTGGTCTCTATCCCAGAAAAAAGATACTTTGTGGGTCAAGTGGGTCTCAGGGGTCTATCTGAAACATGTGGATTTTTGGGACTACTGTCCGCCTCAGGATTGTAGTTGGTCGTGGAGGAAGATACACAAAGTTAAGAATAAATTCAAGGAAGGTTACAATCAAGGTAGATGGTTAAATACTCAATCTGGGAATTATACTATTCAAAGTGGTTATCAGTGGCTTAGATGTGGACATGAAGTTTTCAGGGAAGCTCGAGCTGTGTGGAACAGAATGAATATTCCAAAGCATTCATTCATTTTGTGGCTGACTGTATTACAAAGACTACAAACAAAAGATAGACTTAGTATATTCTTGCAAATAACAGATGGCACTTGTGTATTATGTGGTGCTGATTTGGAAACATGTGACCATTTGTTCTTCCAATGTGAATGGACAAAATGCTTTATTTCTCATATAATGCACTGGCTACAGGTTCATTCTTTCCCTACTCAAACTGCTAGATGGAAAAGCTGGTTGAATTTTGCATTTAGAGGATGGAAGCTGAAACAGAGCGGGATTTGCGGGATGTGTGTATAGATGTTGGGAAGAGAGGAATAAACGCACTTTCATTCAGGAGAACAGGGACGGGCTTGATGTTGCTACTTGTCTTAAACAAGATCTTAGATTAAGACTCACAGGTTATACAAGAAATATACATAGAGAGAAGGATAGACTGTACTTAGAAAAAGTTTTGCTGGTGTAACTATCTACTGCTCCTATTTGGTGAATTGTTTAGAAATTATTTTTGTTTTTTATTTTATCTCATAGTCACAAACCTACTGTAATGTGATATGAGGATGGCCTTTTGAGTTGTATTGGTTGCTTTGTGGGAATAACGTTATTACTTTACACCAAAAAAAAACTTGTAAATTTGAGGAATTTTGACTGCCCAGGTATGCCTGGTGTATTTGTAAAGTTTGTTGGATTTATTAAAAAAAATGCTTACTTGTTCCAAAAAAAAAATAAAAATAAATTATTACTTTTGTACTATTTATCTATATTTGTATTAGTTAAGAGTAAAAAGTGTTCGATTTCGACTTTTCTTTTAGGCTTTTCAATAACTCCTTTTCAATTATTTTTACATTTCTTACTTCGTATCGCTTTCAATTTTTCGATTTGAAATTTAAGAAAGTTTTTCTTCAAATTGGAAATTCGAGCGGGTTGTTATTGAAAATTATGCCCAACCTATACATACGAGTAGACAAATATTAACACAGAATCAAACAATTACATCTTCAGACCGAGTAGTTCGAATGTAATTGATTGAATCATATTTTAATTATAATTGCTTACAATTAATTATTTAATGTTTAAACTAAAAAAATTAATTGCAATAAAATTTTAAATAACTTAGTATTATTCCAAATATTATATCCAAATATAAATGAGTAAGAAGAAAAGGCACTACCAATTCAAGACAAGAAACAAGAGCAGAAAATAAAAAACAAACACAAATGGAAAAAGGAATAAGAGAAAAGAAAATTTAAGAATAAATAAAACATTAAAATAATAGAGAAGTTGTACTTGCTCCACTGTAAATACTAACTTTAGTGTGCCCTCCCTCTCTAGAACATAGGTTGTACTACGTATAAATCTGAGTTAGTGAGCGTGTATATAGATCTAGCCACCACTGCTCCATGTACTGATAATGTTTACTTTGTGAAGTAAAACTTGGTGTGTTGTGTTAAAAAGGCAAAAAGAATTACCAAAAGTGACATAACCCTAGTTCGTTAAATACGGGACGGTAAAAATTCGTCATTTAATATGTACGAATATATTAGGAAGTCCAGTTGAAAGTTACGGTGAAAAAATCGGTTATAAAATACATGAACAGGAAATAAACAGATTCATAGATATACGAGTATAATATGTATACAAATGAATTATTCGGGAGTATGTTAAAATACGGTTTTGTTTCTGTATAAATTTGTTAAATATACTACTAATACTCAGATTAAAAATAATATTTTATATAAGTCACTAGTTGACAATAATTAATATTTTGATAATTTATTGTTCGCTAGTTTTTAATTATATATATTTTTTAATTATGTATCAATTAATACTGCAATTAAGTTCAAAACTTCAAATATCCCAGCTCAAAGACCCCTCTTGTTTTTCTTTCCTAATATTCTTTACAAAATCTTTACTTTCTACTTGCATTGCTGCTCCAGTTCTTCAGGTGAGCAGCAAAATTCTTGCTTCAATTTTCTTAATTTTCATGTGACACATTCAATTCTCGTTGCATTTTAAAGGCAGCAACCGGCAATTGTTTTTATGACAGAAATTTGATAGAGTTCCATCGAGCATTCATTGAGGAAAATTCTTATATAAAACTGCGCGGCAGTAGGAGTTATTATAAAACAGCTTCGACATTTTATGTTTGGCCTTACATATGGAAAATTTTGACTCAACGTCTGATTTCAAGAGTATGCAAAATTCCTACACAAAATACACTAATAATGATACAGACGGATTTTGCAGCTCAGCCGCTCAGGTCTCCTGTAGGGTTTTCCGATGAATTCACTAAACTGGGTGCGCCGAGAATTCCCCGGTGTTAACCTTCTGACGCTCATATCAGAAAAATCTCGAGAGAAATTGAATAAATCACGTTTTAGGAAATATCTCTCCTCCGCTCCAATATTCTAAATTAAGAACCATATTTATCCATCATTCTCCATAGTAGGTCACAAGAAGCCTTACTTATCATAAGTTTTTAGTGCATGAATCATAGTTCAGCATATCCAATATCAAAATAATTATATCACTGGTCCAAGTGTTCAACTCGATCCAATAAAATATACTTTACCTACATCAAATACTATTACAAAAAATAAAACAACAATATATAAAAGCAGTAAGCATTTTATTAATGATCATAACAATAATAAGAAGAAGAAAAAGTGATACAAACTTATGCCGTGATTCTAATCACTTCGCATTATTTAGTTCTATAAAAACTGAAATTGTGAATTTGTCGAATAGAAATAGACAATGAACCATATAACTCACAAATTATTGTATTTAGCTTATAATTACCAGAAAAGAAATACTGATGGATTATGCGATCATCAAGTATAGGAGCCTTTGATGACGTTGGTAATCAGTGGATTAACCTTGTTGTAACCCCCATCCACCACCAAATTCAATCCACTCACGTACTTGGACTCATCGCTTCCAAGAAAAGCCGCTGCCTCTGCTATGTGATGCGCTTTCAATGTCACCCCTTTCAAATTTGCCGCTGTTGCTAGCCATTCTGCAGCCTTATTTTTGTCCACAGCTGACCCCAGCGCGCCGTCAATCATAGGGGTTTGAACCAAGAAAGGAGAGATGCAATTGACTCGAATCCCGTCCTTTCCCAGCTCCATGCACATATGGTTGCTCAGCCCAACCACAGCATGTTTAGAACAAGTATACGCGGGTGGAGCCTCCAGACCGATCACCGCAGCCACACTCGCCGTGAATATGATGCTCCCGGACTTGGCTGGTACCATCACACGAGCCGCGTGCTTGGCGCCCAAAAACGCGCCGTAAACGTTCACATCAAACACCTTTTCGAAATGGCTCTTTTCTGAGTCGAATATAGAGGTATATAGCAATGGTGGGGTGATTCCAGCGTTGTTGAACATAATATCGAGTTTTCCGTGCTTAGAGACGGCGAAATTAACGGCATTCTTGACATCAGATTCTTTGGTGACATCGCAGTGTACGTATGAAATGGTGGTGGAGCCTAGCTCTTTGCATACAGCTTGGCCGCGGTCATCTTGGAAGTCGGCAATAATGACCTTTGCGCCGTATCTGGTGAATAGCTTGGCGGTCGCCTCGCCAATTCCACTCGCGCCGCCGGTGATCAGGGCGACCTTGCCTTGTAACCTGCAAAAAAGCAAAGCAATAGAGATGCTTTAAGTTACTATAATGATGTATAATCTGTACGAGAGATTCAACATAAAAGTAATTTGTGGGGGGAAATTGAAAAAATTCTAATTCAAATCGAATTTATCACATTTTTTACTTATACTAAAAAGTATCACGTGTTTTGTACATGGTGATTCGATGAGAAGTTAAATTGAAGGAAATAGGTCTAGTTTATTGATAAATTAATAACTGATTAATAATTGATTATTTGGTAGTGCCTACCTTATACTTTTTATTTGTTTTTTCATATATATATATAAAAAAAATTAAATCTATTTAAAGAAATTAAACTTTTGATAAAATAATATTAGTATTATTTTTTAGCATGTATATGCATAGATCATTAGTCTATGTATCATTCCTGATTTGCCAGAACAACGCATTTTTATGCTTCGTACAAGTAGATTAATTTTCTTTTATCCTATCAATCTTTCTAATGTAGAAAATAGATTACATTTCATAATTCTACGTGTGGTAAAATTGAATACATTCTTTATCATGAAATTATAAAAATAAAATAAATGCAAACAACAGATTACAAATGAATACTCATGTCATAAAGTTTTTTTTTTTTTGTAAATAAAATAAAAAATGCATCATATTTTCACTCAATTCACCTATTTGGTTTTATTTTCAGGTATAATTTTGCATTTGTTGTTATTTTATTCACTTCATTTACATATGAACTTCTAAATTTACATGACTATAAAAATAAAAGAACTTCTACATATAGGATAAAGATTCACGTGTGCAACCATGTTTTATATTTAACTTATCTATCTTCATATAATTCTATTTTGGGATTGACCAAACTGAATTTGAGCTAGAAGTTTCACCTCGAATGCACCATTATTTGGTGTGATTTAAATTGCTTAATTTATTCTAGTTAATTTTTATAATTGATTATTTATCATCCATTAAAATGAAAAAGTAAAGAATGAAAGAAGATGATTGTATACAAAAATAACTAAAAAGGGGCAAGTTCATCTTTTAAAGTTGATAGATTTAAATTTTCACATGGAGAGACATTTTTGTTCATTTAAACAAATTGAAAAATAAGTGAAGAGTCATTTTAAGAATATGGAGTGCTGATATCAATTTTCTAAAATAGTTGTAAATATCTATTATATAAAAACACTCGTGTTTGTGAGTTCTTTTGAATTAAATAGACAATATCATATTCTCACAATAAAAGTATTTATATGATTTTATTCTTAAATACGCTTTCTTTAGATTTGTTATCATGCTAATAACTTCGAGTATGTACAAACTTTCAGATATATGTTGATAATTCTATTGTACAAACATGTTGTATTCCATAACAATGAAAAATTAATAAATCTCTTTATGTATGAAAATGATTCATCTATATCCTAGAATATGCGTCTGTGTCGCACAGTTTTTTTTTTTTTTTTTATGTCTGAATAAGGTATAATTTTTTAAATTATCTTTTTAATCTTCAATCAACTCACTTAAAGTAATGATCCCATATTATATAACATTTTACTGCCAATTACCAAATATTAAAAATGTTTATAGAATTTAATATTTCGAATTTGATAAACAACTTTTTGTTTAAGTTCGAATAATGGTTGTGGGTGTGAAAGTTTTCTTCTTCTTTGTTGGTGGTTATAAGTAAAAATCTATTTTATTTTATTGGTTAGTATTTTAGAGAAAGTAGGAATCTATTTATTTTTCTTATATTAAATAGTGTCCTACTACTAACATATTTTATTTTTTATCAATAATAATTAAAGAGTTTCCAACTATTATAATAATTTCAGATACTACTAAATGGTTTCCTACTCTTCAATGAAATTTTTTATTTAATAAATTCAATTATTAACTATTTATTAATTATTAATAGTAAGGGTGAGTATGAAAGTCTCTTCACAATGGAACAAACAATTGAGATATTTATACATTTATATAGGGATTAGATTAGATGAATCGATAGATAGATAGATTAGATAGATAGATAGATATGCACACAAATTATCGAAACGCTTATTACTTATTATTTGTGGGGCACATACTATATTTTCCTAAGAGGAAACAGAGGATAGAAATGTAAATTTATGACTCAATGCTTACTTGTTCGCCATGGAGGTTGCCAAGCTAGTAGCACTCATCTTAATTTTTGCAGCAAATAAGGAAAATCTCGATGCAAGCACAAGCCGAATTAGGATTTGAGTTTAAATATATTTTGCTTTACTTTGTTGAGGTATTTATAGAGTAGATTACACAAATTGTCAAGGCAAAAAGTCAAAACTGCATTATAAAACTGTTAGGGGTGCTGCTGGGAACACCTTCATGGATTATAAACCACGCATTTTTATTGATTCTATAGAATTAATTAATTATTATTTCTATCATCTTGATTAAAACATGTCTTAATTAAATATAGAGCTTGGGTGGAATCTTTTGTAACAACCGTGATTAGTCTAACCACAGATCCATGTTTAGAACAAATATAGGGTTAATCTCATTTTTGTCCAGTAAGTGGTCAAAAGTACACATTTTAGTCCCGCACTTTATGAAAGACACACAATGAGTCCCATAAGTTCTAAAGAATCTCACTTTTGGTCCCAACCGAATATTTCATCCAAAACTTAACGGTCCACTCCGTTAGCCAACATTTTGACCCAACTTTTTGGTAGAATTCACGCGTAAATGTACTCACTTATGAATTATATTCAATATGACGATATTTTTATTTATGAAAGTCTCGCATTTGGTCCCATAAGTTCTAAAAAGTCTCACTTTTGGTCCCAACGAATATTCCGTCCAAAGCTTAACGGTCAACTCTTAGTCAACATTTTGAGCCCTTTTTTAATGGCAGAATTCACGCGTAAATGCACACACACATGGATTATATTCAAAATCACGATATTTTTATTCAATATCACGTGTCATTCAAGCACAAAATCTCCCAAAAAAATGGGTCAAAATGTTGACTAACGGGTTGACCGTTAAGTCTTGGACTAAATATTCGGCTGGGACCACAATTGAGACTTTGTAGAACTTATGGAACTCAATGTGAGACTTTCATAAAGGGAGTGACTAAATGTGTACTTTTGGCCACTTACGGGACCAAAAATGAGATTTGCCCAACAAATATATATTGGAGCCTCCATACCAATTACCGCAGTCACACTTGCCGTGAATATGATGCCTTGGCCGGGACCAATATACGTGCCGCATGATGGGCACCCAAAAACACACTGTAAACGTTCACATCAAACACCTTCTCGAAATCACGTTTTTCTGAGTCAAAGACAAGGGTATATAATATTGGTGGAATGATTCCAACGTTGGAACATGATGTCAAGTTTTCTGTGCCTCGAAGACAGCATAATGGGGGGGGGGGGGGGGTGTAGCAAGGAAAAAATTAGAGTTAGGCTGATACCATGTTATAATGTTATAATATTATAATGTAAATCTCTTTGATCAATATTATTGATGATGAAACATATTTTATAGAGCATACAAAGGAAAGATAATAAATAAGGAAACTAATAAATAACACTCATGTTCTATGACTAACTCTAACATAATCTACAACATTCTTGACATCGGATTCTTTGGTAACATCGCAGTACATACAAAATGGTGGCGGAGCAGCTAAGATCTTTGCATAGGGATTGGCCTTTGTTGTCTTGAACATCGGCGATCATGACCTTCGCTCTGTATCTAGTGAATAGCTTGGCGGTCGACTCCCCAATTCCACTCTCGCCGCCCGTGATCAGGGCAACCTTGCCTTGTAACCTGCATAAATGCAAACCAATAGAGGCGAGAGTTATTGCATTGATGTATAATCTAACACGAGAAATTCAATATAAAAGCTAATTCGTGCCCCTGACTGTTGGAAATTAAAAAAATTCCAGCTGAGATCAATTTGCCAGACTTTTTACATATCTATTACATGATAAATTTCATTTACTTTTTACATAATTGTTTGGTACGTACCGCAAGATTAGAACTTGTTGGACTAAAATACCGATCTCTTGTTACATAATTTGTGTCGCACTTTTTGTTATACGTACATATGTACAATAAGTGTATACAAAGACGACTAAAATGTACAGAGAGAATAAATCCAATTTTTCTCCATTTCACATTTTTTCCCCCTCAACATCTAACTCAGTCACCTGTGTACATAGTTGTAAAACATTATATATAACTTCTTTTCTTTTGATGGATAACATTTTATATATATAACAAGAAGTGTTACAAAAAAATTGATGCAACATAAGATAAGAATGTATATTTACGGCTTCGCCGTGGAGGTTGCCAAACTAGTACTACTCAACTTAATTTTTGCAAAAAATTAAGGAAAACCTCTAATCCAGTGAAAGAACACTATTTTTAGGATTTGTGACTTAAAAATACATTTTGCTTGGCTGTTGCTTTTCTAGAGCAGATTGCACAAATTGTCTAGGCAAAAGTCTAAACATGATAAAAATGAATCTATTATATTTAAAATGAGTGATGTTATAGATTACCATTATATTTCAACATTTGGGCACATTTTTTAATTTTAGTATGGAATGAATGCAATAAATGCATTTGATTTGATTTTTATAAATTATATTTACCATAAAAAAAATTAAATATTTATCATATTATGAATCGCTGACAAAATATTAAAAGATTACCAATATTATATAGCATTCTCATTAAAAATTTGTCTCAGGGATAAATTTACATTGTAACGAACATTTTATCACCTAAGACGCTAATCTAAAATTATATACCAATATTATATAGCATTCTCACTAAAAATTTGTCTCAGGGATAAATTTACATTGTAAAGAACATTTCATCACCTAAGACGCTAATCTAGACAGGTTATGCATGTCAAGGCAAAAGGTCTATATAAACATAATAAAAACATTTTAACAACGTTTATCACGTAGCAGGCTGGGAAGCTAATATACAGGTTACACAACTCTCCGAGTTATCTAACTATAATTCAATTTCAGTGTTTATAAATACAGAATTGTGAATTACATTTTGCTCTCTGCAAGTTCACATATATCCATTTACAATACTTGAATATTTTTTTGTTTTTTTTTTAATCTTAGGAGATTTATTTTGCTGCACTCGGCAATAAATGATATAGTTTTGAAAAATAGCGATGTCATGCATCACCTCTTTACTCATTAATTATTTGTCGATTTTTCAGTTTGCGTAAAAAACAAAAAATACAGTTCATTGGAGTTAATTAGTATTTAATAAATTAATATCATATCGTATCAAAATAAGTAATAAAATGGTGAAATGTTAACAAGTTAGAATATTTTTCTTTAACAAAATAACAATATACAACCCAGATAGATTCTCAATTATTGACTTTCCAGTACCCATCACCAGCTTATATATATATATATATATATATATATATATATATATATATGGCCAATAGCAGTACAACGTTATCAGCTGTCGTGGTGTGGATGGGGCTGTTCTATGTTGGGCCGTGATTGGTCTCGGCCCAGCTCAGCCGTTGGATCCCCCCAACAGGGGGGGTCAAAATCCCATTTAACCCTCCCATGTGGGGGGATCCAACGGCCCTCGCTGTGCCGAGACCAATAATAGAATTTTCCGTGTGGATGAATGTTTTAAGCACACTTTATTCAATGAATTACAATAGCTCACTTTAATAGACGAGCCTTTTCAGTCGATTCTTATCTGCGCTAGTATCACTTCATAATTGTACTTAAACATGCCATTTTTGACTTACGTTCAACTATTATCTTAGCAATTTTTTAGATTAATTGCAATACGATTATGATTGAATATTTTATATTGCAATAGGAATTATTATAAAAACTTTGACATTTACGGTTGACTTACTTACATTCGCAAAGTCTTGAATATTTTGCATGTGGTTTCAACATTCAGGGTACGATAGAATAAATATTACATCAAATACATAAAATATGCTAGTACTAATAATAATAAAAAATAAAAATACAGCAATACTTCCATTAATATTTTTATTCAATATCACGTATCAGGTACATATAAAAACTCCCAAAAAAGCTGGTCAAAATGTTGACTAACGGTGTTGACTGTTAAATTTTAGATAAAAAATTCGGTTGGGACCAAATATGAGAATTTTTAAAAGTTACATGACACAATGTGAAAATCCCATAGTGAATAGGAGCAAAATTGAAAAAGGTAAACAATATAGAATCAAAAATGCAATTTCCCCCATATAACTGATCACCAATTATTATTATAATACTATAAGTAATCATCTAAAAGAAAAGTATTAATTGGTTGTGATCATCAAGTCTAAGAGCCTTTGATAACGGTGGTAATAAGCATAGTTTTCAAAACCGAACCGGTGATAAAACTAGAGAATTAAGTACTGGGTCATTGGGTTATTGATCCGATCGGTTGAACCGGAGTAAAAAAATCGGTTGACCCAATATATATATATATATAGATATGTATATATATCGCTAATGCAATAAACTAAAATGTATAATTATAATTTTTATTTTTCACTGATGAAACATTGAAATAATTAAAATAGTATATCTAATTTATTTCCCATGCCAAAAACAACTTTTATGAGTTAGTATCTTACTTTAAATTCAAGAATGATAAATGAAAAGAATATGATATTTTGAAGAAACGTCGTTTTTCATACTTGGTGGGCGCACCACCGTCGGCATGCAATTGTTTATGTTTGTTTGGAACTCATGTTTATAAGAAAAATAAACTTTTCCTGCCATCTTTTCAATGTTTATAGAAACATGATTCTGAATTACATCTTATTTTTTTGCAAGTTCAAGTATATTATACTATACTCGAATATTGAATAATTTAATATCTTGGATCTTGAAATGCTTATTTAATTTGTTGACTACGAATTAAATGATATAGTCCTAAGAAATAGTGATATAATATGTAACCTATTCAATTTGATTAGTTAATTAGTATTTATAAAAAATATTTGATATAACTAATTACTGTTAATCTTAATTAATTAATATCTTATGTTATCAATTAAGTAAATAAGAAAATGATGAAAAGTTAACAAGTGACAACGACACAAACAAATTCTCAATTCTTCACTTTCCATCACGCATTACCTTCTTATGGTCAATATCACCAAACATTAGCAGCAGAACCTTATCAATTGTCGTCTAGATGAATATTTAAACATATTTCATGGCCTATGGAGACAGATTGATACAAAAGATCGAAAAAATATTGATGCAGCCAAAGATAGGCCAAAAAGGAAACTTGAGTGGTCAAATGTAGCTAGTTTGACCATCGTCAATGAGAGTTTGGTTGCGGTCAATGTCGCGAAAGTGTGAATTGTTGCATCCTATGTGTTTTTGGCTTGTGTTTAACAATTGACTAGTAATAATAAAAAGTTGAAAAAATTAATATTTTTATTAATGACAACAATAAGAAGAAAAAAAGAGATACAACTAGTGGGACTTTTTAAATAAACTAGTAGAAAACACGTGCGTTGCACGTGATTACATTGATTTAATTTGTGTAATAATTTAATTGAATTCAATTTTTTTATATTTTTATTTGTTCGAATTGCTTTTGCTGATACATTGATAAGATAAGTTGTCGTTTGGTATTTATTAATCTCTTACTAAAAAATATTATTTTACAAATTAGATGAATTTTAATTTTATATGTATTAATAAAGAAAAAAATGAATAAATTAAAATTATTGATACGTAACATAAATTAAATATTAAGTAGAAATATTTAATCTCGATGATTGTTTACGATAGTTATAAACATTGTACATCGAAGAAAGTTTTAAACTTCATAACATAAAATATAAATAAATACGATTTGATACTATTTGATGACTTCATTAGTCGTTCTCTTGTTTGATTTTGATGGAGCTTGCAACCCTGGTCTTGCTCAGCTTCATCTTCTTGTTTTTATATTTCTTTGTGAAATTGCTCAAGTTTCTTCATCATCACTTGATATGTTGTTGATTTCTCCATTGTTGTTGTATGTTGACTTGTTTTTGGTGTCTTCTTGCTTCTTGTTCGTTGTGAACCATTTATCTTTCTTTGCATTCTTGTCTTCAGATTCTGATATTGTTTTATTTTGAAGTTCCTTTGATTCTGTAACAATTTGTAGATTTACAGTTGCATTCTTCTCCCTTCCATTCTTGGTTTTCTTTCTTTTTTTCTCGTTGCTGTTTCCTGGTTGTATTATTTCAATTGCATCCGCAATGGCACAAAATATCCCATTGTTCATTTTAGCTTTTCTATTCAGTGCGATTAGGAAGAGAAATTCCTTTGATGTTTGTAAGCTCAGTGCTCTATAAAACTTTGAATTTTGTTCTCCCTAAATAGATGAATAGTTTGAAACAGAAATCATCAGTTTTTATAAATATATAATGAAATAAAATTTATATGTAAAAATGTAAAGATAAAGATTGTCAACCTCTTGGATTGATGAGATATATATTCTTTTACAGGGCACCCAATGTATAAAGTTGCCGCATCCTCAAACATTGTGATCCATGCAATGTCCTCGTCTTGTACCACATTTAGAACTAACCGATACCTTGAAACAATGGAAAATTGTTAATAATTAAATCAGTAATAAACCCTATCTATTTTTTTTGTAATTGATAGTTATATTAGTTTTACCTTGGGGTTGTTTCTATGTTGTTCTCATTACATTTTGTACATATTTTTGGTTCTATGATATTTGGAATGGAAGCAGCACATCTTTTGCATGAATCATACCAAAGTGACGATTTGTTCTCCACCTTATCAACTTTTCCCTTGAAATAATAATATGTATCCTATAATAAACAAACAAATTCATTGATTGTACTTAATTTATTAATTATAAATAGTGTAAAATATTTATATTATCTTAATATACCTCCAAAAGTTCATTTCGATTATGAATGATTTTTTTAAGTGTTACTTCCTTTGAGCTTTGTATTCTGCACTTCATTTGCAACCCACATATTTTGATCGGATCATTATTTTTACTTAACCTGAAAAACATTAAAAATTAAATATATTTAAAAATTAAAATTATTATAAAAATATTGAATAGTTTGAATATTACCATTTTTGAAGAACTCCAATCTCTTTAATATCAGGATTAATTTGTATTATTGTTGTCGTTGTTGTTTGCATCTGCAATTGGCCTGGAAACAAAAATTAGTAGAAAAATGCGTTATATTTATAATATTTATAGAGTATCTCCATATTTGTACAAATAATATTCACCTAGGTATAGTTTACTTGTGGTGTTTGAGATTGCCACTATTGGCATTTGATGAGCAATGTCATATAATTTTTCTCCTTCATTTGTTGCCAAATCTTCCCAAAGACAGATTACCAACGAACGACATCTGTAAAAAATAAAATTTAATATAAAGATTGTTCAATAGAATTAAATAACATGAAATCATAATAACAAAAGCCGATAGTTAATCCATTTTTTGTAGTCTTGGCTATAGTTCTCTCTCCCTCATGATTTTTATATTTGTTCTGTGAGGCACAACAAACTTAACATGATTACCAAATATAAATGAAATTGTTTAGTCCATGGTTAATTAGAGCATTGCCATTTTTTTTGAATAGGCAATGCTATGTGCAAATCATGCAAAGCTTTTGGCTGTGATGTAGTTTTTCTTGAATTTTGTGATAATTTCTTTTTGACAAACAGTAGTGAGGAGTGTAAAAAAGTTGTAGTGTGAAATATTTGAAGAAAACATTTCATCTTACAAATTATTTTGGAAAAAGGAAATTTTGGTGGAAAGGAACAAAATGCAGAGAACAAGGTAGCCCGTTTGGAGTTAAAGAGTTCAGAAAATACTCTTCATAGTTGTTGTTTGTGTCATCAATAGCTTCGTCAAAACTATTGAATGTTTTGACCTCTCCAGGAAACATAGCGATCAATTTCTCATTAAGTCTGTCAATATTCTCATTCTTAGCTGCTAATATTGCTCTGTTTTTCAAGTAATCAGGCGCTGTTGCATCTTTTTCCAAATCAGGGAAGACAGTTGTAATAAGACGGAGAATTGATTCTTCTTTGTTTTCATACTCAATGATCATGTCATCTGGAATTTTGATATTACCTTCAATATCAGATGGTTCATCGCCGTTTCCAACTTTAAGTAAGAACTCACTGAACAGAGGGTCACTTCTCGCCCTCATATTTCTTGACAAAGTCATCCTTTTCATTTTGGGCCACAAATTTGATTTCACCAAACTGGCAGAAATAATTTGATGAATTGTTGCTTTGGGGACAACTGGTAATACTTGTCTGAAATCTCCACCAAAAACAATTACTTTTCCTCCGAAATCCTTCTTAATTCCCATAACGTCCTGAAGTAATTTATCAACATTCTCGATAGCCCATCTTTGGGCTTCATCCCATATCAATAGTTGTACTTTTCGCAATAAATCTGCAGCACCACTTTGTTTGGACATACTGCATTCACTTGATTCATTAGCATTTATTGGTATTTTAAACCGTGAATGTGCTGTTCGCCCACCTGGCATTATTGCAACAACAACTTCTGATGTAGCAGTTGCAAGGGCAATTTGTTTTTTAGATCTCATATGACATAGCAATGCTCAATATAAAAAAGTTTTTCCGGTTCCACCTGGCCCGTCAATAAAAAAAAAATACCACCATTCCCTTTTTTTATACAATCTATAATCTGTGAGAAAGCATCATGTTGTTCTTGATTCAAATTTTGCATTGCTTCATAATCTTCGGGTGGAACTTCTATTGACATCTCATCTTGTATCTCTTTTGGAATATTGTGATGCATGTTGTAAAAATCAATATCAAGGCTAGGAAAATCATATGAGCTTATGCTTTTCCCCATGCTTATCAAAAAAAAATTCAGACATTTCAAAGTTTTTGCAACTTGTACTTCCTCTGAAGTTCCCTGTTCTCTTCGAAAATCTTCAGACAATGCCTCAAAGAATGCATCCCACAAAAGTCTCACATCAGTAGGTGCACAATATACTAAGATGATTGCAAATAATCTTCGTAGTTCATTTGGCATTTGGAAAGTCACCGCTTCTTTTAAACATTCAACAATACTGTCATCAGATTCTAACAATCCTCTTCTTTGAAACTGGAGCAACGCATTTCATTTACTGTTAGCAAATCTTGAAAAGATGTTGGACCTCTGACATGGTTCAAGAGCATTCTAAGATAATATCTTTCTCCTTCAATAGGATTTGCACCATTAATTCTGCCGATGACATCTCCTTTCTTTCTTTCTTTCCAGAATTTCCCTTGTTTGTCCCACACATAATGCTCAGGGAATTCTTTATAAAGATATTTCCTCGCATTTTCATTTCTGGAGCACATTGAAAAGTACTTTGTGAGCATTGTTTTAGAGACGTGATCCCATCTTAAAACATTTTCTAAATTTTGATTCGCCCAATAAGTTACACATTGCTGGTTCGGGAGATGTAGTTGCAAATTGATGACTGCTGGGTAAATTTCATTCAAATTAAATTCAAAGATTCTCCACATTGCTTCTTGAGCAGAGACCCATCGAGCATCTTGAAATTGTTTAATTTCATCAACTAAATTCTCATCGTCATTGTCGGTGATCTGAAAAGCTACTCTATCATGACCTTTATATATATATTTGTACAGATATTTCACAGCTTGATAACATTTATATCACCCCTGAACAAATCTCAACATTTATATGACAATTATACCTTGATAACAGATATGGACTATAAGGTACCACCCCTGGTTGTTAAGTTCAACCTTACGAACTTTAACACTCAATCCATTTTTTCTTCTTCTGTAGATTGGATATCCGTCTTTTTCTTGTATTGTGCTTTCACAATAATGTCGTGGGTAGTGAAATTTGCACTTTCCATCTACCATACAAGAATTTTTCATGTTCTTATCTCCACATGGCCCATGCATCATATGTTTTATGACCAACTCATGTAGTTCAGGATGCATTTCTTTATTTGAAAGTTCCGCACTGACGAATCTATCAAAATGATCTGGGGTTGTAATTTTATAATCTGATTTAAAAATTATCAGAATATGAGCATGTGGCAACCCTCTTTTTTGAAATTCAATAACATGTACATGTGCAGCAACTTTGTCAGAAATTTCCTTTTTAAATAACTGATCTTTTAAATCCTGAAGTTTTGCTCTAAAAACCCTTGAAGTTAAATCGGGTCGATCCTGTGGTCGCTGACCATTGTACAACTTTTCTTGTATCTCTTTCCACTCTGAATTACAAGTCATTGTAATAAAAAGATCAGGTTTTCCAAATCTTTGTACTAATGCCAAAACATCTAGATATCGGCGCCGCATATCTCTTGGTCCACCTATAAACGAAGCAGAGAGGATAACTCTTTTACCAATTTCATTCCCTCTACACTCTCCTTTTGAGATACTATATATCCATTATTCCTTGGTATAGTTCAGATCTCAATGTAGATTGATTTTGGCGATAGTAATCCAATCTTGTCGCCTCTAACTTTATGTACATATCTGTTGCATATTGTTGCAATAGTTTGTCAGCACGAAGGAGGGTAGATTGTCGTGGGTTTCTAATTTGCAATCTATAGCAACTATATTTTCTGCATGAGACTTTTTTATTACTTTGTTGGACGACAACTGCATATACAAATATAAGTAAAAATATTGTCAAGATGAATAAAAAATATTTATGAATGTTGAAACCTTTCAAAGAAATTTAAATTTTTTTAAAAATCAATGCTTCATCAATGAATATTTCATTAATTACTTAAAAATTTTTTTTTTTGGTAAGCACTTAAAATGAATTCGTACCTTCTTGTTCTTGGGAAACAATTTCATCTGCGAAAGAAAAAATTGGTACTCCAGTAGGATCATTACCAAATGGATTATTCACTGTTACATTATCAATTAGGCAAATATTCTCAAAATAAAAAAATGAACAATGTGAAAAATATTAACATGATATCTAATTGAAAAATTGTACGTGCACACCTTCTTGTTCTTGAGTAAGAGTATCGTCCATAGACGAATTATGTGGTGCTCCAGATTCCTCATTTCCAATTGTATTATTGACTGCATCATTTGTATTTAGAGGAATAATTCTCAAATTAATAACTTTGAATAGAGAAATATATATTGTTTGTAAATTGATTATGATCCTATGAAATAAACTTCTATGATAAACTTGACATATGTGGATAGACAATAAGCTATAAATATATGATGAAAATATATTAATGCAATAATTCAATTAGCGATTTTTTGTGGTTAAAAAAATTATTAAATCAATGAAGAGTTGTTACTAAGCATTGTAATTGAATTTAAATAATGGATTCTTAAAAGAAGAGGTTTTGTTGCAAAAATGACCAAGATTTTTAGAAAGAAGAAAATAATGATCATTATTTTTTATGCATACAAAAAATAATTGTATCTTTAAAATTTAATTTATGTGTTATGATTTAGCTACAAACATATATAACTATGAATATAAAAGTGCAATTAATAACTTAAAAGCAAAAAATAAAATATTGAAATTTAATAAGAAAAATGACATGGTCATAGTATAATGCACATATATGTTTTTGTTTTTATAATGTACCTTGTTCTTCGGAAATATCACCATCTTCATTATAAGAGATAGGTGGAACATGATTGATATTAGATGTTTGTCCTTTTTCTACAAACAAATATAATGTTTTGAATATTAGAGAGTTACCTAAAAAGCAAAAGAAATTTAAAAGTGTCATTTATTTGAATGTAAAATATTTTGTACTACATATATAACCAATAAAAAAAACCTTGTTCAAGTTCATCATTACTTGATTCCGCTCTATCAATAGCATGACTTGAAGAAGCTGGAGTATTTTTTTGAATATTTTGATGCCATCCTGTCTGACCTTTAGGGAAAAGAATTGGATATTGCAAGGGATCATAACATCCATAATACTGTTTTATTCTATGTTTATGACCTGAGTGAGCATGCACTACAATGTCTCGTTCGAATGGTATGTTCGCATTATTTCCTTCAACCCATATAGCTGCAACTTGATCAGCTGATGGGGAGTTATACACTCGCTGATCTAATCTCACATCTTTCGAAATACGAAGTTGAACATCGTAAATTGAAGGATAATCCTTTAATCTTCTAAAGATTTTTGCATATGGATTTGCTTCCATAATTTTTATAAGATTTTTCACAGTAATTTGAGATAAACTCGAATCTTGTAATATCTTCATTCTGTTGTCAACCTCCTTGTCAGTATCGACAAAATACAATTGGAAAAAGTCTGGACCATCTTCTCTTGGAAGTAAACCTGGTAAATCGTGATAACACATTCCCTGTGCTCGAAAAGTGTATACTCCTTGCCTTGCAGATGCAAGCTCTTTGTCTTTTTTGACACCAAATGATGTAAAAGAAAATATGGAATTGAAAGCACGAATATTTTTTCGAAATTCAACAGCTTCTTCTGATTGGGAAGTAAGTAGCTCATACAATTCATCAGATACTTGAATAGGTGCAAGCTTAATTTTTCCACTGCCGCAACAAAAACCTGGGGGCTCATATTCAAATTTTACAGCACCACAATGATTGCAATGAGAGTTTTTTTTTCAATTCATGCATCTCAGAAGCCTCAGGCTCATAATTCCTTGAACCTAAAAGTTTGAAATGTATAATACAGTAAATATTAGTAAAGAAATATTAATAGTTTCTTTTATAATAATGACTAAAAACAAATTTAAATGTATAACCTTCGGATTCATTTGGAATCATTTGAGCTCTCAGAAGCCAAGGGACTTCTGCTTTTTGGTTATTTTGGCCTTTCAAGATTGCACTTGAGGAGGTTGCACGCATCTTTCGCTGTTTTCGTAATTCATTAACATGTTGAGTATATTTTTGTTTCTCTTCCTCATTCATTTTTTGGTAACGACTACTATTCACCGAAACAATCGGTATATTCGTTTTCTGTGCTTTCTTGCGCTCCTTAACTTGATGCATATGAACTTCTCTATTTTTATCGTTTTGGTTATTCAAGGATGCAGTTGAAGAGGACTCACGCATCTTTCGCTGCTTGCGCAAGGCATTAACATGTTCAGTATATTTTAGCTTCTCCTCCGCATTCATATTTTGGTAACGACTTTTCTTCACCCCAACTGTTGGTATATCCATGCTCTTTGTTTTCTTTCCTTTTTTAAGTTTAGCCATATCAACTTCTGAGTTTTGATCATTTCTGTAATTCAAGTCTGTAGTTGAAGATGATGCAAGCACCTTTCGTTCCTTTCGCAATTCATTAACATGTTTACTATATTTTTTTTTCTCCTCCTCGCCCAAGTTTTGGTAACGGTTTCTCTTTGCCACAGTTGTTGATGTATCCATGCTTGTTGATTTCTTCAGCTCATTTACTTTATCTATATGATCCTGTCTTTCGCTACTATTGAAGTTGGCATATTTCCTTTTCATCAAATCCAATCTTCTTACTTTTGAATCCTCTGTTTCAATATAAAAACAAATTACAAATTTTTTATAAGCGTAACATTCATTTTTTTTTTTGCAATAACTAAATGTATGAAGTGACAGTCACCATTACCTGAGTTGGAATTCAATATGGAAGATTGCTTATGAATAACCATTTTTGGAAAGTCTTGCTGCAAAATAAACACTATTAAAATCTGTTAGAACACATATAGGGACTACATTTCTATCCACAAATTTTGCTTATAAAGCCCTAGTGAACAAATAATTTAGTTAAATCTGTAGGGCTCAATTCAAAGTCCATGCAACTTTATTTAAATTATTTTTCATTGTCAAAAGGTAATTAATAAGTGCCCTTTCCAGTGCCCGGGCCACCTGCTCAAGTTTTAAAAAATTAAGTTAACAATGTATTTGTCATTTAAGGCGATTAAATTTGCAATTAGCTTGAACATGCAAAGAGTAATTTCTATATCCATGTTTTTGCAGCAATAAATATTCAAATTTATCCATTGGAATGTTTTTCAAACAGACATCACCAAACACCCCTGTGTACTCATTTGCCAAAAAATCCTGTACAAACAACCTCTTGACTTATTGATGAACAAAAAAAGACGTTGAATTATGTAAATTATAATTTCATCTCCATCCTTATAACCCATAACACTTTGTCCCTCTACAATAAAACTTCCGTATAATTTGAACTACTAATTGATTTAATGCTAAATTAACTAAATACTATGGAGAATTCATATGATTTATTTTTAGAATAAAACTTTTTAATAAATTAATTTTTATCTTTTAATCAAACTCTTAAAATTAATTCAAAACCACATAGTATATCAATTGAAAATCAAAATTTATATTCCACTAATTCCACAAGCAAGATTCATATTTTACACTTCCATAGGGTAGACATGAAAAATAAAAAAATAATAAACTTATGATATTTTCACTAAAAGCAATGATCATTACATACACAGAGAGTGTCAAATGATAAAACATAATTATAGATGAAGCTCGAGAATTAGAGGTCAATATGACATCACACAATCCATTGGATGAATTTGCAGCATTTCAATTACCTTCAAGACTATTTAATGGAATTGGCATAACGATGGTATTTCAATTAAAAACAAGGGATAATAGCATAAACTTACTTTAGAATTTTAACATACAAATCAAAAAGAGAAAATAAAAAACAGAGCTTGCTTATAGAATAGAACAAAAATAGAGCACTATACATACATTCAAAATCGCGATTCAACCTGAGACATGAGATAAAGCCAGAGCTACAAAACACATATGTCAGGGGGCAAAAGTTCAATTTTTATGATAAGTGAAGTGCCCGAATCTGCCCGACCTGTCCGAGGGAGTGAAGTGCACATTTTATGATAAGTGAGGGGGTAAAGCGCACATTTCAATAAGTGGGGGGCAAAGTGCACATCACCCCATAACTAAGGGGGTGTATGTTATTATCCCAAAAAACAATGATCATTATCATAATCCATTATTCACAAAGATTGAGGATTCCCATACATTGACAAAATTGTATCTATTATTCTTTATGTTTTGGAATAGACCACTTGACAACACTTAAGTGCGGAATTCAAATCGTATAATATAATGAATAGTTGGAAAGATAATTTCAATACCACCTCAAAAGGAAGAAACAGAAAGGGGAAACAACATAACATGGTACTGTAGCTAACTTATTACAAATTCAAAGTTAACAACATATAAGTAAAAGAAACTTCATTACAATATCTACGACCCCAGCTTAGCACGAGAGCGACCACTCCACAAGCCCCATATGCCTCTTGTACTCATCAAGAATGCATCCTCTCATGATATATTTAATTAGAATAGAAGCTAAAAAATATGTTCAAATAACATTGACTCAACTATAATTATATTGAATTTAGATTAGAATATATAATAGCTTATTTTACATTAAAATACATCGATAACTTGTATATGACTCAAACACTTGTAAAATAGTTTATTTTGCACATTAGAGTATCAACATTTCGAGAATCTAATCTGTTTATGATGCATTTTACTGAATCTCTATATAAGATTCAAATCGGTAAGAAACCTAAACAACAGGCTATAAACTGGAGAATATTTATTGTCGGCTTTCTTCTTACACTAATAAGCTATTTTGATTTGGGAAAAGTACCTGTTGTCACTGGGAAGGTGTAAGACCACTATGCCACTGAAAATCTGTCAAATGATCATGTACACATTAGTGGTATACTTGGCACAATTAATAAAGAAAGAATCTTCACTCTGAACAAACACAATGTTAAAACTTATTTACTGTTGACTATCAAAAACTAAAACTCATTTACTCTTGGCTAAGACTCACGTTTGATTAGTTTCTGTAAAGATAATTTATCTAGACCGATGCAATAGAGATAAATTACAAAGACAAGTCAAGTGGAAGAGTTAAATGTTGACAATTAAATGGGATCGATCGAGGATGTATATGAATGCTCAATAAAAGGAATTGCCTACATTAGGCGATCATCAACAGATAATTCTCTCTTCAAAGTCTTACGCGGCTCCAATAATATTTACAGCAGTTTTCTTATCCGTTGAAAATGAAGATTATGGAATGGAATTTGCAGCAAGGCAAAAGAAAATTATATGAGACTTCATCCATTCATATTCTCGTGAACCATTTATATATTAATAATATACATTGAACAACCTTGTTAGATTGTCAAAAATATTAATTACAAGTGCATACATAATGTAACCTCTTTTTAATTTTCATATTTTATTTAATATTTGATGATTAGGATAATATTAGAATAGGGTTATTTTGGTCCCAATTCAAAAGTTGTAAATCATGTAAATCATCCTAAATTATTCACACTTTTAGAATAGATATAGATAATATAGTTTTAAATAAAAATTATATATATAATACACAAAAAATTATATATCCAAAAATACCATGATACGTCATTGGTAATGGCGTACCCACAGAGATACGCCATTATCAATGGCGTACCCACATTATACTTTTTTTTTTAATTTATGTGACAGGTACACACAGAGATACGCCATTATCAATGGCGTACCCACATTATACTTTTTTTTTTAATTTATGTGACAAGGTACGCCATTACCATTGGCGTACCCTATCAAAAATTTTTGTAAATAATTTGCAGATTTATTTATTAAAATTATGTGACAGGGTACTCCATTGTGAATGGCGTACCCTATCACATAACTCTAAAAAAAAAAAAAAATTGCGTCATTTTTGGAATGATTTTTCGACCTCTTCTGTACATTTTCAGGCTTTGACTTCAACATAAAAAATATAGATTGACTCACAAAGTTTGTAATGGTGTGAGAATTGACTCATTTCGATATTTGGGTGAAAAAATACAACATGTTAAAAAAGTTACACATATACGGATTTTTCGAAAAAAAATATTTTTCTGTCATCTTCGGGATGATTTTTTGACCTCTTCTATACATTTTCGGGCTTCGACTTGAACATAAAAAATGTAGATTGACTCACAAAGTTTGTAACGGTATAATAATTGATTCATTACGATATTTGGGTGAAAAAATACAACTTGTCAAAAAAGTCACACATATACGGATTTTTCGAAAAAAAATATTTTTCCGTCACCTTCGGGATGATTTTTCGACCTCTTGTGTAAATTTTCGGTCTTCGACTTCAACATAAAAAACGTAGATTGACTCACAAAGTTTGTAACGGTGTGAGAATTAATTCATTTCGATATTTGGGTGAAATAATACAACATGTTAAAAAAGTTACACATATACGGATTTTTCGAAAAAAAATATTTTTCCATCATCTTCGGGATGATTTTTCGACCTCTTGTGTACATTTTCGGTCTTCGACCGCAACATAAAAAACGTAGATTGACTCACAAAGTTTGTAACGGTGTGAGAATTGATTCATTTTGATATTTGGGTGAAATAATACAACATGTTAAAAAAGTCACACGTATACAGACTTTTTTAACATAAAAATGTTTTTCCGTCATCTTCAGGATGATTTTTCGACCTCTTTTGTACATTTTCGGGTTTTGAATTCAACATAAAAAATGTAGATTGACTCACAAAGTTTGTAACGGTCTAAGAATTGATTCATTTCGATATTTGGGTGAAATAATACAACATGTTAAAAAAGTCACACATATACGAACTTTTTTAACAAAAAAATGTTTTTCCGTCATCTTCGGGATGATTTTTCGACCTCTTGTGTACATTTTCGGGCTTCGACTTCAACATAAAAAACGTAGATTGACTCACAAAGTTTGTAACGGTCTAAGAATTGATTCATTTAGATATTTGAGTGAAATAATACAACATGTTAAAAAATTCACACATATACGGACTTTTTTAACAAAAAAGTATTTTTCCGTCATCTTCGGGAAGATTTTTCGACCTCTTGTGTATATTTTCGGGTTTCGAATTCAACATAAAATATGTAGATTGACTCACAAAGTTTGTAACGGTCTAAGAATTGATTCATGTCGATATTTGGGTGAAATAATACAACATGTTAAAAAGTCACACATATACGGACTTTTTTAACAAAAAAGTATTTTTCCGTCATCTTCGGGATGATTTTTCGACCTCTTGTGCACATTTTCGGGTTTTGAATTCAACATAAAAAATATAGATTGACTCACAAAGTTTGTAACGGTCTAAGAATTGATTCATTTAGATCTTTGAGTCAATCTACGTATATGTGTGACTTTTTTAACATGTTGTATTATTTCACCCAAATATCGAAATGAATCAATTCTTACACCGTTACAAACTTTGTGAGTCAATCTACGTTTTTTATGTTGAAGTCGAAGCCCGAAAATGTACACAAGAGGTCCAAAATTCATCCCAAAGATGACGGGAAAATACTTTTTTGTTAAAAAAGTCCGTATATGTGTGACTTTTTTAACATGTTGTATTATTTCACTCAAATATCTAAATGAATCAATTCTTAGACCGTTACAAACTTTGTGAGTCAATCTACGTTTTTTATGTTGAAGTCGAAGCCCGAAAATGTACACAAGAGGTCGAAAAATCATCCCGAAGATGACGGAAAAATACTTTTTTGTTAAAAAAGTCCGTATATGTGTGACTTTTTAACATGTTGTATTATTTCACCCAAATATCGAAATGAATCAATTCTTAGACCGTTACAAACTTTGTGAGTCAATCTACATTTTTTATGTTGAATTCGAAACCCGAAAATATACACAAGAGGTCGAAAAATCATCCCGAAGATGACGGAAAAATACTTTTTTGTTAAAAAAGTCCGTATATGTGTGACTTTTTTAACATGTTGTATTATTTCACTCAAATATCTAAATGAATCAATTCTTAGACCGATACAAACTTTGTGAGTCAATCTACGTTTTTTATGTTGAAGTCGAAGCCCGAAAATGTACACAAGAGGTCGAAAAATCATCCCGAAGATGACGGAAAAACATTTTTTTGTTAAAAAAGTTCGTATATGTGACTTTTTTAACATGTTGTATTATTTCACCCAAATATCGAAATGAATCAATTCTTAGACCGTTACAAACTTTGTGAGTCAATCTACATTTTTTATGTTGAATTCAAAACCCGAAAATGTGCACAAGAGGTCGAAAAATCATCCCGAAGATGACGGAAAAACATTTTTTTGTTAAAAAAGTCCGTATATGTGTGACTTTTTTAACATGTTGCATTATTTCACCCAAATATCGAGATGAATCAATTCTCACACCGTTGCAAACTTTGTGAGTCAATCTACGTTTTTTATGTTGCGGTCGAAGACCGAAAATGAACACAAGAGGTCGAAAAATCATCCCAAAGATGACGGAAAAACATTTTTTTGTTAAAAAAGTCCGTATATGTAAGACTTTTTTAACATATTGTATTATTTCACCCAAATATCGAAATGAATCAATTCCTAGACCGTTACAAACTTTGTGAGTCAATCTACATTTTTTATGTTGAATTCGAAACCCGAAAATGTACACAAGAGGTCGAAAAATCATCCCGAAGATGACGGAAAAATACTTTTTTGTTAAAAAAGTCCGTATATGTGTGACTTTTTTAACATATTGTATTATTTCACTCAAATATCTAAATGAATCAATTCTTAGACCGTTACAAACTTTGTGAGTCAATCTACATTTTTTATGTTTAAGTCGAAGCCCGAAAATGTACACAAGAGGTCGAAAAATCATCCCCAAGATGACGGAAAAACATTTTTTTGTTAAAAAAGTCCGTATATGTGTAACTTTTTTAACATGTTGTATTATTTCACCCAAATATCGAAATGAATCAATTCTCACACCGTTACAAACTTTGTGAGTCAATCTACGTTTTTTTATGTTGAAGTCGAAGACCGAAAATGTACACAAGAGGTCGAAAAATCATCCCGAAGATGACGGAAAAACATTTTTTTGTTAAAAAATTCCTTATATGTGTGACTTTTTTAACATGTTGTATTATTTCACCCAAATATCAAAATGAATCAATTCTTAGACCGTAACAAACTTTGTGAGTCAATCTACATTTTTTATGTTGAATTCGAAACCCGAAAATGTACACAAGAGGTCGAAAAATCATCCCGAAGATGACGGAAATATACTTTTTTGTTAAAAAAAGTCCGTATATGTGTGACTTTTTTAACATGTTGTATTATTTCACCCAAATATCCAAATGAATCAATTCTTAGACCATTACAAACTTTGTGAGTCAATTTATATTTTTTTTGTTGAATTCAAAACCCGAAAATGTACACAAGAGGTCGAAAAATCATCCCCAAGATGACGGAAAAACATATTTTTGTTAAAAAAGTCTGTATATGTGTGACTTTTTTAACATGTTGTATTATTTCACCCAAATATCGAAATGAATCAATTCTTAGACCATTACAAACTTTGTGAGTCAATCTATATTTTTTTTGTTGAATTCAAAACCCGAAAATGTACACAAGAGGTCGAAAAATCATCCCCAAGATGACGGAAAAACATTTTTTTGTTAAAAAAGTCTGTATATGTGTGACTTTTTTAACATGTTGTATTATTTCACCCAAATATCGAAATTAATCAATTCTTAGACCGTTACAAACTTTGTGAGTCAATCTACATTTTTTATGTTGAATTTGAAACCCGAGAATGTACACAAGAGGTCGAAAAATCATCTCGAAGATGACGGAAAAACATTTTTTTGTTAAAAAAGTCCGTATATGTGTGACTTTTTTAACATGTTGTATTATTTCACCCAAATATTGAAATGAATCAATTCTCACACCGTTACAAACTTTGCGAGTCAATCTACGTTTTTTATGTTGAAGTCGAAGACCGAAAATGTACACAAGAGGTCGAAAAATCATCCTGAAGATGACGGAAAAACATTTTTTTGTTAAAAAAGTCCGTATATGTGTGACATTTTTAACATATTGTATTATTTCACCCAAATATCAAAATGAATCAATTCTTATACCGTTACAAACTTTGTGAGTCAATCTACATTTTTTATGTTGAATTCGAAATCCGAAAATGTACACAAGAGGTCGAAAAACCATCACGAAGATGACGGAAAAACATTTTTTTGTTAAAAAAGTCCGTATATGTGTGACTTTTTTAACATGTTGTATTATTTCACCCAAATATCGAAATGAATCAATTCCCTTACCGTTAAAAACTTTGTGAGTCAATCTATGTTTTTTATGTTGAAGTCGAAGACCGAAAATGTACACAAGAGGTCGAAAAATCATCCCGAAGATGACGGAAAAATATTTTTTTTCGAAAAATCCGTATATGTGTGACTTTTTTAACATGTTGTATTTTTTCACCCAAATATCAAAATGAATCAATTCTTAGACCGTTACAAACTTTGTGAGTCAATCTACATTTTTTATGTTGAAGTCGAAACCCGAAAATGTATAGAAGAGGTCAAAAAATCATCCCGAAAATGATAGAAAAATATTTTTTTTCGAAAAATCTGTATATGTGTGACTTTTTTAACATGTTGTATTTTTTCACTCAAATATCGAAATGAGTCAATTTTCACACCATTACAAACTTTGTGAGTCAATCTATATTTTTATGTTGAAGTCAAAGCCTGAAAATGTACAGAAGAGGTCGATAAAATCATTCCGAAAATAACACAATTTTTTATTATTATTATTGTTATGTTACAGGGTACGCCATTCACAATGGAGTACCCTATCACATAATTTTAAAAATAAATCAGCAAATTATTTACAAAAATTTCTGACAGGGTACGCCAATGGTAATGGCGTACCCTGTCACATAAATTTAAAAAAAAAAGTAGAATGTGGGTACGCCATTGATAATGGCGTATCCCTGTGGGTACGCCATTACCAATGGCGTATCATGCTATTTTTGGATATTTAATTTTTTGTGTATTATATATATAATTTTTATTTAAAACTATATTATTTATTTAAAAAGTCCACAACCAGTGCCGTGGTTCCAACCACTTCACATTATTTAGCACAAACAATGTAATTCGCCAATTTTTATATTTAACTATCATTATAATTACCAGAAAACAAAATACTGATGGATTATGATCATCAATTATAAGAGCCTTTCATAACAGTGGTAATAATTGGATTAACCCTGCTGTATCCCCCATCCACCACCAAATTCAATCCACTCACATACTTGGATTCATCGCTTCCGAGAAAAGCCGCCGCCTCCGCTACGTCATCCGCTTCCAACGCCACGCCTTTGAGATTTGCCGCCGCGGACAGCCATTCGGCCGCCTGCTTTCTATCCACAACCGACCCCATTGCGCTGTCCATCATAGGGGTTTGAACCAAAAAAGGAGAGATGCAATTCACTCGAATCCCATGCTTTCCCAGATCCATGCACAAATGGTTGGTCATCCCAACCACAGCATGTTTAGAGCAAGTATATGCAAGCGGACCCTCAACACCAATCACCGCAGCGACACTCGCCGTGAATATGATGCTCCCGGCCTTGGCAGGGATCATCACACGTGCTGCGTGCTTCGCGCCCAAAAACGCACCGCAAACGTTCACATCAAATATCTTCTCTAGATGGCTCTTTTCTATATCGAAGATTGAGGTATGTAGCAATGATGGAGAGATTCCAGCGTTGCAGAACATGATGTCGAGTTGTCCGTATTCGGAGACCGAGAAATCAACAGCGTTCTTAACATCAGATTCTTTAGTGACATCGCAATGTACGTACGAAACGGTGGCAAAGGAGCCGAGCTCTTTGCATAGGGCTTGGCCGAGGTCGTCTTGGACGTCGGCTATAACAACCTTTGCACCGTATCTTGTGAATAGCTTGACACTGGCCTCGCCGATTCCACTTGCTCCGCCGGTGATCAATGCCACCTTGCCTTGTAACCTGCATAAATACCCAAAAAAAAAGGATTAAAACTTGATATTTTTGGATTTTGGGGGGGCAAAAATTCAAATTTCAAAAATTTATAGGAAAAGAATATAATTTTGTCAAAGTTGGGGCAGGAGCGGGTGAACCTACTAGCCCCCTGTGGCTCCGTCTCAGCTTGAGTTAGTACATTGATGTAGTTACTACGAGAATTCATTATAAAAATTTGTTTAAAAAGAAAAAAAGAAAACGAAAAATCAGTATAAGTTATTTGTAATGTAATTGATTTCAATGCGACCAAACTAGAATTTAAAATATAGAAAATAGAGGATGTAAAAAATGTAAAATTAGGGCTCGTTTCTTACTTGTTAGCCGTGGGGGTTGCCAAACTACTAGCACTCATCTTAACTTTGGCTGAATATTAAGGAAAAGCTCTATCCAATGCAATCACAATATTCTTAGAGTTTTTGAGTTTAAATGTCTTTTGCTTTGCTGAGGTATTTATAGAGCAAATGTCAAGGCAAAAGGTTTAAATAGATTATGAATGAACGCACTTAATTGAAAAATCAACGGGAAAAAGCATGGCTCGAGAATAAATCTATAATTTAACAATGTTTTATCACATAGGGCGGGCTAATTAATTGATTAATTCAACTTACATGAGCGGAAAAGAATAAACTAAAAAACTATCTTGTTGAATAATTAAGTCTTATGAAGAAATGTGGAATTTGCTAATTAGCCAGCCAAATTTCACCGTGGACCTATGTTAATCTTTTGATTCATTAAGCTCTTTCGAATTAGTATATTACATATTCTACAGAAAAGTAGACTAAGAATAAGAGAAACAATAATCCAAATTAAACAAGTCCAACAAATGAAGTAGCTAGATTCATTAATGATGTCTTAGTCTAGTGGTAAGATTGAGATCTCCAGACTTAGAGGTCAGATGTTCGAGTTATTTCTACTAATATAGTAATTTACTTTTTATAATTTGTAGTAGTAATTATTGACTAATGATAGTTAATTTGATATTTAATGTAATGATGTAACCGTCTCATTAAAAAAAAAATTCGCCAATGATGCCTAGCCTAGTTGATTAAGGTTGAGGCCCCATAACCAAGAGGTTATGGGTTCGACTCCCACTGGATGCATGTGGGTTTTCTCTCTACTTGTAATAGTAGTTTGTTTGTAATAGTTTGTAGTTTATGATTGTATTTGCTTATGATGCTTACTTGTAATAGATTCTCTTGCAATCGATGTATTATGATGTTGTAATCGTTCCTTCAAAAAATATATATATATTCAAAATTACGGTTGGATGAGTCAACTTATTTTATTTTCTATTTTCAGAAAATATTTATAATATTGAAAGGTCAGAATCGTAAATCAATTAAGAAAATCAAAGACCAACTAATCAATTAGAAACCCCGGACACAAAGGGTTTCTTATAATTACAGGATTGTGACGAGCTCACATCGACTCGAAATTAGTGAATTAAGTTTGAAAATTTTCAAGTTTAAGCTGAGGATTAAGACTTGAATTCATATTTTAGCCTAGTATAAATGGAAAAGACTCAATTTAAATTAAGCTTGAGCCCCCATAAATAATATATATAGTATATCTATATTCATGTAATGTGTATATATATCTAGATAATAGAAACAATAAGTTATATAAATACAACTCATAACTCATAAACAAATCATAATTTCGTGGATAATGTGGAGAGTCCGAATTATAAAAGAACCTTTAGTCAATTGTATTTAACTCTAAACATTATCAAGTACAAAAACAAAATAGCGAGATGATTGATGTTCTGTTTTTCAGAAGTAAAATTTGACGAATTTTATTATTTGTATAATATGGTTTTACTGATTTTGAGGGGAACCGGGGGGGGGGGGGGGGGGGGGGGATCAGATTAAAAAAAAATCAATTTTATTTTCAAATCAAGCACAACCCTTGATTACAAAAGATAATTCAACATCAAGCCAAACATAAGCATAATCAGACTCAACCCCGCACGACTTGATTACGTAATTAATCTAGGAGGTTTGGATCTGCCTCTAAGCCTATTCCCAACCGCAAAGCTGGGCCTTGGTTCTAAGTGAGCATTTTGGTGTGGATCCGAATAGCATTCACCCATTGACAAGCCCATTTGAGCCCAACCCAGTAGGCCTCAAGGCCCACTCCTCTCCAGATTCTACTCTTTCTAAAAATATAACTGAATATTCTAATTAACATATTTATTGGTTGAAAGTAGGGCGGTAAATGAGTCGAGTCAAGTTTAACAAGTTATTTTTTAAACTTGTTTGAATTATTATCGAGTTTCAAAATTTGTGTTTTAGTTTGGTTTGACTATTGATCGAGCTGAGCTCAAACGAGCTTTCATCGAGTTGAACACGAGTCGAGCCCAAGTAACTTGAGTATTTTATCATATTTTATAACTAATCTAGCCGTGCTTCAAAACTTATTGACCACAAAAAATTGTTCAGGCTTGGTTTGAGTGTTACTAATCGAGCGCAGACGAGCTTTTAATGGACATTCTAGAGTCGAGTATTTAGTAACTTGATTTGAATTTTGTTCAATTATAGAGAAGTTAATGGTGTTGCTGATGTGTTAGCTAAGCTTGGTGCTACTTGCTCCGCTTTAAAATACTGACTTTAATGTGTGCCCTCCCTCTCTAGAAGGGTTTCTTCGATGCCGTACCCTGGTGAGGTACACCGGATGCGGCAGAAGGTGACATTTGTCACTTTCTTTAATATTTTATTGTTTCTTGCCTTTTTAATTATTTTCTTTCTTTTATTTCTTTTTCCATTTGTTTTACTTTTCAAACTTGTTTGTCAATTGTTTTCTATATTCTTTCTCGCACCTTTTCAATTTACTTTTGTTTTGAATTTCGTTTTGTTTCTTTATTTTGAAAATTATTACTTTTCTTGAATATGGAGGGTGGTTCGGTTACTTTTCTGGACAGTGACATCTCCGATCACTGTCCCATGATACTAAAACTGACTGAGACTAGAAAGGGACATCCACCATTTAGATTTCTTAATGGATGGAAACATGATCCTCAATTCCTACATAATGTTCAGGAAGAATGGGCCAAACCAGTAAAGGGGTGTAAGATGTATAGAGTTAGTCAGAAAAGTATGCAAATTAAAAGACGACTGAAAACTCTACACAAAGGGAAATATTCTGACATTGTTGCGAAGGTGTGCAGTAGTAGGCAGCAGTTATGTTGTACTAGAGAGGCCCTTCAGGTTTCTCCTATTGAGGAAAGATTGATAGCCTAGGAGAAGCAGCAATATGCAGAATTGAGAATGTTACTCAAATGTGAAATGGATTTTATCAAGCAAAGGGCTAGAGTTAATTCATATCAACAGGGTGATGAATGTTCCAAGTATTTTTTTGCCAAGATGAAAGCAAATAAAAGCCAAAGGCAGATCTTGCAATTGCACTCAGGTACGGGGGAGTGTCTGACTGAGCCAGATGCCATTCAGAGGGAAATATTAACGTTTTACCAAAACATCATTGGCAAAGAGAGTGATGCCAGAGTGAATATTAGACCAGATATAGTGGCACAGGGGCATATTCTTACTGCTGGAGATGTTAACAAGCTGTATATCCCTGTTACAGTTGAGAAAATAAAGAAGGTGTTTTTTTCTATACCTGATGACAAAAGCCCCGGCTCTGATGAGTTTAACTCATGTTTTTATAAAAGTTGTTGGCATGTAATAGGAGATGAAATATCACGAGCCCTAATTGATAGCTATACCAAAGGGAAGATTCTAAAAGAGCTCAACCACAAGGTGATCCATCTCATTCCTAAGTGTAAAGCGCCGAGCACAGCTGGGGATTTCAGACCTATTGCTTGTTGCACCACTATTTACAAAGTTCTGTCCAAGTTAATTTGTAACAGGATTAAAGATGTCCTATCATCATTGATAAATCAAGCCCAAGGGGCTTTCATACAGGGTAGGACTATAGTGGATAACGTGGTAATGTGTCATGAGCTTGTCAACGGTTATACTACAAAGGGGATTTCCCCTAGAGCGGTCATGAAAGTGGATATTAAGATGGTGTACAACACAGTTAGTTGGGATTTCTTAGAAGCAATTCTTCGAGCTTATGGATTTCTAGAGACCTTTACTCAGCTCATTATGCAATGCGTGACCACTGTAAGCTTCGCTTTTATGTTTCAGGGGTCTATGTTTGGATATTTTATGGGGAGGAGGGGTCTTAGGCAGGGTGATCCGATGTCACCTTACCTTTTTGTGATCGTGATGGATTACTTATCTAGAAGTTTTTGATTGCTGCATAATGATCGTTTGTTTTGGTTCCATCCTAAATGTAAAAAAGTTGGGCTTGTGAATTTGTGTTTTGCTGATGATTTGATGATTTTTTGCAAAGGGGAGGAAAAATCAGTTTGTAAAGTTAAACACAATTTTGATCAATTTTCTGAGGTGTCGGGGCTTAAAGGCAATTTGGATAAGAGTCAGATTATTTTTGGGGGTGTAAGTGATGAGCGGAAAACACGGTTGTTGGAATGTACTGGCTATGTTGAGGGGGAGATGCCCATGCGATATTTGGGGGTGCCCAATGCCACCTTGCCTTGTAACCTGCATAAATGCGAACCGATAAAGATACTTAGAGTTCAGGAATGGGGCCAGATTTGGGGTTCAGGGGGCGAATACAAAAAAAAAAGGTCAAAACTTGATATTTTTTTATTTTTTTGGGGGGCAAAAATTCAAATTTCAAAAGTTTATAGGGAAAAATATAATTTTGTCAAAGTTGGGGCAGGGGCAGGGGCGGGTGACCCTACTAGTCCCCCTATGGCTCCATCTCTACTTGAGTTAGTACATCGGTGTAGTTAATACGAGAATTCATTATAAAAAATTGTTTAAAAAGAAAAAAGAAAAAAGAAAACAAAAAATCAATATAAGTTATTTCTAATGTAATTGATTTCAATGCGAGGAAACTAGAATTTAAAATATAGAAATAGAGGATATGAAAAATGTAAAATTAGGGCTCATTTCTTACTTGTTAGGCGTGGGGGTTGCCAAACTAGTAGCACATCTTAACTTTTGCTGAATATTAAGGAAAAGCTCTATCCAATGCAAGCACAATATTCTTATAGTTTGTGAGTTTAAATGTCTTTTGCTTTGCTGAGGTATTTATAGTGCAGATTACACAAAATGTCAAGCCAAAAGATCTAAATAAATTATGATGGACGCACTTAAGTGAAAAATCAACGGTAAAAGAATGTCTCAAGAATAAATTTATAACTAGTTCTTAGGCCGTGCGTTGCACCGGCACTGAACTTAAACTTGTGGAGTTTAGATATAAAAAAATGTTAAATTTAGATGTAGGTATTTTATATAAATTATTTTTATTTTAATATGGTAATTATCTAAAAAAATATTTTTTAAGGTTAAAAATCTAAAATTTTAAAATTAACGCAACTAATATCAATTAGCAATACAAAATTTCAAAAAAATAAATTTCTATACAAAACTATAAGTGATTGATTTTTAATCCAGAAGGTTAAGGGAAATTAAGTCCATAAATTTATTAACGAAAAACGGTGGATTTTTTGGAATGAAAAGTTGGTGAAATGAGTTTTTAAAATTGAAAAATATTATCATTGATTTTTTTTTATGTAAAAGTTGACTGGGGCTTACTTATTTTTTAGGACTTACTAAATTCAAATGTCTTATTTTTATGATTTTATAAGCTACTCCAAATTTTTACTTATTTTTATGTTTTATCAGATAGGGCGCTAATTAATTAATTAATTAATTTTGGTCGATTGGTCGCACACGTTTCGTATAATTTTTCTCATAAGGACGTGTAATTCAACTTACATGAGCGGAAAAGAATAAACTGAAAACTACTATCTTGTTGAAAAACTAAATCTTATGAAGAAATGTGGAATTTTGCTAAGCTAGGGCCCGCCAAATTTCACCGTGGACCTATGTTAATCATTTGATTCATTAAGCTCTTTCGAATTAGTGTATTACATATTCTACAAAAGTAGACTAAGAATAAGAGAAACAATAATCAAAATTAATCAAGTCCAACAAATGAAGTACCTAGATTTGTTAATGATGTTTTAGCCTAGTGGTAAGATTGAGGTCTCCTGATTTAAAGGTCAGGGGTTCGATCTTATCAGATATTTGAGTTGTTTCTACTAATATACTAATTTACTTCTTATACTTTGTAGTAGAAATTATTGATTAATAATAGTTAATTTGATATTTAATATAATAATGTAATCGTCTCATTAAAAAAAAAATTCAAAATTATGGTTTTTCAATAATCCTCATCTGTCACCAAAGGCCTCAATCAATTAATGGAATGAAGTGTTTTTCTTTTTCCTCAAAGCTTTTGTAATTCATCATTTTTTCCAACCATCACCACTTCGGCATACTCAGTTGTAGGGGTGTAAATGAGCCGAGCTCGAGCCGAGCCTGGCCATTTTGCCAGGCTCGAGCTCGACTCGAGCTCGTGAGCTCGAGTTCGTGAGCGCGAGCCGAGCTTGGCTCGCGAGCCTGCTCTAATTTTTTTATTTTTTTTTGCAGCAAGCTTTTGACTATTCATGGGTTTACTCCATAAAACCGAGATATGGACCGTCATATTTACCAGAAAGTAGTTCGCGAAGGCGGTGGTGGCTTCCGGGGGCAGCTTCGCAGCGGCGGCTTCGGGCCGTGTTGTTCGCGGCTGCGCGCATAACATGTATGTGGGCGATGGAGACAGCGTGGGTTGGGGTGGAGGCTGGAGGGGGGTTGTAGTGATTTTCCGGCAGCGATGGGCAATTTAGCGGCGGTTGATGTGCAGCCGGAGGTTTAATCCAATTTTTGCAGATGTTTTTTGGGGCTTGTTTTGAGTTTCAGAGTGCTGCGATTTTTCTCTTTGAACAGATGAGATGAGGATGAGAGTGCTGTGTTGCTTTTTACTTTTAGCTTTAATAAATTATATTATTATTTAATATATAAATATTATAATATATATATATATATATAATAAACATATAAGGTGGGGTGGGCCGGTGGGGTGTTGTGTACAGCTGTGTACAGCTATTGAATAACCAATATATATTATTATTTTAATATATAAGTATTATAATATATATATATATATATATATATATATATATTAATAAACATTAAGGCTGAGGAGGCTCGCGAGCCTGGCTCGCGAGCTTTTAGAAGAGACAATTGGGCTCGAGCTCGAGCTCGATAAAAGCTCGAGCTCGTGAGGCTCGAGCTCGAGCTCGTGAGGCTCGAGCTCGAGTTGGGCTCGAGTCGAGCCGGCTTCCCAGGCTCGCGAGCCGGCTCGGCTCAACTTACATCCCTACTCAGTTGGTCATTACTCAAAAGTTTTTTGAAGATTTAAACATTTTAAAGAGTAAAAAAAGATCGAAACTGGCTCAAGATAATCGACCCAAACACGGGGATGATGAAGATGCACAAAAGAAATGAAAATGCAAATACCCAGTTCGTTACTTGTATTTTCTTCCAGAAATTCCATTTTGGGCACTTAAATCTTTGAAACCCACTTCACAGTCCTCACCCCAAATTGTAACTTTACGATTGAAAAAAATACCCAATTTGTAACTTTACAATTGAAACAACAGTTTTTTAGTGTAAAATCACTAATTCATATTTCAGTTTTGAATTCAGTCCCGCTCCTATTTTTAAGCTTTGAACTCCCTAATTCATAATCAAACTTTAGATTCACTCCCTAGTCCATAGCAAATGACTTAACTACCCCAACTTACACAAATAATTACAAAATGTCATTTCCTTTTCTTTTCTATTTTTCTTTTCAATTTCTTTTTCTATTTTCTATTTTCTTTTTCCATTTCTTTTTACTATTTTTCTATTTTTATTTTGTATTTTGTATTTTCTCCCATCTCCACCCACCCCACCTCCGGCGACCGGCGACCACCACCGTTGTCTGCAACACCTCTGGCAACCACCACAGTCAACGGCGACACCTCCGCAACCACCACCGTCGCCGACACCACCTTCTATCCTCGACATCAGTTATGATTAAAGCTAACGAGCATTGTACAATACGTTATGGACTTTCTCGTGAAGTCGATCAAAACTGTTAATAAGTTTAAGTTTACATTTGAAACCAAATTTGTTTTATACTAGAACGTTTTTGATTACGTGTGATATATTTCTGGAAATACCAATGTGTCTACTAATTTTAATTTCGAGCATTGTACAATACGTTATAGACTTTATCATGAAGTCGCCCAAAACTGGCAATAAATTTAATGTTACGTTTGAAACCAAATCTGTTTTATACTAGACCTTTTTTGATAATGTGTCATACATTTCTAGAAAGTCCTATGTGTCTGATATGAAATTAAAAAAATGGTTTATGATTTTGAGCATTCTACAATTTGTTATGGATTTTCTCGTGAAGTCGCACAAAACTGTCAATAAATTTAAGATTATCTTTGAAGCCAAATTTGATTTATACTAAAACGTTTTTGATAATGTGTGATACATTATTTGAAGATCTATGTGTCTACTATAAAATAAAAAAAATGGTTTATGATGTTGAGCATTTTACAATAGGTTATGGACTTTATCGTGAAGTCGCGCAAAACTGGCAATAAATGCAAGGTTACCAAATCTGTTTTATACTAGAATTTTTTTGATAATGTGTCATGCATTTCTAGAAATCCCTATGTGTCTACTATGAAATAAAAAAATGGTTTATGATTCCGAGAATTGTACAATGCATTATGGACTTTCTTGTAAAGTCGCATAAAACTGTCGATAAATTTAAGATTACGTTTGAAGCCAAATCTGTTTTACACTAGAACGTTTTTGATAATGTGTGATACATTTCTGGAAATACCTATGTGTCTATTATGAAATAAAAAAATGGTTTAGAATTTGAGAATTGTACAATATGTTATGGACTTTATCGTGAAGTCGTGCAAAACTGACAATAAATTTAAGGTTATGTTTGAAGCCAAATCTGTTTTATACTAGACCTTTTTTGATAATGTATCATACATTTCTAGAAATTCTTATGTGTCTACTATGAAATAAAAAAATGGTTTATGATTTCGAGCATTGTACAATGCGTTATGTACTTTATCGTGAAATCGCGCAAAACTGTCAATTTATATGTTACTATACTTCAATTTATATATAACCATACATCATTTGATATGTAGCAATACATCACTTTATATGTAACCATACATGAATTGATATGTAGTAATACGTCTATTTATAAGTAACCACACTCCATTTGATATATTATAATATGTCGATTCATATGTAATAATACAGTATTTTATATGTAACCAAATGTCAATTATATATAGTAATATGTCATTTTTTATGTCATAATACGTCATTGAATATGTAATAATATGTCAATTCATATGTAATAATACGGAATTTAATATGTAATAATACGTCAATTCAAACGTATTAATACAACATTTTATGTGTAACCATACGCCATTTGATATGTAATAATATGTCGATTTATATGTAATAGTACAGAACTTTATATGTAACCATATATATGTCAATTGATATAGTAATACGTCATTTATATGTAATAATACATCAATGTATATATAACCATACGTCATTTATATGTAATAATACGTCAATGTATATGTAACAATACGTAACTTAAAATGTTTAATTTATATATACTAATACGTCATTAGACTATACCCATATGTTGTTAGACTACACACGTACGTCATTTTTATTAAAATAATACATCATCTTAAATGTTGACATACGGCCTTGATATTTATTAATACATCCTTTTAGTTGTAATAATATATCATTTCATATGTAATAATATTTCGGTTTGCTGTTGAAATACGTCGTTTAAAATGTATAATGTATATATATTAATACATCAATTTATTTGACCACGTACGTCATTAGACTATATACATATGTCGTTAGACTACACACGTACGCCGTTTTTATTAAAATAATACGTCATCTTAAATGTTGACATATGACCTTTATATTTAATAATACATTTTTTTTAGTTATAACAATACATCATTTTATATGTAATATATCCTTTTAGCTCAATTGTGACCTAAACGCTAAACCCTAAACCCCGAACCCTAAACCCTAACCCTGACCCCTAACCCCTAAATCCATTGACACATGTGAATATATTTGGACAAGTATTTTATGAACGAATGTATCAATTTGTAATGTTTTATGTTGTGATCATAGGAGTTGAATCGATAATGTTACATTTCTTTCACAAATCTAAGGTGTGTGATGGTCCCAAGTGGCATACGAAAGGGTCTAGAAGGGGGGGTTGAATAGACCCTGAAGTCTTTTTTTATTTCAAAAATTTCGTATCACTTTTTAAGATTTTGAACGCTTGGTAAGCTAAGCGCTAGGTCAAGAGCTTAAGATAAGATAACTTAGACTTAGTAATTTTAACAATTACCAAAGTAGGGTAATGCGTCAATCGCTTAATCAGGGTTAACACAGCGAAAATGATTTTAAGCTTAGCGTTCTCTTTAACCAAATAGTCGCTTAACCATTTTAAAGCTTTTTCAAAGATATGATGTAAAAATATAAAGTAAAGCAATAAAGCAGTAAATAAGACAAGATATGTGAGGTTCAATGGGTGATGTAATCCCAGCTACGTCCTTCTTCTCTTTTACACTCGAATGAATTCCACTAAGTTGATTTTCGAAGGACCACACAGAGGCTTTTACAAAATAGAGGAAAGGGAAGAGGATCTTGAGCTCCTTGATCACACAGACTTCAGCTCCAATGAAGATCTTCTTCAGCAAGCTTCTCTCACACAGAAATGCTGCTTGTAGATCAACAACTTTCTCACTCAGATGAAAGAGGTTGAGGGTTTTTATCACGGGTTTGTTTGATTTTAGGTTCAAACAACTTGTGATATCTCAATAAGAGTGTAGGGTTCTTCTATGAATATGTTTGAGATATCGGTGACTGTCTTTGGAATGTATATGAAAAGCTTGAAGGATTTTGGCTATGGAGTTTATAAGCTTTTCTCTCAAATATTTTTAGCAAAGTTTAGACCTTTTCTTGTGCATGTACGTATGTTTTAGGGTCTGCTAAAGGATACTATTTATAGAGATTTCTTGTGATTTGTCCGTTGGACACATGCATGCTCATATCTCTCACGCAGCGCGTAAATAGCCCCTTTTCTGACATTCTTGAAATTCTTCTGTTATCGATTGGACACAAGCAGACTTTGAACTCTGAATTCTGACAGTCTAGTCAAAAGGTGGCTTGTCCACAAGTCATAATGTCTTATCACATTTAATGCACTTATCAGGCATTTAATGCGTTTTGAATTTATTTTTCGTTGGAAATAAATGTCCATTGATGATTGCATTTAAGTTCTTCATGACTTGAAAATTTATTTCAGGTGAATCTGGTCCTTGATCGCTTGAGTAATTTGAGCACTTGATTCATAATTCCTAAAACAGTCTTTTAGCGTTTGACAGATGCTTAAGAGAAATCTTCATCTTCACTTAACTTCAGATGCTGATTTTCAACTTCATCTCTGACAGACTCACTTAGAATTTTATCAGCGACTTGGTATCTAATACTTAGTCCAAAATCTATAAAGATAAAAATTACAAGCCTAACAAATAATAAAATTTCAAACGCTTATACAGATGTTCTATGAAAGCATAAACTTACATTCTTTTGAGGTCTAACATAAAATCCTATTCTTATCATCATTAAAACATCTAACATGAAATTTCCTAACAGTGTGTAGACATTACTACTAGTAATCACTTGACTTAATAATATGTGTACCAAAGACTATGTGTATCCATACTACTACTAGTTTTCACTTTACTCTATGTGTAAATGTTTATAGTTTTGAAATCTTTATAGACATGATTATACATATTTCACAAACGTAATGTGTGTAGACACTACTACTAGGTACACTTAATATGACGTAGTAATACATAATATTGCTTATGAATGCAAGTCAATTGACGTATTATTTTCTGTAAGTCGACGTATGATTGTCAATCAATTGACATAATAATACATTTAATATGACGTATTAGCACATTTCAATTGACGTATGAATCCTAGTCAATTGACTTTCAAACCATACGTATTAGTACATTCAAATTGACATATGAATGCAAGTCAATATGACGTATTAGTATATTTCAATTGACGTATGAATGCTAGTCAATTGACTTGAAACCATACGTATTAGTACATTCAAATTGACGTATGAATGCAAGTCAATTGGCATATTATTGTATATCTATCGACGTATAGATACACTTAATATGACGTATTAATACATAATATTGAAGTATGGTTGCAAGTCAATTAACGTATTATTTTTTGAAAATCGACATATGGTTGTCTATCAATTGACATAATAATACATTTAATACAACGTATTAGTACATTTCAATTGAAGTATGAATGCTAGTAAATTGACTTGCAACCATACGTATTAGTACATTCAAATTGACGTATGAATGCAAGACAATTGACGTTTTATTGTATATCTATCGACGTAATATGACGTATTAATACATAATATTGATGTATGGTTGCAAGTCAATTGACATATTATTTTCAGAAAACGACGTATGGTTGTCTATCAATTGACGTAATAATACATTTAATATGACGTATTAGTATATTTCAATTGACGTATGAATGCTAGTCAATTGACTTATTATTGCCTATCAATCTACGTATTGGTACACTTAATATGACGTATTAATACATAATATTGACTTATGAATGTAAGTCAATTGACGTATTATTAATTTGAAAATCGATGTATGATTGTCTATCAATTGACGTATGAATGCTAGTCAATTGACTTATTATTGTCTATCAATCGACGTATAGATACACTTAATATGACATATTAATACATTATATTGACGTATTATTTTTTGAAAATCGACGTATGATTGTCTATCAATTGACGTATTAGTATATTTCAATTGACATATGAATACTAGTCAATTGACGTATTATTCTCTGTCAATCGGCATATAGGTACACTTAATATGACGTATTAATACATAATATTGAAGTATGGTCGCAAGTCAATTGACGTATTATTTTTTGGAAATCGACGTAGGGTTTTCTATCAATTGACGTAATAATACATTTAATATGATGTATTAGTACATTTCAATTGATGTATGAATGGTAGTCAATTGACTTGCAACCATACATATTAGTACATTCAAATTGACGTATGAATGCAAGTCAATTGACGTATAATGTATAGGTACACTTAATATGACGTATTAATACATAATATTGACGTGTGGTTGCAAGTCAATTGATGTATTATTTTCTAGAAACGGCGTATGGTTGTCTATCAATTGACGTAATAATATATTTAAATATGACGTATTAGTACATTTAAATTGACGTATGAATGCTAGTCAATTGACGTATTATTGTCTGTCAATCGACGTATAGATACACTTAATAGGACATCTTAGTACATAATATCAACGTATGAACGCATGTAAATTTTAGCTTATGTTTGAAGGAAAAATTGTTTAGTTTTGGACATTTCTTGATAATGTGTCATACTATTTTAGAAAGCCCTATATGTCTAATTTTAAAAGAAAAAAATAGTGTATTATTTCGAGCATCGTACAATACGTTATGGACTTTCTTGTGAAGTCGTGCAAAACTGCCGACAAATTTTAGCTTACGTTTGTAGCAAAACTCCTTCATCCTAAAAGTACCTTGATAATGTGTCATACATATTAAGAACTCTCTATGTGTCTATTTTTAAAATAAAATAACAATTTATGATTTCAAGCATCCCAAAACGCGTTATAGAATTTCTCATAAGATTGCGCAAAACTTTCGAAAATTTTTAGCTTATGTTTGAATAAAAACTGTTTCATACTAGATTGTTCTTGACAATATGTCATACATTTTATGAAATTCCTATGTGTCTACTTTGACATAAAAAAAAACGGTTTATGATTTCGAGCATTCTACAATGCGCTATAGACTTTCTCGTGAAGTCGCGCAAAACTGTCATTAAATTTTAGCTTATGTTTGAATCAAAAATTGTTTTATACCTGACGTTTCTTGATAATATGATATACTTATTTAGAAATCCCTATGTGTCTATTTTCAAAAGAAAAAAACAGTTTATGATTTCGAGCACGTTACAACGCGTTGTAGAATTTCTCGTAAGATTGCGCAAAACTGTTAAATATCAATTGAAAATACGTCGATTGTGCATGAAATATATGTCGAACATCGCTCATGCGTACTGCAGTTGCTGTTCGTATGAAATTCAAAATAAAAATTATACTCGGAACAGAGTTAATATGGATCTCGATTTGTTCCTTTCATCATGGAGAACAAAATGGTGTCACTTTTGACAATTTCAATCGCCGAAAAAGTCTATGTAATCGGATTTGTGGTGAAGGGAAAAAGAAAAAACAGAGGAAAGAGAAGAGAGAGGTGGAGAAGAAGGTGAATAAAAAATAATAAAATGAGGGGCATTTTCATCTTTTTAAGTACGTAGGGAGTGAATGCAAACTTATCTTAGCAACTAGAGAGTGGAGAGTGTAATATTATGGGGTAAATTACACCCAACACTCCTGTGATCGACCTTATTATCACTCCGCCCCCCTGTGATAAAAAAATTAACTAAAAACCTCCTTGTAATTTTCAAAATATGTTTACTGCCTCCCTCTGGTATTTTTGCTTATAAAATTTTATTAAAAGACTATAATGCCCTTGTCCTTATTAGATATTTGCACAATATAGTTTTTATTTTATTAATTTAATATTTTAATATTCACACCAATAATAATATGCAATATAATATATGAAAATATAGTATAAAGCACAAGATTAAATATAAAAAAACACAAGAGATTTACGTGGTTCGGTCTAATGAAGACTTACGTCCACGGGTGTAAATTGGTTGTTTGGTTTATTCATTCTCATAGGGGGTATTTATACAAGTAATTGATGGATAGACTAGAATGGTAAGTCAACTATGTCTAAAATACATAAGGTAATAAGAATAAATCATGATCTCTTCATTTTGGTCGAGATCTACTCATGTATATATGGTAAAAAAAAAAAGGTAATTCGCTCGCTTGACCTCCGCAAGTCCGTATATGGAAAGTATCTTAATTGATTGATTCTTGTCTCTAGGCTTGCCTTAAATAGATCTGCTCCACCTGCACAGGTTGGGCCGGGGGAACCTCCAGCTATGTCCTATGCTTTCTAGGAGAGCCCAAGTCCGTGTTTCATTGGATTTAAGCCCAATAAGTATTGATTTAGTTAGATTGGCCCAAATACTATTTTCTACTCACATCAATTACATTTAATTTGATTAAAATGTAGTCCTTAAAACATCTCTATACTTTTATTTTGTGGTGAATTTCAACCCTACAAACAGAGCAAAGGTATAAAAATGTTTTAAAGGCTCAAATAAAAAAAAAAGTCAATTCAATTCATTTCGGGCTCAACTTTATTTTCAAACGAATCCCAAAAATTGGTTACAAATGCTTATTTAACATCAAATCAAACACGAGTCTAAACAGACTCAACTCACTCAGCTTAACTGACAGTAGTACCCACAACTTGCATCATACTACATTTTCGAATGGGTTTGGATCTGGCTCTGAGTCTATGCCCAATCATAGGGTTGGGTTTCGTGTACTAGTGAGCATTTGGGTTTGGATCCAAATCACATTCACCCATTGATAAGCCCATTTGAGCCCAACCCAATAGGCCACAAGGCCCATTCTTATCCAGTTTCTACTCCTAAACAATATAACTGAAAATTCTAATTAACATATTTATTGGTCGTGTAAAAACCCTGGAGATTTTTTTCATTATTTTTTCTCCATGTTTTAAATAATAATTGACAATTTTCAAAGCTCAACACCAAATGTGACAGTAAAATTTGTGTTTGAGCTTGGTTTGATTATTGATCGAGTTAAGCTCAAACGAGCTTTTATCAAATCGAACACGAGTCGACCCCAAGTAACTTAAGTTTTTTGCCACATATTTTATCATATTTTATAACTAATCTAGCCGCGCTTCAAAACTTATCGACCACAAAAACTTGTTTAGGCTTGGGTTGAGATGTTAACCAATCGAGCTCAGACGAGCTTTTAACGGACATTTTAGAATCGAGTATCTAGTAACTTGATTTGAATGTCGTTCAATTATAGAAAAGTTAACAGTGTTGCTGATGTGTTTGCTAAGCTTGGTGCTACTTGCTCCGCTTTAAAGTACTAACTTTAATATGTGCCCTCCCTCTCTAGAAGGGTTTCTTCGATGCCGCACTCCAGTGAGATGCACCGAATGCATCAGATGGTGACATTTGTCACCTTCTTTAATATTTATAATTTCTTGCTTTTTTAACTATTCTCTCTCTAAAATATATACGGAAGGATTTGAGGATTTTACTCTCGGCGCAAGTTAGAAAGTCTAACGTGCGCCAAAAGCTCAAATGGAACGGAGAAAGGTTCAACGTCTAGCGTAGATAGCCTCCACCTCGACTGCCCCCACGGTGGAGGGACTCGCGGCGTTGATGGAGGGCAACACATCAACATCGGCAGAATCATAGAACATGAGGGAAAGGAGTGCAAATCAAGGACTCAGATTTGGGGGTTTTCAGGCCTAGCTACAGGAAGTTGAAATTGATAGTACGGTGGTGGATCTCCCAAGTGTATCACCTCAGATCCGGGTGGAGTTGCCAGCGCTTCCCGTCGAACAAGAAAAAAAAGAAAAGGAAGCTCCACTAAAGAAAAACTGGAGTGCGTTGTTCAAGGGCAACAGAGATAATGAGAGTGGTCTAAAACTGAAGAAAATCGAGTGTGAGGGAGAGGAGATCTACCTTACCGAAAAGGATGTGGAACCCAAAATCGAGTATTAGTAATACTCTTTCTATGCTTTCATCTTGAGTCAGAACATTTCGTTAGCTGCAATGGTGAATTTCCTCAAGAATAGGTGGAAAGGACTTGTTATACCTCGAGTGATTCAACACGAAGCTGGACAGTTCATTTTATGATTTGAATCACAATCGGATATGGAGGCAGCTCTTCAACGTGGAATGCAATTTTTCTACTCGAAGCCGCTGATTCTCAAGAAATGGGTGGAGGGTTTGGAGATAGAAGAAATTGAATCAGTGCCGATTTGGATTAAACTTCCCAAATTACCCCTTGAAATGTGGGGGAGCATCCAGCTTGAGCAAAATTGCAAGCAAAGTTGGAGTCCCCTTACACACAGATGACCTCACTGCGCAGAAATTGAAGTTAGATTATGCCAGAATACTTGTGCAAGTGGATATGAACTCAGAGCCACCAAAGAAGATAAGCATCAAATCTGCTACAGATGGACGAGTTATCAAACAACCTGTGCTGTTTGAATGGCTGCCATCAAAATGTAAGAAATGTAACAAATGGGGTCATAGAGAGGTCGACTGCAGACAACCAGGGACGAAAGTATGGCAGGTTAAAAATAAGGAGAACACGGCTACCACCATAGTACAGCAGTAGGAGAAGAACGCTCAGGGACAAATGGAACCCCGACTGGTGAATACCACAATGGTAGAGGTAGGGGCAACAGGAAAGGAAAAGGGGATCCTACAAGAATGGCAAGAAGTAAGATCCTCAAAACAGAAAAGTAAAAGTGGATGGGCTGAACGTACATCAAATACAGAGGTGCAAGTAGCTTTATCAAATTTGTTTCATGTGATGAGCCACGCAAGTAGCGTGTTAGAGGAGGGGGAGGGACAACAACGTAAACCTCCTGACATATGAAGGTGGGTGTGTGGAACATTAGGGGTCTCAACACTGCAGAAAAACAAAATTCTATCAGGAGATTTATTGAGACTCATAAATTAGATATAATGGCTATTATAGAGACTTGAGTTAAAGCAAAAAAATATAAAAAAATTGTGAGCAGTTTCGGGGAGCAATGGAAATTGTGAATAACTATATACATGCTAGAAATGGTAGAATATGCGTGTTGTGGAAACAATCCACTACTAAGGGTGAGGTGTCGAAAGTATCAGAATAGATGGTTACTTGTCGGTTTAGTACCACAAATCACTCATGCATTATTTCCATGGTGTATGGTTTGAATGATGAGGGATGGAGGAAGTCTCTTTGGCAGGAAATTAAAACGTTACAGTACAAAGAACCCTGACTTCTGTTAGGTGACTGGAATGCTACTCTGCATCATGATGAGAAGCTAGGCAGTGATGGTAGATACAGTGGTGGAGATGTGGATATGTTAGACCCTTATTCTGGTAAATTCTACACCTGGCATAATAATCAGGATAATTTCCATAGGACATACTGTAAATTGGATCGAATTGTTGGGAATAGTGAATGGTTCATGGCTAAAGATGGAGCATCAGTGGTGTTTGAGGATAGTGATATCTCTGATCACAACCCAATGTTGTTGAAGATGACGGAGGTAAAGTTGGGTATCTCACCATTCAGATTTCTCAATGTTTGGAGGTTTGACCCACAGTTTCTGAACATAGTAAAAGAGGAGTGGGCAATGTAGGTGACAAGGTGTCAAATGTTCAGGATCACATAAAAATTAAAACATATCAAAGCTCGTTTAAAAGCGCTGCATAAAAGGAAATATTCTAGCATCTTGGACAAGGTGATGAAATGTCGACAACAACTATACATGGTGAGAGAGATTCTTCAATCCAAACCTTTTGATGAGCAAGTAATAAAGCAGGAGCATAAGTGTTGTGAAGATTTAAAAGAGCTGCTGAATATTGAAACAGCTTGTTTGTCACAACGATCCAGAACCACCTTCTACAACCAAGGGGATGAGTGCACAAAGTTCTTTTTTTCCAAATTAAAGGAAAACAAAGCTCATAGTCAGATTCTGCAACTCAAATCAGATAAGGGGAGTGGATAACAGATCCTGATGCAATTAAATTTGAGATCATTACATTCTATCAAAACCTCATTGGATCCAAGATGCAACACTAGTGTTACACAAGAGCAGGGCAAATGTGGCGATTAATCATGACATCGTTTCTAAGGGTTATACCTTGACTGCAGAGGACGTCACAAAATTGCAAATGCCAATTACAAAAGAGGAGATAAGGAAGATTGTATACTCTATCCCTGATGATAAGAACCCCGGCCGAGATGGGTTCAATTCCTGCTTTTTCAAGAGCTGCTGGACAGTGATAGGGGATGAAGTTTCAAGTGCACTAATGGACTGTTATGCAAAAAGGAGAATTCTACAGGAGATAAATCACACTTTTGTTCATCTCATTCCAAAGTGCAAAGCTCCAGCTATTGCAGGGGACTTTAGACCGATAGCCTGTTGTACAACTCTGTACAAGATATTATCTAAGCTTATATGCCACAGGCTAAAAATGGTGCTACCTGCCCTGATAGACACATCATAGGGTGCATTCATTGAAGGGAGGACAATTCTAGAAAACGTGATACTATGCCATGAATTAGTTAAAGGCTACAACAGAAGGCAGATTTCCCCAAGAGCGGTTATGAAGGTAGATATCAAGAAAGCCTACGATACAGTCAGTTGGGACTTCCTTGAGGGTGTGCTAAAAGCTTATGGGTTTCCCGAGAAATTTACCCAACTAATAATGTGTTGTGTTACCAGTGTTAGCTTTTCGTTTATGTTTCAGGGATTTATGTTTGGCTACTTTAAAGGGGGCAGAGGACTCAGACAGGGTGACCCAATGTCACCATATCTGTTTGTCCTTGTTATGGATTATCATTCCAGGAGCTTCAAGACGCTACACGATGACCCGCTGTTTAGATTCCATCCTAAGTGTAAGAGAGTTGGTCTAGTCAATATGTGTTTTGCTGACGATTTAATGTTGTTCTGCAAGGGTTAAGAGAAATCAATTGTTCAAGTTAAAACACGATTTGATCACTTTTCGGAGGTCTCGGGGCTTCGAGCGAATTTAGAAAAAAGCCAAATCATTCTTGGAGGTGTGTCTGAGGAAAGGAAGATGTCTATTCTGGAACGTACTGGATTTTTAGAGGAGGGGCAAATGCCCATGCGATATCTGGGCAAATGCCCATGCGATATCTGGGTGTCCCATTAATATCATCTAGATTGACTGCTAAGAATTTTTCTCCACTGATCGAGAAGATAATGGCCAGAATTACCTCCTAGACATCAAGGTTTCTGTCATTTGCTAGTCATTCTATCCTTATTAAAGCTGTCCTTTTTGGGATCCAGATGTTCTGGTCCCAAATTTTCCCAGTCCCCTTGATTGTCATTCATGAAATAGGAAGACTTTGCAGGGCATATCTATGGAGTGGTAGAACAAATGGTAAAGCATACGCCCCTGTCAGTTGGAAGCACATATGTTTGCCAAGAAATGAGGGGGAACTTGGTGTCATCTGCCTAGAAAAATGGAATCTAGCTACGGTGTTCAAGCATGTGTGGAACATCACATCCAAGGTGGACTCGTTATGGATTCGATGGGTTGGGGCATACTACTTGAAGGATGCAAATATCTGGGAAGTTCAGAGAAAAGACAATGATTCGTGGTTCTGGAAAAAGTTGGTCATCATCAGGGATCTGTTCCTTGACGCCGTCGATGTGGTTCATTCTGAATGGACTGCAGGTAATTTTACTATAAAGAATGCTTACAATCATATTGTTGAACATGAAAACGAGGTTGACTGGAAATCTATTGTATGGGGGAGAGGGCCGGTAGCAAGGCATAGATTTGTTCTCTGGCTTGCTTGCCAAAATAGAATGAAAACTATGGATAGAGTGGGGAAATGGAAAGACATTGAAGATTCTTCCTGTCTTCTTTGTAGACAGGGAGAAGAGAGTCGTAACCACTTATTTTTTTGTTGTGCTTTTGCCAAAGAAGTTATGACAAAGTGCTGGGATAAATTGGGAATAAAGTGCACAAAAGAGAATTGGGAGGATAAAATACAGTGGGTGAAGAAAATTTGCAAAGGAAGGAAGGTTTTATGCCATAAAAAACGTGCCCTGTTTGCTGCGCTAGTCTATTGTATTTGGATGGAAAGAAATCGTCGGTTATACTCAAAAGATAATCTTACAACTAACGAAATAGTTGAAATAGTGTGGAGAGTGATTTGCTATAAATTTGAGATGTTCTGATAGCCCAGATATGCCTGGAGATTTTGTAAAGTTTTGTTGATAATAAAATCGCTTACCGATTCCAAAAAAAATAATTATTCTCTCTCTTTTATTTCTTTTTTCATTTGTTTTACTTTTAAGTTTGTTTGTCAATTGTTTTCTATATTCTTTCTCTCACCTTTTTCATTTATTTTTGTTTTGAATTTCGTTTTGTTTCTTTATTTTGAAAATTTTACTGTTGTACTATTTATCTATATTTGTATTGGTTAATAGTAAAAAAGTGTTCGATTTCGACTTTTCTTTTAGACTTTTCAATAACTTTTTTTCAATTATTTTTACATTTCTTACTTAGTATCTCTTTCAATTTGTCGATTTCAAATTTAAGAAAGTTTTTCTTCAAATTGGAAATTCAAGTGGATTTTTATTGAAATTCTGCCCAACCTATACATACGAGGTAGACAAATATTAACACAATATCAAATAATTACATCTTTAGACCGAACAGTTCGAATATTATTGATTGAATCATAGTTCAATTATAATTGCTTACAATTAATTATTTAATGTTTAAACTAAAAAAATTGATTGAAATAAAATATTAAATAACTTAGTATTATTCCAAATATAATATAAAATTAAATGAGTAAGAAGAAAAGGTACTACCAATTCAAGACAAGAAACAAGAGAAGAAAATAAAAAACACAAACACAAATGGAAAAAGGAATGAGAGAAAAGAAAATTTAAGAAAAAATAAAACGTTAAAATAATAGAGAAATTGTACTTGCTCCACTGTAAATACTGACTTTAGTGTGCCCTCCCTCTCTAGAAGATAGGTTGTACGTATAAAGATCTGAGTTAGTAAGGCTCCGTATGGTTATGTTTTCTGATTTGAATTCTAAGTTTTTTTTCGAAAAATGTGCATTATAGATATTTGTGTGAAAATATTGATTTTTATTGTTTGTTTGGATGTGTTTTTAGAAAATAGTTGGAAGTGGTGTTTGATGTGATATAAAGTTGAATTTTTATTGAAATTTGATATATGAAGTGATTGGATTAATTATAAATGTGTGTGTATATATATATATATATAGCGTATGGATCAGATACATCCCATTACATTAGGTAAAATATAAGACTCAATCTACACCATAGATACAGTTTGATCCCAAGGTCCGGATTTAACTCCATTTTTCAGATTATTTAATTTTTTTAAATGATGGTAGGGGCACTTTAGTCAATGAAACGTAACAAACTCATGCAAATATCGTGCAGGATCAAAATCAAATCCCCCTTTCTGCGCCATAACAGATTCTTATTTCCAATTCATTTTTTCTTTCCAATTACAATTCGATCAGCTCAGAAACCCAACGATTTGATTCACAAAATGTAGAATATTTAAATTATTCATCATCAAACTGAATTAATCATCAAGATCGATTCATCATCATCGTCAATCAATCAACATCGTCAATTTTGCGTTTTCTCCTCCATTATCAATAGGTTTTGATTACGTTTTGATGGTTGAGATGGATGAAGGTATGCTTAATTATCATCACATCGATTTATGTTATCATTTTCAAAATCGCATCACAGAAATATGCATGTTTATGGTATACAACAACTTATACATCAATATACAGTAAATATAGTTATGATATACAATAGCTTATACATCAATATACAGTTGGATGAGTTGCCAGTGCAAGCAGTGAATTGTATATATTAGACAGTGGACTATTCATCATTATACAGTAACTATAATGGTGATATATAGTGTGGTATTTGTTGCTTTACATATAGTGAGTTGAATACATTATACAACAGCTTATATAACATTACACAGTACATATAATGGGGATATACAATGTGAGTTAACACATCATACTTGTATGATACACTAAATAATTAATCAGTAAGTTGAATACATTATACAGTAGATTATACATCAATATACAGTACATATAATAATGATATACAATGTTGGTTAACACAACATACTTTTATGGTACACTAACTAATTAAACAGCATACAATATCATTGTATACAGAACTATATTGATTTTATACTGCTGGTTCTTAAGTATTATACAGTAAGATATCTCATTAATTATTGCATGTTATATGTTAACACACTGTATCATTTAATTACACATACTGTATAATGAGGTTGTATGTAGTGTATAGATATAGAATGTGCTCTTTAACATATTTCAATAATGTTTCAACATGTTTCAATATTTACTCATTTACTGTATGTTGTATATTAAGTTACTGCATATCACAGTTATATTTACTGTATAATGATATATAAGTTACTGAATTTTGTTTGTTTACATACTGTATAATAGTTCTATACACAATGTATGTTTTGCTGTCTTATAATGTACATTCTTAACAGGATCAGTAGTGGTTAGCAATAATGATGTTGAGATCCTAGGTGTCGGGCCTTCTTTGTCATCTAATTCGATCACATCACCGGGTGGTTCCAAATATTGGGTTCCAGTGTGTGATCCAAAGTTAAACCTTGCATTGGTAAGGCATTTGAAAGCTTGAAGATTGCATTTGAGCTTTACAAAAAATATGCACGTTTATGTGGTTTTGAAGTCCGTAAGTGTTCACAAAAAACACGTAAGGATGGTACGGTCATATCGAAACACTATGTATGCAGTCGTTCCGTTATTTACAAAAACCGCGATGATGTCAGTAGGAAGAAAAAGTTTATGATTGGTCGATGTGATTGTAACGCTAAGATTGTTTTGAGGTTTAATGCTCTAGAGGGATATGTTATAAAGAATTTTGTTGAGTGGCACAATCACGAGTTGGCAACCGATGAGGGGAAACAGTTTCTGAAGGTCAATCGAAATATTGATCCGTCACAGATTATGTTTTGCTTAAACGCTTCAAAGGTGAATGTTAGTGCCGTTAGATCACATTCATTTCTAAAGGAAATTGCAGGTCGTTTCAATAATGTTGGGTCGATGTCTACAGATTTTAAAAATGTAAAAAGGGGTGTGAAGCAATACGTCGATGAGAATGATGGGGAAATGATTGTTAGGAAATTTATAAATATGAAAAAAGTTTGTGAAGGCTTTTTCTTTGATTATGACACAGATGTCGACGGGTGTATGAGTAGGTTGTTTTGGGCCGATCCTATTGCAATACGGAATTTTGAACTTTTTGGTGATGTTTGCTCGGTCGATGCAACATTTCGATCCAACAAGTAAGCACATTTACTTCATAATAAGATATGATAATGTACATTCTTTTCAATAGTTAATGAATATGCAATGCATAACCCATAATAAGTTGTTGTATAATGTAGATACATTGACTGTATAATGATAAGGTACAGTTTTTGTTATAGGCAATGTATATGTAATGTATAACTCCTTGTTAGTCACTGTATAATGTATATACAGTTATTGTATAATACCTCACTAGTTACTATTTTTTTGTATTTTTCTTCATATTATTTTATACTGCATTTTTCAGGTATCAAATGAAGTTTGTTCCTTTTACCGGTATAGATAACCACAAGAAAATAGTCACATTTGGTGCTTCTCCAATCGCAAAAGAAGACATTGAGTCGTACACGTGGGTTTTTGAAGCTTTTACCCGTGCGATGGGACGGGAACCAAACTATATTGTATCTGATCAATGTCCGGCCATGAAGCAGGCTATTCCCAGTGTGTTTAAAACTGCTAGGCATCGTCGGTGCGCGTGGCATATTATGAAGAAGTTTCCTACCAATATTTGTGTCATACTGTATAATTAAGCTGTAGACAGTGTATATTATATATAGAACTTTGTTATTTTCGATGTATATTATGTTTTCATCAACTTTGTGATGATATCTGTTTATAGTGTATAATTCTAGTTAACATTCTGTATAACATGTTATTAATTTGAGTTTTACGTTTACAGATTTCACCACATATAGGTAACTATGCTGAAGTGGTGAGAAAGGTTAATAATTTTGTGTATAATGACGACATCACTCCAGCTGAGTTTGAAGAGGGATGGAATGATCTCATTTCAAAGTACGGGCTAAGCCATATTGATTGGCTTTCTAAAATTTACGATAACAAACATTCATGGGTATCCGCATACTATCGAGATGTTTCGATGGGTGGGATATTGAGGACTACTTCAATTTCAGAGTCTGTTAACTCATTCTTTAACCAGTTTTATGTGAAGGGTGATACAATCATTGAGTTTTATAGTAGATTTGAAAGTGCTATGGACAGGCAAAGGAATAATAATGCAAGATTAAATCACGAGTCTTTGGTCTCTAAGCCATCAACCGACACCCCTATGCGGATAGAGGAGGATGCTTCAGAGGTATACAGCCGCGCTATTTTCTACGATGTTCAAGTGGAGATCAAAGATTCTGCGTATCAAGTGGTACTTCAAAGTCTAAATGTTGTTGATGGTGTGAAATTGTTTGTCGTATGCGACTCTGACAACGAATCAAAGATATACGAGGTATCTCCTTCTTTTCATACTGTATGACAATCTTATACATACTGTATATGTACAGTATAGAGTTTGTATAATACAGTTTTATTTACTGTTTTTTTTATGTTTTGTAGGTGAAACATGTTGTATCGAACAATCATGTTGATTGTTCTTGCAGATTATTTTTGAGGAGGGGTATTTTGTGTAGACACATTTTCTTTGCATTCAACCATGGCCGAATACACAAACTGCCCGTCGAGTATGTTCTAAAGAGGTGGAGAAAAAATGCAGAAATTATGGTGTCCGATACAATCAACAACCACGTCACACAATATCGCTCGATGATTCAGAAGACTACAAATGATGTGAGTTAAATTTGGATCGACTTTCAAGCATGTTTAAATATTACGAGTTTTAACAAAGAAAAACTCGAATACATAAAAAATCAATTGGTGGATATAAAGTCTCATTTGAGTGTCGGTGTGGACGACAATAATAAAACCAACAAGAATGTTGTTATCGAGACACTAGTGGGACCCCAAATCGAGAACGAGCTCGGGATTAGAAATCCTCAAATGAGCCGAACTAAAGGGTGTGGTAAAAGAACTAAGAGCAGTGTGGAGATATCCAAGCATGTTCCTAAGAGGAGAAAATGTGCTGCATGCGGAAAAGTTGATGGGCATAATGCAAGAACTTGTCCATCAAAGGAAAAATAGAAGTGTTTTCATTACATTTGATACTGTATAATGAAGTATTATTCATTGTATAATATAGTCTTATACACAGTATACTGAAGTGTTATTCAATGTATAATGAATACAGTTTTCAATGTATTCTGAAACATTATTTTCTGTACAATGAAGTGTTATTCAATGTATATATCTGAGTGTTTTTTTTGTATGTTTAATTCTATACTACAATTGAGTATTTTTTATACTGTATAATGAAATTGTTGTTTTTTATACTGCATACATGAGTACTGTATAATGAAATTTTATTAACTGTATAATGAGCCTTTAATTATTGCATAACATGCATATTATGTACTGTATATGTTATGAACACTTTAATGACACACTCAATGAAAAGAACAATAACAGGTTATGTGCAGTGAACAAACTTTGTAGATTTAAACAACCCAAATAAAAGTTATATTGCAACAAAAACTAATAAATAATAAAAAAATTGTACAATCAAGTTTAAAAATCCAGTGTATTAACATCAAATCTAATTGTTTTGTATCCATTACATGTTGATTACATCTACCCCTTCTTCCTCTTTTTCCGTTGGGCTTGTTCCTGTTCCGTCTCCTTTGACTGTCTGAGAATTTCGTCTTTGCGTGTGTTCAGCTCGGAAGTGAGGATCTTTTCCAGATAAAGCCCCGTCAATCTATTGAGTTTCGTAATTTGTGATTTTTGCATTGTATAAATATTAAAGTTAGATAGATAGGAAATAAAGATTTTCACAAAATTTCATACATATAAATAAAAGTGTAAAACATTACATTTTCTGGACCCAATTCTTCAGTCCTCCTCTGAGGTAAGTTTCCATGTGACGCATTACAAAACACCACAATCCGATTTGTTTCTGTGTGTACGCCACGACATTGGAAGCCTCACAATTTCTACTGTTGACAACGCGTTTCCAGCTGGATGGTTGATATCCATCAAGAACTTGACAAACATATCTCTCTGTTTGAAACAACAAACTAAAAATTTAAGATACAGTGTATAAATATATTAATATACTGTATATCAATATACCATTATACAGTAGAGTATTATTTTCATTATACAGTGAATAATAAATGATTATGCAATCAAATATTATACCATTATATAGAATGTTAATATATCAGTACACAGTCACTGACTAAATCATTATACAGTGTTTTTCTATATAATTATACGGTGCATTAATGTATAATTTAAAGTTAATTGAGGCTATACATTGTGTTATTATAATGTATATTTAACAATGATATTTTACATCAAAAATTTTTTTCTGTGTTTGAAGGATACGTACCAAAGTGAATGACACATGTTGATATTTGTCTTCGATCGACACATCCGTCGCGCTGTTGTCAAGGATCTCAATAGCTGGTTGCTTCAAATTAAAGCATATCACGTAGTAGTGTCCAGCGTGAAGAATTGGAAAGACGACCTATATATTGATGGATGAAAATGGTGTTAATAAAGTTACATAAAATACGATAATTATAACAAACGAACAGTTTTTAACTTACCAACGTAATATCGATTATGTTGACTCTTGGAAACATGCTCATACGATGTTTAATGTTATCCTTGAATTTTGGCAGCAACACATCAGTACTTTTGTCTCCCTTTTTTGACGCGAAAAAAATCTGTTATCCAATTTTCCAAAAAAAATTAGTTAACGTGCAGAATATTATAATTTATGTATTAACAAAAGATAAGAAATATATTTTACCGTGTCGACCAGGTGAAAATAAAATCTGAGCGGCGATGTTGGTGATCTAGTCGCCTCGGCATTGTTCAACAGGAATGACCAAGTATCAATCACACCAGATAAAAGCTCAGTGCGGTGATCCAAGGACTTTACATCCCAAATAGTTCACATTATATCACCTCCCTGGAAAACAATAGTCCTGAAAAAACAGTATAAAGATTGTAATGAGTTAGTATACAAAAGATTAATGTGCATTATACAGTATGTAATGACATAATATACAAGTACATATTATACAGTTTGTAATGATATATTACACAGTAAGCAGTGTTACATTATACAGTGTGCATTGAATTACTATACAGTATACATATAGCATTAATATGAAACTCAATAAAACAAATGTATTTAAAAATGATATGTACTCACATGGTGTGTTCATCAACATGCTTCATCCAATCCCAGAGTCTTTTTTCATTTGCACCCTGCTTTGAGCTTATTTGAACAACCCGTTGAATGTATGGTGAACACGTGTCTGGCGCTGCTTTTAACAGTCTCCTTTGTTCACCAATGATCTCCACGGCAGCCGGTTTAATGGTCACATTTGAAGCTGATGGAGGCACTTGGTCAGTGACATTGGAGGCGTCATCAGTGTATTGTCTAGCAATTGACATTGCTACATCCAGTACGGTCCCCTCCGGTTCAGCCTGATGTGTTTTCTCTAGTGTTTATTGTGACAACAGGTTAAAATTTGGCATTGGGAGGCTTGTTATTTCCTTTGTTGCAACTTTGTCCGATTGTTGTGACAACAAGTTGAAATTTGGCTGTGAATGCATTAGTGTACTTGTTGGTTGTTCGGGTGTAACATTTTCTGGTTAGAGAGGTTGAACAATTTGGGCTGCATGATGTTCATGTGAGGAAGGTGTTTCTTGTTGCTCTATGGTTGTTTTGTTGGCAAGAACAATGAATGGTTCTTCTTCAGTCCCTGATTTTGTTTTATACAAACTTGCAACATGATCGAACACCATTTTTTCAATTTCCTTCAACCGTGGATTTGTTGGAATCATGGAATCGCATGATTTCATGTATCCACTGTACTTGATAAGATAATCAATCAGGTTGAATGCAGACCTTTCCAAATTGTTCAATATCCCCTGCGTATATTTTAAAAGTAATGAGTAACATTTTTAGATAATGTATATTGTGTTGTTAGCTACTGTATATCACCTTATTTCTTAATGTATACTACTATATTAGATACTGTATATTGTGTTTGTTAGATATTGTATGTTAGTGATTTCAAAATATTATTCAGTAGCTTACAAACCAATATACAGTATTCAATTATACATCATACAGTTAAAATACACTAACTAATTAATCAATACACAATATCTAATACATAAATATGCATACCTCTTCAACCGTATTCCATTCCTTGATGGAAAAATCTTGATCGGTTGTAGCTGCTAATGAGGAAGGGGGTTCGTGTGGAGCTTTAAGCTGTTGAACAACATTTTTCTCTTTTTTCGTCTTCAACAGCCATTGTCCCTTCAATATCAATCCCTTTCCAAAGTATCCTTGTTGAATCTCTGCGGTACTCTTTTGTCGTAGAGCAGCGTCTGTCCAATTAAGCCAAGTTGAAATTTATCTTTCGACTGTTACTTGGCCCTTGTAGTTGACTCTGTCAAAATACAATATTTGCATTTGGAGGGAAAAAATGAGATTGTAACTAATGGTAATGCATTTTATTATTATACAGTAACTTATAAATAAACCATTATACAGTAGCTTATAACACATTATACATTAGCTTATAAACCATTATACAATAGATAATATGCCATTATACAGTGTGTGTTTATACATTACACAGTTAAAATACAGTAACTAATTATACAATAACTTATAAACCATTATACAATAAATTATAAACCATTATACAGTAGGTTATAACATATTATTCAGTAGCTTATAAACAATTATACAATAGATAACAAACCATTATACAGTATGTGCTTATACATGACACAGTTAAAATACATTATTGGAACCCAATCAACATAAAAAGAGGTCATGTACACTTACAATTAAAAACAGAAGAAGTTCCGTATACATGCGAGAAGTTGGATCCACTTCCCACACATCTTTTGTGTCTCCCAAACTGTCCATAACAAGTCTGGGCCAGTTGTAAGTGGACAACTCATTGAGAGATCCCTTGAAATTCAGCATCTTCTTGTTGACAAATGTTGTACTAGGAGACTCGATCAGGCAATTGTACAGAATTGTCATAAAATTGAGCTTGAATTGCTCTGTAAGTTGATTCTCCGATCGCAGCTCTTTCAACACCATCTGTGCTGAAACTTTAAATTTTTTGGACTTATCAAGTCCAAATTGGTCAGTCCAGGCGTCCGCCCTCTCTGGATTTTTAGCAGATAGGTCTATATGCCACTCACTGTGCGGAAAACCCAAAACTTCTGCCACGTCTTCTTCTTTAATTTTGATCTTTCCTCCCGACAGAGTTAGTCTGAAGTTTCTGGGATTTAACGATTTTACAACCTTAAACCTAAGTTTGTGAGGCAACTCCTTTATTTTGAAATCCAAAAAGGAGTCGAACCCGGACTGTTTCACCCACTCCTTTTGTGCCTCTGTCAGGGTTGAAACAGCATCTACCAACACCTTCATGAACACTCTTATTTGCGTACAATCAACCGACTTATTCTCCCCTTTGGTTGATGTTTGGATACAAAATGTGTCTTCTACTTTTTTGACCATGTTCGTGCAGGAAGTTCTTCCGCACGTCTTTTCTTAGGAGTGGGTTGTTGTTTCGATTCCGTCTCTTCATCTTGTGATTCCATGTAATCATCATCAGAATTACGTTGTTCGACACTAAGGGGCTCTTCAACGTGTGCAGACACAAGCTGTAACCTATCAGCTGACACTGGTGATGATGCCTCTTCTTCATCAACTGCATTATACAGTAGATAATCACCATTATATAGTGTGGATTAACACTGTTAGGAAATTTCATGTTAGATGTTTTGATGATGACAAGATAGGATTCAATGTTAGACCCCAAATAAAATGTAAGTTTATGCTTTCATAGATCATTGTATAAAGCGTTTAAAGAGTTTGTAATTTTGTTTAGGCTTGTAATTTTTATCCTCATAGATTTTAGACTAAGTCTTAGCGACTGAATCAACCAAGCAGTGGGAGGAGCCAGGGCTCTGACCGCGTGCCTGTTGAAGAATGAGCCGGCGACTCATAGGCAGTGGCTTGGTATTTGAGAAGAAGTTGAAGACCAGCGTCTGAAGTCAACCGAAGATGAAGATTCCTTCTTAGCGCCTGTCAAACGCTAAGAGACCGCAGTTCAGGATTCATGAATCAAGCGTTCAAATACTCAAGCGACTTATAGAAGATTCACCTGAAATAAATCCTCAAGTCATGAAGGACTTAAATGCAATCATTCAACGGACATTTATTTCCAACGGGAAATAAATTCAAATTGCATTAAATGCCTAATAAGAGCATTAAATGTGATAAGCTACTGTGACTTGTGGACAAGCCTTCTTTTGACCAGACTGTCAGAACTTTCAGAGTTTTAGCTGCTCCCGTCCAATCGGTTCCAGCGAATTTTCAGGAATGTCAGATTTTAGGTACAATCACGCGCTACGTGAAAGGCACGCTCCTACATGTGTCCAACGGACAGATCCCAAGAAATTGCCTATAAATACCTTACTTCAGAAAATCAAAATATAAAAAAACAACATCAAGAATATACGAGAAATTATTGCCAAAAATCCTACGTACATTCTTTCTGGAAAAAGCTTAGAAACTTCATAGCCAAAACCTTTCAAGCTTTCTATCTACATTCCAGACAGTCACAAATATCTCAAATATCTTCTAAAGAAGAAATCCAAACTCCAACTGAGATATTCCAAGTTGTTTGATCTTTTTTAAAACAAACAAAACCCTAGTGATAAACCTCAATCTTTCATCTGAGTGAGAAAAGTTGTTGAAACCTTTCAGGCAGTATTTCTGAGTGAGAGAAGCTTAAAGAAGACGATCTTCATTGGTGCTGAAGTCTGTGTGATGAAGGAGCCCAAGATCATTTTCATCCATTACTATTTTGTAGAAGTTTCTGTGTGATCCTTTGATAATCATCATAGTAATTTCCTCCAAGTGAAAAAGGAGAAGAAGGACGTAGCTGGGATTACATCACCCAGTGAACCTTACAAATTATTGTGTCATTTATTTTATTGTCTTATATTATTCTCTTCATATTATTCTGAAAAAGACAAGTAAAATTGCAAAGCGATTAATTCAACTAAAAGAACGCTAAACATTATTTCCGCTGTGCTAACCCTAATTAAGCGATCTAAGCGTTGCCCTACTTTGGTAAACTGCTGAAATCACTAAGTCTAAGTTAACTATTCTGAAGCGTCTGACCCAAGCGCTCAGTTTTTCCAAGCGTTCAAATTTCTAAAGTGATACGAAAATTTGTGAAGTCGAAAAAGATTTCAGGGTCTATTCAACCCCCTCCCCCTTCTAGACCCTTTCGTATGCCACTTGGGACCACCAAACACATTATTCATTAACAACTACGATATTATACACTAACTATAATAATATTTCTAGTTTATTGTATTATACATCATAGTTTAACACATCATACAGTAGTCATAAAAGAGCATTTCATTATTAATTAACTTTTTATACAGCAAATATTAGTGTATTATACAATAAAAACTCATTATACAGTACCTTGTAAATAACAAATACATGTAATCATCATCAATTCCCCATTTGAATTCACTATACAGTAGCTAATAAAAGAAAATACAGCAAATGAGTGGTGATATTCAGGGTACGTTTATACATCATACATTTACAATCTTATAGATTATTATACAATATGTTATAATCCATTATTCAGTATCATATAAACTAATATACAGAATCATATAACTCATTATACAGTGAATACAATACCTAATAAACATTATATGATATGTAATTAATCCATTATACAGTAGCTAATAAACAAATATACAACAAATACAATAGTGATATACAGTTGTGATTGATGATATTCAATTAGTGATTTTAAACCATTATTCAGTATCTTATAAACCAATATACAGTATGTTATAACCAATTATACAGTGTGTGTGTATACATCATACAGTTTCAATCTTATAAACTATTATACAATATGTTATAACCAAGTATACAATATATTATAAGCCATTATACAGTATGCATTTATGTATAATACAGTTACAATACACCAACGAATTTAACAATATTCAGCCTCTCTTACACAAATATACATACCAAATCAACAAAATCCCATGTTTTGACCCCAATCAACAGCTAATCTTCAAAGCAAATCAACAAAAACGCTTTCCGTAAACAAAAAATATGTCATTATATAGAATATGATCAAACAACAATAGAAAATCTACTGTATAAATGATTACCTATCATTCTTGGAGCTGTTTTCGACCTCATCTTTGCTAAAAAAAATCGATTGAATTTTGCTTCTGTAATTTAGGTTTTGCTGCGATGAATATCGATTGATTGGAACCAGTTGTTATGGTGATAATCGAAGGAATTACAGCTTTAATATGATTCTATATCTTAAGTGATTTTAGGGGAGATTTTGTTCGATTAAATTTTTGAGAGATTTTAGGGGGGGTTTAAGGGATATTTTCTGTCCTTTTCTTTGGTAGGTGGATAAATTGAATAATGGGGTCAATTGACTATGATACCCCTGATCCCAATTGAATCATAGTTTCCCGTCTGTTTTTGCTTTCTTTATGGGTTGTTGGATTTAATAGATCCAATTGTGTATATTGGGTCTTAGATCTTATCTAATATAGGGTATGTATTAGATCTTAACCCTATATATATAGGGTATGGATCAAATACATCCCATTACATTTGGTAAGATCTAAGACCCAATTTATACCATTGATACCATTTGATCCTAAGGTCCGAATTTAACTCCATTTTTCAGATTTTATAATTTTTTTAATGATGGCAGGGGAATTTTAGTCAATGAACGTAACAAACTCATGCAAATATCATGGAGGATCAAAATCAAATCCCACTTTTTACGCGCATAACAGATTCTTTTCCCACAAATTTATTCTTTTCTCCAATTCATTCTTTTCTCCGATTTTAGTTAATACCTTTTCATGGCCGATCGATCGGAACGTCAGCAAAGACGACGAGGAGATTCTTTATGGTGCTCTTAATTCAAAGAATTCAAACATTTCCAATTCTGATTTCGGTTTGAACTTTAACTCTTCAATTCAAGAAAAAACCCCACCTGATCGTGGAGGATTTGATTTGGATTTGGAGTCTCGAAGGATTATAGGCGGTGAATTTGCAAAGAAGGTTTCTGGGGGATTAAATTTCATGGAGGATGATGATGATGATATTGATATTGTAGTGGAAGAGAGGGACAATAAGAATGATGGGTTGGTCGACGAAGAGATTAACTTGATGGAGATACACGAAAACATGAATAACTTGATGATATTGATGGAGATTAACTTAATGGATATCACAATTAGTGATTTTAAACCACTATACAGTAGCTTATAACACATTATACAGTAACTTATAAACCATTATACAGTATATACAACGGTGATATACGGTGTGTGATTAGTGACATACAATTAATGATTTCAAACCATTATACAATATCTTATAAACAACTATACAGTATGTTATAACAGATTATACAATATCTTATAACTCATTATATAGTGTGTGTTTATACATCATACAATTACAATTTTATAAACCATTATACAGTATCTTATAACCAAGTATACAGTATCATATAAACCAATATACAATATCATATAACCCATTATACAGTGAATACAATAGCTAATAAACATTATACAATAGCTAATTAATCCATTATACAATACCTAATAAACAAATATACAGTAAATACAATGGTGATATACAGTGTGTGATTAGTGACATACAATTAGTGATTTCAAACCATTATACAGTATCTTATAAACCACTATACAGTATATTATAACACATTATACAGTATCTTATAACCAATTATACAGTGTGTGTATACATCATACAGTTACAATCTTATAAATCATTATACAGTATTTTATAACCCAGTATACAGTATCATATAACCCATTATACAGTATGTGTTTATACATCATACAGTTACAATACACCAACTAATTCAACAATATACAGCATCTATTATAAGAAATCATAAAGTCACACTTCTGTCCATCTATTCATCGGTTGAATAGATGTGTCCAAAATAGAAAGACACAACACTTAAGCAAGATCAGGCATTGTGTACAACTGATAAATACAGAGGACAATTCTTAATCTTAAAGATTACAATATAATGTATAGTATTACATTCAACTAAACCAACTGTACGGATCAATACGCCATACACAATAATAATACAAAATTTGAAACATAAACTCGATAATAGAATAAACAAATGAACAGAAACCGGTACTCAGATAGCACGGGCTTTTATTTGATTGGTGATCGCACCATGAGTTCAATATCCTTCTATAATTTAATTGAAATAATTTTGGCAACAAGTTGAGAGATTGTAGGGGAGATTTTGTGCGTATCAATTTGAGAGATTTTCGGGGAGATTATGTGCTGTTTTTTGCTTCTTTTTTGACTATTATACCCCTGATCCAATTGGAACCAATTTTCCCACTTGTTTTTTGCTTCCTTTTTGGACTGTTGAATTTAATGGATCCAATGGTGTAGATTGGGTCTTATATCTTATCGAATATATGGTATGTATTCGATCTTGACCCCATATATATATATATATGAATGATTTGATATAAAGTATGTGTGTGTGTGTATATATATATACATATATATATTTATTTATTATAAAATATAATAAAGTAAGAAAGAGAATTAGTTGAAAAGTGGGATAGTGTAATAAAAGATGAAAGATTGTGAATTGATTGAAAAAGTGAAATGATTGATTGTTGTATAGGGAAATGTGTAGTAGAATTTAAAATTTGAGTATTTTATATAAAATTTGTCATGAAGTGTGCATTTTCAGTGATCCAAAAAATGAAAATGCAATTTTAAAAACATAACCATACACAGCCGTGTGTATATAGATCTAGCCACCACTCTCCATGTACTGATAATGTTTGCCAAATGAAGTAAAACTTGGTGTGTTGTGTTAAAAAGGCAAAAAAAATTACCAAATGTGACAGTACCCTAGTTAGTTAAATATGGGACAGTAAAAATTCGTCATTTAATAGGTATGAATATATTACGAAGTCTAGTTGAAGTTACGATGAAAAAATCTGCTACAAAATACGCGAACAGAAAAGAAACGGAATCATAGATGTACATGTATAATATGAATACAAATGAATTATTAGGGAGTAAAAATACGGTTTGTTTCTGTATAAATTTGTTAAATATACTACTAATACTCAGTATTAATTTATAACAATAATATTTTATATAAGTCACTAGTTGACAATAATTAATATTTTAATAAATTATAATTGTTCCTAGTTTTTAATTATATATATTTTTTAATTATGTATACTGCAATTAAGTTCAAATATCCCAGCTCAAAGACCCCTCTTGTTTTTCTTTCCTAACATTCTTTACAAAATCTTTACTTTCTACTTGCGTTGCGGCTGCAGTTCTTCAGGTGAGCAGCAAAATTCTAGCTTCAATTTTCTTAATTTTCATTTGACACATTCAATTCTCGTTGCATTTTAAAGGCAGCAAACGGCAATTGTTTTTATGACAAAAATTTGATAGAGTTTCATCGAGCATTCATTGAGGAAAATTCTTACATAAAATTGCGCGGCAGTAGGAGTTATTATACAACAGCTTCTACACTTTATATATGTTTGGCTTCTTACATATGGAAAATCTTGATTCAACGTCTGATTTCAAGAGTATGCAAAATTCCTACACAAAATACACTAATAATGATACAGATGGATTTTGCAGCTCAGCTGCTCAGGTCTCCTGTATGGTTTTCCGATGAATTCACTATACCTCCAAAAGAATACAACAGTAGATGGCACACCGAGAATTCCTCAGTGTTGACCTTCTGACGCTCAAGTTAGAAAAATCTCGAAAGAAATTGAATAAATCACGATTTAGGGAATATCTCTCCTCCTCTCCAATATTCTAAAGAACCGTATTTATCCATCATTCTCCATATAGTAGGTCACAAGAAGCCCTACTTATCATAAGTTTTTAGCGCATGAATCATAGTTCAGCCTATCCAACATCAGAATAATTATATATATCGCTGGTCCAAGTGTTCAACTCGGTCCAATAAAATATACTTTACCTACATCAAATACAATTACAAAAAATAAAACAACAGTAAAAGCAATAATTTTTATTAATGATAATAACAATAGTAATAAGAAGTTGAAGAAGTGATACAAAATAATGTCGTGATTCTAATAACTTCGCATTATTTGGTTCATAAAAGTTAACGTGAAAACTGAAATTGTGAATTTGTCAAATAGCACAAGCCAATGAACCATATAACTCACAAATTATACTATTTTGCTATAAATAGATTTTAATTACCAAAAGAGAAATACTACTTGATAATGATTATCAAGTATAAGAGCCTTTGATGACGTTAGTGATAAGTGGATTAACCTTGCTGTAACCCCCATCCACCACCAAATTCAATCCACTCACATACTTGGACTCATCGCTTCCGAGAAAAGCCGCCGCCTCCGCTATGTCATCTGGTTTCAATATCACCCCTTTCAGATTAGCCGCTGCTGCCTGCCATTCCGCGGCCTGATTTTTGTTCGCCGCTGACCGCAGCGCGGCGTCAACCATAGGGGTCTGAACCAGAAAAGGTGAGATGCAATTGACTCGAATCCCGTCCTTTCCAAGCTCCATGCAAAGATGGTTGGTCAACCCAACCACAGCATGTTTAGAACAAGTATACGCAGGTGGACCCTCCAGACCGATTACCGTAGCCGCACTCGCCGTGAATATTATGCTCCCGGACTTGGCTGGAACCATCACACGAGCCGCGTGTTTGGCGCCCAAAAACCCCCCGAAAACGTTCACATCAAACACCTTTTCGAAATGGCTCTTTTCTGAGTCGAATATAGAGCTATATAGCAATGGTGGAATGATTCCAGCGTTGTTGAACATAATATCGAGTTTTCCATGCTCAGAGACGGCGAAATCAACGGCATTCTTGACATCATATTCTTTGGTGACATCGCAGTGTACGTATGAAATGGTGGTGGAGCCTAGTTCTTTGCATAGAGCTTGGCCGCGGTCATCTTGGATGTCGGCGATAATGACCTTTGCGCCATATCTGGTGAATAGCTTGGCGGTCGCCTCGCCAATTCCACTCGCGCCGCCGGTGATCAGGGCGACCTTGCCTTGTAACCTGCGGAAATGCAAATCAATAGAGATGCTTAAGTTACTATATTGATGTATAATCTTTAAAGAGAAAATCAACATAAAAGTAATATGTGGCTGGAAATTGAAAAAATTCTAAATCAAATAGAATTTATCACACTTTTTCACTTATATGTGTATATATACACACATACTATATTATTTGTGGGGCCATACTATATTTTTCTAAGAGGAAATAGAGGATAAAAATGTAAATTTATGGCTCACTGTTTACTTGTTCGCCATGGAGGTTGCCAAGCTAGTAGCACTCATCTTAATTTTTGCAGAAAATCTCGATGCAGGCACAAGCCTAATGAGGTTTTGAGTTTAAATATATTTTGCTTCACTTTGTTGAGGTATTTATAGAGTAGATTACACAAATTGTCAAGGCAAAAAGTCTAAAAAGGACGCGAACGAATGCATTGAATCGAAAATTAATCAACAGCAAAAAACAGTTTCTCAAGAATAAGTTTATAAATTCTCATTTATAAATATTAAATTGGTTATCACGGTCTCAAAGCATTCTTGACATTCAATTGTGGAGGTAATTGTGTCATATCATGTTTAAATTTATTGTTATTTTTAAAAACTACCTTTAATATTTTATAAGCAATTTCAATTTATTAGTTCATAGTGTAAATTTTTTAGTACTCCGTATAAATTTCATTGAAGTAAAGAGCAATTCCGAAATAAGGTCGAAGCTCGAAAAATATGTGAACGAGTTTGGGTCAAGTATATGGGTTGGGTTTGAGCCTAGTCAACGCAACAAGCTTGACGCTATTTGAGCTTGAGAGAGTTGAAGCACGATTCCTAAAGCCCAATTGACACGATTACTAATGAAATTAAACCAATAGCTTTTTAAGTAATGGGCTTCGATGTTACCATTAAACCAAAATATCATTGATATACTTTTTGTGTTTGTTTTTTTTTTTTGGCTTTCACAAGATATCCCCATAGCCTATCGCCGTGAAACTAATTCCTCACCCCACTGTCAGCGCACTAAACGGTAAGAGGCTGACCAAAAAGTTTTTTCCATTCACAAAAATTAGAATTCGAACTCCTAACCACTTGGTTAACGCCAACCCACTTGGTTAATGTTTTTCATTCATAAGAATGTGTAATTGAAATCACGTGAGCGACCAGTATATTGTGGACAAATTTTATGAGCAATGTGGAATTTGCTGCGAGACCACCAACTTTCACTGTTGACCGCTTGACCTTGGCCCATATGACCAGGGATGGGGTGGCTGGTGGGTGCCATTGCGCACTCAATTTTAAAATTTTTTTACTTTAGTTTATAAAATTTGTAATTTTGTCCCCATTGATATGCAGCTTATTCCAAAAGAAGAAATTCTAGAGGAATTAAGCAAAATGAAAGAGGAAGAAGCGATTACGATGAAATGGATCCATATAGGAACCATTGAAATAGTAATCAAATCCACTTTCAAAGAAGGAGTTGATTCACCTTTACATTTATCCATAATGGATAAAAGGATCAACAACCTGAGAGATGGTTGTCTTGGTACAATGGTAGAAAATTTATATGCAGGCAAACTAATGTTTGACATTCATCCACAAATTGCATATAACCTAGCCGACCAAGATTTCAGTCGAGTCTTAACCCTTCATCAGTAAAAGTACTTAATATGCCATTTGACTTTTTCAATCTATTTCTCCAATTTTAAAATTTTCACTTTCACCCTCCTTCATCACACGTTTCTACAACTCAAGGAAAAGGAGAAATAGAAATCTTAGGACGTATTTCCCTTGAACTACGTTCTCAAGAGTTAATTTCTCACTGAAAAGTCCAAGAATTTATTATATTATTCATTTATTTGAATGCAAATCTCTAAAATTTGATTTTGATTTTTTTCACCATATATTTCATATGTAACTCTAAATTTTGATTCTAGAATTTTTTAGATTTATATGCATATTTAATGGAGCTAGGGAGGTGGGGTTGTATAGGGGGTGAGAGATATATTTGTCATAAATATTTTCAATTTTCATGTAATTAAGAGAATGTCAATTTTTTTATTTGTATAATAAAAATGATGCGTAAATAATATAATTTAAAAACATAAGATAGTAAAAAACTATTGACCTGTAGGACGTCACTTGAGGATATCTTAAGATAAACTCCCATTTGATCTTATCATATAGGGCGATTATTATTTATTTTGACTGGTAGCACCCATTTTCGTATGTTTCTGTCAAATCACACTAGCGGAAAACAGTAAACCAAAAAACTATCTGTGGAAAAATCTTATGAAGAAATGTAAAATTTGCTAAGGGGCCGCCAGCGTGGGCCTATATTAGTTGATTTGACTGAGACTAAGAAAGGTAATAATAAATATTAATAATGTTCAACTGGGATTCTAAATTATTGTGCGGAGAATGATGATTCTTCCACATGAAAAATTGTAATACGTAAACTTGAAAGACCAGATTCATGCGAAAAGAAAATCAAAGACCAACTAATCAGCGAGACAATTTGGATCCTCTATTATATATAATGATGCATCTTTTATTATATTTATTTTTATACATGATAAGTGTTCAAAATTCAAATCACTTATATATTTAAGGAAAAAAAATTATACACTTGTCATGTATAAAATAAATGCAATAAAAGATACAATACCATTTTGTAATAGAAAATATTGTGTGTCAACGAGAAGCCCGGGTTATAAAGGTTCTCTTTTATCACACATACAATGAACTTAAGTAGACTTGAAACTCATAGGTTGGATTTCACTAAAATTTAAGAAATATATATTACCAAAAGAGAAATACTAGTTGATAATGATTATCAAGTATAAGAGTCTTTGATGACGTTAGCAATAAGTGGATTAACCTTGCTGTAACCCCCATCCACCACCAAATTCAATCCACTCACATACTTGGACTCATCGCTTCCGAGAAAAGCCGCCGCCTCCGCTATGTTTTCCGGTTCCAACCCCCTGCCTTTCAGATTTTCCGCTGCGGACAGCCATTCAGCCGCCTGCTTTCTATCCACTACCGACCCCATTGCGATGTCCATCATATTGGTTTGAACCATAAAAGGAGAGATGCAATTGACTCGAATCCCGTCCTTTCCCAGCTCCATGCACATATGGTTGGTCAGCCCAACCACAGCATGTTTAGAACAAGTATATGCAGGTGGAGACCCTATACCGATCACCGCAGCCACACTCGCCGTGAATATTATGCTACCAGACTTGGCCGGGACCATCACACGAGCCGCGTGTTTGGCGCCCAAAAACGCGCCGAAAACGTTCACATCAAACACCTTTTCGAAATGGCTCTTTTCTGAGTCGAATATAGAGCTATATAGCAATGGTGGGGTGATTCCAGCGTTGTTGAACATAATATCGAGTTTTCCGTGCTCAGAGACGGCGAAATCAACGGCATTCTTGACGTCAGGTTCTTTGGTGACATCACAGTGAACATATGAAATGGTGGCTGATGAGGAGCCTAGCTCTTTGCGTAGGGCTTGGCCGCGGTCATCTTGGATGTCGGCAATAATGACCTTTGCGCCGTATCTGGTGAATAGCTTCGCGGTCGCCTCGCCAATTCCACTCGCTCCGCCGGTGATCAGGGCGACCTTGCCTTGTAACCTGCATAAATGCAAATTAATAGAGATGCTTTAAGTTACTATAATGATGTTATAATATGTACGAGAGATTCAACATAAAAGTAATTTGTGGCTGGAAATTGAAGAAATTCTAATTCAAATCGATTTATCAGATTTTTTTACTTACACACATTGTCCAAATGCTTATGCTTATTATTTGTGGGGACAAACTATATTTTCCTAAGAGGAAATAGAGGATAAAAATGTAAAATTTATGGCTCACTGCTTACTTGTTCGCCATGGAGGTTGCCAAGCTAGTACTAGTAGCAAAGCACAGGCCTTAGGGTTTGAGTTGAAATATATTTTGCTTTACTTTGTTGAGATGTTTATAAAGTAGATTACACAAATTGTCAAGGCAAAAAGTCGTTTTGGTTCATGAAAGTCTTTCTTATCCAAAAAAAAAACAAAAAAGTCTAAACAGGACGTGAACGAATGCACTGAATCAAAAATTAATCAACGGGAAAACAGTATTTCTCAAGAATAAATTCTCATTTTATAAATATTAAATTGGTTATCACTGTCACAACACGTTCTTGACATTCGCTTGTGGTCCTGTGGAGGTAATTTTTTCAATATAATGTTTAGATTTATTGTTATTTTAAAAACTACTTTTAATATTTTATAAGCAATTTCAATTTAGTTCATTAATGTATTTTTTTTAGTACTCCGTATAAAGTAAAGAAAATTTGTTAATATGACCAATTCCGAAAAAAGCTCGAAAAATATGTGAACCGAGTTTGGGCCGAGTATATAGGTTTAGTTTGTGCCTACGGTCAACAAGCCTGATGATATTTGAGCTTGAGCGAGTTGAAGCACGGCTCCTAAAGCTCTATTGACACGACTATTGATGGAAATTGAATCAATTCGATCTTATCATTAAGCCAAAAGATCATTGGAGTGATACTTGGTGGCTCCGGGACACAAAAGTGTAAAACATAATATATAAAATATACATACATATATATATATATTGGTGAACCCAACATATATTTTAACACAATTTGTGATGGATATTTTTCTAAAATGAACTCTCAAGAGCCACTAAGTATCACCCGGATCATTTACATAGCTTTCGTGTTTTTCATTTAAGAATGTGTGATTGACATCACGTGAGCGAACAGCTTAAACTATATTGTGGAAAAATGTGGAATTTGCTAAGAGGCCACCAACTATCACTTTTGACCTATATCAGTCATCCTTTTGATTGGTTATGCAAAATCCAACTAAAGTAAAGGGGTGTGGTCCACAAGGCTTTCGTCGTGAGAACTCATCCGAGTTCGAAATCAAGGTGATGCTTGATTTGGGGAGTTTACTCTTCCGTCTTGTCCTGGGGGCCCCTGCACTTAGTGAGCCCGTAGCCTATGAGAAACTTAGGGCGGATTACCCCCATCCGTGGTTTGTGGGCTATTGCGTATGGGCAAGATTGCTCTGCTGGGTGACTGGCGGAGATTTACCCTGGGAATTCCAAAAAAAAAAAAAATCCGACTATGAAGGGAATACAATCGGAGAAATAAAAATAAAAAGTAAAGAAATTAAGATTGGTTTAAAGCATCAATTACTACTTTTTTCAATTAGAATTGTCATGAAAAATTGCTTAAATTTTGTATTTTCTGTTATAAATGGATTAAATAAAATATACTAACTAATTAAGTGTGATATTTTGACAAATCGAAACTTGAAAGCTGATATAATTCAATTTTAGGTAACATAAAATTTTCAATTTTTTTATCATAACAATAATTCTAAACTTAAATGTTTGAAATATTCTACGTTTAAATTTGTGTTAGTTAGATATTGTAGATAACCAACTAAATTGTACATGTTTTAATATTTGTTCGAAAAATAAAAGTTAATTTGAGAAGTTTAATGGATAAAAGTGTGGAACGGACGCGATCGTTCTGCGACATTGCAATGGAATTGGAACGGTGGCCTCCGCGACCATTCCTGCGAACATTGCTTCCAACGTCACCCATTTTAGATTCACCGTCGCAGATAGCCAATTCTGCCGCTTGCTTTTTATCCACCATCGCCCCCATAGAGTTTTCCATCATAGGGGTTTGAACCATAACTTGTTTTGAATCCCATGCTTTTCCAGATTCATGCACACAGATGGTTGCTCAGCCCTACCACAACATGTTTTGAATAAGTATACGCGAGCAGAGCCTTACACCCCTATGATAGAATAAGTGTGACCCATAACAAATACTCCTTTTTTATAATAAAATCTTATATTTATCCGCTTGACCAACGGTTGTTAGTCAAATGTGATGGAAAATGTAAAATGTCACTCTTACCTTTTCTTTTTTTTTTAAAAAGAGTTAATTACATTAACACCCTTCTTATTTTGTGTAATTACAATGCAGACCGCTTTAATGGATCATGTAACAGACATTCCCCTCTTATAATAAAACTTACATCACCTCCCGCCCCACCCATTAACTTCTGCTACTGTTTTTTTTTATATATATTTTTCCATGTTAACTTTTTTATTATAACCTTATATACATAATTATTTTCTTTCAACTTTTTTTTTAATCTAGTAATTGATTTCATATTTATTGGCAACTTACTAACTTAAATTTATCTGTATTGAATTATGATACTGCTCCAAAAATAAATCGAAACTCGATATATGTTTTTCATTTATAAGAAAATCGAAATTGACATAAATTGAATTTGCACTTCATTATCAAGATATTAACAAGTCTTTACGAAATCAATTATTTAAAAATAGATGAAAGTTAGAGTTACATCCTATTTAATATGAAAAATTATATTCACCCACTCAAGAGCAAAACTAGGAAATTTAGAAAATAGTTTTTGATGATGTCAGCAGATTCCTTTTGTTTTGTGATAGAAGGGGACAAGTGTAATGTTTTATTAGGGACTATTTGTTATGTTCTGAAAATAAGTGGACTTGATTGTAATTACACTAAATAAGAGGGGTGATCAGAGTAATTAACCCTAATTTATTTTGACTAGCTAGTAGCTCCCATCTTCGGATTTTTAATTCATATTGGTAGCACCCATTTTCGGATTTTTCATTCATAAGGATGTGTAATTCAAATACGTGAGCGGAATTTTTCAGGAAAAAAAAAAGTACGTGAGGCGGAAAAGAATAAACGAAAAAACTATCTTGTGGAAAAATCTTATGAAGAAATGTGAAATTTGCTAAGAGGCCGCCGCCAGCTTGGACCTATATTAGTTCATTTGACTGAGACTAAGAAGGGTCAATGACAAAATTAATCATGTTCAACTGGATTCAAAATTATGGTTCAGCTTGGACCTATATTGCTGATTGAGTCAAGTGTGAGCGAGGTAGGGTCGATTTAAATTAAGTTGAGCCCATGAATGACGTGTGTATAAACTAGTATAGATCTCGATGCGATGCATGTTGAAATAATACTTCTTTAAAAAGTTAAATTTGTATTTTTTTTAATCCTAAAAATAAATGCATACAATGCAATCCCCAAATATGTGGTGATGCAATTTTATTTTATAAAAAAAAAAATTCTCAATGTAAGGTTATAGAAAAAGTGCTGAATTCCCAAACTAATGTACGGTGCTATTTTATATATAAATATATATTGTAATTTGTATATGTAAGTAATAAAAGTAATATATATACTAACATGTAAAGTCAATAAACACAAATTCATAATTTCAGGAATAATTTAAAGATTTCAAATTAGAAAGCATCTAAATTACCCGTATTTTAGTTCTGAATATTTCACAACACAAAAATAGTATAACAAAATAATTGGTGTTTACAATTTCTAAAGTAAAATTTAACGAATTTTAGTAACAATATAGTTTTATTTTGATGATTTTGAAGTTTTCCTGTACTGTTACTTTGGAAGATATATCTTATTAATTGTAGCAAAGAAAATAAAATAGAAATAATTAAAGAAATCAAATTTAATGCATCTTTGTTTGTGGTGGGTGGGGGGGGGGGGGGGCTCAACTTTATTTTCAAGTGAATCCCATCATCATTTACAAAATGCTCATTTAACATCAAAACAAACACGAGTAAACAGGCTCGACTCTCTCGACTTACGACTTAACTGACAACGTTACCCGCAAATTGCACCACACTAAATTTTCGAATTGGTTTGGATTTGTCTTTGACCCTTAACCCAATGACAAGGTTGGGCCTTGGTTACTAATTGAGCATTTGGGTTTGGATCCGAATCACATTCACCCATTGATAAACCCATTTGAGCCCAACCCAGTAGGCCAGAAGGCCCACTCCTCTCCAGTTACTTCCTCCTCTTTCTAAACAATATATAACTGAAAATTCTAATTAACGTACCATATTTATTGGCCGTGTGAAAACCCTGGAAATCTTTTTTTAATTTTTTTTTCTCCATTTTTTAAATAATAATTGACGATTTTCAAACCAAATGTGACAGTAAAATTACAATGAAATTGAATTTTGTTAGCTGCTAATTTTCATTTTCTCTACTTGCATTGCGGCTGCTGTTTGTTCAGGTGAACAGCATAAATTCTAGCTTTAATTTCCTATTTTTTATTTGATACATTCAATTTGCGTTGCATTTTAAGGGGAACGAGCTATCATCAGTTGTTTTTCTTTTCGGTCCTTAAATTTTTTCTTGATTACTGTTATGACATTAATTAAATTGTTGTTCTGAGCTAGCCTCCGCAGTTTATTTGGGTGTTATCTATCTGGGTTTTACTCCGTGATTTTTATTTTTGTATATGCCTGCTCTTTAGTTGTTTATTTAGGGTTGAAAGACGAACTAAACTGTTTGATACTCGACTCGAGATGCTAAAAGCTCGTTTGAGCTCGGTTGTTAACTATCAAACTAAATTGAATAATATTTTTTGTGTACGATAAGTTTGAAGCCAGTCCGAGCTCGACTTGATTAGTAGAAAATGATGAAATATATGCAACTACTCGAGCTCTACTTGTATTCTGCTCGTTTGAGTTCGGCTCGATTAACAATCAAACCAAGCTCGAAGACAAATTTTGAAACTCTATAATAATTCAAACAAGCTTGAACAAACAATTTGTTCGACTTGATACGATCAGTTTACAGCCCTTAAAGTGGTATGTTATCAATATGATTTTTCAAACTTATTATCTTGGGTTCTTCTGATTTACTGATTTATCTATTGACAGGTAGTGAGACTGAAAAAGGCTTAAGCTCGGGATATAGTCTATAAGGTTTCTCTACATTTGGTGGGTTGTGATTGTGCAGAAAAAACTTGGGTTTGAAAATTTTCATTAATGGCTACATGTACATCCCCCTATTTCATGCCTCCAGATACTCGTAGGCCAATAAGGGTACTAACTATTCTTGGGGCTAGAGTTTCCTCCTTGAAAATGGTAGAAGAAAGGAATGGATTTCTAAGTGTTAGTAGAAAATGTGGTTCAGATTCTCCCCGGTTTAAATGTTCAGCAAATCCAAACAGCGTTAATCAATTTCAAAGTAAAGACTCGTTTCTGAATCTACACCCTGAGATCTCGTTGCTTAGAGGTGAGACAAATTCTACAATGATCAACCCTGGACAGGATAGTTCGAGTGGAAATATTACTGAAAGCTTGCGTCACACGTCGAGTTTGAACAATTATAATGCTGCCAAGATCAAAGTTATTGGTGTCGGAGGTGGTGGCTCAAATGCAGTTAACCGTATGATAGAAAGCGCAATGAAGGGGGTTGAATTCTGGATTGTTAACACTGATATCCAGGCCATGAGGATCTCGCCCGTCTTTTCTGAGAATCGCTTGCAAATTGGTCAAGAGCTGACCAGAGGACTTGGTGCTGGTGGGAACCCAGATATTGGAATGAATGCTGCTAAAGAAAGCAAAGAATCTATAGAAAGTGCACTTTATGGAGCAGACATGGTCTTTGTGACTGTAAGTTCATTTTTTTGATTGGTCAATAACTTTCAATTATCAAACATCATATCATTCCATGTATGTCTCAATGATTTTCTTCCTTCTGTAGAAATATCATGCCGTCTTATCACGGAAAATTGAAACGGTCCTTTCATTGTTAATGGTAACTGATTTAGTCCTGGGCTCAAATATAATATCTCCAAAATGTTGCTAAATAAGTAAGAACATTATGGCAAACTCACACATTCAGTTGATTCAATGGTGCTATGTTCCAAAAGTGAACAGTTGAATATGTATTCTTGAGATAACTTTTGAGTTCTACAATTCTGAACTGATGTTCAACTTAAATATCTTGTTGTAGTTTCACCATTACTCATTTTCTCGTTGACCAATTAGAAAAAGGAATACAGGCTTCTACAAAGATCCATAACTTTATGGTTCAATGCGTTATGTTTTGTTCTGAAAATATGGATACTTCTAGTTTCATCATTTGTTAACTGTTTGACCATCATCTGATTGTAATCGATGGCCTGCTGGAACAACAGTGTTCTGTTCCTTTTATTTCATAGCTATATAAGTCGAGATTTGTTTAAGAACTCAGTTTAAGTTTCAATTTATCCATTTCGTTGCCTGAAAGGCGTGTTGTTAGTTTGTAAATGAGCATCATTTAGATCAACTCTATTGCGTCCGAAATGCATCAACAGAAACAGATATCTATACCTAGCTAGAAACTAGAATCTATTAGGATGATGAAATTCTCCTGCTAGTTTCATCCTATGATCTTGTAAAACGTGCAGGCGGGGATGGGTGGGGGAACAGGCACTGGTGCGGCTCCCATAATTGCTGGATTTGCAAAGTCTATGGGTATTTTGACTGTTGGTATAGTCACAACTCCATTTTCTTTTGAGGGACGAAGGAGAGCTGTTCAAGCCCAAGAAGGAACTGCAGCGTTAAGAGAAAATGTTGACACTCTAATTGTCATTCCAAATGATAAACTACTGACTGCAGTTTCCTCATCTACACCAGTAACAGAAGCATTTAATCTTGCCGATGATATTTTACGACAAGGAGTGCGTGGTATCTCTGATATAATCACGGTATGGAAGCTCAAGTGCATACCTAATAAAGTTAACTTTTGTATGTGTATGATCAAATGTCTAATATGTTTAATTGCTATAGATGGGTTTTTGCTCTTTTCAATTCCTATTTTTTATTTGTTTTGTTTTGTTTTATTGCGTTGTATCTGCACTTACATATCTGCATCAAGGTAGGTTTTTGTTTTGTTTCAAAAATCTGTTATTCCTTTTTTTCTTTGTTGTTGTTGAATTGCTCTATGGTGTCTTACACCTCTTCACTGAGTACTATGCTCCGAAGAGGTGTTCATCTTATTAAATTACACATCTTATATCCTTGTAGTTTTGGCATACACCTGAAAATTAGCCCATGAGACCAATATAAGGATTCTCCATGCTGATAATTCATCCTCGTGCAAAATGTGATAAAGATTTTATCCAATCTTTTGACTAATGCAATTTTAATTGATGTAATGATTATAATCATTCTTCTTGATTGTAAGACTGAGATAGTTTACGTACCTAGATGACTACATGAGTTCATAGACATGCATATGGTTAACTAAAGATTTAGGTGGCTTGCTTATCGGAGTGTCCGTATGGGTTCTTTATGTGTGATAATGCAAATTGTTCTTTTAAGCATGCTAATTAAGAAATCTTATTCTGCAGTGACAATTAACTGATTGCGTTTCGTGTTCTTAAGCAAGTCATAGAATTTGATTATTCTCTCATTATTTGCAGATCCCAGGACTAGTAAATGTAGATTTCGCTGATGTGCGAGCTATTATGGCTAGTGCAGGTTCTTCTTTAATGGGAATAGGAACGGCAACAGGTATTGTCAATATGTTAGATTAACTTAATCGGCTAGCAAAAAGAGATCCCGGTGTAGATAGGCTCGGTCCTTATTCATTCTGTATTTAAACCCAGGGAAGCTAGGGTTTGCCTAAGAGATGAACATCAAGTTAAAAATTGATGCATTCATTTTCAGAGTACTCCAAGAATCTTCTTAATCATGCTTTTCCACAATTAGTGGGAACAAATGAAATGTGTATATGTTTATGAATCTTTTTAAAATAAAAGTTGATTTGTCTGACCTCTCATCTTTTGTGACATTTTTTTCACACGGTTCCCGATCTTTGTACTTGGAAATTTAGCTTATATTTGTCATCTTACTACAACACAGGAAAGACCAGGGCTAGAGATGCTGCGTTAAATGCCATTCAATCTCCTTTACTGGATATTGGTATAGAGAGAGCTACTGGTATTGTGTGGAATATAACTGGTGGAAGTGATCTCACATTGTTTGAGGTAGTTTGGCTGCTCTCGCTCTCTATCTCTCTTTACATTTTCTTCTTTGTACCCATGTATATCACCAATAAATCATTCTTCGTGATAGTGATACATATCACTTACCTAATTGACATCATATTCTTCTGTACAAATATATGTACTTAATTGGTGTTTTCAAATTTGGAATGACAGGTAAATGCTGCAGCAGAGGTCATATATGATCTTGTGGATCCAAGTGCCAACTTAATATTTGGTGCTGTAATAGATCCTTCACTAAGTGGTCAAGTAAGTTTATATATTTACAACTCTTATAATTTAGAATCTTGGGAAGCTACGAAGCTGAATCGCGGTCTATCTGATAATAGTTTTTTTAGAGAAAAAATAATCAGAAAATAACACTGGACTTCACAATTTTCAAGAATCAACTAGGACTAATTAATTAGTTTTTTCATTATGTCGTGAATAGTTTTTACATAGTTACATTTTCTTTCAAGAACGTTACATTATCCAAGCTATACTTTGGGTTTTTTTGTTAATGACAGATGAAAACTATGAAAAATATCTTGATTTTCAGAATTCGACATAACTTGTTAAAATTTGATCAATTTGATTCGCTAATAATTCAGGTGAGCATAACTTTGATTGCCACTGGTTTTAAACGCCAAGAGGAAAGTGACGGGAGACAACTCCAGGTATCTTTCGTCGCTCTATCTGACACATATTTATTTAAAAAAAGATCTCATTGGCTCGTGCATAAAATGCAGGCGAATCAGCTGTCACAAGGAGATTCGAACATTAGTCTCAATAGGCGACCATCATCCTTTCTAGAAGGCAGTTCTGTTGAGATCCCTGAATTCTTGAGGAAGAAAGGACGTTCTCGCTTTCCTAGAGCTTAATTCCGTCTCATAGTTTCGCGCCTGTACAGGATTTTTGCTCTTTTATCCAATGTGAGAACCTTTTAGCTTTGAGAAAGGATGCAGCAATCAGCAGATATATCTTTCTTAATAACATATAGAGATCTATGGGTTGGTAGAGAATATAACAGTTTGTTATAATGAAAAGTCAGAATACATTTGAGATCCTGCAGAATGAGGGTGTGTAGATATATGTTTTATGCTTTTAGCCCCTCCATATTGTGAGCAAATTCTCCAGGTGATGTGGTCTAATTGTCATCGCAAATTATTTAGTAATAATATCGTGTGAAAAGCATTTGAGATCTTATATTTCAAAATGACGGTTCATCTTGTATTTCAAAGTACACCTACTTGATAAGTGTATATAATTCAATTCAAGTTTATATTTAAGAAAATATTTTATATATTTGTTGTGCACACGCGAATCGAAATACGACATGAAACACCATTTTGCAATAGAGAATTCGAATTGTGTTAAAATGTAGAACTGTTCATAATTACAAATTTAAGTACTATGCCGGAACCAGTTAAAAAACCGACATTATTTTCATCAAAATTTCACAATTTTACAGCATATTCCTTTTTTGAAGGAAATTTTAATATATTTAAGGCGTGAATAATTAGGATTTTGTGGAGGATATTGGGAAAATTTAGTCCATTGAAAAGATTGATTTTTATGGGGACAACAAATCAAAAATGAAATAAAAACAAAATAGACAAAGGTGACGATTAGTGAAACTGACAGTTGGTCCGACGGTCCTACAATCACTTTTGTGGACTTCAAAGTGCAACCGTTTTCCAATTATTCTCCATTTTTACCCAAGTGATAATATTAATTTTTTATTTTTTATTTTTAGAAATCTCATGGTAAATCTCCTCCAGTCATCGAGCAAAGCAAACATCCTCATACGCAATAGACCGCAAACTACGTATGAGGGTAATCCGCCCTAGGTTTCCCATAAGCGAGGGGCTCGCTAAGCGCAGGGGCCCTCAGGGCAAGACGGAGGAGTAAACTCTCCAAACCAAGAATCACCTGGGTTCAAAACCCAGGTTGGTTCTCACGGCGAAAGCCTTGTGGACCACTAGACCACACCCCTTTGCTTATAATTTTAATGTTTTAATATGGAGAAATATTTGCAAATCACTTCAACCACAATTTCTATATTGAGTTAACTAGTACAACATTAAGTATATATAAATTTCTTTAAGGAATATGGGATGTGATCAACTCACATTTTGACAAAAAGTGACTGATAATTAAGAGATTTATACTCGTCGTCTGATTAATCAAATTAAATTTGCACAAATGAGAACATTGGTAGTTGAATACATTAAACTATTGAACGAAATATCTTCTTCAATTCAATTTGCAAGTCAATAGATGATCTCCCATTAAATATGATCTCTAACATTGACATGTTCAACTTGCCTCAAAATATTCCAACTCAACATCAACCTCACAATCCCACCAAAAATATCATTTCTTCAACTTGAGACTCTAAAGACCTCTTGTTCACCCTTGTACGGTCATCTTCTATTGCAAATCATGTTACATTTTCTGTTGCAAGATATTGAATGAATGACACGTATCCAATAAAAATTCAATAATTACACGTACAGTTCACCCGATGCCCTTTTAATAAAAGATGCGCAACACGATTTGCAACAAAGACCAGATTTACTCTTTCCAATAGATGGTAATATGTATATTATATATATATATATATGTATATATATATATATATATATGAATGGCTGCGGAGAATGAGGCCACACAAATTAGAATCCAACAATCTCACAAAACGACACGTGAAGTTGTCGCGTACCATTCAAAATCAAAGCAGAAAAAACGTTCGATTGACGTGTAAACTAACACCCCCATTCATTTCCAATTCCTTTCCCTCCCACATAATACAGAAGAAGAAAGCCTTTTTTATTCTCTCATCTAATTATCTATTCTTCATTCTTCAATGCTCACAACAGCAAATAAATAGAATAAATCTGATTTTCATTTTCATTAATGCAGAAAGTAGTAATTCAAGAATCCATTACCATGCCCCCCCAAAACCACAACTCCGACCTAGAAATCGAATCAGAGAAGAAAACGACGACGTCTCAACAAAAGGAATCAAAGGAGAAGAAGATCGAACCTGAGGAATCAGCTCGTAAATCTGTAGCAGATGCAAGTGACGATTCTACGGCGGCAAACGCGACATTGAAGGAGGATACGAGTGTAACTGTAGCGAATAAAAGTGAGGGAACAGTAGAGGAGACGAGTAGCAGCGTGCGGGAGAGGCTGAAGAGGCATCGGGTTGAGGTGGCGGGTCGGGTCTGGATACCGGAGATGTGGGGGAAGGAGGAATTGCTGAAGGATTGGATTGATTGTGCGGCATTTGATTCGTCGCTTGTGAAGAACAGTATTATTATGTCGGCGAGAGCTTCATTGATTGGAGATGGAAGGAGAGCCAATTCCACCAGATTGAGAATTGAGAATAGTTGTTAAATAGACCTCTATCACTTGTCCAATTTATTCCTTTGCATGTTTTTCATCCCATGTTCATATATTAAAATCCACACAACCCCCACCCACGATGTTAAATAATTTTTTACAATTACCCCACACGGTGTTTTTAACAATTTTTACAGTTTTACCTTCGAGGACTTTGAGGGAATGTGTTGGTAATATTCAATAAATAAAAAGGGAGTTTTAGTTTGTATTTTTTTGGTTTACTCATGGGGTATTCGGGTCAGTTTTTGCGCACCTCGATGAATCTTCGCTCGCGATGCGTGGTTACTGCTGGCCAAACATTATTTTGACAATACCGGGATCGATCTCAAGTTGTCCCAATAACAGCCTTCTACCACTGGACCAAGAGATTTGGTTAAAAGGAGTTTTAGTAATTACACACGAGGGGGTTTATGATATAATTTTCTCTTTTTTTTGTCTTGAAATAAACGAATAATTGGCAGAATCTTGTGTTGATGGATTGCAGAATTAGACTTGATATGAATTTGTGGCATATGAATTGGGCCAAGAACAATTTGAACTTATCGTTCTTTTTTGTGTGCGTTGGGGTACATATTTAGTACAATACATGATGTCACTGATGCAGACATTTTCTAAATATTATAGGGAAGATTGCAAATTTGATCCTATAACTTTAGGGGGTGATAATATTGATTCTGTATTTTGTGCAATCGGCAAAATTGATCCCGTAACTTTCAAGAAATCGCGATTTAAGGATTTTTTTTCAATTGGGAATCCTAATTTCCATAAAAATGGTCACGTGCAGCACACATGACCAATTGAAATTGGGGGTTTTTCAATTGTCGGCTAGATTTGTACGCGTGGAGTATGATGACCTTTGTTTTTTTACATTACCGACTTAGTTTTATATTTTTATTTGTTTTCTTTCACTCAAAAAACAATCAAATTTGGCGTATTGTGAGTGTAAAAAAAAAGGCACTGTCATACTCCATACATGCAAATCTAGTTGGCAATTGCCAAACCTCCAATTTTAATTGGTATTTTTGGCGAATTTTGGGTTCCCAATTGAAAATTGTCTTTAAATTACAATTTTTTTAAAATTACAGGACCAATTTTACCACTCCTCTAAAATTACAAGACTAAATTTGTAATTTTCCCAAATATTATGTATCTATATAATATATAATTTACATATATATATATATATTATATTATTATCATGTAAACATCAATAACTATATTTAATTAGTATTATTTTCAAGTAATTTTAGGGATAGGTACTTATTTTTTGCTCAATACTTCTCTGACTCTTAAATTTTGCAACTAGTGCCGGAATGACGGTGCCAAAATCTTGTACGTTACAAACTTTAGTTGAGATACTATTATTTTTTTAATTGTTTTTAAGCATTTTAGCATCAAAAAAGTGCAGGATACTATTAGTCGTGTCGCAGTAGTATTTGGACGCAGAAAATTTCATATCAGATTCATATGAAACATATGTAGTCTCTGGTGTGTGACGCATGTCCAACAAGACAAAGTTAAAAGCGTTTACAAATGTGAATCAAAGCATACAAAGTTCCACCAACTTATGATAATTTTTTATTATTTTTTTTTTTTTGGGTTTTCCCACGAGGTATCCCGACCAGCTTTCGCACACCTCAACTAATCTCCGCTCGCGGTGTGTGGCTACCGCTTACCAAACATTATTTTAACAACGCTGGGAATCGATTCTGGGAGCACACCAAGTCGACCTCAAGTTGTTCCAGTGGTAACCTTATATCACTGGGTCAAGAGGTTTGGTTTCAACTTATGATAAATAAGGAACTTGAATTGTACTATTTTCAGCAAAGATATTGGTTATGCCAATGCGAACACACAGCACGAATCCATTGAAACAACATTTTAAAGGATAGCAAAAAGTTAACGACGAGACTTTCTGAGATTCCTTTATTCATACAATGCCTGTATATTTTACAAAATCAATTTCACCACCTAAAGTGCAAAAAATAGTGACATGAGAATGATATTCTCTGTCATATCCAGGTTAAGAACTCTTGCTCTTGTTAAAGTATACAACAAAAAATCAGCATAATAATGAACTCCATGCAGGTATAACGAACATGAAGCTTAATACAATATCTCCAGAATCTGCAGTGTATGGAAACAAGTAAACTACTACTTCGCCATGAAGGAACTTTTACAGCTACAGCCGCCCACTGCACTTGGATTTGTAGACACCTGAACATAAAACAGGTTCCTTATGGTTTCGAATGAATAAATTATTCCAATAAGTAAAAAAATTCATAAGTTCAACTTCTCTTCAATAAAAGTAAGCCCCGCTTATAACCATATCTCAACACTTATTCAAGAGGATAACAAGAAGATAAAATTATGATTTATTCCAGAAGCGAACTGAAGAAATAGTGATAATCTATTCCCGAATTTTTAATACCACTCTAAGAGAATAACTACAGTTAATTTTTTTTGGTTACAAATAACTACAGTTAATGATTACTTATATCACTGTGAAGTGTGAATAATAGTTATACCAGGGAAAGACCCCACAAAACATAGGACAACCTTCTAAAGCAAAGGCATGCAATTTTCACAAACCTGCATGTTTCTTCCCTAAGAGATGAAACAAAACGAAACCAACGATGTCTACTGACCAAAAAAGCTATAGTAGGAAATTATAGAATGTTGATGGTTAAGTTAGTGAAGATAAAATAATATGAAAGCTTGTATTGGCGCATGAGTTGAAGCCAATCATACTTGGCCCTGACATAGCAACTAGAACACGGTTTGGAAAAACAATATTTATTTAACATCAAATTAATTCCAGGATCCATATGTCAACATTTCAAGCTTCTATGTGTACAGATGCAGCATTTTTCTTATTGGCGGTAATTTGATATTAAAGCTATAAAAACTTCTGCGACTTTGAAGGAGGAGCTCAGTCATTGGCTCAAGCAAGAACATTATAAAAAACAAATCCTTTCAAAGATGCATCAGGAAGACAACATAGTTAGAACCTGCTTGCTTTGGCTGTGGAAACAAAGATAGACCAAGGTCACAGATGACTGAGGGACGCTACAACTTTCCCCTATTACAGAAGATTTCAACTATTCACATTATTTGAACAGGAGACTTGACACTAGTGAGTTAAAGGTGTGTAATGACTGCACCCTGGTATATGCAGGACTGGGAAAAGTTTATATGACCTAAAACGTTTACTTCAACTTCTGGAAGTAAAGTTCTCTTATGTGAACAAGCAGGTTTAGAACGAAGTTATTATTCAACAAACTCAACGAAATAAGTTGAGCAAAAAGCCTACATCACAGGCTTAAGACTCAAAAACAGGTAGCCCTTTTTAGAAACAAGTGAAATCGATGCTACCTATGTTATGTGACTAAAAGGTAATAAACATAAATGATTGCAACAAATCAACAAAACCGTCGTTCCTGCTGCTATCCAAAGGCATAATAATTGATACTTTAACAGGCGGGCGATGGTTTAATATAGCAACCAGCTGTAAAAATGTAATAAAGATAATCGTAAAAACAAGCAATTACATTATACTGACCTGAAAAGCAGAACGGATTAACTCCTCTACATAATCAACAGTCGCACCTTTCACGAAGTCAAAGGAAATATTATCAACCACCAATCTAACTCCATCTCGCTCAAAAATCCTGCAAAAATCATTAATAAATGAATTCCCTTTTAGGACCCAGAAAGTATCATATATAATTGTTAATAATCTAGCACTCAATTGATGCAGAAGGCATAAAACCTAGCAAATCCTGAACTTTCCGCACCTGTCATCATTATTGATCTTATTATCAAGTGAAAAGTTATACTGGAAACCAGAGCAACCACCAGCTTCTATGCTCAAGCGCAGCAGCTTTTGACTAGCCTCCTCAGCTTGTAACTCTTTTATTCTCTGTAAAGTGTTGTTGAAATCAATGAGCTCTCATATAGCATAACCATTATCCAAAACTTGTCTTTTTTTTTTTCTTTTGATAATCCATTATCCAAAACTTGTCGAAGAATATAACTCTAAAGCTGTTAATTCTGCACAACAAATTACTCATACTTGCAAACAAACAAAAAAAAAATTATTTCAAGCGTGGACCTACGTAAAATTCAACAAAGGAAGACTTTAGCCCAAATTACTCATCACTTTTGTTCCAAGCCTACCAAATTAGTGTCAATCATTTCAAAATCTCAGGTATTCAATTATTTTTCGTCGTTCGCGAGTATGTGACCAAACAATTTCTCATTACCAGGCGCGCACTCTTATATACATCATCTCCACTCTTATATACATCACGGAATTCTCATACATACATCAGCTCACAGCAAATTCAATCAGTAACAAAACTCAACATCATCGAGCATCCAAACATACAGAACAAGTACGCAATCAATCAATCAATCAAATATATGTAAATAACAAAAAATCTATACAAAAACAAAAATTCATTCAACTAAAATAAAATCGAGAAAAAAAAAGACCAAAATATGTACCCTAACGCAGCTGTCTGTCAAATGTAAAGCGTCGGAAGACGGCGACGGAGATTTCGATGAAGACGGCTGCGATTCGCGGACGGCGGAGGAAGAGCTGAGAAGCCTAGAATTAAGGCGAAGCCGAGCAGAAACGTAGGGCGCAAGTCGGTAAATCACTGCACGATACGACGTCGTCATACCTCTCTTCTTCTTCTTCTTCAAAACATGATATTTTGTGCATCAGAAGAATCAAACGAAATGAAATTATATAGTGATTGATGCCTTGAACAAAATCTTTTCTGTTTGAATTTTTCTTTTCGCGAATTTATTTATTTGGGTAAATGTTGGCGGTGGAGCTTCGTCTGCCCAACACGCGACCACGTGACCCGATTACCCGGGTTCTTATACTGGTAATGGGGGTTTTTATTGGGCCAATTTATCCATGTAGCCCGTTTTCTAAAGAGTCAAGATTATTTTATTGGGCTCATTTTAGTTGACTTTGTGGCCGCTGTCTTAATAACTCAAGCCCATGTCAAAAGTTGGTCCAGCCCAATTAGATTAAGGACATATTTAGGACTGAAGAACGAATCAAGATACTCGATACTTGAATTGAGATAGATTGGTAAAAGCTCGATTAGTTAACCTATCAAGCCAAGCTTGAACAACCTTTTCTGTGTTCGATAAATTTGAAATTCGACTCAATTAGTGCAAAATGATAAAATATGCGCAAAAAATCATGCTAGAGCTCGATTCGTGTTATACTACATTAAAGTTCATAAATTCGTATGAACTTGACTCGACTAATAATCAAATAAACAAAGTTTAAACACAAATTTTGAAACTCACTAATAATTCATGGGGAAAATCTCATTTTTAGTACCATAATTGACCGCGTGTACACTTTTGGTACCAAATATTTTTAACATCTCAATTTTGACACAAACTTTGCCCATTTGTACCACTTTTGGTACCTACATTAACTATTTGACGTAAAAGGTCATGTAAGATGCACATGAGCGTCAAAAAAGAGATCACGGTGATACCAAAAGTGAGACAAATGAGCAAAGTCTGGTAGTAAAAATGAGATTTTTCCATTTATCTTCACAAACACGTGAACAATCACATGCAAATTTAACGACCACGTTCATGTCACATGCTTTTTCTATTAACTAGCTATCACCAATATCAAAAATAATACAAATGAACAGACTTTGTACCAAAAGTGGAACCTTGAAAATATTTAGTAAATTAAAAAAATCAAAATGAGAATTATCATAATTCTTTTTTTTTTTGGTGAACAAAGGTAAAAACTTAACTACTTTCCATCCTAACTACATCTTCAACACTCCCTGGTGGAGAGTGCCAAAGAGTAACACCATGATCCACTCCATGTCCCATCTTTGCTAGTACGTCTGCGCAGGTGTTCTTTTCTCTTAAAATATGCTTAAGCACACAAGTCTATGGCTTCTTTATTAGTCTTCGACAATCAAGCACAATGTTCCCATGAGGGTGTTGTTCCACATGGGCGTCTTGAACTAGATTGCATGTAACCTCAGAGTCAATTTCCACAATAATGTTCCTGAATCTTCTCTCCCAAGCCAAATTCAAACCCTCACGAAGTGCCAAAACTTCGGCTTCGGCAATGGAACAGTTGCCAAGGTTATGACTGAACTCCACAATCCATGCTCCTTGATCATCGCGGATTAGTCCACCGGAGGCTGCCCGGTTGTTACTTCCTTTAACACTCCCATCTGTATTTAGCTTCCGCCAATCTTTGGGAGGTTTTTCCCATCACAAATCCACCCTCAACCTACTGTTTTTCTTGCTAACATGGGGGAAGGCCTGATTGAATTCACTGGCCAGTTTCACAATTTCAAAGAAGGTCTCTTTTAGAGAGGGGATATAGCCCGTGAAGGTGGCCTTGTTGCGGGCTTTCTAGATACACCAAATCTTAGCCATAAACACTTGTTTCCAGGGGGCCGAAGGTAGGATATTGTTGCTTATGTTTTTGTGAAAGTTAATTTTGATCCAATTTTCCGGAGGTGAACCCATGAAGAAACGAAAATGAGATGGTGGAATAATGAACTCCCATGTTGACTTAGCAAGAGTGCAATCCCGGAGAATGTGGATGGGGTCCTCCCGCGAGTTAAGGCAGCTATTACAAAGGTCCAAAAGAACGATGTGCCTATTGAATCTCAATGCGTTCGTCACAATCCCATTGTTTTGGAACAACCAAACAAACATCTTAATTTTTGTGGGGCATTGTTCTTTCCAAATCCAATTCCATGTCTTGGAGTTCTCGTGGTTCTCGGCCTTAGTCAGGGCACAATACGTACTTTTGCATGAGAATTTTCCATTCGTCGTTCCATGCCAAATTCTTTTGTCCGGTACGCTAGCATCTATTGGAACATTTATTCTCTGGATTCGGTGAAGCACATAGGGGGGACCGGCGTGCGGATAATCGACAGATTCCATTATCTATCCTCTCCTAAAATATCCGAGACTCGAAGCTCCAATTCTTCCTCATGAATCGGGGACTCAATGAGGTCACAAAGATACTCCTCATCAACCCAACGGTCGAACCAAAGGGACGTTGTAGCACCCCCTCAAATTCGCCATCTAATTTTCCCTTCCACCAATTTCGTGCTCCTCACAATACCTTTCCATTGTGCGGAAGAAGGAGCCGTAACTTGACAATCAAGGAGTTCTTGTTTCTTCATATATTTCTTCCAAAAAATATCTCTCCAAATGCACTCCTCACGGTTAAGGAGCCTCCACCCGATCTTAGCAAGAAATGAAACATTGATTCTTCTTCCTTCTCTAATGCCTAGACCGCCATTTCCTTTAGGTTTGGTGATTCTCTCCCATCTAATAGGGTGCAATTTCCGGATATTCCCATCTCCGGCCCACAAAAAGGATCTATTCAATTGATCGAGCTTGTTGCATATTGAAGTGAGAAGCTAAGTTCATTGCATCACGTGGGCGGGCATAGCCGTAGTGACCGATTGAATAAGAGTGTGCCTACCCTCAAGATTGAGAAGACGAGCTTTCCAACTAGTAAGTCGAGATTGAACCTTGTCAATAAGTCTTTGGTAAAGCCTTGATGAGGCATAGGTGTGGACAAGGGGGACTCCTAGGTACGTGCCCAAATCATTCGTGCAACTAAAGTCCAAAATCCGAGCAATGGATCTATTCATCCCTCGACGAAATTTTTTTGAAAAGAATATTCGTGACTTATTCTTATTCACCTTGAGACCCGAACTAGCACAAAACCTTCTCATTAGATTATCAATAGTGATCGTATTAGCCCGAGAGGTTTGAGCTAAGAAGATCAAATCATCCGCAAAGAAAATATGGGATAAGATTGGCTTCCCGCGACAAACCGAAATTGGTTTCCAAATCCCATCTTCAACCGATTGCTCAATAAGGTATGAAAGACGCTCCACACATAGCACAAAAAGGTAAGGGAAGAGTGGGTCTCCTTGTCTTAGTCCACAAGATGGGGAGAAGGCGGGAAGGGGGTCACCATTCCAAAGTACACCAGAGGATGCGCACTTTACATAAAACATAATGAGAGTGATAATATGGTGGGGAAAGGCGAAAAAATGTAGTGTTTGTTCAAGAAAATCCCAACTAATTTTATCATACGCTTTCTCCAAATCAAGTTTGGTAATCATACCTCCCGACTTGTTTTGTGATTTCCGAAGGCTATGTATAACTTCTTGGAGGGCCAAAATGTTGTCATGTGTTCCTCTCCCCGGTATAAAGCTACTCTGGAGCGGGGACACCAAATCCGCCATAAAGGGTTTCAACCTTGATGTGATACACTTTGTCACCACTTTATAGAGAACATTGCAAAGGGCGATGGGCCGAAATTGCTTGATTGAAGAGAGAGAAGCTTCTTTCGGGATGAGACAAATAAACGTGTCGCCAATAGTATCACTAAGCCTCCCCGTCCGAAAGGCCCTCCTCACAAAGTCCACGACCGAATCCCCAAGATGACTCCAATATTTTTGATAGAGGAGCGCTTGACAACCATCCGACCCCAGAGATTTATAAGGGCTCATCGAATTAACCACACACCGAACTTCCTCCATAGAAGGGATCCTTCCAAGAATCAATTGTTGGTCCACAGTGAGAGCTGGTTGTTTCGAGTTTCTTGGTAAATCCAAGCAGTTTTCCGAAGGGGAAAAGAGGGATGAAAAGTAGTCGTGGACGTGTTTTTTAAGAACATCACAATCCGAGACCCATTAGTTCCCCACTTTGAGAGTGTCGACTTTGTTCCTCCGGCACCTAACAATGGTAGTTGCATAGAAGAATTTGGTGTAGTTGTCCCCGTGGGTAAGCCACTTAATTCTCGATTTTTGGAACCAAATCATCTCCTCTTGTTTCATGATCATATTGTACTCCTTAAGAAGGTCTTTTTCAAGAGAATGGAGGTGAGGTATTTCGTCTAGAGCTATGCGTCTTTGGATCCCCTCAATCCTAGCCAAAATGAGTTTCTTACGAGCAAATATATTGCCAAAGACTTTCTTATTCCAAAGCTTCATTGTGGTCAGGAGCCGAGCCACAGCATCCTCGATCGAAATGGAACTCTCCCACACATCTTTGATAACCTCTTCACATGATGGGACTGAAGTCCAGGCGAGTTCAAACTTAAAGGGACGATCATGGATTGGTTTATTCTAGACACCAAGACAGCATGTCAGGATCGGGTGGTGATCCGAATGGGTAAGTGGAAGGTGAAGGACCGTGCACTCTGGGAACATCAATCTCCAAGCCTCATTGGCTAAAGACCTATCTAATCTTTCCCTTAACACCACTTGACCTTCATTAGTTCTCCTCCAAGTAAATATAGGTCCCTGGAACCCGAGATCAAGGAGATTGCAATTATTAATCATTTCATTGAAGCGGTAGCGTTTAGAGTAGTTAGATCCCGAGCCCCCTCTTCTCTCATTTGCCGAGGTGATTTCGTTGAAATCTCCCATCACAAGCCATGGAGGATTGTATTGTTGACTAATGGTTTCTAAGTCCACCCAAAGCTCTTCATGTCCATAAGGTCTCGGGTTAGCGTAAATTCCCGAGCTCAACCATCTATCCTCCACTCTCGGACCAATAATGACGCGGATGACTTGCTTGTTAACAAAGAGGATCTCCACTTGAATCTCGTGGTTGTTCCAAAGCAGCCAGATACCTCCGACCCATCCCACTATAGGGGCTCTACAAACATCTGAAAACCCTAAACGAGTTGCAAGTTGGGCAGCTCGTTCTTCCGACACTTTGGTTTCGACCAAGTATACAACATCTGGGCGATGTGTTGACACCATATCACGGAAGTTTCTCCAGAAAACACTATTGCCCGCTCCTTAACAATTCCAAGTCAATATCTTCATAGGTGATATTGAGATGTCAAGCGAAGTTGTGGGCGGATCAAGTGCCCCCCACCTCCATGTCCTGCGCAGTTGAGCTAACAAGCTCATGGCCACATCCCGTTGCCTCTCCACCACCATCTCGGTCAGAGAGATGTTCGTCTTGAAGAATCTCAACGGTGCTCCTATCGGGTGTGAGAAGGATCTCTCCACTTGAACCTGGTGGAAAAGGCGATTTATGCTTGTCACCGTGACCCCTTCTATGATCAAAATCTTTATTAATATATAGTGTGGGTGATCCATGGTCTCCAGGTGAGTGAAGTAACCCATCCTGGGGAGACGGCGTTCCTCTATCTCCTAGTTGGACTCCATCAAAGGGGTTGAGTTGTTCGACCGTTTCGGAAGTCACACTATCTTCAACAATGGGGTCAGGGAGCTCTTGCTGAAGCGGAAGGTTGGAGTTTATTTTTGGGGGAGTAGTACTAGGGCCTTCAAATTCAAAAACTTTTTGAAACTCTTTATTACCTCTATCATGCAAAAGGGAGGTGCCACTACCATACACAGGTAGGTTTCCCTTTTGCTCCTTTCCTTTAATGCCTTTTGGCCCTCGATTTTTGTGTTGGTTCTTTTTAAGGAAACCTTTAGCAGCATCTTTGTTTAAAGTTTGAGGGAGTAGGGCCCTTTTCCTAGGGTTTTGAGGTCCTCCATCCCCATCAACTTGGTCAACCTTGTCATTGGGGGTTGTATCCAGCTGGCTAGGAGAGCTGGTAGCATGCAAAACGTCAAAAGGATTCAGATTGACCTCGAGGGCAGATCTGTCTTTAGTGAAACTATTGATTTTTTTGTTGTTCCTTCCTTTAGGGTTTCGTCTTGAAACCTGCATCCATGGACCGTAGGGTTTGACGGCCTCCTCCTTCTCTAATGGAACCCCATCATTTTCCACTGGACCCTCATTAGAATTGGCCTTTGTTTCATCGGGAGATGCAGTCCTCACCATGGAGGGGCATTCTTTCGGTTTATGTCCAATACGTCCGCATTTAAAACAGATAATGGGAAGGTTCTCATAGGCAAGACTATATTCCTCCTCACCAATCTCTATTTTGCTTTGAAGTGGTTGTTCAAGGTCGAGTTGGACACAAAACCTTGCGAACTTACCTCGAAGAGCCGAATGAGTGTGATAATCTACCTTGATGGGAACCCCCAAGCTTTTGGCTATCATGTAGATTATCTCGGATAGGAGTAGTTCTACCGGCAGCTTGGGTACTCTTACCCAGGTGATAATCGAGGTTGCTTTGTCCTTTGAGGCCCTAAACTTTGGGAACGATTTTCTCACACTGATGTAGTTGTTGAAAACTGTCCAAGGGCCTCCGGTAAGAATTTCTTCCACTTTCCCTATCTCCTCCAGTTTAAGGATATAGCAACCATATCCTACATCCAACATTTCAAAGTTACCACCAAGTTTCCACATAGCTTGCAGCCTAGCGGATAGAATGTTGTAATAGATAGCCTTTCCTTGGATCTTAATAATGATGGTTTTATCTTCCCATGCTTCATTGATCTCCTGTCGGTAGGATTTGTCCAAAGTGATCTTGGAGAACGGGTTTTCCTTTAATGGGGGAGTGACAGTTGCGCTAGGTACCTTCATTGAATCAAACTTTAGTGGAGCCTTTTTGGTATGCTGACCTGTCAGCTTGTGTAGATAGGAGGTTTTATCTCCTTGTTCATTGATGGAGTCATTGTTTATCGAATCCAGAGGAGAGCTAAAGGTTCTTACCTTTTTCTTGCTTCTTTCCACCAAGTCCTTTTCCTCATTGGAGAAGGTGGGTGGAACATTATTCATGGCACTAGATGGAGGAAAGGTAGAGAGAAAGTCTAGAGAGAGAAATATGCATTGTAACTCCCTCATAATTCAAATAAGTTAGAAAATTCGTTGTACTTGACTCATTTACAATTCTACCCATAATTGATTGTAATTTGTAAGCATCAAAATTAATGTATAATTTGACCATTATTCCCTATTTTCTTCATTTCTTCACTTTCCAATTTGATTAAGCCTGTTATACCTAACCAGACTGAGACTGCATCAGCGACGATTGCCCTATCCGATCCCAAAGAACAGTATGTTGTTCTTCTATCACTGCATATCAACATATATTCATTTGAATTAGACGCAGATGCGGAGAATTAATTCTGTTTGTTTTCTGTGTTCTATTTGAAATGATGTTTTTTGATTGTTCGATCGAGTATCGTGATTCTGTTGATATCAGTTCTCAATCAATTTTTATATTATGGCATGTTTCTTTAATCCAGTTAGAGAATATGTTTTAAATTTTGGTTTGATTTCTTTGATGAGCATAGAACATTAATTGGGGAATGTTCAATCTCTGTAGAAAGTTTTCGACAGTTTGTTGATTATTGGCAATGTCAATCCTTTGTGGACACTTCTTGTTCTTCACTTCTTTGAGGGACCGAAAGATGAAACAACACGTTACTGATTCGAGTTCGATCGCTAAAAGCTCGTTTGAACACTGTTCGTTAGGATATCAAATCAAACTTGGATATTTTTTTCTGTTCGATAAGTTTTGAAGCTCGGCTCGATTCATAAAAAAATGTTAAAATATGTGCATAAAAAATCAAGTTACTCGATGTGTTCGGCTCCATTAAAGATTGTTTGAGCTTAGCCCGATTAACAATCAAACAAAGCTCAAACACGAATTTTAACACTTCAAACAAGCTTAAACAAGAACTTGTCCAGCTGGGCTCGGGTCGTTTACAGCAAACAGGAGCAATATCCTGAAATTCCCAATTTTGTTGTGGAAATCTCACAAGAATTTGTAAAAATTATCCTAAATATACATTTAGCTTTCGCAGTGAGCTCAAACTTGATAATGAATATTTTTCTTATGTTAATTAGAAACAGAAGTTAATTATTCCATAATAACTCAAGACTTGTATTTATGAGGTACTTGATTATGCTCCATCTAAGATCATTTATGGCCTCCTTGATCGATGTTAGATTTTTTTCCAGAAATTGTGAGCTTTTCTTCTAGAAAAGATGGAAACAACAAAATCCTCTGCAGAGAAAGAACAATTTCAAGTTAGGAAATTAGAGATATCAGACAAGAACAAGGGCTTCATCGAACTACTGCAACAGCTGACTGTTTGTGACTCCATCTCTGATGAGGCATTCGAAGAGCGATTTCATGAGATTGTCAGATACGGTGACGACCAGCTTATATGCGTGATCGAAGACAACGATTCGGGTAAGATTGTTGCCACTGGGAGTTTGTTTATTGAAAAGAAATTCATAAGGAGTTGTGGCAAAGTTGGTCATATTGAAGATGTAGTTGTGGATTCTAGCGTTCGAGGTAAGCAGTTGGGGAAGAAAATCATCGGATTTTTGTCTGATCAAGCTCGAGCGATGGGTTGTTACAAGGCGATTCTTGATTGCGGTGTTGAGAACAAACCATTTTACGATAAATGTGGGTTCGAGCAAAACGGAGTTCAGATGGTGAAATATTTTGTTTGATTGTAAGTACTGTTCTTGCTCTGCTTGTATCCCACAAATTCAATATGGAATGATCATTTGCTAGTATGAAATAGCGAATGTATTTTGTTAGTAGCTCCCTGATTTGATTATCATATATATATGCTTATATGATAATTATATATGCTGTCTTCTTTGAAACTAAATTATTATGCTATAAATTGCAAAGAGATGGATAACAAACTAGAGAACACATAAGTTTTATTTCTAGGATATATATACACACACACGATCATGTGTATATCCTTATTACAAAAACGCAGTCACAACTCAAAGACTTTTTATTTATACATGATCCTTGGAACTGATGACCACTTCATTAACATCGCTGATTAGCTTCTCGGGTCGCCTCTTGCGTTTGATCTTACACAAAGATGGCTCGGATTTCGCATTGACGAGGTGACCTCATGTTGCACCTCTGAGGAAGGGACCTAGCCTTCTGATACACCTGCTGCATCTGCTCACCCTGATAGCTTCCCCCACCTTGCTGGGTCTGCCTCACTGCATGCCTTATGGCTTCGCAGCGGCATTGCTGGTCAACATTGCGGAGTTGTTGGCAGCATTGTCTCAGGTGTTGCTGCTCCTCCTCCTGCTGACGTGGGTTGTCGGTGGTCATTTCGAGAAGTTCGACTTCTTGACCACCGCCGCTCCTCCTTGAGGTTAAGTACCTCTGACATGATTGGAACTGCCGCCCCTGCACTTGCTGGCGGCACTGTTGGGACTCCCGTGGGTTCTCCTCGCTGTCGTCGAAAGTGGTGGTGGTGACAGTGGTGGTGTAGGTGGTGGCGGTGGCGAGGGCTACCAGAGCCGCCAGGAGAACTGCCGTGAGTGCGAGGTTCTTCGCCATGGATTATGATTTGATGGTTGTGATGCTATGTAGATGAAGGATTAGTGGTGTGAGGATGGTGCATGGATGTGGTGGAGGGGGGGTATTTGTAGTGGTTTTGTGGGTATGCATGGCGTTTACGTGTTGATTGATGGAGGAGAATTAGGTGGTGGGTTTTGGTTGGGATGATTGAGGTGGCGGTTTCGAGCTTCCACATCGATTTTACATGCAGATGTTGCCAAATTAAAATTTTGTAAGAACTTCAAGTTGATATGCACAACTGCGTTTGAGTATTTATTGATGGAGGGGGGGAGGTGTTCTGAATTAAACGAAAATTTCTATTGTAAAATGTGTATAAGAGGGTGTTTGGCTAAGCGTATTTTAAAGAGTTTATAAGCTCTTAATGATTATAAAATATTTTTGGAGCTTATAAGTTTTTCAACTTATAATATTTTAAAAAATAAGTTGGGGTCCCTTTACTTATTGTTTAACAGTTTAACATCTTATTTTAAAAGTTTATAAGTTGTTTCATCAAAAAATTTACCAAACACTCTGAAAGAGCTTATAAGTTCTTAAACATCTTATAAGATATTTTAAATAACTTATAAATTTAGCCAAACACTCTCTAAATCTTTTTCTTTAAAAAAATGAATTTAAATTTTGTATATTTGTTATACATAGAAGTACATGCAAAAGAATATACAATCCCCATTTGTAAGAGAGGATATGTACTGGTTTCTGGTGGGTGGGATTGAAGTGGCGGTTTCGAGCTTCCACATCGCTTTACGTGCAGATGTATCCAAAGTAGAGTTTTGTATGACCTTGAAGATGATACACAGGATTGCTTTTGAAATGGTTGGTTTGGAAGCATTAATTCTACAAGATAACGTTTCACAAGATAGTGAAGAATTGGATTGAGAAATTATTGGGTATAAAGTTCTAGGTCTAATTTTCTCTTTCCATACAAATTTTATTTCAAGATGAACTAAAGGACGTCCAAATCAACTATTGCATGGACAAATCTATACTATCCTAAGTAGTTATGTCAAGTGGTTATGTCAAGTGGTAAGTGGATTGTGATCTTCAGAGATAACAAATGTTCGATTTTTATTGGAGACAACCATCTTGGGGAGGACTTCTCTTTCCGTGAGCGCCCGAGTTTAGACTTCCTCTCTAACCTCTTTGTAAGCAAAAACAAATAAAAACAATAAAACACGCACTTTTTCTTTCTTGTCTCAAAATAACAGGTCGATTGTACATGTGTGACTCTTTCACTCATGTACCATGGATTGTGATGTACCTAGAATTATATTATATTCAATATCGTCGCCTCGTATGTCCAAAAATACATTGGGTCGTATGACTAAGAGATAGCTTCGTATACAAGGATACAAGATGGGTTTCACACCTGATCCCTATAACTATAATATTTGCATTACACTCCAAGATCCGCATGTTTTTACAACTCGGGTAGGGTCGGTTCATGGCCCGACCCAGTAGGCGTCGAATCTATGCCATCCATCTGACACACGTGTAGGGAATCCGCAGGGGAGATGTCTTATCAATCATTCACTCTACAGTACTGAATGGAAGTTCTATAAATACAACCATTTATGAAGATTGTTGGGATCGAGAATCTGAGCTATAAATACTACGAGTCACTACTCGTGGAGCTTAGATAATCGGAGACTCGAGAGTACGAACCTCTTATACAAATACGAGCGATCATAATAATACGAATCATATCTATTCTAACCTCCTTATTCGAACTACGTTTAGACCTGATCCCGAACGGGTACGTAGGCAACTCAACATCGTGTGAGTGCAGTCTTTAATATTGATAACGTGTCATTTCTGCGTATTGTTGATCCTCTTGACTGGAATAGTAGGGGGTAAAATCCGTGCTAAATCAGATTGGTTTTCTGAATCTAATTGCATATCTTTATTAACGTTTGTACCGTTCTTTCTTCTTTTTCTCTTATAATGAATAAATTAGAATGGATTAAAAGATCAATGGTCAATTAAAGTAATCAAGGGTATCTAGCTAGTAATGGGGTTTATTGACAATGATTGTGTATAATTTCTCACTAGCTTGCCTTTTGTTTTATTTTAAAAAAACATTAGATCAAATGAGAAAGAGGGTGTTGGAGAATATTTCCTCGTTGGCTATCTTGGTACGTAATGCATTTATTTGGAATCTTGGATCTCTTCAATATAAATTGGTCCCTTATAATAAGTGTAGTAATACAGCTCAAGCTCCTACTTGATCCAAATAGCCATACTCAACTTTTTCATGAAGGAAAAAAGAAAGAATTCAGGATCCTATATGTAGTCAAGGGACACAATTTGACAATCTAGAAACAAACTATGGAACAATTATGATTAGTTCATACACTGAATTACCATATAAGATCTTCTAGTGCAAATCGTGTTGTATTTTTTATTGTAAGAGTATTTGATGAATAACCACACAGAATAGTTGTTAAATTTTTATTAAACACAAGTCATTTAGCTAATGCTTTGCAATTGAAAATGCTACACAATTTATAGTAAAAAATCTTATTTAATGAATTACACTTAAATTCGGCCAAACCAAATCACAAAATTCAATCTAAAATATTGTAATTTGGCAACATTTGCATGCAAATGGATGTGGAAGCTCGAAACCGCCACCTCAATCCCATTCCCACCAACCAAAACCCATCCACCTACTCTCCTCTCAATCAACACGTAAACGCCATGCAAACACACAAAACCCACTATAAGTAACCCCCTGCACCCCCTCCACTATTCTCACACCACTACTAATTCCTCATCAAAAATTCATCACCATCAAATCACAATCCATGGCGAACAAGTTAGCACTCACGGCGGCTCTCCTGGCGGCTCTGGTAGCCCTGGCCACGGCCACCACCTACACCACCACAGTCACCACCACCACTCTCGACGACGGAGAAGAGAACCCACGGGAGTCCCAACAGTGCCGCCAGCAGGTGCAGGGGCGTCAGTTCCAGTCATGCCAGAGGTACTTGACCTCACGGAGGAGCGGTGGAGGACAAGAAGTCGAACTCCTCGAAATGACCACCGACAACCCACGGCAGCAGGAGGAGGAGGAGCAACACCTGAGACAATGCTGCCAACAACTCCGCAATGTTGACCAGCAATGCCGCTGCGAAGCCATAAGGCATGCAGTGAGGCAGAGCCAACAACGAGGTGGAAGCTTTCAGGGTGAGCAAATGCAGCAGGTGTATCAGAAGGCTAGGTCCCTTCCTCAGAGGTGCAACATGAGATCGCCCAGACAATGCGAAATTCGAGCTATCTTTCTGTAAGCTGGAGATCGGAATGGCTAAAATAGAGCTGGTCTGAGGAAATAACATGTTGTACTAATAAAGGTCTAGGTTGTGAGACAGTTTTTTTTGTAACAAGTATGTACACATGGGTTCTGGGTGTATTTTCCTGAAAATAAAATTATCAGAGACTTATCTCAATTTGCATCTTGATGGTACAAAGTCATATGAATATATGATGACTCGGTTCAAGGTCATTTAGATGATCTTAGGTTTGGTATATTTAAGTCCATATCATATATAAGCAACAACACATACACTGCATTACAATGTCCAATATTTTAACAAGAAGAAATGAGTTTTATCATACAAAAATTATTCTTTTTCCTTTCTCGCTAAATCATTTAAATATAATGTACACAATGTAGCAAGGGACAGAGTCCTATCCTGCCTGTGCAGTGATACATATATGTATATATCACTGTAAAGATCAATGTGCTGAACCTGAGTACTGTTTTATTTAGTCAGACTTCTCAATCTCTTTGAATCTTTGATCCCATTCTCGGCTATCATAATCCTGCTCATACAAATCCTTCTCCGTACTATAAACAATTCTATCCTGGCCAATGAATGTCCTCTGAGCCATGTCCCGAGCACTCAGAAGCTGAGATTAGTATCGATAAAAAAGCTTATATTAGAGATGTTATACAGGAAAAATGGGGATCAGAATCATTGTTCGACTCGTGTTCATTTTTCAAGTTGAAGTACATCAGACTAAATATCATTAATGTATTTTACCTTTCGCCTCAGAGAAAGATCCGGTGATTCAAGTGCCCTGGCACGCTTTTCCCTGGCTCGATTCCTTTTAACAATTTTAGCGTTTGTGTTTTGGATGAAAAACCATCGAATCAATGGGATTGCAAAGAAAGAGCCAGCGTATATCTGAAAGGTTAATGTAACAACATAGAGAAGTATTACACTTGAGAGTCGAAAATTGATTTCGTTTCGATCATATAGAGCAATTGAATCGTGTAAGAGTACATTAATAGTTGCATACCTGAAGTAATGGGAATATGTCGGACACAAATGATATGAATCCACTCTGGTTACCTGTCATATTCCTTCAGTTTGAAATTCAAAACAAATAGTTCAGAAAAATAGTGGAAAAATTTCTTTACAAAAATGCCATTCAAGCAGAGTCATACTTCATCATGGTACCAAGAATTATAACGCCAAATAGATTAAGGCCACCAAGACCAAGCACCATTGCTCTCTCTGAAGCACTAGTTTTGCTGCAGAAAAACAAATTAAAACATTAAACGATAGAAACTCATGATATCTACCAAATTAAAACATTAAAAACAAAAGGATTTACCTAAATGGCCATTCCTTTTCCTTGAAAAACTTTTCAACATCTCCAACCCAATCACTCCATCTTCTTCCAACGTATTCCTTCCGCCCGCTCCTCTGTGGAGCTGCAGTGCGTTGTAGTGATGGAAAACGGTATAAAATGTTCCCCTGCAGGAAAATTCATTACTTGAAGAAAAGAGATTAATTTGATTTAAGATGGATAAAACACTTACGTATAACATATATCAAGTCCAACTTAAATAAATGTAGTAGTACTCAAGGGTATGACTTATTTAAAAGAAGAGTTTTTTGACTAGCCACCATTTAAGTAAATGAAAATCAGCAATTAGGTACGGAAAAGGGAAATTAAAGGGAGGTGGGAGGTAATTTACCGTATCAGAAAATTTTAAACTACATTTCTTTAATTTACATGACCAACTTACATTGAACCTCATTCGACCCTCTGAATGTACATAAGCAACCAACACATCCCTCTGTTTACCGATAGGAACTTATAAAATTTTGACGACGCAAATATAGTTTAGAGTATCGGTCTATGCAACCTCAACCAAAATACGTTACCATCCTACACTAATATAGTCGTGACAACTCAAATGTACACAAGTTACCATCCTGCGCAACTCCAACCAGAATAAAAAGCCAAAAACGGTTTCATATCTTTAGGATTCTGCATACTCAGTGGCATTAAATTATGTGCAGAGAGCTGATACTAGTTTCTATTAGAAAAGAGTTCAGACCTACAACTTTATAATTAAGGGCATTGAAAGCACGAGAGTCTAATATAGTATATGTTAGCAGAGGTAACTTCAATTTCATTCTACACCAGAACACTGAGAGCAAACCTCTTCATCTACTTCTGGCTGACCGTCAAATCGTAGCAGCACTGGTAGGATGTACGAGTCGTCATCCTGGAGTGATTGAGAAGAACATAATAAATAGAAAGAAGACTAAGAGCTCAATACGAAGAGATATAAAGACAAGCATGGATATGTGCAAAAATATAAGCAGAACAGTATAGACAAAAATATAAAAACGCAATGCATGCAAATCCTAATTAGAGATATTAATCAATTTCCAAAGATGTCAAAAAAAAAAAAAACACAAATAAGATACACTAATACACAACTAATCCTACTAGTAACTAATCTCAAATCTTTCCATTATTATACACCAATGTAGACAACATTGACTGTCTTTTTTACATCTCCCAGAGCTAGCTAACTAGAAACTGGAAAGGTAGAAAATTTCTCATGTTCCTAAGATGAATGAGCCAAATAAAAATACTTATCTCAAATTTTTAAGTGAAGTTTGATAATACCATGTTTTCAGTAGTCCCCAGATCAAGATATGGAGCCAGTTCTTCAGCTGTGACCACACCACCATTTGAAGCTATGTATTGTCCAATCTGCATAAATATTTTGGTTAAAAGAAGTTGTCACAAAAGAAACTAGTTGTTCAACAACACAAGGATCATAAAAAATCAAGCCAGCTTCATGTATATGATCAAAGAGGATTCCAAAGGGAAGATTAAACATCATAACAATACACTGAAAAAAAGGTTCTACATTAAATATCAATACCAATCAGATTTTTTATCTTTGAGCCAAACATTTTTTTCATATCCAACTATCAAGTAAAATATCAAAAATAGTCAAGTGCCTCAGCTTGAATCTATAAGTGGTCAAATCTGCAGCCTCAAATCTCAAAATATTTATCTAATGAAATTCTATTACCTAATAATGTTTCACACGCCTAAAGCAAGATGGCTTTCTGTAAAGTTCAGGCCTAAGACATACCCATACACTCCTTATTCTTTCCTGCATATTTTAATGATGCAAGTTTCACAACAACAACTCAGTACTCGGCCAGTTACCTGAAAGTTAATGGACCTTGTTTCATTGTCTGATGTTAGCTTAAAGCTTTTAAGTTTTTGTCTGTTATTAGAATAGATCACCCCAAGTTTACCAACCCACCAAAAGTCATGCACTATAGCTGGGTATGGGTGCAAACATTTAACTCAATGGTTCTAAAAGGGCAATCCAGTTAGACTCATTACATAATCTAGTCTAGAGCAATGATACAAATAATCCATCTGAATCTTTATTCAAATAAATCCATTAATTGTTTATATCATAACAAAGTTCTTGTGGTAACCAACTTAAAGTTCCCCTTCCTCTTAATAATCCTTCTCCTTCACACACGGCGCATCCTCAAATGTCTACAATCTTCCTCTATTCATCAAGACATCAACTAGTTTCTACCAAAAATGCATAAGAAAACATATCGGCGTTAAAATAGTTGACATAACTTAGGATGTCTCTCCGGCTTTTCTTTTGTTCAAGGGGGTTCTTAGCCTTCAAGTAAACTAAAAATCAGTGTACGACATGACATGATGTACAAGAACAAATGTGGACAATCATATCCATTTGGTATGACGAGAAACTTGCAAAGTTTTGAGAAGATAGAAAAATCAAGGATGTCAAAATGATTATAAAAATCAATCTTGTGCAATACATATATTAAAGTAACGGACCAATGAAATCAATGCTCAATTATTACCAACTTCCACCTCTCTTCTTCAATACCTTGATTGGGATCACCATCACCAAATACAACGGAAAAAACCTGAGAAGCAGGAAACATCAAAGATTTATCTTTAGTTAGTAGGAATCAACCAGAATATACAAATTTTAGTAGAAAGTTTCTTCTTACAGATTCAATAAAGTTCATCCCACCATCACCTTCTCTTACTCTTCGTCTCCTGTAATAATATGGATCCCAATACCTGGATAGAGAATTAGAAAGGTTAATGGAAAAGAGTTCTTTCAGAGAAGTTATGCAAGATGAAAGCAAATACATACTCCAATCAAAGAAAATTTGACTGATTAGTACGTGTCCAAGTTATGTGATTGAGAGTTACTTTCTTTAGCATTTATTGATTCCCCACTCTCAATGTCTATTTGTTATCAAGCGAGTAGGAATTTATAATCGTCTCCTAAAAGAGGAGTATAGTCAATGTTTTGCCGTGTTTTGCACTGCTCAGCATAATAAAGCAAAAGGGAAGAGACCCTAAAATCTATTATTCATCTATCCCTTATACTAGCAGAATAAGGCTGTTCCAAAATGTGTGAGAGCGCCCGGGTCTTTCAAGTTCAATCCCCCAAACTCTTGTACTACGTCGTATACGTTTGAAATGGTAATTGCACCTCCCTCTTTCCCATGCCCTCCTCTTCCCCTTCCTACCAAATTATGAGTGAAAAGGTTTATTCCTCTCAACTAATGCTTCCCTCCCCCAATTATCCATACATTAAATGAAACATCAATGTGAAATATGAAAGACATTTCATCTCCCAAATGGTGGGTTTTCCACATCTGAAAACTGAAGCATATAGCATGACGTATCCTAGAATCAAATCTACAGATTCATAGCAGCACAAAAAAAGTCGATACTACTTCCAAATATGTCTCAATAAGCTAAAGAACATTTATTAGTTTAACAACCCAGCACCAATTGACAGTTGCCTTTACATTTCTTTTGCAGTAAGTATGTCAACGTCAGAAAATGTTTGTAAGCTGTTTTACTAACTAAACCTAGCAACTTTGACTATGGAAGTCTCAACAAATATCTGAATCTTATTTGTTTCAGAAAAAAGAAAAAACAATCTGTAAAGCTTACTATTAGCATTTGATATGGATATCAGGAAATATACCATGCATATAAAATAATGGTATCACTTAAGAAAAAGCTTAACCATTAAAACTCAGCTTCTTAGAAGTTCATTTCACTTTGACTCTCTTTTTACTCTATAAATAGGATAGATCATGAGTTAGATATATTACCAGAATAAATCAGCCGGATTCAAGTAAAAACTGAAACCAGTGTCATAAGATCTTCCTCGCCTCCCACGATTGTCTGACTCACTGTTGGAAACCATGAAAAGAAAAGAATTATTATTTTAAAGAGAAGCCATAAAGAGTGCATTATATGCAGTTAAGTCACTTCAAAAACTCAGTGATGCACATGTAAAGATCAAGACTGTTTACCGACTACTCGAGGCTATAGCAATTATCGTAGTATATACAAGAACAATGGATGCGATCAGTGCCGTCCCAAATGAAACCCTCACTAAATACTCAGCTGCCATCTGTCACCAAACACTTCATATCAAATGAAAATATATCAAGCGTGAACCAGCACTAATCCACAAGCAAATGCCCGTACCTTCCCCTTTTCTAACAAAGGTTCAACTTTTATCCTAAGTGACTTGGCAGCAAGCTTCGATTGATAATCCTTGGGGAAAACATATAAAACATCACCTTCATCCGACACCTATTACACAAAGAGAATCAGAAACATAATTACTCAACGGCATTGTTTACATCATAGATAGAGTGTAAATGAGTAGAGTCGAGACCAATGAGTAGTTGTTCAAGCTTGTTTGATGTACAATGGAGCTTCAAAATTTGTGTTTGAGCTTGTTTCATTATTAATCGAGCCGGGCTCCGAGCTCGAGCTGAGCTTCAAAACTTACCAACACAAAAAGTTGTTTAAGTTTGGTATGATACGTTTGACGAACCGAGTTCAAATGAGCTTTTATCGATCGAGCTCGAGTCGAGTATTGAATAGTTTGGTTCCTTTTTGTTCAAGTGTATATGATATATTGACAAACCGAGTTCAAACGAGCTTTTAACGATCGAGCTCGAGTCGAGTATCGAATAGCTTGATTCGTTTTCACACAATCGATTTACAGTTAAAACTGCACCTTGACTTTAATAACGATAAAAGAAAGGAATAAACTGCGTAAAAATCACCTCTAAGAAGCCATTGGTATCGGCGGCAAGAGCCTGAAGAGCTTTTTGAGCTTCATTCAACTTCAGTCCGGCCTTACTCGCCACGTCACCAATGGTGACTCTCCTTCCGCTGGAATCAATGGCGCTCATCGCTCGCTTCCGCACGTCGGACGGCAATTTGTCGCTCTCGACGCTGCCGCCAGGCCTGATTGCTGACGTTGCGGTGACATCAGCGCTACTGCTAGCCCTAATTACAAAGATCGAGGTTTTGCCGCATCGGAATCTTTTGGTATGGGGAAGAATCAGTAATGGCGGAGGAGTATAATAGTGGAATTTGGAAGGTTTCAATTGTTTAGCAGAGAGGCTTAAGGATTGGGATTTAGGGGCAACAGTGAAGAAATGAACAGACATGGATGCCGTTTATAGCTTTGCTTTTGCAGATTTATGAGAGATTGTTATACGTTTCTGCGCAGAATTTCGGCCATGAATGAAAGATATTTTTGCATATTTGTATGTATAGGCTACAGCAGCTTGAAAATTGAACGTTGTTTCTCTTGGTGGGGAAGACGCCAAATTATTATTCGAGTGAAAGACTCAAGGATAGCTGGTGGATTACGCTTGTAAATTACATTCTTACCCTCCCAACATCCAAATTAAATAGGCCAACTTCAAAAAAAAATTTTTTTTTTTTTTTTGCTTAAAAATTGTGTGGTGTTAAGTTCTGAATAACAAATCAAATTACTCGATAGTGAATAAAATTTACAAAGCAAACAAAGCTCGAGTATGTATTTTTGTTTGGCTAGTAAAAGTTGCATGTGTTGCACGTAAATACACACAAGTTTTATACTAATGAAGTGATATAACCTATATCACATAAGAGAACTTTCTCCTAATTTTGCGTAGCAGCATTCACAAATTTTGGAATTTTCAAATATGATTTTTTATGAATTGATTTCTATATTAAAAGTTTAGGAAAACCTTCTAAAATTCCATAAATAATTTTTATTCCCAAAAAGTCATGAAAATGATTCATTTTAAAATTCTCGTTCGACCAATTCTTCGTTTGAGAAAACCAATAGTTAAATGTTATTAATATTTTTTAGCTAAATTACCTTGGTACATTAATAATTATCAATTGGTACACATATTTATCTAAAATAGCCTTGCTATGTGTTTTTGAGTGGATTTATGGCGAGGCAAGAAGTCTTCTTTTGAATGTAAAAAATATTAATTAAGTTTAAATACTATACAACATTTTCTATAGTAGGTCAAAATGAATTACAAAAATTATCACACATCATATCAAACGTATAATATACTTAAGATGCATATGTTTCTGTTTTTACTTTTAACTTAAAACAAAATATGTATGACTGGAAAATCAAATTTCCCATCATATGTAGAGAGATTTATTCAGGAAATTATACTATAGACAAACCAAATCAAAATGTTCAACGAACAAACTTGAGGGGTCCTAATATTCAATACTGATCCAAATTATCATTTTTCAAAAAAAATTGACATAATTTTCAAATCAAATTTTGAAAATGCTTCCTCAAATCTCGTCTTTTCTTCACTGATGCTTCCTGCTTAAAAATTTATGTTAGTCTTAAAAAATGATAAGTTAAGATATGAACCTCAATTCGACCAATTAAAAAATGACAAAATACATGTAAAACTATCAAACAACTCGAATTAGACGCAATTAAAATTCATCTGAAACTCACTTCTATCAACAAATCCAACTAAGTTCAAATACAACTTTTTGAACTTAAACAAAAATTCAAGCAAACTTGAGCAGCACATTGTTCTATTCGACTCACAATGCTACATACATCCCCCAGTCAAGTTATTCGACAACCAAATTAGCGTCGAATCACTTTGAAGTTTGAACCTAATTTATGTAATAGGCAGCATATATATGATATGTATATATTTCTTCTTAAAGTTTCATTGATTTAGGATATGCAGTGTAACAAAGGAAACACGAGGAAACATTTCCTATGTTTGGTTGGAAGAATTTATGACAATCATTCATTATTTTTCCAGAGGAAAATACAGCCTCCATTCACTCAGCTCTTTCATTGCTTTATACATAGCGATTAGCAAGTGCATAATACATTTTGTAGCCCAATTTGCTAGATTAAGGGCTGTTCCGACAGCCATGCTACAAGTCTTTGTTACTTTCTATTTAGCTCATATAGCCATGGCATCAACTATTGAAGTCCAGTCCAGAGTAATTCTGTCAATTTGAGCTGCAAGGAGAGAGTCAGTTTCAAGAATTGCATTGTCAATTTTGGAGCTCATTTAGGATTTATTGTAGTTTCCTTGACAGCAACAGTCTCCAACGAGCACCAATCGTGAGCTAATCCAACCATACAAACAAACACAATGGAGCCAGACTCATCTATGATCACAACTGCAGCAATTATGGGATTTCCATCTACGGGGGCGTTCATCAATGAGTTCCAAATCGTCTCTCTTTTTTTCTTCAGGAATCTGTGCAATCTTGTTTGATAATGTAGAGGAAGCCCACTAGAGCTGGCTTGGTTCCTTAGCAGCTGGAAGCTTGATCTTTGAAGCAGCATTCACTGTTTGGTGACAAAATAGTTGCTCGAGTATACCAATTCAGTTTGAGATATCTTCGCACTTAACCAATAGAGCCTTTAAATTTGGCAAGGCCATCCATGAACATATTGTAAGTAGCAATATCGGGTATAAACCCTCTATCCAACATCTCATTTACCAGAAATTCCCCCTCCTTCCTTCTGCCTTCTCTAGTATACCCCAAAATCAAAATCCTGTATATCATACCATCTGGATCCAAACCCTTTTTAAAAGCCAACAATCTCAGCTTATTTGCTTCAACTGCTCCTCCCACGCCACACATATCATCAAGTATACAACTAAATGTCACACTATCCGGTATGATTCCCTCGTTAAGCATTTTTCTCATTAAATCCACCGAATTTTCAATCCTTCCAATCCCACGTAAACCTTCAATCAAAGTCGTACAAGCAATCAAGCTCGGTGTGTAACCTTTGGCCCACAACTCATCCACCAATTCAAACGCTCTCTCAACCTTCCCATCGCCACAAAGCATCTCAATTAACACGAAACAGTCGAACCCCTTAGGCAAAACGCCTTTCCTCAAAAACTCAATCATCAAATCAGCTGCATCCATTACCTTCCCTTTTCTGCAAAGTCCATCAACAAGTATCTCACACGTCACACACGAAAACTCACACCCCAACTCAGTCATCTCACATGCCATCCCGACCGCCTTCTCCACCTTCCCATCCCGAAAGAGGCCCTTGATCAAGGTATTAAAACTAACCACATTCGGAACACACCCCTTTTCTTTCATCTCCCTAAACACCTCCAATCCAAGCTCAAATTTATCATTCCTACAATACCCACTAATCAAGATATTGAAAGTGATTGTATCTGGCTTCACCCAATCTCTAACCATTCTTCTATAAAACTCTACACCCTTATCCAATTCCCCCAATTTAACAAAACCATGGATCATAATATTATACAATGCAACATTAGGTTTACCATCAATCAATCTTTTCATAGTATCAAACGCAACAATTGCATCATTAAATTTACCAGTCCTACAAAACGAACTAATTGAAACACGAAACATCGGTTCGATTCGAGGGCAAGAGAATATACCGTCGGAGCAGGGGCAAGGATTGGCGGCAATGAAGTCGAGGAGCCATGGGAGAGAATCGAGACGATTGGAGGAGACGAGAGAGCGCAGAATGTACTCGAAGGTGGAGTGGTCGTGGCGGAAGGAGTCGAGCGTGGCGGCGTAGCGAAAGAGATGGAAGTCGAGGTGGCGGAGTGTGGGGTGGTGGCGGAGGCGCGTTTTGAGGAAGTGGAGGAGGTCGTTGGGGGTGATGGAGGTGGGGGTCTTTTTGAGGTGGGTTGCGAGTAGGGTGGCGAGGTGGGATAGTTGAGTTTGGGCGGCGGCGGAGGTGGTTGGAGTGAGAGATGAGAGAGAGGGTGAGAGGTCCGGGAGTGGGAGAGGTGGCGGCGGCGTGGAGTGGTGGTGGTGGCTGGGTTTTGGGAGTTTTTTGGTGGCTGTAATTCTGGACATGCTGCCATGAAAATTGGTTGCGCCACCGTTTCTGGCCAATTTCAGCCGGAAGTGAAATGATGGAAGTGGGATTCAGAGCTATGCAACCTGCCAGAAATTGCACAATTAGTTAATTACGGTTTCTTCAGATTCTATAAGCAAAATAGCATCTACCTCCCCATCAATTATGAACTATTCGCAAGTGGCCCCAAACGATTGAGCATTGGGCACTACTCTCCCTTTACTTTTTATTAGGGGTGTTTATCTATAGCAAAATTATGTTGCATCTTGTATTGCATATTATACCTGCATGATATGTGTATATATTTCATAATAAATTTATATTCAAGAAAATATTTTATACACATGTTGTTTATATATGAAATGCAACGGGGAGACTGCAACAAGGTTTGCAATGGAAGATCCAAATTGGTTTATTGGTCGGTTTCGGATTGAAAACCGAACCGCAAAAGTTTGGTTCTGTTTGGTTTTCAGTCGAACCGAATTTCTGGAAAAAAATAAAAATAATAAAAATTAGATATAAATAAATAACTGGAATTTAATTATGACTAATTTTAATTCATTTTCTTTATTTTCCTATAGGTTGTCACTAGGAAACACACTTTTTATAGTTTTTGGTCTATATTATATTATATAAAAAATAAAATAAAAATAAAAAGTCCGGTTTTCGGTTAACCGAAATAAACCGAACCTCAAAACCAAAACCGAACCAAAAATCAACTTTTTGCAAAAAAAAAAAGGAACCGAATTTTTCGGTTCAGATCGAAATTTCATTTTCAGTCGGTTCGGGCGATTTGACCAATCCGTGAACACCCCTACCTTTTATCTATGATACACGAGACAAGGACACAAATATGGTCACGAACACGGACACGGACATGAAATAAGGACACAAGCACAGACACAGATACAAACAGGAGACACGTCAATTCTTTAAAAAATTAGTACACAGACACAGTTCGGACACGCTGCCCATATTTATTTTTTCATTTCTCTTGGACATGGACACAACACGTGTCCGACACTGCATGAGGATAATTTTTCGGAGTTTCTGTGCATCATAACTTTTTATTAAAGATTCCATCAATCTTTTTTTTTTGGAAATACAGTGATTCTGTTATTTCGAAAAACATAATGATATGATACCATGATCATATTAGAGTTGGTGCTTGATCCGATCAACCATCTTGATGAGCTTGACGTTTGAACTGCTTAACCTTGACAACACGTCTTCTCATGATTATTATAATACGTGTGATCTACGCAGCTAACCTAAGTTGTATGACCTATAAATTAAACACATGGATGTAACTCCAATGTAACTTTAAAGCTATAAATACCATCATTGGATCATTAGGATTATTAATTCATTCGTTGATCATATTAGACTTGGTAGCTTGAGTTTTCTTGATTTTAGCATCAGATTTTGTAAAGAGAGTTTACATTGATTCTCCTATATTTTAGCATTAGATTTTGTAAAAGAGAGTAAACATTGGTTCTCTTATATTTTATTTGAAATATGTGAGTATAATGCCACTGAGTACATTGACAACCTTAGAAAGAGTAGATGCTCTTTCCTTTAAAGCTTTCTAAATTCAAGTAGGTGCTCGTTGTCTTAAAGCTTTTCTAAATTCCTATAACTCAGTTACTATCTAAACTTAACATACTAGAAAATGATCAATATTCTCTCATCATGATATTGGTGGCCTTTGATGAAAAATAAAATCATTAAAATGCCCCATCAACATAGATAAAAACTCAGTAAAAATGAATCGACACTATTAATAACATAAACGACCAGACGTAGACAGTTCATTCGGTTAAACCGAACCGAAATTTGGGTTGTTCGGAAAAATCCGGAACCGAAACCGAACCGAGATGAAACTGTTCGGTTCAGTTTTAACCGAAACCATTTCGGTTTTTTTTCGGTTAACCAAACCTCCAAAAAAAAAAAATTAATCCAAAAACAATTCGGTTAAGAAATAAAAAAATTGCATATAAAATCAGCATATAGATTGAGAAGTTTAATCAGCAATATAAAATTAAAGAGATTAAATAACTTAATTTAACTTTTTACCTGGGATTTGGAAATTGGAATTGAGTAATTAAAGAATAAAGAGAGGGTCGAGGGCGTGTGTAAGAGGTCTCCTCCGGCGGGTGTGACGGCGGCGGCGAGTGCGACGGCGGTGGGCTGTGGACCTTGAGAGAGCTTGAGGTGGAACTTTGCTTCTTTTTGTGTTGCAGTCTTGCAGAAGAAAAATGGAGCTGCGTGAGTTGGGGATTGGGATTTTGGGGGTATTTCACATGACATAATTTTTTTTTTATTATTTTGGCCTATAAGTTGTGTTTAAATATCATAATGACCCCTATAATATATAATATTATATATTTATCAATTAATATTTTGGTTTTCGGTTCGATTTGGTTAGCCGAATATGAAAACCGAAACCAAACCGAAACTCTCGAATTCGATTCGATTCGGTAGGTTAATTAAACTGTGAACACCCCTAGCCGTAGCACACCATTTTTCTTTTTTGTCACACAATTTATTTTTTTTGGACAAAATCTTTAACTATCATTGATTTATTTCTTCCTTCTATTTTTTTTTTTTTTGGTTTTTGATAGAATCTTGCTTCCATTTCATATTGGTGTATTTATATCCCTCTTTTTTCTTTGCATTTTTATTTGAATAATTAGATCGATGCGTGCTATGAAGTGAAGGGCGTAAAAACTAAAAAGCATAGGTTGAACACATGAGTGCTTTTATGAATTATTAAAAAGTACAGGGGTGGTTATACAATTTTCCATTTTAATTCGGAACTTTTGTCTTAAACCCCGTCTCGTTAATCCGCGGCCAGCAGATCAGTCTCCACTCTCAAATCTCGATTCTCCGGCCGCCGATAATCCAGCCACTCTCAAAGCGATATTCATCCTGAAATCCAGGTAGATTTACTAAAGTGTATTTTCATCATGGAAAGCAAATGTTATTAAAGTTTCTGAGGTTCTTTCTTAACGCCTGATACCTGTTTGATAAAATGTCTCTTCCATCCATGCTGATATATATATGTGTGTGTGTGTGTGTGTGTGTGTGTATTATATATATGGTGTCCAGTTATTGAGCTATCTATTATTATGAGCATTCACAATCTTCAAGCAAGTTCAATCTGGAAGGATTTCACTGAGCCCTCTTCAGTTCACGCTCCTCAAGGGAAATTTGTGCAAGCTGTGCCTCGGAGGGTCTCCAGTACGCCTTTATTTTCTTTGAATTTCTTACCCTTGACAAATTAATAACAATTCGTGGGGAAATGCAGATTCTTAGAGTTAACTGGAATGTTTGAATTGTTTTTCAGGAACTCAGAGGCTATCAATACAATGTGGGGTTCGGTTTCGTCCTTGCATTGACATACACAAGGTTAGATTCTATATCTTGTATGTTTGTTGATTTTACTGCTAATCGGAGTAACTGGGGTCCCATTTGGTTTTTGGGATGGCCTAACTGCATGGAATTCTTAAAAGCAATAATTGAACAATCTAAGGATTAGAAATTGCACAAACTGGAGAAGTCTAAGGAGATGCAACAGGAGTACCTTCTAAGAGTTCCAAGAACTTTTTCTTGCTGAAGGATATTAAGATTAATTATTTTATTGGATTTTGTAATGCAACAAGTTGTGTTTAACATGAAATGTGTCACCGTGTTTATGCAGTGTTTGCATGAATTACCTTGTCACTTAACGTTCTCTCTTGTTGCCTCTCAAAGTCTTTTTTGTGTGTGTTAGGACGAAATACTGGATAATGGCGTTTCTTGTTAGTATCGATTAGGTGATGACTAACACCAAGATCATTCTAATGTTTTTCAGGGGAAAGTGAAACAAATTGTTGGATCCACTCTTCAAGATTCTAAAGAGGGAGATTCAATTCTTGTCACTAATTATGAATCTGATAATTCGGCTGCAGAATATGCTAAAATGTATCAGGATGATGGGCTTACTGGTGGTCATGTAATCATGCTTGGAGCTGATCCATTAAGCAAATCAGCCGCAATTGAAGCATTACATGCTTATCCTGGTGGGCATAGTTGATTCTCTTTTTGAAAGATTGATAAGTTGATGTATCTTTCTGTATGCATTGGCTTGTTTATTAATGTAGATTACCTTATGTAAACGTTATTGAAGAAAAAACATGGTGCAAAGTTATTTGTTTCTCAGTTATAACCCCAAAGTCGAAACTTTCTCATATTAGTACATTAGTTTGATTTTATCCTACAAGAGTTAAGTGTAAAGGGTCTCTTGGGAAGCTTTCTGATATTTTTTCGCAGGCTACTCAGACAATATTCTGAATAATATATTTCTGTACATGAGTTATCCATATATCGATTTTCATTTCAGGAATCTAATTCAGACTCTCATTTTATGACCTATATGACACCTCCTGAAAAATTCGTGCAGAGATCTGGCATAAGTGCGCTTATTTTTTTATTTTTTGTGGCACCCAAACTTATCTGACGGCTTTTAGCAAATCTCATATCTTGTTAATTGATGGAAATTCTTTGTCATCCGCTGTATATACCTTATTCCTTTGCAACCATGCTAGAGAAATTGTTTTGAGTAATTGAAATGCCTCTTGTTTAAAATATTTAATCATATTGATAGTTTATGTGAGTGTTGCATTAATAGATGATCTCCACGGTTGATAGTATGTTTGAACCTACAGATTTTTCTACTACTATACTTACTGCAACGATGGAAAACATCTAGGTGGTTTGCAAGTTGGAGGTGGTATCAATACGAGTAATGCCCTGAGTTACATAGACGAAGGAGCAAGCCATGTTATTGTTACATCAGTACGTACTATTTTTGTTACTTCTCTCAAGTAGAATTTCCTTTTAGACCACGTTTCATGTTGCCTTATGCATCGCGGATAACAACTATATTTCCCACTCTTTCAATCAATACAAGTAGACTGTATGTGATGTTATGCGAGCACTCATAAATATTGTAGTCACCTGACTTATATTTGTGCACTTAGGACCCTGTGATGAGATTTTACTGTGAGTCACCTGACTTTTACTCATACAGCTGGCTGATGTTTGCTTGTTGACCCTATAGGAAAAGCCCAAATGCACGCATTCCATGTCAGTTACCCCTTTATTCTGTGAGCCCATGACATTAAAATGTAGGAGATGTGAAGTGTGAACCATGCCTTTCGTGTGGTCGTAGATGATCTTCTACATAAACCCATTTCTCAGACTCATTAGAGCGTTATGCTTGTCACCGCTTAGTCAAAAAAATATCAAAATATAGAAAGTTGAACCAAGACACTTGAGCAAATATAAACTTCCGTTAGGACACCCCTGAAGATTTCAGTGAAAGCTATTGCCATGTTTCATTTATATTCATCTTTCATTATGTTGGGGAATCTTTTGAATGTGAAACATGCTGGCCAAAAATTGTTACTCTTTGGAAGCTTGTCTAAGTGGGACTTCTTCATTGCAATTGCAGTATGTATTCAGTGATGGACAAGTTGATTTCGAAAGGCTAAAGGAACTTGCCCATGTTGTGGGAAAACAAAGACTTGTGTTAGATCTCAGTTGCAGAAAGAAGGTACATCTCTTCCTAAGACAATAGCTCGTCTGACTCGTACAAAAATTTTCTGGACATTCTTTCTCCTCTTTTTGTCTATTCTGACGTTGCTGTGGCAATTTCAAACATGACTTGACAGCTTGACAAAAAATATTGGACTTTGGGTTCGGCTTCGAGTCATCCCCAGATCTTATTAAATTTGACGTTAATTGTTAGATGTAAATGTAAATAAGTACAACACTGGTTCAATAATATAATTTTAACTGTAGTGCACTCCTCGAATTGTGCTTTTCTAGTTCCCTGAACATTTAAGGTTGTACACATTACTTTGTGATGCTCTAAACAAGTAACTGAACAAGGCAACAATTTGCCAATAATCCCATATTGATGCAGTATCAACATTAATCCATGTTGGGTTTATTGTTGTGGTTGGTCATTATCGGTCTGAACAAAAATCTGGTTGGTTTCGAGTTGGAAATGAGCGTCATACCCCTACATGAACCCCACCCAGAACCACCCAAATCTGATCCCGTTACCTTCTCTATATGAGGTTAGCTACAAATGATTTAATGTAGGCACATCTAGAGTACGATCAATCACGTGTAATCATGAGTTTGTGAAATTATTTTATAGAAATAATACAGGTGGATGTGATGTGTCATGTGTGACTCTATATTTCTGAAAGGAACTTTCTGTACGATTATAAAATAGATGTGATGGCTTGGTTATATAGAAATGGTTGTGGCTCACTCCATTGTCAAAATAGAAACAGGATTATGGTTAATGTGTTAGTGTTAGTGACTTGAAAGAGGTTTTATACAGGAGGATAGATATGCAGTTGTCACGGATAGATGGCAGAAGTTCAGCAATGTATATCTTGATCAAGAAGTGTTGGATTTTCTTGCCAATTATGCTGATGAGTTTCTGGTCCATGGAGTTGATGTTGAAGGCAAAAAGTAATCTTACAGCTAATATGTTTCCTTACATTTTGCTTGCAAAACTATGGCTCTGTTTGGATATGTTTTCATTTCATTTTCAACCGTCACTTTCTAAAATGTATGGGGGGATGAGTTTTTTTATTTTTTGTGTGAGAAAAGTGAAAAAAGTAGGTGTGCTTGGTTGTGTTTTTAAAAATGGTTGAAATTGGTGATTGTGACGTGTGAAATGATTGAAAATAAATGATTAGATGAATAGTGTTGGATTTAAAAATTTAAAGGAGAGGAGAGAGAGAGGTTTAAAAAATTGAAAGGAGATGAGGGAGAAAAGTGATATAAAGAAATTGTGAGATGAGTAATGTGAAATGTAATTTTAAATAAATGATTGAAATTTATTGGAAACGTAAAAACGAGTATGAAAATGAGAATATTTTTAGTTAAAAACAGTATAAAGTGTGTGTTTTCAGTTTCAAATGAAAATGAAAATGGAAAAAGTGATTTGAAAACACAAACAAACAGGGCCTTATGTATTTTATGTAATTGTTTGATTCAAGGCAATGCGCATTTGTAAAATCTGGAAGAAATTTATAGAGTTAGTCTTGACAATTGAAATACAAATACCGATGCGTTGCAACTGACTAATCCACCTATTGTCTCAGGTTGGGAATTGATGAAGAGCTTGTGGCTTTGCTTGGCAGGCACTCTCCGGTAAGTTTTTGGAGAATCTAGTGTTGAGTACTTTGTTTTCCCAATCCATTTTACACTTTCTTGTTTCTTTCAAACGGAACTACACTAATGAAGAATATACTTCTCTAAATTAGGTATAATTACATGCACATACCCCACTTATTGGTTAATTATCATGAGCCTCCCATGTGGTTGTGCAAATCAGTAAAACACCCTGTTGGAACTTGACAACTCAAAAAACAGGGTGAAATTGTAATATGTTTTTCCTGAAAGGGAAGTTATTGTAATTTCACAAACCTCGGGATGTCATTCGTAATTAGGGTCTCGCACATGAATGTCTATGCGATTTTACCCTTTATATTATTATGTCGTCATTTTATGATGGAAGTAGTGGTTTTGGTAATAAAGCATCCCCTTTTTATAAGACGTTCGTCTCTTCAGGCACTATAGTTCGAGTAATTGTTTTTGATGTGTTTGGTAGATTCCGGTGACCTATGCTGGTGGAGTCACTGTCATGGGTGACTTAGAAAGGATCAAAATAGCAGGAATGGGACGTGTAGATGTTACCGTTGGCAGTGCCTTGGATATTTTCGGGGGTAATATGCCGTACAAGGATGTAGTCGCCTGGCACTCTCAGCAAGAAGCTCTGGCAGTTTGACATGTCCTTCGTTGCTTCCAAATGTATAATGTACGATAAATGGTATTGTATAATGTTCAAGAGCTACCTGAGGGGCACTCTGAAGATCGAGAGGTTGAAATTTTTTGGATTAATTTATTTATTTTCGAATTTTTAATACTTCATATGGTTTAAGCTTTAAAGTTTAGTCGGATCCTTAATTGCAGCTAAATTTTGCTCCTTTCTTTCTTTTTTACTTTTTGGTTTATAACCAAGGATGTCCCACAACCGGAAACCGGACGGCAGAGACTAATCCCTTCGAGGTAGAGAGATTATCGAAGTGGGTGCAGTCTTTCCCAACAAAATCTTTTCCATACACACGGATAGGGGTGGGCATTCGGTTCGAGTAATTCGAGTCCCGAACCGACCCGCTCGAGTACGGGTAATTTGGTTAAAAATTGGGTTCGGTATAAACCGAACCTGAATACCACTGTTCGGGTTCGGTATCAGGTAGGGGTTTAAGTTTTGATTGGGTACTTCGGGTACCCGAATTACCCGATTTAATTTTTTATAAATTAAATAATAAAAAAGATATTAAATCAAAATTCTATTGGAAGACAATAGTCAAGCGGAGCGGATCTTCTATCTCATAATGTTGTACCACAATGGTGTCACATCATTGTGGGTTGACAAGTGTTCATTTTAAAAAAAGTGCTAATAATAATTCAAATTAAATGGACACTTGTCAATTCCATAATGATGTGACACTATCGTGATACACTATTGTAGGATAGAAGATCCGTTCCGATAGTCAGGACTTAAGAGTCAAATGTGGGTCAAGACTCAACTTAACACTAATACAAATTAATATTATACAATAAAAATATATATTATATTTTGAAAAGTGTAAAACAGAGGCATTTGCCTCTGTTTTCAGCTGCAAAACAGAGGAAATTGCCTTTGTTTAAAACAACGTCCATAACAGAATTGAGAAAGAGTTGGGCCTTCTATTTGGAGGTCCAAATAACTCACTCCAATCTCAAATTTAAAATCCAAATATCAAAACTATTTTTTGAATGAAAATCAAAATTGGGCCTACGTTTTGAGGCCCAAAAAATTGTGTCTAATTTTTTTTATTATGAAGAAATCCGAATCCGAACCCGATCGGGTAACCGAACCCGAAATACCCAAATTGTCGGGTACCCGAGTATATCGGTTCGGTTTCGGATAGTAAGATTATATAACCGAAACCCGAAAAACTGAAACCCCAACAACCCTAACCCGACAACCCGAACCAAACGCCCACCCCTACATAAGGCCAAAGATTGAACCCTGGATAGCATGTTTAAGGAACTCAATTATCTACTAATTGTGTTCGACCTAGTTGGTATTTTGCTCCTTTCGGTTGTCTTATTTTTCGTTAAAATTCTCTGCCTTTCTCTGTCTTGCTCCAATGCAAAAATGGTAAATACTTTAAAAGACCTTTAATCAATTGAAAGGTGCTTATGAGTGACGTACGGGCTTCTCGTGGCTGCTTTGAGTTCGAGGATCGTAAAATTTGGTCAAACCAAATTGAATGGTCATAATATATACACATGTAATGAACAATACAACTGTTAATTGCCATGGATGATTAACATCGAAGCTCAAAGGGAAAGAGAGAATAAGGCTGAATATGAAATTTTGTGTATATTATTCTGTATATACAAAGTATAGGTCAAAGTCTATTTATAGACTTTGATAATCAGAAAAATGGAAAGCTTACTTACTAAGCTAATTAGTTTTAACCGTCTAACCAACCAACTAATCACCACAGTAATTACATAAATGCCCTTTGATAAAATATCTGAAAATCTATCCATCTCAACATCCTCCCTCAAGTTGGAGTTTGTAACAAGTTACAAATGCCCAACTTGCTGATGAAAAATTCTAATTGTGATCTTCCAAGACTCTTTGTGAACAAATCAGCTACTTGAAGTTTGGTAGGTGTGTAGCTTGGTGCAATCATGCCCTCCTGTAGTTTCTCCCTGACCAAATGGCAATCAAGTTCAATGTGTTTAGTTCGTTCATGGTAAACGGGGTTAGAGGCTATGTGTAATGCTGCTTGACTGTCACAAGCCAATGGAACTGGTGTCAACTCACTCACCTGCAGTTCACTCAACAAATTCAGCAGCCATGTCAACTCACAGCACACAGAAGCCATTGATCTATATTCAGACTCAGCAGAAGACCTAGAGACAGTTGTTTGTTTCTTTGTCTTCCAAGATATGAGGGAATCTCCAAGCTTAATGCAATATCCTGTAATAGACCTTCTAGTCATGGGGCAAGCTGCCCAATCAGCATCACAGAATGCACTTAGGTTTAGTTTCTGATTTGCTGGAAACATTAATCCTTGTCCTAAAGTCCCTTTGATATACCTCAGCACTTTATATGCCATGTGTAAATGTGGAACTCTTGGTTTTGCCATGAATTGACTCAATATGTGCACTGGATAGGCTAGATCAGGTCTTGTAATTGTAAGATAAATCAGCCTTCCAACTAACCTTCTATAGAGAGAGGGATCATCCAATTCTGCACCATCAGTGTTGTTTAGCTTATGGTTTTGATCCATAGGAATGACACTTGGCTTGGAACCTGATAAGTCAGCATCTGTCAGTATGTCTTGGCCATACTTTCTTTGATTCAAATACACTCCATCACTACTTCTAAGTATCTCAAGCCCCAAAAAGTACTTGAGCTCCCCTAAATCTTTAATTTTAAACTTGTCATCCAGAAACTGTTTCAAACCAGTAATGATTGCATGATTTGTGCCAGTTATCACCACATCATCAACATACACAAGTAATGCAGTGAAGTCAGTGCCATCAACTTTAGTGAATAGAGAATGATCACACTTTGATTGACTAAATCCAGCATCAAGTAGAGTGGATGAAAATTTTGCAAACCATTGTCTGGAGGCTTGCTTAAGCCCATATAGGGACTTCACCAATCTGCATACAGGCTTAGTGAATCCTCCCTGAATGGCAAAACCAGGGGGTAAGTCCATGTAGACCTCTTCAGTCAAGTCACCATGTAAGAATGCATTATTCACATCCAGTTGTGCTAAGATCCAACCCTTAGCAGCAGCAATAGCCAAAAGAGCTCTAACAGTTGTCATTTTGGCTACGGGAGCAAAAGTGTCATGGTAGTCAATCCCTTCAGTCTGAGTATAGCCCTTTGCAACCAAATGGGCTTTATACCTTTCTAGTGTCCCATCAGATCGGAACTTGATCTTATACACCCATTTACAACCAACAGTTTGTTTCCCATAAGGTAAATCAGTCACATACCAGGTATGATTGTCCTCTAAGGCTTTAATCTCTAATGCCATGGCCTCTCTCCATTGAGGATTAGTGTAAGCTTGAGAATAAGAAGATGGTTCTGGATGGATTTCAGCATTAAAGGCAAAGGATTGATAAGAATGAGGGGTAGAACTGAGGGAGAGAAATTGAGAGATGGGATAAGGGTTACTGGATTGGACCGTGTGTGTGGAGCAAATGTAGTCTTGTTGCCATTTTGGAGGCATTCTAACTCTAGTGGAGATTCTAGTTGGAGATGGAATGATAGGAGGAGAAGAGGAAGAATCAGGAGGAGGTGGACTGTGAGTGGGAAGAGAAGGAAGTGGTGACTGAGTAGGTTCAATGTAGTTAGTGTCAAACTCAATGTAATCAGTAGGGTAAGGAAGAACAGGTGATGGAGAAGAAGTGTGAGCAAAAGGAAAAACATTTTCAGTGAAATGAACATCTCTACTAACAAAAATGTGATGAGAAGCTAAATTGTATAATTTGTAGCCCTTTTGGCTAGGAGAATAACCAATAAAGATGCATTTAGTGGCTCTTGGTGCAAACTTATCGCGATTGTGAGCAATAGTGGAGGCAAAGCATAGACAACCAAACACTCTCATATGATGATAAGAGGGAACAATATTGTATAAGAGTTCAAAAGGAGATTTATGGGATAGACTGGAGGATGGAAGTCTATTGATGATGTAAGTAGCAGTTATAGCACAATCTCCCCAGAAGGAAATAGGGAGTGAAGCTTGGAACCGAAGTGCCCTAGCAATTTCAAGAATGTGTCTGTGCTTCCTTTCAGGCACTCCATTTTGCTGTGGAGTATAGGTACAACTTGTTTGGTGTAAAATACCATGTTTAAGAAAGAAAGCAGTGAGAGTATGATTGATAAATTCAGAACCATTATCTGATCTGAATATTTTAACTGATTTCTGAAATTGATTAAGAATGAGGGAAAAGAAATTCTGTAGTAAGGAAGGAACTTCATTCTTAGATGTCATAAGATAACACCATGTAAACCTTGAGTAATCATCAACAATGGTTAAGAAGTATTTAAAACCATCATATGTACAAGACTTATAGGGACCCCATACATCACAGTGGACAAGATCAAAAATATGAGATGTGGAAGTATGACTTTTATTGAAAGGTAATCTAGATTGTTTAGCAAGAGGACATATAGTACAATCCGTGTATGTTACATCAGATAAATCTGAAATCACCTTAGAAAGATGTTTGAGTTTAGCAGTAGATGTATGGCCCAACCGGTGGTGCCATATTACACTTTTATTCAAAATGGAAGAAAGGAGACTATGAGAAACAAAAGATGACTGATTGAGGCAGTATAGGCCAGCCACTTGATTACCAATTTCCATAGGTTTCATCAACAAAGGGCCCTGCATGATGCAAGTAGAGGGATTGAATGAGATGACACAATTTGAGTCAAGAGAGAGTTTACTGACTGAGAGCAGATTGTGCTTAAAAGAGGAAACATATAGAACATTGTGTAATGTGATATGAGGATGAATGTGGATGGTGCCAGTGTGTGTCACCAAGGCAGATGTGCCATCAGGAAGATGGACTGAGTAGGGTATTTGAAGAGTTTGAGGATTCTCTAGTATAGAGAAATGATGTGTGATGTGGTCTGTGGCTCCACTATCAATTATCCATATATTTGAATTAGAAGGGACAGTCAAGCAATAGCTTATACCTGCCAGATGTTGGTGATTATCAGGATTAGATGTGGATGGTTTCTGATTGAGAAGACTGAGAAGTTGAGCAATCTGATCTGAAGTAAGCTGTGGAGATTGAAGACATGCAGTGGCATTGTTGACTGGAGTCTGATAGGAGTGATCAATACTGGCAAGTGACCCATTCATACTCATGTGACTTGGACTGTTGGTTGTAACCTGTTGAGCCATATGTCCACGATGCATGGTGGTACCATTGTGATTCCTTTGAGTGTTATTTTGTCTGCCTTTTGGTTTGTAATTTGCAGGAAAGCCATGTAGTTTGAAACACTTCTCCTGCACATGACCAGGTTTGTGACAATGCTCACAATACAATGGTTTTCTCTCATTGCTATTCCAACTTTGATTTTGTCCTTGAGGTTGATGGCTAGAGGTCCAATTTTTGTGTTGATTTAGTACATGTCCAGCCATCAAAACAGTGTTACTGTCATCTGTGGAGATGAAATGTGATATGTCCATTTGTCTCTCTTCTTGCTGAATCATAGAGTAAGCATCATCAATACTAGGCAGAGGTTTCATTAACAAAATCTGTCCTCTTACTGGTTTAAAGGAATCGTTTAACCCCATTAAAAATTGCATCAATTTTTGTTCTTCTTGCTGAGATTCCCAAGCTCTTAAAACTGCACACTGTGTATTTCCATTACAAATAGGCATACTAGTCATTGCCTCTAACTCATCCCACAATTGTTTCAGTTTGGTAAAATAGGTTTCAATGCTCAAATTCTCCTGACTACATGTGGAAATCAACTTCCTTAGGCCAAAAACTCTAGAACCTGTGCTACTAGAGAATCTCCTATGCAAATTTGACCACATCAATGCAGCAGTATTGCTATGTAGGATCGATTTTGCAATTTCTTTTGATACTGCACTAATTATCCATGATATAACCATGTTATTTACCTGCTCCCATTGTGCAAGATTTGGATCCCCTGCCTCAGGCCTTGGAATATCCCCATTCACAAAACCTAGCTTATTTTTACATGATAGAGCAATTTCCATGGATCTACGCCATGGAATGTAGTTAGCTGCTCCAATTAGGGCTTGATTAACAAGCATCATGCCTGGCATATCTGAATTTTGCAAGAGTAAGGCTCCTGCCGTAAATGCGATCTGAAATCCGCCATTGTTGGCCATTGTTGAAGCTTAAACTGAGAAATGTTGAAAAAGAGAAGAAATTTTCGATTGAATCGGTGAAATGATTCGGTTTGAATCGAAGATTGAGAGCAATGGATCAGTTATGCTCTGATACCATGTTAATTGCCATGGATGATTAACATCGAAGCTCAAAGGGAAAGAGAGAATAAGGCTGAATATGAAATTTTGTGTATATTATTCTGTATATACAAAGTACAGGTCAAAGTCTATTTATAGACTTTGATAATCAGAAAAATGGAAAGCTTACTTACTAAGCTAATTAGTTTTAACCGTCTAACCAACCAACTAATCACCACAGTAATTACATAAATGCCCTTTGATAAAATATCTGAAAATATCTAGCCATCTCAACAACAACAATATCTAAATATATCTATTTAAATGAGAAGGAAGAAGATTGTAAACAAGAAACCATCCATTTTCGTTACAAGAATTTTGGTCATAAATATAAAGGAAAACGTTAATGAAACAAACAATTATGTTATGTTATGTTTTGTTTGTTAGGGATAATATTAAGAAAATAAATTTGAAGGAAAATATCAAGTGACTGGGAAAATACACAATCATTACTTGTATTTATCTCTATCATTTATCTTCTTATTTTTCAAAAATTTAAATAATTTCGATATATTTATTTCGCATTTTATTATACTCTATCATAATGTTTTCCGTTTTCATTTATCAAGTAATTGGAATGCAAGTACAAGTTTGTAAAATAGGAGCAAATGTTATTAATAATCCCTAAAATTTTATATTTTTGTCGATTTAGTTTTTAAAATGCCAAATGTTATGTTATCATCTCCAAAAGTTTAGTTTATGTTTTACTTCGTCCTTTCGGCCATTCCTCAATAGATTTTGGAATGACAGACCAACATGCACACCTCACATGTATAATAACAACATACATACGCACCTTAATGTTTTGCTCGTCACTTGATGTGCACATGCTCTCAAATCTGATCAAAATTCACCAAAAGATGAATCGAATGACGAGAGTGAAATAAAAACTAAATTTTAGGAACGAGAGCAGAACATTACACAAATGTTGAAGTTGGACTATTCGTGGCATTTAACCAAAAATAACAAAGGAAAGCCATTACCGTTACCTTGCGCGCATTCTCTTCTTTCTTTCCTTTTTCTTTTCAACAGAATTTCAAAATTTAGATTACAAAAATGCTTCTCTCCAGCACTTCACTCTCGACAACTCAACTACCAGTAATCTTCGCCATGAAATCCATGGCAAGAACTGATAATACGAAGAGAATTGGAAGACGAACAACACCGATTTCAGCTCTCGAAACTAGGGTTTCCCTTGTGTTCGCTCTCGCCTCCCAAGCTTCATCCCTCTCTCAGCGTCGTAAGAAATCTTCAACACTAATTTGATTCTATAGCTATGTATTATTGAATTCCAGATTCAATTTTCAATTTCTTGAATTCGTGTTTTTTTTCCCTTCCTGATTTCGTGATTTGTTAGTGTTGATGGAATTGGCGACCGAGAGCGTGAAATACGTGCTTCCGAGTCGGAGATTTGAGAGCAGAAGCTTCGAGGAGGCATTGATGTCTGGTAGCGTTGAATTAGGTTTTTGTTTTTTCGTTCGATTTGTTGTTGATTGCGATTTTATTGGCTAATTAATTTATGTATCTTTTGTTTTTGGTTTCTGGTTATCAACTGAAGTTCCGGATCTTGAGACGGTGGAATTCAAGGTTCTGAGTCGGAATGATCAATATGAGATAAGAGAAGTCGAGGTATTCTTTATATCAAGTCCGAGTAGCTTATGTATCGCCAATATTTGTAGGAGAAACGAGGACAGTGTACATTTCTGAGCTTTTGGTTTTGTTAAGAGTTACAAGATTAAAAGGAAAATAAGGAAACAGTAGTAGTTTACTGTAGACTGAGATTTCACCAAAATGTGTTTCAGTTTAATTACGAATTCTTATCATATGGCGTTCGTGTTCTCTTGCCACGCATTAAGATTGTTCATTTAGATGATTATGCATATTTTAATCTTCCTTTTCTAAGTGTGTGCAATTTTTCTCCTTGGGAAAAACCAGTCTTACTTTGTTGCTGAGACAACAATGCCTGGGAAGAATGGATTTGATTTCTCTGGTGCGTCTCAATCTTTCAACGTGTTGGCTGAGTACTTGTTCGGTAAGGTAGTTGAAAGCTTTCGGAGACTAAAGATAATGATTTACATCAAAAGTTTTGTATTAGCATAACATTGATGTCCTTTTTTGTTGTTTTTCGTGTTGAGTTCAGAATACTAAAGAGAAGCAGATGGAGATGACTACACCAGTTTTTACTCGTAAAACGAAATCCGATGGAGAGAAAATGGATATGACAACCCCAGTGATAACTCGGAGGGTAATCTTTTCGTATAATTCATTTTCTTTCTTCTTTGGTGGACAGTGGATCTGTTTACAGAACAGACTTGTTTAGGTAAAGTTTGTATCCATAAGATTACGGTCTCATGAAACTAGAAACATTAGGTATAAAGCACCACATTGGATCCTCTATTCCAAAACTGAGTTGCATCTCCTATTTCATTTACTTATATGCATGCCAAGTGTAGTACACATTCAAAGGAGAAAATTTATACGGGCGACATGCATATAAGAAAATGGAATAGGAGATGAAACACCATCTGGAATAGAAGATCCGGTCTGACATTGCACAACTACATGGTAGATGAACCTTGTCTAAATGCCTGAATTGCTCTTTCGAGGAAAAAACGATTTTTTTCTTGTAAAATATATATCTCATGACTTGCATTACATATCTTAATCATGATTTGATTAAAATATAATGTTCGTTTAGGTGGAAGATCAAGATAAGTGGAAGATGTCCTTTGTTATGCCCTCAAAGTATGGTGCCAATTTACCATTGCCAAAGAATTCATCAGTTACCATCACAGAGGTGCCCAAAAGGCTAATTGCAGTAGTTGCATTTTCAGGTTTGTTTTACCATAACGCTATATTTTTTATATACAACTAATTTTTAGAAAAAAAGTAAAAGACGAAAAGGAAGAGTCATTTTTACTTGCCATGTAATTTTTAGGAATAAAGTAGTTGGTTTAATTAGTAGTTTTTTATTTCTTTTGTGGATATTTTTTTAACATTTTGAATCAGGCTTTGTTACTGATGAAGAAGTTGAACGCCGGGAATCAGCACTAAGGGACTTACTGAATAATGACAAACAATTTCGGGTAAAAGAGAGCGCATGTGTTGAAGTTGCACAGGTATGTTTGTTGGCCAAACATTCATATTTATGGAAATTACTTAAGCAATTATATTCTGGGTAAATTATCTCGTACAATCTTCTAATAATTTTTTAATTTTTATCATGTGCAGTACAACCCCCCATTTACACTTCCATTCAATCGTCGCAACGAAATTGCTCTTGAAGTTGAAAAGAGGCAACCGTAGCTTCACTTTCCAATACAAACATCTTGTATCAATCCTATACCATTTCTTGTGTAACGCAAGTTAAAATATATCTCGTTATGATGTGAGTAAATTTCCCTGTAAAACAACTATTTAAATGCAAATAAATATGTACATACGAAAAAAAAATCATCCCGGGTTCAAACCTCTCCTGGGACATGAGCCCCGTCGCACAGAGCTTGCCTAGTGCGGCTTAACCCCTTCATGTAATTTGCGGGCTATTGAATGAGAGCGGGATTTACCTAGTGCGCACCTTCGGGTAGTGGCTGCGAGTTCCCTTGTCAACAAAAAAATAAGTTATGTACATACGAAAACAAGCATAATTGTGCTCATTAGCTTGGAACATATGAGATCTATGCTTGATCTTGAGGCGGAACGTTAACTGTAATGCGTATTTTGGTAAATGAGTTGCTCATGTATTTTTATAAATACACTATCTCCTAAATTAGATAAGGCGATGTTTGGATTGATGGATTTGGATTTGAGGAACGGATTTGGAGGAAAGATTTGAAGTGACTCCAAATTAAAGTAATTCGAAATCCACCTTAATAATTGAAAAGGCTCAAGGGATTTCAAATCTTTCGTAACTTGAAATCGTCTAAACAAGCTCAATGAATTTGAAATCCATGACTGTCAAATCCTTCAATCCAACGTATCCGTATAGATTTCATCATGTCCATACATCTTCTCTTGTTTAGAAATTAATAATTATCAGAAATAGTGATTTGGAAGTGCTTTATATCATCTTCTCTGAATTGCTTTTAAACTTTTCTATTAGCTGATCAAACAGCTAACTTATTTACCTGTTCTAAAACATCTTAGTGTTTCACTTTGTTCTGTTTATGGTGCTTGTTTACATATATGAATCGGAAATAGAAGCAACTTTTTCGGGGCATCCTTTCATTTAAATTGCTTTAAGACACATGTGGTTTCTGTGAAACCACAAATCAAAAGTGTCTTTCACATTTGTGGTAAGGAAGCAAAGTTAAAACCTTTTCTTTTTTTTCTTCTGCTAGGGTCCTAAACTAAAAATCGAAGAACTAACTATTCTATTTCAGGGACACTTTTCCAGGCCTGGAGACCATCCTCTGGAAATTATATCACAATCTGTATCTACACCTTCAAGCTTATTCGTGCTCGTTTCTTTTTGCGCTTTACATATCATATCTTCAAGTGAAACTCCCTCTTTCGCCAGCATTTCCTGCAGTTCTTGCTTGCTGATAACAAGCTTAATCCTCACGGCTCCTGTAGCTTGTTTGGCTTCTAATTCTATTACATCATCTGCAAATCGAACTGTCTTCTTCTTCTTATTCTTAGTCGGCGTGACAGGCGGCACCGGTAGAGGAAGAAGATAATACAAGTGCCCTCGGAGCATCTCATCGTTCGGATGCATGTGTTTTACTACTGGAAGTTCATCAGAAACTGCATGGTGAGAGAATTCTGACAAAATTTGGTGAACTTTAATTGGTGATTTATATTCAAGGATTTTTCCATCTGTTTTCATAACCTTGACAAGCTTTGTTTGATGAACTATGCAATTTCCCATAGTAGTAGTTATGTTTTAGCAAGAGAGTATTATGAGGAATGGAAGTGAGAATTGGCTTTGTGTTCTAAGGTGGTTGGGAGTGCTAATGTCTAATATTTATATGGGAAGAGATATGAGAATGCCCTTGTAATTTATGAATATTACAATAATACCATATTGTACTTTAGGGGCCACCTTATTTATTTTTGTTGTGCATACCTAGGGATCATGAATCTTGATCTTAGACCCAAGGTGAATAGGCCAAATGTAAGCGGCTTGTGACCGATAAAGATTCGAATTCTACTGGAGACATCACTTTAGGGAGGGTTTCTCTTTGCGCGACCCCGCCCTGAGGGATTAGACTTCCCCGTCTAACCTTGTGTAACAAAAAATAACAGGAATCCTGATCTTACTAGTATAAAATTTGTGTCCAATTTTAATTTGAATCAGTTTCTGTTGACTTGGCTAATACGCAGGGTGAGTGAATTATACGTTAAAAATATTTTGAAATTAAGTATTGGGTGTATTTTGGGAGTATACAGATTTTGGAGTGTCAAATACACAAGTCTTTAATTTGAATTAGTTCTTGTTGACTTAGTTAATATGTAGTGAGTGAATCATAAGTAAAAGGAATTTGAGAGTAACGTATTTGGGAGTATATAGAATTTGGAGTGTCAAATAACACGTCTTTGATTTGATCTAATTTTGGTTGACTTAGTTAATATGTAGTGAGTGAATTATACGTAAAAAGAAATTGAGAATAACGTATGTTGGGAGTATGCAGATTTTGGAGTGTCAAAAACACAAATCTAGATAGTTAATCTGACTTGTATAATCATTGGGAAAACGTGATTCTTACTTCTGAGTAAAATCGTTAATCTTTTGATTAGTAATTTTTTCATTGATTTGTTTGGTAAATAAATGATGAGAGTAATTATATATGTATATCTTCAACCATGTAACGACAACCATGACTGGAGGCTCTATTGGTATGGTAGGTCTTCCTGGGTGGAGCATCACCAAACACCATTTTAACTGGTAAATTATCAATTAACTCCCTCCTTGTTAGTGGTTGACTATATATAGTGTACCATTAAATTGGTTATATATATATATATATATATATATATATCGACTCCCACTCTTGCGACATTAATTATTTTGATTTGAGTCTCTCAACCATTTTAGTGAGAGTCTACTATCATTCCATATTAGGTCAGCTGAACCTGTTTACGGATATTAGGGGTGTTCATCGATCGGTTTTTTAATCGAACCAGATTTTCGGTTAACCGAAATTCCGGTTTTCCAAAAATTCGGACTGGAAATCGAACCGGTCGGTTTTTTTTCGGTTCGGTTAAAACCGAAAAAGAAAAAAAATAAATAAATTTTGCTACGGTTTTTTTAAAAATCTCACTGTCTACTATTTTTGGGCTATTGTTATTCACTTTTTCTTTAGAATGCATACATTTATATATTTATAATTATGTTTAGCATGGCCAACTAAAATTGACATAATGAAATTAAAAAGTGAATTGGTTCGGCTTCGTTTTCGGTATAAATAAATAAATAATTGAAATTTAACTATGACTAATTTTAATTCATTTTCTTTATTTTCCTATAAGTTGTCACTAGAAAACACATTTTTTTATAGTTTTTGGTCTATATAATACTATATAAAAAAATAAAATAAAAAATCAGTTTTTCGGTTAACCGAATCGATCGAACCTCAAAATCGAAAACCGAATTTTGGCAAAAAAAAATAATCGAAAACCGAACCGAATTTTTCGGTTCGGACCGAAATTTCGATTTGTGGTTGATTCGGTCAATTCGTGAACACCCCTAACGGATATATACTACTTTTAAGTTTTAAGTTTTAACTTTTAACCTTCCCTTGGAGCATGTTGATTATAAATAGAGCCAAAAAATGAATAAAATTATTGAATACTTGATCAAGATAGATTTTTAAAAGCTCGTTTGAACTCAGTTTGTTAACATATCAAATCAAGCTTGAACAACTTTTTGTGTTCGAGAAGTATTGAAGGTCAGCTCGACTGGATTAGTAAATAATGATAAAAACATGTGAAATATAATCAAGTTACTCCAGCCGAGTCGTGTTCGGCTCGATTAAAGCTTGTTTGTGCTCTGCTCTAATACCAATCAAAACAAGGCTCAACAACTTGTTCGGCTCGACTGGGCCCGTTTACAACCCTAATTATAAATAACTATTGTTTAAATAGTTAAATATCATTTTGATTATAGTAACATAATTGTAATAAATCTCCTACGTACACCGAGCATCTCAAATATTTTCAAGGATAGTTTTAACGGAGTCATATGAATTCAAATTTTTGATATAATTATAATCATCCGTGAATGATAAATCTTTACTAAATGAACAATAGTATTGTAGTTGGAAAGAGACTCAGATTTTTGGAAGTTTTTAGTAATGAGTTTGTATTTCAATAGCCTTTGGCCTCTATTTGTACAGCTGAGTACACCCACTCTTACTGTATATTAAGGTGTAAAAATCTACCAAGAGTGGTGTTGTGAAGGAAATTTCACAGAATGGGTTGTAAACAAATAAATAAAGATGGCTTTTGCAGCTTTGCTACAGAAATACACGGGCTTCTCTTTTTGACTAAAATAGCCATAATTAATAGGACATATGTGAATGGGGCCCATTTGGATTTGTGCAGTATAACCATTGATGTATATCTCTTGGTTAGTGGTAAGAAATGATATTATTATCAGCACGCATGCTTCAGTTTTACTTATAAGTCTTGGCTAAGTGGAATATCTATGTATGTAAATAATTATTTACAATGTGGAATAAGTCAATAAGCCAATAATATATATATATATATATAATGTTTGTGTATAGTGGAGTTTGTTCTTGTTGATGTAGATGGGCAACTAGCAAATGAATGAAGTTGCATTTCATCTCAAATTACGGCAGGCACCCATTACGAATATATGGAGCAGCGACAACTAGATGGAAGATGTCTTTTGTTTTGCTTCAAAAGATATTACAAGATATATATTATGGACCAACTTATAATTAACACCACTAGAATTATATATATATATATACTAGCAAAAAGAACGTGTGTTTCATGTGATAATATATTATGTACAAATATATACTAGCAAAAAGAACGTGTGTTTCATGTGATAATATATTATGTACAAAATATTATATATATATATATATATATATATATATATATACATACTAACAAAAAGAAAGTGTGTTGCACGTGATAATATATTATGTACAAAATAATTATCCACATGACTTAATCATAAAATACAATAATATCGGATATTATTTATAATTCATTTGTTAAAAAGAATAAGTAAATAATTAATCACTAAATAACAAAATGATAATAAAATAGCAGAAAATTTAATATATTATAAGGTCTCGAAATCAATAAAATGAATAATATCATCATATGTTTTCTTTTTTAATCTCCTTTGTTTTTTCCATTTTATTATTGGCTTACATTATTTATTTTCTATTCGCTAGATAGTCATTTTGTCATTACCTTGAATTGTTAGCTCACATCTTCATCGTCATCAATCAATTGAGGTCAGTTTATCAAGAAAATGACAGAGTCAAAATATAAAATATCATTGGCTTCGTTTGATTAAATTTAATCTTTATAATAAAATCTATAATTAATTATACATAATTTGTGGGATTCTTTGGCACAAAATTTTTAGGGAGTAGACCGGAAGTCCATGAAGAATCAAGTTATATTGTAAAAAAATAAAAAAAAAGTTCCAACATTTTCTTTTTCTATATCTTTTCATTATTTGTTTGCATTTTGCTAGTCCTATTTTTTTTGTCTATGGGGCAATTCTCTAGGTGAGTGTTTAATTTATCATCATTTTGATTATCTACGTTGGTATTTATACACTAAAAATAATCTATACCTCGTTGTTATCTATATTAGATGTATTATATCATTTATACGAATAGACCAAAATGAAAACTTGATCACCTATTAATTCCCCACCCTCAAATATCGCTCATTGCCACCAACCCCCACCCCATCTGTCCAACTTATTTTCGCTTTCAGCACCACTTGATTGCTCATTCACTTTTTCATAGTTTATTTAGTGGCCCTTTTGTTATGATTTTAAAATTTTTTGGAACTTCTATAATATTCCAAACAATTAATATGATTGAGCTTTGAATCATTTTATAGTATGCTCATATAGAATGATTATTTCTGTCATTAAGGTGGTGATTTTAAAAAAGAAAAAAGTGGATGTAAACGTAACAAGTACATGATAGAGTTCATTAATAGAACACCTCTGAAATGATTATTGTCAAAGGAACAATTTTTTTCAAAATTGGACGAACAATCTCAATTATTAGGAAAATATATACAAATATAATTGGTCTCAATAAAAAATCAGTTTTTCATTGTAATTTGTTCACTTCATCTCAATTGGTAAAGACACAACTCCAACCAGGGACGGAGGGAGGGGGGGCTGGTGGGTGCCACCGCCCCCCCTTAATTTTTTTTGTATATTACTACCTATAAAAAATTTAAAATTTCTATTTTCGCCCCCCTCAATTTTGTTTTTCTTACTATTACCCATAAATTTTTTAAAATATCTATTTTCGCCCCCCCTCAAGTCACACGGTTCTACACTTCCATTCAAGATATAAATTAAAATTTAGGGCTTTTTTCCTTCAATTGCATTATCAAGAATCAAGATTTTGGGTGATGAAAATCTATAGATTTTTCATTTCAAAGACTAAGAAGGTATTGTGTTATTTGAATACAAATCTTTAAAATTTAATTCTAATACTTTACTACATATTTCATTGGTTATTCTAAAATTTAGTTTAAAAATATTTTTGGTTTAATAATTCTAACAAATAGATTATGGGCATCTATAAAACAATTGAAATGGTTTAAAGAAGAGAGAAATTGATGATATAGTATAGATCAAAAATAGATATTTCATATTTGAACCTAATTTCTTATTAAATTTTCCCCCATAAATATAGTGTACCGTACCGCGGGGGGCCACCCCCCTTAAATCCTTCGTCTATATGCAAAAAAAATAATGTATAACTATATCACAAAATCTCCCCCCCCCCTCGCTGAAAATCCTGGCTCCGTCCCTGACTCCAACATGAGTATCTTGGAGGGGTGATTTAGCTTCATGTACCCAATCCATTTTTTTTCTAAGATCATATTGGTTTTGTCAACAAGAAGCGTTTCGACACCATGAATTTAGATGGATCTCACGAGTGTAGCTTTCTAAAAGCTGATTTTATTATAATTGTTACTATATAGACTTAAACCCTCAAATTATAACATTTTTTCATTACAGTTCAAACATATTCCTTTCAAATTATCATATGAAAACTAAGACCATACTCATAATATTCTTAATTATCTTTTCTTTATATTCTCAAATAAATTTAAGCTTCATCATTTTGATATTTAAATTTTTTCCTAAAACTAATTTTTTTTTTTTTTTTGTGGGTAAGATTTCCTGTGACTAATTCACATATTTGTTTTTTATGTACTTTTTGTGATTATGATATAAAAATCTTAAACATATCTAATGTATTGCTAGAAATGTTATGAAACAAGTTTATGCATATATCAGTGCAGAATTTGGCGTTATCAAGTTTTTTTTTCCTTTTTTTTTTTTTTTTGGATTGCACGTTATCAAGTGTATTAATAACGATGTGAAGACAAAATAGCATTAACATCAAACATGAAAAATTGAAAAGTTAGGAATGTGAATTATCATCCTTTAGGTCCATGGAAGGTGGAGAGTTGCTCCACTTCTATGGGGGTAGTTAACTTGTTGAATTTTATTAAATTCAGGATTGATTAATATAGTACTCTTCAATTTTTTTCCCTTTTATTTTTTTGTCTTAGTCATTATTTGTTTGTTTATTATTAATTAATATCAATTACTATTGATATGGATGTTATTATATAAGGAGTCATTATTTGTTTGTTTATTATTAATTAATATCAGTTACTGATATTGATGGTATTATATAAGGGCAATAATATTCTTTCACAATTAGAAGAACACCTTACAAGATCCATACTTTTATAGTAGTGTATATATATATGTATAGATAGATATAGATATATGTGTGATATTTTATTTTAATCACTTGTTCCTCTACAGATATTTTTCTGATCACAATGGGACATGCTTCCCCACATCAGCATGCTTCTTGATTTTAAAAAGATGCATCATACTTTGGTTTGATGATGTAAAGATGCATCATATTCTAATTGTTGATGGTGTTGTTTTCGAGCCAAAATTGTTAATTCTTTCTTTTTTCTTGATTTTTTATACTAGATAGTGGATTTTATTGGAAACAATTAATTAAACATACTTCAAGTATGGCTTTTAAAAAATTTATATATATAAAAAATTAAGAATTTGTAATGATGGGCTTGGTGTTGGATGAAATCGACTCCTCTCCCCTAAATAAGAAGAGATGTTGCCACTGCGACCAAATTGAAATAGTAGCTATCACAACTTAGTTTTTCAGCGAACATGTGTGATTACTTACAAGAAGTCTAGACTCCTTTCACGTAGTTCTTAGGAGGTCTCGAACTCCAAATAACTAGACAATCATAATCGTTAGGGAATAGTGATCAGTTCCATATTAATCCCAACATATTGACAGTCTGAACTTACAAATAATTCTTATAATCGGGGACGGAGCTAGTTGAACTTTTGGTCCGGGAGGTTAATACAAAATAGAGGCAAACCTTAACCTTAAAATTTTTAGCTTCTCGGGGGAACAAAAATTTGAGTTTTAAGAACATGTAGGCCATAAACAAGTTTTAAGGTTGAAGGCCGTTTATAATGCTATCCTGCTCGAACCCTCCCTTCCCATTTGCAGGAATTGGAAAGATAACCCTTTTCTAGAAAAGTAAGGTTTCTATAAGTCATGATATCTACGTTGTCCAAGTACAAAGATCCTATATCTAGATCCCTTTTCAAGAACTAAAACATAATTAAATCCCAAAATGCAGACTTTCGGACAGACAAATATTCCCTTCACAACAGTTACCAATCACAATCTACTTTTGCCACCCCCACAATCAATAAAGATAAAAGAATAGGTAGGCTCTTTTGGACCAAGACTTGGGCGATCGTGGTCTGCTGACATGGCGCGGTTGATTATAACACTTGTCACCACTGCGTTGGCCGGCCGCCGCCGAGTAGAATTCTTCACCGCCTTTGTGCTTAAGTTGCTCATATATCAAGATTTGTAGCCCTTTTACACTGCTGCATGCATGATTGCAGACGATTTGGGTTTTCATGTGGAACCCTACTTTGTCTGTAGGCTGTGTATAGCTTTCCTATTTGAAATTGGTATCAAAGCGAGGTCATCCGTTCGAATTTCTCGTGATGTTGTTGGGGTGATTGAGTTTATTATCTGTACTGTGATTGTGCGTTTATTAGTAGCACCAACTTCTGACTCGGGAGCATTGTCATTGTGCCAAAACTAATTAACGACTCAAAACACTTTCGTGGGCAACCACCTCACCGCCAACCGTCACTTAGGACGGTACTTGGAATTGCCAAATGTACACTACAAGAAAACAAGGTTTCAGAGACGGAAAATCAGAGACGGACACGAATCCGTCTCAAATCAGAGACGGACTTCGAGACGGAAATGATATCCGTCTCTGATTTGAGACGGATCACCGACGGACGTAGGAAACCGTCTCAATTTCATCAATAAATTCATGAAAAATAAATTTAGGATAAAACAGAGACGGATTTAGAGACGGATATAAAGACGGATAACATTCCATCTCTGAATCCGTCTCTAAAGGAAGGTTTTAAATTACGCAAATTAGAGACGGATTTTTTTTCATCTCTAAATTTCGAACAGAGACTGATTTAGAGACCGGAAAAAAAGTCTCATTTTCATCGGCAATCAGAGTCGGAATTAGAGACGGATTTAAAAATAAAATCTTTATCTTTATTTTGAGACCGACTAGAGACGAATTTTTTCCATCTCTAAATTTCGAACAGAGACGGATTTAGAGACGGAAAAAAAGTCTCATTTTCATCGGCAATCAGAGTCGGAATTAGAGACGGATTTAAAAATAAAAACTTTATCTTTATGTTGAGACCGAATTAGAGACGAATTTTTTCCATCTCTAAATTTCGAACAGAGACTGATTTGGAGACGAAAAAAAGGTCTCATTTTCATTGGCAATCAGAGTCGGAATTAGAGACGGATTTAAAAATAAAATATTTATCTTTAGTTTGAGACCGAATTAGAGACGGATTTTTTCCATCTCTAAATTTCGAACAGAGACGAATTTAGAGACCGAAAAAAAGTCTTATTTTCATCGGCAATCAGAGTCGGAATTAGAGACGAATTTTGAAATTTTATATTCTCGATAAAGGTTAATTAAAGTTGTCAATTGGGTCCATCATTTCATTGCATTATTTTTCTCTTTTATCACTATTTTTTTACCTAATAAGTTAAGGTTAATTAAAGTTAAAGGTAAAGATGAGGGGATATATTCTAAATATTTAAATCATTAGGACTAAAAATGTCAATTGGGCTAGGGCTAATTCGGACATGGCGGAGCTAAAGTTAAAGGTAATTGGGCTAAAGTTAAAGTTAATTAAAGTTAAAGTTAAAGTTAATTAAAGTTAAAGTTAAAGGCAAGTCCTCCCTTTCACTACCAACAACTCATGTGGTAAAATATTATTTTGTTAAGGTAAAGATTAATCAAGCAAATTAAAGTCAATCAATTTCATTTATTGCATTTTTTTTCCTTAACAAAACTAAAGAAATGGTAGAACAATGACTAATCAGAGATGACATAAAACATTACTTCTTCTTCTTCTTCTTCTTCTTCTTCTTCTTCTTCTTCTTATTATTATTATTATTATAAAAAGAATCTTTACAATAGTTGAAAGACTAAATATTCGCTTAAATAGAATTTTCCAGTGAAATGATTGTAAAATTTGGACAATAAAGTTAGTGAGGATCAAAAGACATGTGACTGTGCTCGCTTTAATGTCAAGAGACATTTTTTACTCAGTCGTCGTGTCATTTAATGTGCTTATATTTAATAATAATTATTTGTACCCTAAAGTTATTTTCTTATCTCGATGAAAGATCTTGGGCAGATCTTGAAATTCCATATCCTCGATAAAGGTTAATTAAAGTTGTCAATTAGGTCCATTGTTTCATTGCATTGTTTTTCTCTTTTATCACTATTTTTTTACCTAATAAGTTAAGGTTAATTAAAGTTAAAGGTAAAGGTTAACTACCTTTAACTACAAATGTTCAAAATATATTTATATCTTTTATCAAAGAGTCAAGATAAAAGAGGGATATATTATTTGGGACTTGGCAAATTTCACAAAAAATCTACAAACCAACTCTGCCAAGCTCCGACCAGATCCGCCTCTGCTGCTCAAGCTCCGCCCAAATCAGCCATACTCCATCACCTCCGCCCAGCCGCACGTCGTCATCAACCTCCAGCTCCTGTCGTATGCTTAAGGTACAAACAGAGTATAAACAGAGGATAGTTCATATAAACAATCATGGAACGAGGTACAATTTCTAATAATGGACTTAGTTTCCTTTGTGAGGATATAATTTTTCATGTTATGGGAAGGTTATCAAGGGATGCATGCATTGTGGAGGCAGCCCGATTGGGTCTTTTATCAAAATATTTTCAACATTGTTGGTATTCCATCCCTACTCTTTTATTCGATATTAACCGTTTCGAACAAAGGGGTTATCATGGTTTAGATTTTATTAATTTTGTTAATCGCACTATACTTGAACATAATGAAAGTGTGGTTGAAACCTTGAGCTTTGAGTTACCAATGGGGGCCGAGGCATTGCATTGGATAAGGCAAGAGTGGGTGGCGTTTGGAATAGATCATTCTATGCGTATACTGAAATTAGTCGGCCGGTTGTCCACTTCACTGCCTAACGGCCTGTTTTTGTCACACACTCTTGTTCAGTTAAAATTATATCTACCGAACTACATTGTTAGGTGGGAAGATAGATATAATTTACGAAATTTAAAAAGACTCATATTGAAGCACATCGTGCTATATGATAACACATTTTCTTCCCGCCTTGGAAAATGGTGTCCCGAGTTGAATGATTTGCAGTTATTGAACTGTGATTTTAGAGGACTAACAGAATTTGAGGCATATTTGCCTTCTGTAAAAATATTCAAGATGGCATTCAATCGGGCCCAAGGAAATGTGAATATAAAAGTACACTTCCCCAATGTAGATGTCCTTGTTATTTTATTGAAACAAGACGAACAGGGTCCGGGTCATTTACAAGTATTGGGGCCGTTAGCTCGTTCTTTACAGTGGATAGTACATCATCATCGACACTACATGTCATCAACTTGCTCGACATACCGACTACTTCGAGAGGTTGTAAAAATGACGAAAGAATTGTTGTCCAGCGAACGAGCATGTGTCCCGGTTGATTTTGTTAGGGTATATCTATCTATCATTGTTTGAATAAGTACAAATGTTTTTAAGAAGTTGTTTTGATTTATTTATTTTTGAATTGTTTGTTTAGAGGTTGGCGCATGCGGAGTCTCTACATCGCATTATGGCGAAGTACTTTTTTGTTAATATGCACAGCCTAAAGATCAGGTGTTCAAAGCTGCTTGACAATCTTGCTGTCACATTGGTGCTCATCAGTAGATGTACAGGCTTAAATGAGCTTAAAGTCGATTTGGTGGTAATATTTTAAGTTTTATGGTTTGTTAAGAGATTAGTTATTACATGGTTTATTAAACACATTCTTTGTTTGGGTTTCTAAAATAAAATTGTATTTGACTTAACATGTGTAGGGTGCACCATGGAAAAACGCGGGCAATAGTGTATCCAACTACGTAAAGGACTGGAAGTTACAAGCAATGGGATTGGAGGCATTGAATGAGGTCACGGTCTTCAACTTCTCGGGTTCTGATTGCGAGCTAAGCTACATTCTGTACGTGTTGTCGCAAGCAACTGAGTTGGATACACTAAATATCTACTGTGTTAATCAATTTTTTGATGATCCAATTGGTGTGTATAAGAGAGCATCAATTAGAGTGTATGAAGCTACCGCGTCATCTACTGTGCAAATTCGTTTCATAAAAGGGGCTTACCCTAGAATAAGAGGAGAATGAAAATTGCACCGAGTCAACTTTGTTGTCAAATGTGTTGAAATATTATTTATACTATATATATTCGTTTGTATTTTTCATGTATGTTTGAAATAAAAATAAATATTAAATTAAAAATATTTGAAGACTAGAAGTAATTCAAGTTAAAAAAAATAATTCATATTTATTTTAATTAGATTGAATTAACAATGACTAATATTTAAAAAAAAACTAAAATGCTACCTCAAAGAATCGAACCAAAGACCACCCACTTAAACTCTAAGCTCCTTACCACCACACTAAGGCAACTGTTGTTACTTACAAAAGCCCAAAATACTTTTATATCTTTTATCCAAGAGTTAAGACAAAATAGGGATATATTATTTGGGACTTAGCAAATTTCACAAAAACATTTGCAACCAACCTGCTGCTCACCAAATCCGCCGCCTCTGCTGCTCAAAGCTCACCAGATCCGCCTCTGCTGCTCAATTTACGCCTTGTAGATTATGTCTTTTGCTCCAGATCTCAACGTAAGAATTGTAGCCCTTTCTGTTAGCTTTAATTTTCCTAAAGAATCAACTCAATCCGATTTCTGATGAAGCAGTTATGCCCAAAATACTGGAGGCTGGACGGTTAAGTACGAATTTGAATTGGCAGCTTAATGGATAATCTGTGTGTTTGTGTTATTTGTATGCTAGTGTTTTTATTTTTAGATTTCTTATTATTGAAGTCTTAATATGTGTGTTTGATGTACTTACCTTGAATTGTCTTATATTTCAATCACTTCATGTAAACTTTTCTTTCTTAAATTTTGTTTACATGAGAAGGTGCAAGATTTATTGATTCTGGAAATCAGTGAACACTGAAATAGTTCGTGGCTTTAGTGAAGTGTAGATTACGTCTTTTGCTCCAGATCTCAACATAAGAATTGTAGCCCTTTCTGTTAGCTTTAATTTGCCTAAAGAATCAACTCAATCGGATTTCTAATGAAGCAGTTATGCCCAAAATACTGGAGGCTGGACGGTCAAGTACCAATTTGAATTGGCAGCTTAATGGATAATCTGTGTGTTTGTGTTGTTTGTATGCTAGTGTTTTTATTTTTAGATTTCTTATTATTGAAGTCTTAATATGTGTGTTTGATGTACTTACCTTGAATTGTCTTATATTTCAATCACTTCATGTAAACTTTTCTTTCTTAAATTTTGTTTACATGAGAAGGTGCAAGATTTATTGATTCTGGAAATCAGGTGAACACTGAAATAGTTAGTGGCTTTAGTGAAGTGTAGATTACGTCTTTTGCTCCAGATCTCAACATAAGAATTGTAGCCCTTTCTGTTAGCTTTAATTTTCCTAAAGAATCAACTCAATCCGATTTCTAATGAAGCAGTTATGCCCAAAATACTGGAGGCTGGACGGTCAAGTACGAATTTGAATTGGCAGCTTAATGGATAATCTATGTGTTTGTGTTGTTTGTATGCTAGTGTTTTTATTTTTAGATTTCTTATTATTGAAGTCTTAATATGTGTGTTTGATGTACTTACCTTGAATTGTCTTATATTTCAATCACTTCATGTAAACTTTTCTTTCTTAAATTTTCTTTACATGAGAAGGTGCAAGATTTATTGATTCTGGAAATCAGGTGAACACTGAAATAGTTAGTGGCTTTAGTGAAGTGTAGATTACGTCTTTTGCTCTAGATCTCAACATACGAATTGTAGCCCTTTCTGTTAGTTTTAATTTGCCTAAAGAATCAACTCAATCTGATTTCTAATGAAGCAGTTATGCCCAAAATACTGGAGGCTGGACGGTCAAGTACGAAAATCTCCCACAATTTGTGACTTTGCTGATTATTCATTATTTGATTGCATTTTAGTGTGTATTTATTTGAATAATCTTCTTTCATGTTGTGTATTTAATTTGATTTAAATTTATTTATGACAGGATGACGACTAGAGGGCGAGCTACGCACCGCGGACGAGGTCCAGCACGCGGACGAGGCCCTCGTGGACGAGCACACCTTTGGGATGAAGAGACAGAGGTAGATGAGACTTTGGGTTTGGAGTCTAATTCTGTTGATGGAGTGCATCATGACGATATACAGGTATAACTTTATTTAACTTTTATGTGCTTAAATCTAAAAATAATATTTACATTACTGTTATATCTTACATTATAATTTAATTTTTATGTAGGTTGAGGAGACACCGATGGGGGAAAATTATGATTCTATAGATACAGCTGAAGAAGGTACTTCTTCACATGCTCGGAGAAGGGGACCTAATCACGGGACACAAGTGCCAGCAAGTGCTGACAATCGGATTACGATAACTATTATTGATTCTAGGTACTTCTTGATCCTTTGTTTGCATTATATATACATTATATATGTATATTTGTTTATTTGTAAAACTAAATATTAAATTTTCTCTCTGTTATTGTCATTTACTTTGTCAACTAGATTTATTGAAGCAGATGTTACTCGGAATATGACGAATGATAAAGGGAATTTTCACAGAAGTATATCCAAGATGGCTGAAAGTTCCTGAGGTGACCAAAAATTTATTATGGGAGAATTTTAAGGTACTTTATTCAAGTTTGATTTTTATATCAAGTTATTTGAAGTTTGATTCTTAAGTAGTTTTTTTTTTTAAATATCCATATTTCAGTTGAGATATAGGTGGGATAACCTAACAGATGCAAGTGTACGAAAAATTTGGAACGAAAATGCTGGTGCCTGACTGAGGGAATTGCTCTACAAATCCAAGAAAAAAGCTTTAGACAATGCTAAAGAGCAATTAGGCAGAAAACCAAGTAATTTGGACATGCTTGGTAGAGCTCCAACTTGGATGGGCACTCATATATGGGACGAATTGGTGCAAAAGTATTGGGCTACAGAAGAGTATGCTAAAAAATGTGAGAAAGCTAAGCAAAATCGTATGACTGAGAAGGAAGGATGTGTCACGAAGCATACTTGTGGTTCCATCCCTAAAGAAGCACATCGACTAAAAATGGTATGTTTAGTTTCCAAATTTTCATCTCTTTTTCTGCTATTTAGTAAGAACATTGATTAGTATAATCATTATTGTAGGAAAAAACACTTAAGCGCAGTGTTGATGATTTTGAGCTATTTGAGCGATGCCACATAAGTCAAGGCACTGGGGAGTTTGTGGATAAAAAATCAAAAAAAGTTAGTGTAAGTATCTTTTAATTAAGTTTCTCCTTATTAACTTTTGCTCTGAATTTACTTTTTCTTTAATTTTTATAAGGGATGTTTTGTTTCATTTACTTGTTAATATATTATTAAGAATTAACAATTTTTGTCATATATTTCCACAGGAAGAATACAAGGCAAAGCAGGGTCCCAGTGATTCCTCCTCGTTACCGTCATTTGATTTTTCATCATGGTGCGAAGTGACTGGAGGCCCATCAAAGGGCCGTTTGTACGGAGTTGGGCAATGCAAAACTTCTGGGAGTTATAGTGTGAGCTCCAGCTCATCAGTTGCTGGTCGGGGAGAGTCTCGTGAGGTAATTGTGGGATTAACACAAGAGATAGAAGATGTGCGAGAAAACCAAAGAAAAAACAATGAAGAGAACAAGAAATTGATAGAAAACGTGTTTGAGGAAGTGAGAAAAAGAGATGCAATTATTGAAATGAAGAATGACGAGATTAAACGAATGAAAGAGGAGATGAAAGTGAGCATGGAGGAGATGCTGCGAAAATTTGTTCAAGATGTAGGATATCCAAACCATAAATCCCCCGGTGGATCTGGAAATTGTAATGACCAAAGAGGTTCAAATGGAGGTAGTTAATTGGTGTTTTTTGGTTATATACTTTGATGATTAATAGTAACTCGTGTTAATTGTCTGTCAGTTTGATACTTTTGTGTAGATGTCGGGACTAATTGATTGGACAAGGTTGTCTGTTAGAATGATATATTGTTAGAATGATGTGGTGTTGAAATGATTGTGTTAGATACTTCGATTGTGATGTTAATTAGTTGTTTGCATTTTGTTGATAGGTGCGATATTGTTTAGTTAATGTTTGTTGATTTCATTGAATTATTCGTTATTTACCAGGTTTGATATTATATGAATTTAGCAAATAAAACGCTATATTCATAAATTTCTTAGCTTCATTTAGAGACGGATTTAGAGACAATTTTAGAAAAGAGCAAAGACAGATTAGAGGTGGAATTAGAGACCTATATTGAAACGCGATCAGAGACAGAATCAGAGACGGATTTGGAATTGGAATTAGAGACGGATTCAGAGTTGGAATCAGAGACGAAAATCAGAGACGGATACGGAGTTGGATCAGAGATGGATTTAGAGACGGATACTAAATTGAAATCAGAGACGGATTTAGAGACAGTTACTGAGTTGGAATCAGAGATGGATTTAGAGACGGATATATCGTTGGAATCAGCGACAGATTTAGAGACGGATTTTGAGTTCGGATTAGAGACGGATTCCATGAAATTTTGAGACGAATTAGTTACCGAATCTGAATATAATTAGAGACGGATTTAAAGACGGATTAGAGACAAAATATAGAGACGGATTATTTGTAAAAGAGTCATGAAAAAAGCGACGGGATTAGAGACGGAACAATTTTCCGTCTCTGAAATTAGAGACGGAAAAATTCCATCTCAATCAGCGTCGAGCTGTTTAAAGACGGGTGTCAGAGACGGAAAAATTCCGTCTCTGATTATTTTCAGAGACGGAAAATTGGGTTTCAGAGACGGATTTTTTCCATCTCTGAAGCTCTGTTTTCTTGTAGTGGTATAAGGAAATAAAGTTGCGACTCTGCTATTAGCTATAGCTTTTGGTCCAATGATTAGCATTTGACCCTAACAGATACCAACCAACATATGAATCAAATTGTATATGTATACGTGTAAAAGCTTCGTGATAACTCAAATTGTATAGATTTGATTGTTAATTGAATCAAACTCATATATCTTAATCTCTTTTATAAATGTTTTATCATTTTTCTACTAATTGAGCTACATTAAAAACTAGTCGGTATTGCTCACATTTGAGTTGTTTTGTTAATAAATTGAGTTTAAATAAACTTTTAATGATTGACCTCGAGTATTAATAATGTAGTTCATTTTTCAATATTAATATGTCAATGTTGTTGCTTTTATGATGACAAAAGATAAATGGACAAGCCCAAATTTAGGCCCAATCTTGCTTTATCATCTAATGTTCCTCTACAATTGACATGGGCCATATTGATTTTCACCCAAATAAAAGCCTAACATGCCAACGATAGGCCTGCTTATAGATCAACTATCGAGTGATTTCTTATAACAACACAACTATCATTTTTTCTTTTTTTTCTTTTTTTGGTGAAAAAACGAGTACAAAACAAATTACATATGGAGATGCATCTCTTCATTAACTAAGCTCTGGACTTCCTCTGGAGGCTCAGGCCATATGTGATCAATATATGGGAAGTTTAGGTCACTTCACACTCCATTTGATCACCACTGAAAGAACCACTAGTCCGGTCTAATTCTATCAAACTCAAAACTACAAGGGGAAAAAATATGTGAGTCCCACTTTATGTGAGAGGTTTTGAATTCGAATTCAGGCTGCCACAAGTTATGGCTCTCCCCTTCTTTATGGAGTTAGATAGAATCTTTATGACTCAGGATTATGACTATCAACCCGAGTTTGTCAGACTAGATATTTTGGGTATCCTCCTTCGTCTTGAGTAAAAAAAAAAATTGTAATTCACACTCTTTGTGAATTATATTTAATTAAGTTCCTCAAAACCAAATATAAATAGAATTTTCATCAAATGAAAGACAGCGGTTGAATCCGACCAAATCAAATCTATGTAAATGTCTTCTTTTTTTTCTATCAAAAAAAAAAAAAAAGACAATTACGTAGAAAATTGAACATGATTAAACCCAATATGAGATAACACAACAGAGATTTTGCATGTTTTAAGATTATTTACAATCGACATTTTTTTCCATCAAAAAAAAAAAAGACAATTACGTAGAAAATTGAACATGAGTAAACCCAATAGAGATAGCACAACAGAGATTTTGCATGTTTTAAGATTATTTGCGACAACCGACAATTTATTTTGTTTATTTTTACTAAACGCGATCAATTTCATCGTCTTTTATATACATATGAAGATGTGCATTTAATTTAGTTTTGAATATTAATGTTCTATCCATAAAATTAATTTATCAAAACCAAAAGAATGTAGATATTCTTTATACTCTTGCAATTATACTATTTCAACTAATTCGAGAAACTCTAAATTGAAATCGGAAATTTTAAGTTGCTTATATATATTATTGTTTGCAACAATTTTTGTTAATTGTGTATACAATATTTCAATAATTGGTCCGTAGCATGAAAAATTTACTAGTGTACACATACATGTAATATAGAGAGATTAAGATGACAAGTAGAGTCATGAGTTTCTTTGTTTTTTCTGTTTCTTTGCACAGTTTGTAACCAAAAAAAAATTAAAAAAAATATGATTTGAAAATTATCCATAAATCTGAAATTGCAAAGCGACCCTTGGAGAATACGATAAACTACAAATTGACCCTTAATAGTTGGGCTCATGGGTAGTGGCTGATAAATGGAATGTGCTCGAAATATTCAGCCCATCAGCTTGGAAACACCGCATAACCCAATATCTTCAACAAACATTGCATTTAAAATTTCTATATTATTATGAAATAACTCCAAATATTATAAAGTAGAGAGATTAGAGAACTAAGTAGAGAATTATTTTATTGATTTTATTGTGTCTCTACAATACACTGACATAGCCTATTTATAGGCACAAAACAAGAACCTCAAATGTTGATTTCATAATGAGGAGAGTAAATTACATTGACTCAAATTAATGATGAGAAGTGGAAAGACATGTAAATGAAGAGGTTTTGTAGTTGTATGGACATCCACAAAATAATTATTCATAACACTCCCCCTTGGATGTCCATCACTTAAGAATATGCCTCGTTAAAACCTTATTAGGAAAAACCTAATGGGACAAAAACCTAGCGAAGGAAAAAGAGTACATACCAATGCGCAATTAGATGCTGCCTCATTAAAAACCTTACCAGAAAAACCCAGTGGGAAAAACTTTGGTTAAGGGAAAAAGAGCGCAACACGTATTATCTCTCATTCATGACAATATCAGTCAAGATCTTTAAGTCTACGCATGCCAATATTGTAGACTAGTTTTTCAAATGTTGCTGTGGGAAGTGCCTTGGTGAACAAATCAACAAGATTATCACTGGAACGAATTTGTTGAACATTGATATCACCATTTTTCTGAAGATCATGAGTGAAAAAAAACTTTGGTGAAATATGCTTTGTTCTATCTCCTTTAATGTACCCTTCTTGTAATTGTGCGATACATGTAGAATTATCTTCATATAAGATCGTCGGGATCATTTTTCCAAAAGATAAACCACAAGTCCCTCGAATGTGTTGAATCATAGATCTTAACCAAACACATTCTCGACTTGCCTCGTGAATAGCCAAGATTTCTGCATGATTAGATGATGTGGCCGATATAGTTTGTTTCATAGATCGTCATGAAATTGTTGTGCCACCACATGTAAATAATTAGCCCGTTTGTGAACGACCATTATGAGGATCAGACATATAACCAGCATCTGCATATCCAATGAATTCGATTTGAGTACATTTGAATAAAACAAGCCCATATCGATTGTTCCTCTAAGGTAGCAAAGTACCTGTTTAACCCCATTCCAATGCCTTCGTGTAGGAGAAGAACTATATCTTACTAATAGATTAACAGTGAATGCTATATCAGGTCGAATATGACAAGCAAGATACATTAGTGCACCGATTAGATATGGTACTTCGGGACCAAGTAGTTCTTCATCACTTTCTCAAGGTCAAAAAGGATCTGTGTTCGCATCTAGTGACCTTACGACCATCGGGTGCTCAATGGATGTGATTTATCCATATAGAATCGTTTTAGCACCTTTGATACATAAACATCGTGATATACAAAAATTTCGTTTTTTAAATATTCAATTTGCAACCCAAGGCAAAATTTTGTTCTTCCAAGATCTTTCATCTCAAATTCTTTCTTTAAGCAAATTACAACTTTTTGAATCTTTTCAGGAGTTCCAACGATATTTAAATCGTCAACATAAACTGTAATTATAATAAACTCTTTTCCAGATCTTTTCATGAAAATACAAGGACAAATTGGATCATTCTTATATCCTTCCTTCAACAAATATTCACTGAGACGATTATACCACATTCGTCCAGATTGTTTCAGTCCATAAAAGATCTCATTTAATTTAATTGAACAATGTTCTCGAGAACTTGAATTATATGCTTCGGGCATGTTAAATCCTTCGGGGATTTTCATATATATATATCATTATCATGCGAGCCATACAAATAGGCAGTAACAACATCCATTAGACGCAAATCAAGTTTTTCATACACTGCTAGACTTATTTTATAACGAAAATTAGTTGCATCCACCACAGAAGAATAAGTCTCCTCATAATCTGTGTCAGGTCGTTGCGAAAACCCTTGGGCAACAAGGCGTGCCTTATATCTTACAATTTCACCTTTCTCATTTCATTTTTGCACAAATACCCATTTGTATCCTACTGACTTTACATCTTCAGGTGTAAGGACTACAGGTCCGAAAACTTTTCGTTTTGCAAGCGAGTTTAACTCTGCCCCAATTGCGTCTTTCCATTTTGGCCAATCATTTCTTTGTCGACATTCATTAACAAACTTTGGTTCTTTATCCTCATTATCATTCATCATATATAGCGCTACATTATATGCAAATTTATCGTCAACGTTGACTTCATTTCGATTCCATCGTATCCCGTTCATAACATAATCGATTGAGATTTCATTATTTTCACAATTTTCAGGTACCTGAGGTTCTTCTGGAACCGAAATATTAGTTATGATTGGGGACTCTTCTGGAGTTATTTTATCCTCAATTAGACCATCTTGATTCTTAGCTCTTTTTCTTTTTCGAGGATGACTATCTTTGGAACCGATAGGTGTACCATGCTTCAGGCGTGTAACAGACTCATTACTTTGACCTTCAGGGACAACAATTCTTACTGGAGCATTAACAACTGGTACATGTGACTTAGTCGCTTTCTTTAGGTCAGTAAATGCGTCTGACAGTTGGTTAGCTAAACCTTGCAAGTGAATTATCTTTTGAACTTCCAGTTCACTTTGTTTTGTTCGAGGACTAAAGATAATTCATTCTAACTAATTTCCTTTTCCAGCTACTTATTTTCTCCCCTTAATGTTGGGAAATCTGATTCATCAAAATGACAATCATCAAATCGAGCCGTAAATAAATATCCAGTCAATGGCTCTAGATACTTTATTATCGATAGAGACTCGAATTCAACATATATTCTCAACTTCTTTTGAGAACCCATCTTAGTGCGTTGTGGTGGAGCAATTGGAACATATACCGCACATCCAAAAATTCTTAGATGGGAAATATTTGGTTCCTGACCAAAAACCAAGTGTAATGGGGAGAACTTATGATAACTTATTGGTCGTATGCGAATAAGTGATGCTGCATGCAAAATAGCATGTCCCCAACAAGAAATAGGAAGTTTTGATCTCATAAGTAAAGGTCTTGCAATTAACTGAAGACGCTTAATAAATGATTCTGCTAGATCGTTTTGTGTATGAACATGAGCTACATGATGTTCAACATCAATTCCAATAGACATACAATAGTCATAAAAACGTTTTAGAAGTAAATTCACCTGCATTATCAAGCCATATTTTCTTAATTGGATAACCAGGAAAATGTGTTCGTAGTCTAATCAATTGAGCAAACAATCTCGCAAACGCCAGGTTGCGAGTTGATAACAAAGATACATGTGACCATCTTGTTGATGCATCAATTAGAACCATAAAATATCTAAATGGTCCACACAACGGGTGTATTGGTCAACAAATATCGCCTTGAATACGTTCCAAATATGTAAGAGATTCACTTTCTACTTTTGTTGTTGATGGTCGAATAATCAACTTTCCTTGTGAACTAGCAGCACATGAGAAATCATTCGATTGAAGAATCTGCTGGTTCTTCAATGGATGACCACATGAATTCACAATTATCTTTCGCATCATAATTGATCCGGGATGGCCCAACCGGTCATGCCAAACAACAAACTTATTTTGATTTGCAAACTTCTGGTTTACGAAAACATGTGATTCAATAGTAGATATATGCGTGTAGTACAAACCGGAGGAAAATGCAGGCAAATTTTCCAATACACATTTGTTACCAGATATTGTCTGAGTAATGTAAAGATACTCAATATTGCCATCACTTGTTGTCTCAATATGATATCCATTTCGGCGGATATCTTTGAAGCTCAGTAAATTTTTTTGAGACTTGGTAGAATATAATGCTTCATCAATATAAAATTGCGTTCCTCCGAGTAACAATATATAAGCTCTACCGGAGCCTTCAATTAATTTTGCACTACCCGATATAGTACTAACATTGGCTTCTTGCATTACTAAATAAAAGAAGTATTTTTTACTCTTGAGGATGGTGTGAGTTGTTGCACTATCAACGAGATACATATCTTCATTATTGATGTTGTTGCTGATCGAGTAAATACTCATTCTTTAAAAGAAAATAAATCAATATCAGAAAATATTCTTTAAAATGTTAAAAGACAATTGTATAGATAAATAATTCATTGATGAAAACTACACATTTTCATATTTATTTTAAAAACCACTAAAAATAAGATTTATAAAATTGATTATGAACACTTCCATCTCTGATTAGGTGATCAATTTTTTCATTAGGATGGGCAAAGAAATCAGCAACATCTAAATGAGTGTCATCAAAACGGCCCTGATCAGAATCGCCGTCTTCAAAAGCAAAATTTATTTTTATCTTCTTTCCTTTACCTTTCAACGATTATTGGTAAAGATCAACAAGATGCTTTGGTGTATGACAGGTACGTGACCAATGACCTTTACCACCACAACGATAGCATAAATTTTCCACAAATTTGCTATTTTGGCCACCTTCATGTTTCTCTTCATTATTTTTCCACTTCTGGTGGAAAGATGTGTTCTTTGAATAACCATCTCAATTTTCATGACCATATGCACGTCCACAACCTTGATTTTATTCATGATTAAGATGATTATGTGTTGCTACATTCATTTTAGGGAATGGAGCAGAACTAGTCAGACGAGCCTCATGGTTTTGGTTTAATATTGATTAGATGCTTTGTTTTCTTCTTTGAATGTGTCTTCAAGACCATTTGCATCTGAAGGAATTTCAGCATCTAATACAAAAGATAAATATTTTTTCCCCGTAATGTCAAGAGCCACAAAGATAAGTTTTGCACGTTTCATCAATATAATACTATCATCAAAGTATAAGATGAATAACATAACAATCATTCAACTTCATAAAATATTGTCAACAATATATTAATCCATACAAAAGATAAGTCGCTAGGCGAACATCGATGAAAATGATATGAATAACAAAGAAAATGTAAAACATTTGGCTAGGCATAACAACGACGGTAGATTATATCCAAAAACATATTTTCTACATGATATGATTATGCAAAAGATTAATACTAATCAAATATATGCACATATACATATGTCTTCTTTCCAAGTATCAAGAGAATTATTTATCTTTGAGCAATACTCATACATTTGTATATGACAATCAATACACAATACTTACATATTGGTGGAACTTGAAGCCGCCGACTTCATTACAAAGATAATGAAAGCATATTTCTATTTTTGTTAAATATTGAAATATACATACCTTTTCTTCTTGCTTTGTTTTTAAGAACCTTGTCCAGCAATTATCTTTAAAAACTCATAATAACTCACGAAACTTCTCGCTGGATTTACATCATGTTGAGCACCCCATCAACTTGACTTGAACATGTATATCTTTTGCCAAATTTCAAAATGATTAACACCTTGAGACGGATCGTGCTGATAACGTATTATGAAATAACCCCAAATATTATAAAGTAGAAAGATTAGAGAACTAAATAGAGAATTCTTTTATTGACTTTATTGTGTCTCTACAATACAATGACATAGCCTATTTATAGGCACAAAACAAAAAACCTCAAAAGTTGATTTCATAACGAGAAGAGTAAATTAAATTGACTTAAATTAATGATGAGATGTGGAAAGACATGAAAATGAAGATGTTTTGGAGTTGTATGGACAACCACAAAATAATTATTCATAACATATATCGAATTTTAGATATTTTTGGACATTATTTCATAATTTTGAATTGTAACTCACATTCTCATTTTTGTGATTGTTCACATTCTCAACTTAGAAGTCCAGACCAGGAGTCGAGTTTTAAATATCAAGGGATCAATTTCTTTGGATCCAAGGTGGTTGGGCATTGTGATCCCTCATAGGCACGATAAAGATTCGAATCTTAGTAGAGACCATCACTACCTGGGAAGTACTTCTCTTTATACAATTCGACTCGAAAGATTAGACTTCCTCATCTCTTTAACGTACTTTTGACATGCCCGAGAGATTGGATTTTCCCAAAAAAAAATAAAAAAATTCCTTTGGCGTACTTTTGATTTGCATGACCCAAACCCAGTATTAAGCTAAAATTTTGAATATCTATTGGTCTAGTGACCTCCCACACACACTTTATGTGGGAGGTTCTGAATTCAAATTAGACTACCACATATTGTGTTCTTTCCTCTTTTATAGAGTTACATAAAATCTTTATAATCTAATGATTATAATTTATAAGTATCAATTTGAGTTTATGGGCTTAGAGGAGTAGTTTATCCAATTCCTCGTTAATTTGAAAAAAGAAAAGACCAAAACAAAAAAACTAAAATTTATCGCCATAAACATGGTTGCATGCATAAACCGCATTATGCACCGGAGCTTCGTTACTTGAGCAAAAAATAATAATCCCCAAAACCGAAACAAATCACAAGTTCTTCGAACTAAATCCAAACATTTTCTTTAATATATATATATATATATATAGTAAAATCTTGATGATCAGTAGCTTATACAAAAATATGCGTTTCAGAGTTCAGCTCCATCCAAATCCATTTAAATCCAACTGCTTGCAGCTCGAATCACCATCATTTTCGTCGTCGTCGGTGTTCAGATCCAGTTTTGTCGAAAAGAAAGGTAAATTCTTCTGCTTCTCCATCTTCATTATATCATCTCTCTCTGTTTTCTGTTCGAGAAAATCGATTCCATGTCCGATGCTCATTGATAAATTGCTTTGATTGTTTTCTGTCAAAAATGCCTTTTCCAAATTCTCGTTTTCCATGGAAAAGTAATTTCTGCCTTCATTTAGGTCTTCACGCCATCTGAGATCAGTTTTCTGTAGCCTGATTTCGTTTTCGTTATCGTTATCCCTTGGATCTATAGGTGACCTGAAATTTGTAGATTTTAAGCCGATTAGGCTATTGTACAGTTCTTGTTCCCTGAAAGAACCTTCACGTGATGTTAAGCAGCTTTCGATCGAACAATCTGTTGGCTGATGATTTGTTTGTGTTTGATTGAGGCAAAAATCTGACAGTTCTTTCATTCCTGGAAATGCAGAATTTAGGCATTGTGTGGATGCTTTGGACACCAAATCGGATAACTGAACCTTTGCGGCATCTAGATTAATTGTTCCTAGATTCTGTCTTCCAATTGTGTCTTGTGCTTTCTCTAGTACACCCTGTAGATATTTGCCTTGAGCCTCTATTCGCAGCTGCAAATGCTGTTGAACCTAAGCAAAGTGTAAATCGTGTTATAGGGGCAATTTGGAAATTATTGGAGAATATTAGAAACATCAATGAATGTTAGATATCAATGTACATGCACGATCACAATTAGGACTTGTAATTTTCCCTGAGAACGAAAAAGTTATGTTGTTGTTTACCTCGAGCTGTTCGTGCAGCCTTCTTTGTACTTCGATTTGCATCTGTATTGCTTCATCTATATGTATATTTCTGATATAAGATGTCATAGTTACAACAAGGTCAATATCTTTCAATGCACACATGAAATAACAGGAAAAAAGAAACACGTTTTAAGGTTTTTTAGTGCATACTTAATTGTTTGGGAGGTTGCCATGTTTTGGTTGCTCGGTGGAGCTCCATTTGCCAGAGGTGTTCTATCTCCTGTGGCTGCAATCCGTTCCCAACCGGATAAGCAAAATTATAGTGTAATATAACTAAAACTAGTTCCTGGAAGTAGTAAAATTTCTTACCAGCTTTGTGGCTCCCACTGTTAGCTTGTCCATGGGGGTTTTTACTGAGCCTGTATTTCTGCCAGCAGAGAGTAAGAAAATTTGAGGCCATCATCACTCTAAACATGCTAGATATTTATAGTTTCAATCATTAATAATTTGTTTATTGGATCATTTCCTTTCCTAAAGAAAAGTTCTTGAATTTGAAGTAAAAAATGTGGGCTGAAATTGAAGAGAGCAGCTGCTTATTAAAATGGTTAAAATATCAAGTTTCTAGTGGAGATTGAGATTTTACCTGAAGGTGACTCTTTAAGTGGTATAAGGTTAGCCCTTGAATTCCCATAAGTTTCAAGACTGATTTTGGAGTAGCTTCTGCGACAAAAGGAATTACATATGAATAATTAGATGTTATATTTGCTTCTCTGCTTAGAAAAAGAAAAAGAAAGTTATATTATGCTTACTCTCTGCCCCACCCAATTGATTTACTGCTTCTATGAACCGTTCATGGAGGTCTGGTGTCCATTTCAGTCTCGGTTTAGCATCAGTCGAAAGTACAAGCCCCGATTCTCCATTGTTATTCATACCCCGAAGAAAGAAGTGCCTTTCAGGTGGAACAGACATTCCAGAAGAAGATTGAATGTTCTTTCCTTGGTGGTGTTGGTGATGATACATTTTTCTTTTCTTCAATATGAAAAATTCAATTATCAGAATCCCTTAAAAGTGAAAGAAACCGATGAGTTAATATGAAGCACCAATTATACCTGAAAATGATCTAGTTTCCTGCTCAAATCTCTTTATGCCTATCTGCTTTAACTTTGAATGCAAATTATGATTGTGCTTTATTCTGCATGTATACTACTGCTCTTATTTGTTATTCTTTTTCTCGACCAATTTTCACGTATTAATGTTGTCTTCAGGGATGTCTTATAAGCATATGAAAAGAGAGAGGAAAAGAATATTGGACAGGGCCAAGAGAACATGAGACCCAATCCCATCTTCAGGTTGCCTTTCCATTTTCGCGCATCTGTGGGGTCCTGATCCTGCAACTTACCTTTCTATTCTTGGACAGCTGCCACTGCCCTTATGAAATTCCTCTTTACTGTAACTTCCTTGCAAAAAACTTAACACCTTACAATAGGTACAAAGAATAGAACCCAACTCAGTCTTTCTTTTTCAGTGTCATTTGCAAAGTTATAGGAACCTTATTCTTGGAATTAAATTTTCGAATATTTTCTCTTTTGCTTGTTTTCCTTGTGATGTGGATTGGAGGAATCCACTATCGATGATGTTCTGCAAACGTCAAAGTTAAATCTGTTCACTCTGTTGACTGAAGCATCAACTTAGCATTGAACACATATAATTAATTCTTATATAGTTGGAAAAAAACAAGCTACAACCAAAAAATGGTCACTCTTTTCGTGCTTATGAATTTCCTATTTTGGTTTAATCTCTGTATATGCTGGCTGATGACATCATTTTGGGTAAACTTATTGCATAAACGGTTGTTCTATTTATGACTTACCATTGTTTGGGATTAAAAATGATATGATGCGAAGTAAATAATATTCCTCTCTCCCCTGAAAGATGTCTGTGCATCAGTTCTACTCAAGCTTTTGAGGAAAGATCATTTGATTCTGATATGTTTGGATATTATATGCAGTTTGGAGGAATCCTTATGTTAAAGTCATAAAGCAGAAGAATTCCTTGATGGTTTTGTTGGATGTGGATAGGAATGAATTCAAGACGGGGAGCTATGTGTCATTCTTCAACCCACATCGCACTATGGCTCCAAATAGTACTTAAATCAATCTGTTTGCATGTAAGAAAAAAATTATTTCTTTATATTTATTTATTTACTTAATTATGTGTGTGTGTTTCTTCTTCTACTGTTTCCCCCTTTCCAAAAAACTTGTCTCTCTCTGGGGTTGATGTGCCTATTTTCCTCCATAAATTATTGCAAAAATGATTGGCCGTTTAAGTTAAGTTAGATTTGATCAATACTAATTGCTTGTCCATTTCTGTTCATTTATTTTACATATATGTACTTGACCAGCAAATTGATCAGAAACCATAAGTGGAATTTCATGTCCATGAGGATCCTCAAATGACTTTTCCAGTAATGTTAGATTCTTGGCTTTTGCCATTGGAATATTTATAAAGTGGTTCTGCATGTATTTATAATATTTTCACATAAAAGAACCTTATTCACCATTTGAGAATCAGTCTATGAGCATTTTCAATCATTAGCTAGAACTAATGTAGGGTTCTGATCGGCTGCGTTCGGTTGACCAGACGTGATTTTATTGGCTGAAAAATCACGAAGATAGAAATGACCACAGAATGCTATTCCATGCAGTAAAGACAATTGATGGGAGGGCCCTGCTCTGAAGAAAAGTGAGATTCTTAAGAATGGAACTTGAGAATAACTCAAACTAAAACTGATGGGCCGTATTCTCAAGTCAAGAATTTTTGCTTTCTTTTCTACTCTAGGCCGCGAAAAATGGGTCCATGAACTTTCCGCTTCCCTTCTTTGTCCTATTGGCTTAACAATTAACAGAGTTTCAAATGCTCTGGTATAATCAAAGATTTCTCTTCCCAAGTACTGTCCCTTTTGCCAAAATATTTGATATTCCTTGCTTATTGCATGTTCCTCTCTCTCTCTCTCTCTCTCTCTGTATATATGTGTATATATATATATATTATATTCATGCTAGGACCAAGTTACTTAAATGGCTTCATGTGCAAGGGTGCAATGAATTCTAGAATTATAAATATTTGATTGCATTGTAGATGCCACTACAACAAGGTGATCCTAATGTCTTGGATTGTTCTGATTCCCTATTGGTTGATTATATCAGTGGGATTAGGATTGTATCTCCTACAGCATCAAATCATGTATGTCCCTCCATAATTGCAGTTTAATACTTTCTTTTAATTCGGTATTTCATTTTTATTCTAGAATATATATGCATACAAAATGTATATTTTAAGTGAAGGAGCGAATTGATAGGAGGAGCAAATAGATTCCCGGCTTGGTTATGTCATATGGAATAAAATATGAAATATCCAATTGCAATTGACTTCCAATGGCTATGTGAGTTTTGTTTAATGATATATTACAGTTTTTTCGGCATCCAAATTTCGGTGGATCTTATTCATCAGACAGTCCAGTTATTAGTACTTATGCATATTAAATTACACTGGCTTTCTTCGTGTTGTGGAAAAAGAAGCTAAAGAATAAAAAATGCCTAGTTATGTATATATAGTAAAATCTTGAGCACTAGCTCTTACAAAAATTTGCCGCTCAGCTCCATCCAAATCCATTTAAATCCAACTGCTTGCAACTCGAATCAGCATCATTTTCATCTTCTGTGTTAAGGTCCAGTTTCGAAAAGAAAGGCAGTTTCATCTGACCAGCCGGCGTCTTCTGCTTCTCCAGCTTCATTAAATCATTATCTGTTTTCTGGTTAAAAAACTCAGCCCCCTGTAAACCAATGCTCATTGATAAGTTGCTTTGATTGGTTTCTGTCAAAAATGCTTTTTCCACATTCTCATTTTCCATGGAAAAGTAATTTCTGCTCTCTTTCAGGTCTTCAGGCCACCTGAGTTCAGTTTTCCGTAGCCTGATTTCATTTTCTTTATCCCTTGGCTCCATAGGTGCTCGAGAATTTATAGATTTTAAGGCCATTAGACTATTGTACACTTCTTGTTCCCTAAAAGAGCCTTCGCATGAGGTTAAGCAGCTTCCGATCGAACTATCTGTTGGCTGATATGTTTGTGTTTGATGGAGACACAAATCTGACAATTCTTTCATTTCTGAAAATGCAGAATTCAGGCATTGGGTGGATACTTTGGACACTAAATCAGATAAATGATCCTTTGCAGCCTCTAGATTAATTGTTCCTATATTTTGTTTTCCAATTGTTTCTTGTGCTTTTTCTAGTACACCCTGCAAATATTTGCCTTGAGCCTCTATTCGCAGCTGCAAATGCCGTTGTACCTAAGCAAAGATTGGATCTTTTATAAGAGCAGTTTAATAAATACTAAAGAAAAAATATTTCTCAATTAATATTAGATATCAATGTACACTACCACAATTAGGACTTCTAATTTTAACGAAGAATGATTTCCTTTTTCTTTTTGTTTACCTCGAGCTGTTCATGTAGGCGTTGTTGCACTTCGATTTGCCTCTGTATTGCTTCGCCTAAATGTATATTTCTGATAATACGACAAGGTCAGTTGAATGTTTTAATGACATGAAATAGCAGGAAACAACATGTGTTAAGGTTTCTTAGTGCATACTTAGTTGTTTGGCCAGTTGCCATGTTTTGATTGCTTGGGCTCGGGTGAGTTCCATTCGTCCCAGGTGATCTATCGCCTGTAACTGCAATCGATTTTTAAGCCAGTGAGCAATATATATACCTCTTTATGACAAGTATAATATATACTAAATATATGGTCCTTGATATTATAGGATTTCTTACCAGCTTTGTTGCTGCCACTATTTGCTTGTCCATGGACGTTTTTACTGAGCCTGTATTTCTGCCAGCAGAAATACAGAAAATCTGAGTCCACCATCTCTTTAAAACACCAGGTTTTGTAATTTGATAAGTTCTACTTCTTTTTTTAAAATATTTTGTTCACTATCCTAAATAATTTTTTTGGAGTTTAAAGTAGAAAAATGTGTGATGTAGCTCAAAAATGCAGCTGCTTTAGTAGAATCTTAACTTTCCAGTGGAAATTGAGAGTTTACCTGAAGGTGACTCTTTAAGTGGTATAATGTTAGTCCTTGAATTCCCATATGTTTCAAGACTGATTTTGGAGTAGCTTCTGCAACAAAAGGAATTAGATATGAGTAACTACCTGATATATTTTGTTCTCGACTTTTTAGAAAAATGTTATATATACTTACTCTCTGCTCCACCCAATTGATTTACTGCTTCTATGAACCTTTCATGTAGGTCGGGTGTCCATTTCAGTCTCGGCTTCGTATCAGTTGAGAGTACAAGTCCTGATTCTCCATTGTTATTCATACCTCGAAGAAACAAGTGCCTTTCAGGTGGAACAGATGTTCTAGAAGAAGATTGAATGTTCTTTCCTTGGTGGTGCTGATGATGATACATTTTTTCCTGTCTTCAATATCAAAAATTTCAAATAATTAAAATGGCGTTGAAAACAAAAGAAATGATGAATATGAAGCAATAATTATACCTGAAGAAGATCTTATTTCCTGCTGGAATACTCTTTATTGCTTATCTGCCTTCAACCTTCAATGCAAATTATGATTCTGTTATATTCTGCATGTACACTACAGCTCTTATTTGTTATTCTTTTTCTTGACCAATTTTTACGTATTAATGTTGTCTTCAGGGATGTCTTATAAGCATATGAAAAGAGAGAGAGAGAGGAATAGAATCTTGGACAGGGCCAATAGAACATGAGATCCAATCCCATCTTCGGTTTGTCTTTCCATTTTCGCACATCTGTGGGGTTCTCACTTGCAACTTACCTATCTATTCCCACACAGCTTCCACTGCCCATATAAAATTCCTCTTCACCGTAACTTTCTTGCAAAAAACTTAACACCTTACAATAGGTACAAAGAATAGATCCCAACTCCTTTTTTTTTTTTTTTTAAGTATAATTTGCAAAGTTATCGGAACCTAATTCTTTGAATGAAATTGTGGAATTTATTTATTTTCTTTTCCTTGTGATGTAGATTGGAGGAATCCACTATCTATGATGTTCTGAAAACCTCAAAGTTAAATCTTTTTCACCTGGAAGATTCTGTTGACTAAAACATCCATTTAGCATTAGATACGTATAATATACATATAGTTATTGCATAACAAGCTACAACCAGAAGATTGCTACTTCTTTTTCGTGTTAGCAAATTTCCTATTTCATTAAGTGACTTAGAAGGTTTGTGAGTTTATTAGGACTTACCGTTGTTTGAAAATACATTAATCTACGGTCTGATGTGAAGTAAAAAATATTCTTCTCACCTGAACGCTATTTGTGCATAAGTTATACTGAAGCTTTCAAGGAAAGATAATTTGATTCTGATATGTTTGGATATTATATGCAGTTATGAGGAATCTTTATGTAAAAGTCATAAAGCAAAATTCCTTGATTGTTGTGCTGGCATGTGGGTAGGAATCAATTCAAAACGGGGAGCTATGTGTCGTTCTTCAAGCTACATCCCGCTATGCCACAGATACTACTTAAATTACTCTGTTAGTGGCCTCTTTGCATGTAAGAACACGAATTACATTTCTCATTATATAGCATTTATTTCCTTTTGTGTGTCTGTGTGTGCGTTTCTTTTGTCTTTTGAATCCAGTTGAGTTAAATGATGGAATTTTTTATTTGTACCTTCTCTGCATGTGGGGTTTATCTTTTATGTGTTTGCTTTTATTTTAACAGAAAAATTATATAGCCGGTTGGCCATTTAAGTTAACCTCGATTTAACTAATACTAATTGCTTGCCCATTTCTCTTAGGTACATGATATATGAACTTGACAGGGCAAACATGGACTAGAAAGCATATATCCAAGAGGGCCCTCAAATGACCTTTCCAGTAATGGTATATCTAAAAGTAGTTAAGAATTGCCTTTACTTGATGTTGCCATAAAAGCCACAAACTTGTGTTCTTCGTTAGATTCTTGACATTTTGCCATTACAATATCTTAAAAAAAGAGAGAACATTTCTTGGGCTCTTATTCTTTCTTGTACTTAAAAAAACATAATTTTCACCATTTGAGAATAAATCCCTGACTATAAGCATTTTGAATGATTAGCTAGAACTAATGTAGGGTTCTGATTGGCGAGCTACGACCGGGTTGACCAGACGTGATTTCATTGGCTTAAAAATAGCGAGAAAGATGGTAGGAATGCTCACGGAATGGTATCCAATTCCATGCAGGAAAGAAGTGAGATTCTGAGGAATTGGAATTTGAGAATCTTAACTCAAACCAAAGCTGATAAGCCGTATTCTCAAGTCAAGAATATTTTGGTTATTCTTTTCTACTGAAGACCACAAATAATGGGTTCCCTTAACTTTCCACTTTCCTTCTTTATCCCTCTTGGGTTGGCTTAACAGAGTTTAAGATGCCTCTTATCAGCTATATGTAATCATAAATTTGTCCTTCTAAAGTACTGTCCTTTTAGCCAAAATATTTGGTATTCGTTGCTTATTGCTTGTTCTTTTCTGTACATATATATATGTGTGTGCGCGTGTATTTTGCATGCTAGAATCAAGTTACTCAAATGGCTTGATGTGCCTAGTCTATATTACTTAGGTGCAATGAATTCTAGAAGTATGAATATTTGTAGTTACATTATCGATGTGACTAAAATGAAGTGATTCTAATGTTTTGGATTGTTCTAATTCCCTATAAGTTGATTATATAAGTGGGATTAGGATACTAACTCATAAAGCATATATCATGCATGTCAATCCATATTCCAGTTCATATCTTCTGTATCACTTTTCTTTGGAGTGTACATTAATTGGATAACATATATAATTCACTTTTAATATGAATGATTTTGGCCCGTCCGAACCTAGTTCGAGCTAAGATTTCACTATATTTTTTATTAGTAAAAATAATAAATTAACAATTATCATACATATAACAAAGACTTTGTGACAAAAAAAGAAATCTCAATTAACTTAATGACAATATTTGCATTGACAATGAGTTGTCGCTAATTGTTAAGTTGACAATTTAAACATAATGCTTGTCGATGAGGTCTAAAAATTATGATCGCTTCATACACATCAATAATTATAATTTTAATATTGTCATTTACCATTTTATCATTTGGTAGTCCATCTGCTAAATATCAACATAAACATGACACTAAAATGTTTTATGTATAAAGTTCATAGAACTCCTTTGAACAAGCTAAGAGGCAGGGTTTTATATTGTTCTGATTCAAATACAAATTGAGTTCTTACGTGGGGAACCAAATATTTGTAAATAAAGTTGAGATATTTTGTTTGGCTTCAAACTTTGAAGAGCATATACTCATACTAAGTTGGCTTCCTTGAACGAAAATATCATTGTCCACTTACCATAAAAGAAGAATTAATATATCATTGTCCGCACTATTAGCTTCTGTCATTGAAAAGCATGATGTCTTTATCAAAGTAATTGCATTACATGAAAATTAATATCGAACCTGATTCAGTCGATTTAAAGGTAATTCATAAAAGGAATGACCAATAAATGATAGGTAGTAGTATAATTTACTCCTTATTATCAAATCAAGTTTGAGTTAGAATTTTCTTTCGCAACTAATTTATTTACTCGAACTAATTTATTTAATGATATAAGTAATAGCATTGAATAAGCGGTATCGGGTTTCCTCTGTTAAGTGGAAGTTGAAGTGTTGGATACCCCCCTCCTCCTTTCCCGACGTTGCAATTTGAAAAAAAAAATGGGCCGTGTAAGCCTGCAAGGTTCTTGTGATTGTGGGCTTGACCCATCAGATCCATTATTATTTGATTCCCGGTAATACATAACACATGTAAGGCCCAAATACTGAGAAAATAGGGAAAAAAAAGAAAAAAAAACTTTTGGAGAACTTAATATAACTAGAAGAGCATGTGCGTTGCACGTGATTCAAATGAAATTATCAAAATAATCGAACAATTTAAATATTTCGACAAATAAAATTAAAATTTTTGAACAACACTTCATAAATAATTTAAAATAATCTATTATAATTAAAGTTGAGATGACAAACAGAATAAGATATAAATAAAGTAGGTTTAATCTTAGGGATAATGGCAAACACCCCCCTCAGTTATAGGGTGATGTGCACTTTGCCCCCTAACTTATTGAAATGTGCACTTTGCCCCCTCACTTATCATAAAATGTGCACTTCACCCCCTCGGGCAGCTCGAGTAGGGGCAAAGTGCTACAAAACACATAAGTGAGGGGGCAAAATGTTACAAAAATACATAAGTCAGGGGGCAAAGTGTTACAAAGACACATAAAGTCAGGGGGCAAAAGTTTAATTTTTATAATAAGTGCTACAAAACACATAAGTGAGGGGGCAAAATGTTACAAAAATACATAAGTCAGGGGGCAAAGTGTTACAAAGACACATAAGTCAGGGGGCAAAAGTTCAATTTTTATAATAAGTGTGGTGCCCGAATCTGCCCGAACTGCCCGAGGGGGTGAAGTGCACATTTTATGATAAGTGAGGGGGCAAAGTGTACATTTCAATAAGTTAGGGGTCAAAGTGCACATCACCCCATAACTGAGGGGGGTGTCTGCTATTATCCCTTAATCTTATTTGAAAGTCTCATTAGTCATTCTCTTGTTAGATTTTGATGGATGTCGCAAGCTTCGTTTTACTTGACTTTACAAATATCTTATTATATTTCTATCTCAAATTGCTCAATGTCTCTACATCGTCACTTGATTGTATTCTTCCTTATTGTTCATCGTCAGTTGTTTTCTTTTGTTTCCATCACCTTCTTCAGAAGCTATAGTGTATTTAAATTTAATTTCCTTTGGTTTATAAAATACTTTTTAAAGAGTTTCACTTGCATTCTTCTACAACCAAAAGTGGTTTCTTTATTTTTTTTCTCCTTCTTTGTACTCTTTCAATTGCATCTGCTATGACACTAAGTTTTTTATTAATTCATTTCTGATCTTTATTAAGTGTGACGTTATAACAAAATTCTTTAATCATCCACCCCATCAATTGAAGCAATGTAGATGAAGAACAAATTTAAAGGATGAGTGATGTATTACCTTTACTTTCTTATATTTGTTTCCCCCATCTCCTTCCCCAATTTGTCATCTTCCTCAAATCCTAACCCTAATACATTTATCCCTCACCACCATTATTCATCCTCACTGCCATCCATTAACTGGTCACCATCTCCATTGATCGCCCAAGCCAGCACCATCATTGGCAGTCCACCGCCAACCACGCCTTGCCACAACCCCAACAAACCTCTGCAGCTACTCTCCCTTGCAACTACCATCATTACGGTGGTACTGGCCCATTACGGATCTACCGGCATTGCTGCCCTCAAACTTCCCTAACCCGTTGTCGCCCTCCTTAGCTTTTTCCCAACCATCACTTTTGCCATCTGTCACCCCTAAACCTACCCCAGCTACCCCCACATTGCTACCACACTCAATCTTCGTCTGACCGCCATACCCCAATTGCAATCTCCCAGTCTATAAATTCCCCACCACTTTCGTCAAATCCTCTATCAGCCTCCATACCACCCTCGCCAGATCCCCCACCTTTCTCACCAAATGATCCACCAACCACCTGCACCAAGCATAGGGGTGTAAACGAGCCGAGTCTGGCGATTTTGCTAGGCTCTTGAGCTCGAGCCTGTATACATGAGCTCGAGCTCGACAGTTAAAAAACCAGCTTGAGCCTGTTTACACCCAACCATAGACAGAAGAAAGAAAAAGAAAAAAAAAGATCTTATAATTTGTCACAACAGGGGTAGGAAAATGATGCTCTCTTAACGTTGATGGCGGCTTTGAAACGATAATGAGCGGCGGTGGCGCGAAGTGGTGGCGACAAGGCAAGCGCCAGCTATGGTGGTGAAGAGTGCAAGCTTTGATCTTTCTGCGTTGCTGGTGGCCGAAGTTGGAACGTGAATCGTCGAGGATGGTGGTGGAAGGTTGTGCCCAGTGGTTGCTAGCGTTCAGACGACGGATTTTGGTTGGGAGGTGGTGGCGATTTTAAAGGAAGAAGAGGGCCAAGGGTTCTTCATTTTCTGCTGCTTTTGTTAAATGATTTGTTGTACCTGTTTCTCTATAAGATATTTTAGATATTAGGTAGTTTTTTATTTCTATTTTTAGTAAATTATATTATTATTTTAATATATAAATATTATAATATATATATATATATATAATAACTCTATGGTTGTATACAGTTGTACACAGCTGTATAATATTACAGTTGTGCACGATTGTATATTACACCTAATATATATATAAAAAGATATATATATATATATATATATATTAATTACTCTCGAGCTTTTTTCAGAGGGAAAGAGGCTCGAGCTCATTCGAGCCGAGCCAGCTAAGCTCGCGAGCCGGCTCGGCTCAAGTTACACCCCTAACCAAGCAGCCGATGGTGGCGGCGTTCTGCTCCGTAAAACTCTTTGGCATTTGATATTTTGTATATATACAAACACACACACACACACACATATATATATATGTAATATACATACATATTAATAGATTATTAATTTATAATTAATAATATATATATATATAACATGTAAATATGAGTCATTGATCTAAGATAAGATCTATGGTTATTGTTTTTTAGATTAATAAATATGTAGGATTTAATATTGATCGTAGAGCTTTGACATAGTTGACCCAATGGTTGAAATATTAGGGGCCAAATTGTCATATAATAGAAAAAATAACATAATTACTTGCAAAATGCGTGGGTGGCAGGCGTGGGAGGCTAAATTGCATTTTATTTTTCACAATGGGGTAAATTGCCCTTTGTTTTTTCACAGTCTTTTTCGTTTTTTAGGTGTTTCATAGGGAGGCAAATTGCAATTAACCCTTTAACTGAAATTATAACATCCACCTTTTTTAAATCTTACACGTGTATCGTTTTTAGCAAAATCAAAACATTATAATTATAACTATTAAGGGTTTCAAATATTACGTATATATTATCCTTAAGATTAAATGACCAAAAATAGGGTTAAATACTAAATGTCCCACTGAACTATTTCTACTGTCACATTAACCCCCACCCACCCACCCACCCACCCACCCACCCACCCACCCACATACATACACACACAAAAAAAAAAAAACCCTTAAAAGGTACCAAAATAGTCCGATGTCATGGAAATTCATGAGTTTGTAAGGTTGTGTTTGGGTGGGTGAATTTGGCATAAATCATTAATTTTAGAGAAGCATATGTGACGGTAGAAATAGTTCAGGGGACATTTTGTAACCCCCGAAATTATAAGCACTTTGGAGTTTATCAAATATATCGTGGAGTTTATCCAAAAGGACTCTTGAGATTTCTCCAAAATATATATATATATATATATATGTGTGTGTGTGTGTGTGTATATATATATATATATGTTATTCTTAAATGAATTTAAAAAGTTTAATGAAAAGTTTGCATATTAGAAGTGCATGTGTAAGTAACTCTTATATTTTAATCGGTTAATTCATGTCCATTAATCGATTGCCAATTGAATACCCATTCTAAGTTTTTCAATGCTTGTACATAATTTTCTTATAAATATTTTGGTACATGATCAAATTTTAGTATGAGAAAATTTCATGTCCACCTTGATAAAATATAATGAATTAATAATATATAGAAAATAATGGAATAATTGTTCAGGCTAGCGTAAGTTGTGTCATTTGACATATTATACGACATATAATTTACTCTATACAAAATATAAATTCTACAAAAAAAGTTGACTGGTTTAATAAATTGTAGCATTTACTAATTTCTTCTCTCTAAATATGCAAAAGTTGATATGCCCAACATAATTTTAAAAGTTCCTATTCCCTTAAAAAACATAATTTTCCCTATCATTAGTGATGTTATAACCAGAACAAGACAATCACTTTCGAAAAGAATATCTTCAGCTATGGTTCGCATATCGATAAGCTTCTTTTATCGTAAATGTTTCAGCATAACGCGCATCCATCATAAAACCCGTTTCTTGTGGCACCAAAAATGAACATAAATAACAATCTCTAACAATCACCCCAACGCACATTTGACCATCTTTGAAGGTTTAAACGATGTTCACAAATAGCGTCAAACCATCAAACATTGCGAGAGATCACCCCTGCCAAGGTATCTTCCTAAGCTCAGAGACTTGAAAGGACTATAGTTGTTCATACACTTTAAAATCAGTCAATAAAATGATTTTCGCATTGGGGGTCTAGATTACCACCATGACACATTTTATTTAGGTTTTTCCATATCAAATCCATAATGGTTGCTACATAGGTGGTAAATTCCAGGTTTAGTTCCACAAATTCAAATGACAGCTTGTTAGGATTCAGGATAAACTCAACCCACCTCTCAATATTCCAACCCCCCATTTGGATGTAATCGCAAAACAAAGACCTTGTGGGATAATGATTTTGCATTCTATAACACTCTTTCAGATTTTAGATAAAGTCCTAGGTGTTTTATTTTGGTCGAGTCGAGAAGATGAGGGAAATTCTATACTGCCCAGTATGGACCGTTGGATCTCCCCGGGGGGGGTTAAATTGGTAAATGCCCCCCCCCCCCCCCCTAGTGGGGGGATCCAATGGTCATGCTGGGCAGAGACCAATACATAGAATGGCCCAGAAGATGACTGCCTCTCACATACTTTGATTTCAATTGGATGGCTATAAATAAATCTTGAAAATTGAACCATTCACATTCACATTCACATTCACAATAATAATTAGCATTAAAATTCATTAAACATATACATTGAACAAACTTGTGAGCTATTAATTCTAAGTTCATGCACATATATTTTATAATAATAATAATAGTTATTTTTTTATTAGAAGATAAGATTAATTTATTACAATAGGGTTATTTTGGTCTTACCCCAAAAGATGTAAATCATATAAATCATGTAAATCATCACATATTATTTATACTTTTAGAATAGATATAGATAATCACTTACTATAACATATTTAGATAACCAAATACTTGTTAGCACATTGGTATCATCTTTCTGGGAGATCTTGTGTTCAATTTTAGGTCGTTACAATTGTTATATTGGTATTAGCTTTCAGAGAGATCTTGTGTTCAATTTTAGGCCGTTACAAGTGTTATAATAGTGAGATTTTCTCACCTTATTTGGAGTAACATCCATGTGGCTATAAAAGATGTTTCCTTTGACTTTTTGTAGGAATTAAGAAAAGTAAATTATTTAGCCATCTATCCCCAAATTACCCCCTAGCATATTAATAAAATATTTATTGTTTATATATTACAATCAAGCTTTCCTAAATTGCATGGCGTACCTACTAATTACTCCTAAATTAAAGCACCATATACATAGAAATTTAACTTAAATTGGGAGGTTACATATTACCAAGTTCATACCTGCTTTTTGTTTATAGCAATTTAGGACTATTTTGGTTCTATTACCAAAATAAAATTAATGAGTTTATATATATAAAAGTGTTATGAATAATTCATTAAGTGGATGTCCATACAACTCCAATACATAATTTAGTGGATTCACCTACAACTCCAATATCTCATTTAGTGGATTCACCTACAATTCCATTACCTCATTTTGTAATCAATATTTGATCTTGTTTTGTGCCTATAAATAGGCTTTGCCATTGTATTGAGAAATACACCAAAATCAAAGAAATAATTCTCTTCTTAATTCTCTAGTCTCTCTACTTTAGAATATTTGTATATATTTCATAATATTTGGGGTTATTTCATAACACGTTATCAGCACGATCCGTCTCAAGTTGTTAGTCATTATCTTTTCGGATTGGCATTGAGGTAGAAGCAAAAGCACCTGCAGAGGAAGAGAACTAGGTGGGAAAATTATCTCATCTATTTGTTTGCATCCATTAACATCATATATATATTTACTTTACAGAACCATTATGAATGATCATCATAAAATAATTTTTATATTAAGTTTTCATGTTTAATGGCACATAAGGAAATTTAGTCTTTACTTCTAGGTTTTCTTTGACTTCCGTGAGTAGTCATCAAGGTGTGTGCATATAGAATAGATACATGATGAAATATTCCAAACTTTATAGTATCACATGTTCTAACAAATCAAGCAGATTATACTGACATCCCCACGCATTATATGTCTTATTATTATAGTTAATTGATTCATTATCTAACTTTTCTTATACTTTGATGATAGTGTTATAATGACGAATCTTGCAAAACTTGATTTTGTGGCTCTTGACATTACGGGGAAGAATTATTTATCTTGGGTGTTAGATGCTGAAATTCATTTAGATGCAAATGGTCTTGGAGAAACAATTAAAGAAGGAAATAAAGCATCTAATCAAGAAAAGGCCAACGCTATGATTTTCCTTCGTCACCACCTTCATGAGAGCTTAAAAAATGAGTATCTTAATATAAAAGATCCACTTGTTCTTTGGAATAATTTGAAAGAAAGATATGACCACCAGAAAACTGTTATTCTTCCAAAAGCTCGTTATGATTGGATGCATTTACGGTTGCAAGATTTCAAAACCATAAGTGAGTATAACTCTGCAATGTTTAGAATCAGTTCTCAATTGAAATTGTGTGGAGAAAAAATCAACGATGAGGATATGTTAGAAAAAACATTCTCCACTTTTCATGCATCCAATGTGCTCCTGCAGCAGCAATATCGTGAAAAAGGTTTTCAAAAATATTCTGGACTGATTTCTTGCCTACTTGTGGTTGAACAAAACAATGAGCTTTTGATGAAAAATCACGAGTCTCGCCCAACTGGTTCTGTTCCATTCCCTGAAGTGAATGTAACAACCCATAACCATTTTAATAATGAACCAAATCGTGGTCTTGGTCGTGGCCATGGCCGTGGTAGAGGCCGTGGTATTGGACATGGACGTGGACGTGGTTGTGGATATGGTTTTGGAAATCGTGGAGCTTATTCAAAGAACACATCTTTCCACCAGAAGTGGAAAAATAATGAAGAGAAAAATGAAGGTGGCCAAAATAGCAAATCTTTGGAAAATTTATGCTATCGTTGTGGTGGTAAAGGTCATTGGTCTCATACCTGTCGTACACCAAAACATCTTGTTGACCTTTACCAAGAATCGTTAAAAGGTAAAGGAAAGAAGATAGAAACAAATTTTATTTTTGAAGAAAGCGATTCTGATCATGGCCATTTTGATGACACTCATTTAGATGTTGTTGATTTCTTTGTTGATCCTGATGGAAAAATTAATCACTTGAGTGGAGATGGAAGTGTTCAAAAATAAATTTGTTAAATTTTAATTCTAGTACTTTATAAATAAATATTTAAGCATGTTGTTTTCCTATTTATTCATATGATTGTCGTTTTTTATATTAAATAATATTGTTTGGTATTGATTTATTTCTTTTTATGTTTCAATAAAGAATGAGTATTTACTCGATCAGCAACAACATCAATAATGAAGATATGTGTCTCGCTGATAGTGCCACAACTCACACCATTCTCAAGAATAAAAAATACTTCTCTTATTTAGTAATGTAAGAAGCCAATGTTAGTACTATATCGGGTAGTGCAAAATTAATTGAAGGCTCCGGCAGAGCTAATATATTGTTACCCGGAGGAACACAATTTTATATTGATGAAGCATTATATTCTACTAAGTCTCAAAGAAATTTACTAAGCTTCAAAGATATCCGCCGAAATGGATATCATATTGAGACAACAAGTGATGGCAATATTGAGTATCTTTACATCACTAATACAATATCTGGTAACAAATGTATATTGGAAAAGTTGCCAGCATTGTCTTTCGGTTTGTACTACACGCATATATCTACTATTGAAACACATGTTATCGTAAACCAGAAGTTTACAAATCAAAATAAGTTTGTTATTTGGCATGACCGGTTGGGCCATCCCGGATCAATTATGATGCGAAATATAATTGAGAATTCATGTGGTCATCCATTGAAGAGCCAGCAGATTCTTCAATCGAATGAGTTCTCATGTGCTGCTTGTTCACAAGGAAAGTTGATTATTCGACTATCAACAACAAAAGTAGGAAGTGAATCTCTTACGTTTTTGGAACGTATTCAAGGTGATATTTGTGGACCAATACATTCGTCGTGTGGACCATTTAGATATTTTATGGTTTTAATTGATGCATCAACAAGGTGGTCACATGTATCTTTGCTATCAACTCGCAACCTGGCGTTTGCGAGATTGCTTGCTCAATTGATTAGACTACGAGCACATTTTTCTGATTATCCAATTAAGAAGATACGCCTTGATAATGCGGGTGAATTTACTTCCAAAACGTTCAATGACTATTGTATGTCTATTGTAATTGATGTTGAACATCCTGTAGCACATGTTCATACACAAAACAGTCTAGCAGAATCGTTTATTAAGCGTCTTCAGTTAATTGCAAAACCTTTACTTATGAGATCAAAACTTCCTATTTCTTGTTGGGGACATGCTATTTTGCATGCAGCAGCACTTATTCGCATAAGGCCAACAAGTTATCATAAGTTCTCCCCATTACACTTGGTTTTTGGTCAGGAACCAAATATTTCCCATCTAAGAATTTTTGGATGTGCGGTATATGTTCCAATTGCTCCACCACAATGCACTAAGATGGGTCCTCAAAGGAAATTGGGAATATATGTTGGATTCGAGTCTCCATCGATAATAAAGTATCTAGAGTCATTGACTGGAGATTTATTTACGGCTCGATTTGCTGATTGTCATTTTGATGAATCAGATTTCCCAACATTAGGGGGAGAAAATAAGCAGCTGGAAAAGAAAATTAGTTGGAATGAATTATCTTTATCTCATCTTGATCCTCAAACAAAACAAAATGAACTGGAAGTTCAAAAGATAATTCACTTGCAAGGTTTAGCTAATCAACTGCCAGACGCATTTACTGACCTAAAAAAAGTGACTAAGTCACATGTACCAGCTGTTAATGCTCCAGTAAGAATTGTTGTCCCTGAAGGTCAAAGTAATGAGTCTACTGCACGCCTGAAGTGTGGTAGACCTATCGGTTCCAAAGATAGTCATCCTCGAAAAAGAAAAGGAGCTAGGAATCAAGATGGTCTAATCGAGGATAAAATAACTCTAGAAGAGTCCTTAGTCATAACTAATATTTCGGTTCCAGAAGAACCTCAGGTACCTGAAAATTGTGAAAATAATGAGATCTCAATCGATTATGTTATGAACGGGAAACGATGGAATCGAAATGAAGTCAACGTTGATGATAAATTTGCATATAATGTAGCGCTAAATATGATGAATGATAATGAGGATCAAGAACCAAAGTCTGTTAATGAATGTCGACAAAGAAATGATTGGCCAAAATGGAAAGGGCAATGGGGGCAGAGTTAAACTCGCTTGAAAAACGAAAAGTTTTTGGACCTGTAGTCCGTACACCTGAAGATGTAAAGCCAGTAGGATACAAATGGATATTTGTGCGAAAACGAAATGAGAAAAATGAAATTGTAAGATATAAGGCACGTCTTGTTGCCCAAAGGTTTTCGCAACGACCTGGCATAGATTATGAGGAGACTTATTCTCCTGTGGTGGATGCAACTACTTTTCGTTATATAATAAGTCTGGCAGTGCATGAAAAACTTGATTTGCGTCTAATGGATGTTATTACAGCCTATTTGTATGGCTCGCTTGATAATGATATATATATGAAAATCCCTGAAGGATTTAATATGCCTGAAACCTATAAATTAAGTTCTCGAGAACATTATTCAATTAAATTAAGTAAGTCATTGTATGGACTGAAACAATCTGGACGATTGTGGTATAATCGTCTCAGTGAATATTTGTTGAAGGAAGGATATAAGAATGATCAAATTTGTCCTTGTATTTTCATGAAAAGATCTGGAAATGAGTTTGTTATAATTACAGTTTATGTTGACGATTTAAATATCGTTGGAACTCCTGAAGAGATTTCAAAAACTGTTAATTGCTTAAAGAAAGAATTTGAGATGAAAGATCTTGGAAGAACAAAATTTTGCCTTGGGTTGGAAATTGAATATTTAAAGAACGGAATTTTTGTATATCAAGACGCTTATATATCAAAGGTGCTAAAACGATTCTATATGGATAAATCACATCCATTGAGCACCCCGATGGTCGTAAGGTCACTAGATGTGAACAAAGATCATTTTCGACCTCAAGAAAGTGATGAAGAACTACTTGGTCTTGAAGTACCATATCTAAGTGCAATCGGTGCACTAATGTATCTTGCTTGTCATACTCGACCTGATATAGCATTCGCTGTTAATCTATTAGCAAGATATAGTTCTTCTCCTACACGAAGGCATTGGAATGGGGTTAAACAGGTACTCCGCTACCTTAGAGGAACACTCGATATGAGTTTGTTTTATTTCAATGTACCCAAGTCCGAATTGGTTGGATATGCAGATGCTGGATATATGTCTGATCCTCATAATGGTCGTTCACAAACGGGCTATTTATTTACATGTGGTGGCACAGCCATTTCATGGCGATCTATGAAACAAACTATATCGGCCACATCATCTAATCATGCAGAAATCTTGGCTATTCATGAGGCAAGTCGAGAATGTGTTTGGTTAAGATCCATGATTCAACACATTCGAGGGACTTGTGGTTTATCTTCTGGAAAAATGATCCCGACGATCTTATATGAAGATAATTCCGCATGTATCACACAATTGAAAGAAGGGTATATTAAAGGAGATAGAACAAAACATATTTCACCAAAGTTCTTTTTCACTCATGATCTTCAGAAGAATGGTGATATTAATGTTCAACAAATCCGTTCCAATGATAATCTTGCTGATTTGTTCACCAAGGCACTTCCCATAGCAACGTTTGAAAAACTAGTCTACAATATTGGAGTACGTAGACTTAAAGATCTTGACTGATATTGTCATGAGGGGGAGATAATACGTGCCGCACTCTTTTTCCCTTAACCAAGGTTTTTCCCACTGGGTTTTCCTAGTAAGGTATTTAATGAGGCAGCATCTGATTGCGTATTGATATGTACTCTTTTTCCTTCACTAGGTTTTTGTCCCATTGGTTTTTTCCTAGTAAGGTTTTAACGAGATATATTCTTAAGTGATGGACATCCAAGGGGGAGTGTTATGAATAATTCATTAAGTGGGTGTCCATACAACTCCAATACATAATTTAGTAGATTCACCTACAACTCCAATATCTCATTTAGTAGATTCACCTACAATTCCATTACCTCATTTTGTAATCAATATTTGATCTTGTTTTGTGCCTATAAATAGGCTTTGCCATTATATTGAGAAATACACCAAAATCAAAGAAAAAATTCTCTTCTTAATTCTCTAGTCTCTCTACTTTAAAATATTTGTATATATTTCATAATATTTGGGGTTATTTCATAACAAAAAGGAATTAATAGTAAAACATTAGATATAAAGTCAAGAGCATAATAGACACTTAACTAATAATAAATATTTACTTTTTAAAGTAAAGGACAATTTTTTTGGGACATATAAAAGTGAAATAATGAATATTTTTTTGGGATATATGTATTTATATATATATATATATGTACGTATATATATATGTACATATATATATAGAAAATCATTTTCTGGTTAAATTTAAAATATCTGAAGATGTTCTGAAAAATAATTTAATTTAAAAAAAAAAAAGAAGAATGAAGAAGAAGATATTTTCATGCTCTAAGAGTACTAAAAACTGCCTAAAACAACTGTATTACCTGTCCTATTTCAGGCCACACTTTGCTCAATTCAACTAATATCAGCTTCGAGAATTCATTCCGCCGCCGCCGACCACCAACATTCCGCCTTAAAACCATGGCAGGAATGTTGAACTTCACCTCCCCTCCCATTTTCCGGCCAGTTTCAACCCGCAGAGCAACAAACGACAGAGTATTTTTCGTGAAATCATCAGCAAATGCTTCAGAAAACCCTATGACCTCGATATCGCCGCCGCCTAACTTTAAGGCTCCGAAGCCAAAACCCTTTTCGGTCCGACCCGATAAGATTTTCGACATCTTCGGAGCTTCTCTTGCCTTGCTCTTTCGCCTTACCACCAGTGTCCTTGTCTCTGGGTATTTCCGTCTTTTCCTTTTCCTTTTTATTTTATATTATTTTTTTTAATTCAAGTCGAGGATACTTAAATATCTAGCCCGATCAACCTGGATTGATAGCCATAATTTTAAAGCTCTATTTAGCTCCATAAAAGAGGAAAAAGCCAAGGCTTGTGGCGGCCTTAATTCGAACCCTGAATTCGAACTCAGGAACTCTCACGTAAAAAAGTGAGAGTGGGAGGAGAATATGACCAACATGCCTTCTTTTCTTAATTTTTACATAAATGCAATTGTTGTGATAACGATAGTTTTGAAGTATTTCACTACTCGTATGATGGGCACCCCATTTAGTCAGTGCTTCGATTGATTAATGAGAATTAAGTCATTAACTGTGGGTGACCATTTGGGGTTGTATTAATGGGGGACAGTGTTTTTGAGGGTTAATTTAATCTCTTCTTGATTTTATAGAATGATAAATTGTTGTGATATGTCGTATGTCTTAAAGTACTAGGCCAGAATTAAGCGATCAATAGGCCTGTTTTGCGGAGTGTGAAACACTCGAGAATAGGCCCATCAGCTACACGCGTTTGGTAAGCCTGGTAGACGAAGGATTGTCATGGGGTGCAGACCCCCCGTTGTACGGTATACTATATTCTCGGGGTAAGATCTGGGCTAGGTTTTTTAGTATGAACTTTTGACATATTTTGTATTTTGTATCTCTTTTATTAATAGTGAAATTCTCTCATCCTCTCCCATGGATGTAGGCAATTGCCGAACCACGTAAATTTTATGTCGTTTAATCTTTTATGCTTTTATTTTCGTGTTTGTTCTAACATAAATAATGAATTTAGGATAAATGGGGCATGATTTCGGAAGGCGTATACTTACGGATTCTTTGTAGGACTTTAAATGCAACGAGAAGATGGATTAACTGCTTATATTTAGCGAAGGAATAAACTTCTCTCTGTACGATATATCTACATTCATCGAATATTAGTATTTTATGGTCTATGTTCGAGCATATTGGGATTTTGTGGAGGCATTATTATGTGCTATGTATAGTTGATGGGAGGCAGTCGCATCAGATATAAAATAATCGAGATCCCTCTTCAATGAAAGAAAAATATAATAGAAAACCGAGTTTTAGAAGATGAAGCAATTGAAAGAAAGAAAATTGTGATTGCATGGTGGCTTTGAATGAGATGCATTGCTCAAGGTTTTCATAAATTCCATGTGCATTGTGATTTACATACTGCGAGGAATGAATACAAAGATGAACTTGAAATGCAGCTTAAATCACGAGACAGAGATGTTATAAGAATGCTGATTAAAATAGGTTGTGTTCAAGTTTTCTACTTTTAACTTCGGAAAGGAGGATTAATAAACCAACAAGTCTATGAAATGGAACTTGAAAACAAGTCTTCGCCTTTAGATGATGTTAAGGTCGGTCGGTTTTTTATCTGGCGAGTTTATTGTGACACAGCCAATTAGAACCATCTTCAATATATAAAAGCAAATGATTACCTTCATATTAGATGCCTCAGGAATGATTACATAGAGATGATTTAAGCTTTAACGAACTAACTGTATATCTGCGTTCGATGTTTATTAGAGGAGTGAATTCATTTTTTATCTATTAGGATTTACAGATTTGCTGAAATCTGTATTCTTATCCGTGTTTATTTGGTAGTTATCTCTGTGTACGTATTGCGTCTCAAAGTTCATGTCCATGCCAGGTACTCTGTGACTGTTGTGCCTGAGAAGGAGATTCCATCAGACCAATATGCTCTAGGATTTGCAGGTAATTTTCTCAGACAGGGAAAAAGAAAAAACGAAAATGACCATGCATTTGCTCATTTGAATCCGATGTAGCTTACTTTGGATTACATGCTTGAAACTATATATATAGTCGTTCTGTCACCTCAATGAAGAATATATTCTCTAATTCAAGGTCCAAAAGATATTGTGGATGAAAATAAACCTCATATTCTTGTTGTTGTTTGGCTAGAAATCAAAAGAGCACGCTCTAAGATGATCCATTTATGTACAGGTTTTAAGTTGAAAGAGACTTCAAAATTAGGCCCTCGGCCCGAGAAACCAATTGAGATATACGAGTTTGAAAGGTAATTAGATTTTAGTTCTTACTCTCTTTGAATTTGTATTTATTTATGTACTCCAAATCATGACTAAGATTTAAAAACCATTACACTCTTTCTGTTTACCAATTATATTCACGTTTAACTGTTTGAACGAAGACTAAGTGCTCGTATTGCTTGCTCCATATGTGGATTATGACGGAACATCTGGAAATTCCTTCAGCTGCCCTTTCTGTCGGAAGGTATTTTATTTGTTTCTTCTTCTAATTTTGAGATATTCATTCGTTATGGTATCAATTGATATTTCGTGTCATCACAGGTTCGGGAAATTGTTGCAGTTTTGGATCTTGATGTATTGTATTATCCTTGTCCAAGAAACGGCCCAAATTTCCGTCCTAAGGTTGCTCAAATGGGTGGAAAACAGCAGTTCCCTTACATGGTTAGACATTGTGTTCATTGACACGAAGCTAATCTGATAATATAGATACGCTTTACTTTAATTAACTCTTCTTTGCATTCTTCGGTCTGGAAAATAACATTTAGAAAGGAATCTTTGTACTGAATCTTGGTGCACTAGTTATCCTCGTGGCACTTATGGGTGGAAGTTAAAGCTTCTTATTTTGTTCTGCTTCTCAGGTGGATCCAAACACAGGAGTTTCTATGTATGAATCGGATGAAATAATTAAGTACTTGGTCGGGAAATATGGTATGCTGTTTCAAAATTGGTTTTAAGTTGCTTTTTCTAGTTTTTGTTTTTATCGTTCATCACTTTATACAAAAATGCATTGCAAATGCATGAGTTATTAGAACGTATATTTTATGCTTCACTTTGAATTAGGTAATAGATACAAAGGGAGGGAAAGAGGGGGTTTTATGTGCTGATATGTTGGAAAAAGAGAGGAGGAAGAAAATGAAAAGATATATTTTACTATGATACATACTGGATTTTTCTCGTTAATTCAACGACTTGTCTGTATCAATTATTTGTGCAGGTGACGGAAATGTCCCGTTTTTGCTGTCTCTTGGTCTATTAACTGTAAGCAATATAATATCAGAAATCACTTCATCGTGTACCTTAAAATCAAATGTTTGTAACTAACTTTTTACCACTTTTTTGATCTTATAGACTTTATCAGAGGGATTTGCCATGATTGGTCGAATGGGAAAGGTATTCCGTATAGCCTTTTGTAGAACTTCTCAACTCTTTTCTCTTCGACCAACATAAAAATTGATGAAAATTCTATTCGATAATTCTCTACCCTTATCCACGCAGGGTTCTTCCTACACTCCCTCAAAACTTCCACCTAAGCCTCTTGAGATTTGGGCGTACGAGGTTAGATTTTGGTGACATCAAATAGTTCAATATTGTTGTAGTTTTCCAAGTCACATAACATCATTTTGAAGTGACATCAAATAGTTCAATATTGTTGTAGTTTTCCATGTCACATAACATCATTTTGAAGCACTAAATTTAACGAATAATTCGATTCACCCGTCACATGGTTAATAGCAAATAATTTAACAACATTGACGTTCTGTTCAGGCTTCGCCATTTTGCAAAGTTGTACGCGAACTACTTGTTGAGTTAGAGCTACCTCACATACTTCACAGGTAATTTTCATCTTCATTAGTGCTAATGTTACTAAAATGAAATTTCGAGTTGCTCAATTGCATTGCACAAAAGCATTCGTTTGCTTAGACTTGTATGCTTAACGAATCTTATCGTTGCAGCTGTGCACGCGGCAGCCCGAAACGACAGATACTTTATCAGAGAGTTGGACATTTTCAGGTAGTTTTCTTGCTTTAAGGAGTTTTATCTTAATCCATATATTAGACAATTTGGTCTGTTGATAGTAGTAATAAGACATGATGAGTTTCCATACTATTTAACAGGTTCCTTATTTGGAAGATCCAAACACCGGAGTCCAAATGTTCGAGAGTGCTGAAATTATCGACTATCTAAGGGCAACTTACGCTCTTTGATTTTCGACATTATCTTTTTATTATTATGGTACATATATTTTTGCTAAAAATCAAATGTTAAGTTACAATACAACCTCAATTAATGTTGAAGAAATAACGTTCTTGAAAAGACGTAAGTTATGAAGTACCAATTAATTGCATGTAACAAAAGATATGTTCCAATTACTTAGACACCCACATAAAGAGTAGAGCTGAATCCAAAAGAATTATGGAACATGTATTGTTCAGTTTATAATGATCAAGTTATTGTATCGCATTTCCATCAATACATTGGATGGGAGGTCACATAAACCACATAATTAGAACGAGAAAATTGTTATGAGACATATAGACATCCAAATAGTATGTCCGCCATGGCTGCTCCAGGAACGGCTTTCCTCATCGTTGCAACCACGTTTCTCTTTCTCAACTCAAACACCACTTCTACACGTAGTGCGTATTTTTATTTTATGTTATTTTTGTTAATATTTTTTCTAGAACCTTTTTTGTTTTAGAAGAAACGACAAATATTATTACGATAAATCAAAAAGAACAGAGTCAACGACTTGTAGGAGGAGAACAAATTCCCCTTCAAGCTCCACAGTAGCAGAACGTGCTAATAAATCAGGCGTTAGAAAATCTTAACTCTAACATACAATTTTTCCATAATTTGTTTGTATGTAGAGTCTGGTGAGCCCCTCCAGTTCACTTATTTTGGAGCCAAAGGCCCTGACAGATGGGGAAGCCTCAACAAATTTCTCTACATGCTCTGACGGGAAATCGCAATCACCAATTAATATTTTGAAAGGCAAAGTCGTGTTTAACAATACCTTGAAGCCCTTGATCAGCTCATACGACTCTGCAAACGTCACTTTGGTCAACAATGAGTTCTCTGTCGGGGTTAGTCTTCTATAGCTATAATTTTGACTTAGAGTCAAACTTAATTTTTTTTCCGGTTACATAGAGTCAAACTTAATAGATGTTTTAATATAAGATGCTGAATTGACAGAGTGAATTAATGTTGTTGATGCAGTTACATTACCCAGAACATTCAGGTGGGCTTATTGTGGATGGCAAAATGTATAACTTGGAGCAAATACATTGGCATACTCCTTCCGAACACCAGATTAATGGACTTCAGTATGTGTCATATATCTTTTACGACATCTTATAAGCTCTCAAACATCTTACAAATTCATTTAACCACGTCGGGTCATTAAAAAAAGGGATGATTTACATGGAACCCCTTGTCAAATTACCAAGATGCTCCTTTTCAAATCCCGACAACTAAAAAGACGGGAGATGAAATTGTAATCTGCTTTTACTAACAAGGAAAATTATGATAATTTATCAAACTTAGACGTGTTTTTTCATAATTAAAGTCTCAAACATTGGTGTTTATGTAATTTACCCTTGTGATAAATTAAATTGAAGAAAGATGCCAATTACTACAGATATGCTGCAGAGCTTCATCTAGTGCATGTATCAGAAGATAAAAATGTATCAGTAGTAGCCGTTCTTTTCAAATACGGACCACCCGATCCACTTGTTGCTAAGGTGAAATTCAAACTTAAAGCAAATACAGACAAGTACATTTTAGTATTCCTTTCATCCAGTCTTTTTGAAGATTTTTGTGTTTACAGATACAGAACAAATTGAATGAACTTGCAACATATAAGGCCAAACGTCGTGAGGAAGCACCGATTACAATCGGGTATTTCCACTCCAAATTATTGAGCAAAAGAGCGCGGAAGTATTACAGATACATTGGCTCTTTCACCACTCCTCCTTGCTCCGAGAATGTCGTTTGGCACGTCCTTGGCAAGGTAAAAAGAGAACACTTTCTGCAAGAATATAAGCTTATATATATATATATATATATATATGGGTGAGTTGAAATGTAATGACGCCAAATTTGAAATATCACATGCTTATATAGGTGAGATCAATATCTAGAGAACAAGTAGAGGCCCTCAAGGCTCCCCTGGATAAGAGATGCAAGAACAATGCAAGACCTTGTCAGCCAATGAATGGACGACAAGTGGAGATATACGAGGATACACCTATTGCTAATCGGGATCAATCATACACTAAGAATAAATGCAAATGAAAATAATCACCATTATTAAATGAAAGATTCGTATCTGCCCGTCTCCATTTTTGTGCTAGAGAAAATCAATATATGTATAATATATAGATGTATATATGACTGGTAAGTCTAAATTTTGTCTATGATGAACTGATGATACTATTTTACCTACTTTTACATATATTTAAGCAAAATTAAATTTCATTAGACCTATGTAAGACGTTTCTTGTTTGAAAAATACTACACATATCGACATCTACAGATGGACGTTCACAAATGTTTACAATACTAATCAAGAAGTTTTGGGGATTTATCAGGGGTCCCTCACTTTTTGGTGGCCGGATTTGTCCTGATCAATAATTTCAAGTGATTTAATGTATTATTATGTATGATAAGTTCACCTGTCTCTATCTGCTGCATATATATATATATATATATATATATATGGAAACAAGCAAATAAGATATAGAGATAATTACACTAGACCCCCTCACTAATTGGGTAATTACAAAAACCCCCTCACTAATTCATAATTACAACCACACCCCCTCGATTTTTTTTTGGATTACATGGGCACCCCCTACCAATTTTTCCGGACAGATTTTTGATGATGTCATCAAGAATCTTTTGTGCTTTCCCTAAAATATCCCTGGACCAACCTGGACCAAATAGTCCAAAAATAGTGATTGCCCAATATACCCCAGAGGATGTCAATGTAATGTCTACCATTTTTTCAGGGGTGTCAATGTAATGTTTTTATATATATTATATATATTCTATTTAATATTATTTAATTCATTTAATTCATTAATTTCAATAAGTATGAATAACTAATTTTGTAAATCATCATCTTATTAAAAAGTAGTTATGAGTGATAATTTTTCAAATTAAACAAATTACTAATTGTACTTTTAAATTTTGAATGTCCAATAAGATTAACAATATCTTGTAATATTGGAAGTAAATAAATTGATAATAAAAAAATAATTATTTCAGATAAATGATTATTATTTCAGAATAAGACGAATTAAAATATTTAATTATATTTTACTATTTAAATAAATTATCAATCACTAAAATATTAAATTAATAATTTTCATTAATAACGAGTAACCATTTTTATTAGTTATTATATTCAATATATATATATATTAAATAACTAAAATATGAATAACTAATATATTCTATTTATATTATTGAATTTATATAATTAATTAATTTTAATAAAATATAAATAACTAATTTATAAAACATCAACTTATTAAAACTAATTATAATTAATAAATTCTCAAACTAAACAAATCAGGAATTTTATTTTGAATTCAAAAATAAATAAGAACAATACTCATAAATAAATGAAGATTTATTTTTCTCATAAAAATAAAAAGAAAAATTGAAAACAAATTGCTTTTTCTTCCTGCTTCTTCTTCCCCTTCCTCACCAAACCCTAATCACCATCACCATTTTTTCTAAAGGTCCAGATTTTATCAATGGAATAAAAATAAAATTATCCTTCATCCCCACATGACCACCCTGCCCCACCCCCCAGCCCTACCTCCGCTGCTGCCGCCGGAAGGCACCAAGAAGAGCAACACCGAGAAGAAGAGCAACAGGGAGATCCGGTCTTCTTCTTCTTTCCCCCCTTCTTCTTCTTCTTCTCAATCAGATCCGCTCGCCCCCACCCTCTTCTTAGTCATCTTCTTCTTCTTTCTTCTGTCTACGATGTGTGTATGTGTGTGTATATATATATATATATATCTCTACAGCTTTCATCATCTTCTTTTTTCTTTTGTTGTTTGTTCTGTTGTGTATGTATGTATATGTATATTATATGTGTATATGCATATATATATATATATATATAGATTTATATATGAATTTGAGTAGCAAAAGAAAATAAAAAATGTAACATTATAAGTAAAAGGGTATTTTCGTCTTTTATTGTTTATGTATTTTTTTATTTTTTTAACTCAGAAAATTAAGGGGCAAACATGTCATTTAACATTTCCGGGCAGACAATTCTGCCCGAAAATGGGTCGAGGGGGTGTGGTTGTAATTATCGATTACGGAAGGGAGGTTTCTGTAATTGCGCAATTAGTGAGGGGGTCTGTGTGTAATTATCCCTAAGATTTATAATGTCGGTCATCGCAAGACAAGCAAAGATATTTATAAATTGCTTTTTTCAATAGATCACAACCTTCAATACTGATGTGGGCTCATACAAATTGAAGGTGGTGATCTATTGAAACTGGAGTCGTCACGAAAAATGATTAATTAACTAAGAAGATGAATACCATACAAAATGAAGAAAAGCAAAGAGGATAGATTAGAGTTGACTAAGAGCTGTATACAACTATACATACATAAAGACACGCAGAAAAAGTTGAGCGTGGCACAGAAGTTCCAAAGTAGTAGTGGATGGTGAGAGCCCCATCCACATATATAATCAATCAGCAACTTGCTGTTTGGCATGACATGACCTATTACATTATTATATATAAAACTATACAACATATTGGAAGTTTATAAAACCATCCATTCATCTATCTAGATCGAATTACATATAGAAAAAAAATGTTACACAAGTATCTATATTCGTGTTCGAGAGGAAGAAATCCGCGGTTCATGGCTTTCTTCATTCTTGCAACCGCTCTGCTCATTGTTAGCTCACACGCTTTCACCACGCTAAGTACGAGTCTTTCTTAACTTAATTGCCCTGTGTTTAATTAATGTCTTCTGAATATATAGTAGTGCTAGTATGTTATATAGATTATATATTGTGAAGTCTTTCTTGCACAAATACAGTTTGAAATCAAAATAATTAAAACTCAAGATTCATGATTATTCCACTTTAAGTAAAGTAGTTAAATTCTTCTCCTAGAACTACTTTGATTTTGATTTTTGTTGTTGTTGTTCTATTAAATTACAGAGGTTGAGAATGACAAACCTCTCCAGTTCACGTACTCGGGAGCCATGGGGCCGGATAAATGGGCGAGTTTGAGTCCAGATTTCTCACTGTGCGCGACTGGCGAATCGCAGTCACCAGTCGACATTGTTACGGATGAAGCTGTGGTGAACAAGAAGTTAAATCCGTTGATCAGAGAATACCAAGCTGTGAATGTTACTTTGGTCAATAATAAGTTCACTGTTGCGGTAATTAATTAGTTTCTAATTCCTTCTCCACTGCTAGCTATAAAGTAATGGATAACTAAATAGTTATTTTGGCTCTTAGAAAATTGTAAATGTTTATTTATTTATTTTGTAATTTTGGTGATGGTGATGCAGATAGAGTATCCTGATCATACTGGAGAGATAAGTGTAGGTAACAAGCAGTATATATTGAAGCAAATGCACTGGCATTCTCCTTCTGAGCACAGAATTAATGGAATCCGGTATTATTATTATTATTATTATTATTATTATTATTATTAATTATATGATCTTTCATCTCTCTATCTTTCTCTGATAATTCCAATTCTATTGCAGATTTGCTGCGGAGCTTCATATGGTGCATGTTGCTGATGATGGGACTGTTGCAGTAGTGGCAACACTTTTCAAATATGGCCAACCCGATCCACTTCTTGGAAAGGTTAAATCTTGGGTTTTATTAATTAATGTCAATCTTGGAATATTTATATATATATATATAATTTGATATATTATTATTATTATTATTAGGGAAAAAAATTATACACTGACCTCTCAATTATTGTGGAATTACCAAAAAACCCTTCACTTATCTAAAATTACCAACACACCCTCTCAAGGGTGTATTTATAAGGTTCGCAGAGGTAAAATTGTAAAAAAGTTTAAATACGTAGGAGTATAATTGTAAGAAATATTTTAATATTAGGAGGACTTTATGTAATTTCCAAAAAGTGAAGGCTTTTTTTGTAATTACACAATAAGGGAGGGGATCATGCAACTTAATTTTTTTTTTAATACATAGATATTTTTAAATTTTAATTTATAAATTACATTAACGCCCCCACTCAAATTATTAAATGCCCCCTCAATTTTGAAAAATCATTTTTTATCTTACAAAATTTTTTATATTTGAATTTCGTCCCCCTCAAGATCGAAAAATATCACGTTTTCCGCCTTTACTTTAAGTTCGCCCCCCGCCCCCCAAACCCAAAATTCTGGCTATAACAAAAGAAGTATAAAAGTATAAATTATGTCAAAAGTTGTAATTGAACCTAATTCTTTATTATATTTTCCCGTATAAATATAGCGTACCGTACCGCGGGGAGACCCCCTTAACAAATTGTATAACTATATCATAACAATCTTGCCCCCCGAGTAAAATTCCAGGTGCCCCCACAGAACAAAAATTCTAGATCTGCCACTAGGGTCATGTGTAATATTTCATATATATATATATATATTATGTAAAGTGTAAACTGAGATTTGAAATGGCTAATGAATTTGCAGATACAGAGCAAACTGAATGAACTGGCTTATGAGGTCAAAAGTCATGAGTCAAACCCGATTCAGCTCGGGGTGTTTCACCCAACAGAACTGAGGAAAACTCCGACCAAGTACTACAAATATGTAGGCTCTTTTAGTGCTCCTCCTTGCACCGAGAATGTCATCTACCTCGTACTTGGAAATGTAAAAAGCCTTCTTTTCTGGTTAGTCAATAATTATTATATGATAATAATTCGGATGTATTTATATTTGATTATGGTTGATAAATATAGGTGAGATCAATATCTAAAGACCAAGTACAGCTTCTCAAGGCTCCTTTGGACTTGAGATGCAAGTACAATGCTAGGCCTTGTCAACCAATCAATGGACGACACGTGGAGGTATACGACGACTCGGGGAACAACTAGAGGAAGGATTGATTAATGCATATAATAATGATCTAATTAGTGTGTGAATCACTAGGAGATTAAGAAGGTTCTCACTTGTCAACTATTAATGCAGCTCGAGACGAAATGTGTAACTCAAGTATTGTGTGTAATGAAGACCATATGGAATGCATGAGATTCAATGTTCTACGGCAATTCAAGTTTCGTTGTCGAAAAAATGTGAAAAGACAATGTACCCCTATCATATCAGCCTACCCATAGCCCTATCCTATCCACTTGTAGTTGGTTGTGAGATGAGACAAATGGACTCCAAATATCTAAATGATTCTAGTAAATATCACACGAATAGTGGTCGGGGCCGGAATTCGAAGTCAACTATGGGGAGTAAGTGCGCCCCTATCTAACGCACAAACATGAAACCACTTGGCCCTGCCCGATCCGTCAATATCATGGTTTCTTAAGCGACCTCTTGCAATTAGGGGTGTTCACGAGTCGAGCTCGAATCGAACTTGACTAAATTTTTAGGCTCTAATAGAGCCTGTACGAGCTCGACTCTGGGTCGAGTCGAATTGAACTTGAGCTCGAGCTCAGAAAAAATATGTATATATATATAGACTATCAAATAGAATCATGATAAATATTATCTAGCTTATTTATACACATATAATATTATAAGATATCATATTATGTATATGTAAATATTAATAACTAAATAAAATGTTATTTTTTTATTCCGGATTGCGAGCCTTTGAACTAGATTTTTTTGGCTTGAGGTCGACTCGTCAGAAAAGCTCGAGTCGAGCTCCTTTTGAGTCGGCTCGTTGGTCACCCCTACTTACAACCCTCCACCACTTCTACAGTGGAATGGAAAATATGCTGAAACTAGCTAAGCCCATGATGATCAAACCCCACCCGACATGTTTGGATCCGGATATTCCCAGCTGATCCAATGATCCGAAACCACAATCCACTAACAATTAATTAGACGTCCATATAAATCTTTTTTCTGTATAGTTCATTCCTAATTTGTTTCTAACTTTCTATTGTATTATACTAAGATAAAAATATCAAAAGGTTGTTTGATTTATCACAAATCTTGACCGCTATTGATAGTTTGATACTGCCAGTCCCACTTAAGGGCGCACTCAATGCATCACAAGTTGAAAAATGTACACACATGACCCCAGATAATCTGGTTTTTACCTTCTCTTCAAGACTTATCTGTGGGTGAGTTTTGGCTGATTGCAAACCTAACCAAAACATGTAGGTCAAGCCTATAATAGAAAAAGTTCTTGTCCGGAATAGGTCTTGTCGCACGATTTGCACGTAACTAATCATATAACAATTGTTATGGTACTTGTCTTGTGATTAATATATCAATTACATTATAAATATAATTTTTTTGTGTGACAATCTAATCTCGATCGGAATTTCTGTAGAAAATAATTGGAAAATATATAAGAATTACAAACAAGAAATCAAGGGGAAATTTTAGAATAGATCGGGTCCAATGAAGTCGATTTATTTAACATTATTGGATACAAATGGTTATTTAAGTAGTTTCTACTATTTTACCTCTATATTCAACGGTATATGATATATCAGATCTGTTAAATCCGGTGTGGCATAGAATCACCCGGAGTCAAGTCGTGTTCCTAATTACTTCCACGATCAAACATTTTTCATTGTTGGGCTGTCATTTTCTGCATCCGAATTAACTTAAAAGTCATTTAAGTCAACAAAATCTTCCTAATCTTCTTAAATTAATCATTGGAAAATGAGAAAAAAGATGTTCCAAGACAATTTATTTCCGGATTTCACAAAACGTGAAAGCAAAACCATGTGCGACAGATTGGACTTGTTCTTTGTTGACGGCGCAAGCAAAGCTGGGTTTTGGTATCTCTATTTATTATGCCTTCCTTAATTATTTCTTTTGAATTAGTAAAGGCCTGCTACTACGTACTCTAATACATCATTATATTTATTTTGAAGAGGTCCCATATACTATTCATCAATTAATGTGAATTGACACTATGTGTTTAGTTACTATTTAATATGTCTATATATAAATTATTGAGCATATATATATATATATATATATTTCATCATTTTCTGAAAAATTGTGAAATGATTACTAATAATTGAAAGGACATAATAATATCAGGGGAATATAATGATCCAGCAAAAACGAGCATGTTGAGTGTGACATTAAAATACCTAATCAAAGAAAATGCAACAATGAAGTGATAAAATTGAGCCAGCAAAAGAAATAGGGCGGTACACGAGATGAATCGATACGAACAAGTTCTACTTTAAATTTGTTTGAATTATTATCGAGTTTCAAAATTTATATTTAAATTTAATTTGATAATTAATCGAGATGAACTCAAACGAGCTTTAATTGAGTCGAACACAAATCAAGTAGCTTGAATTTGCTGTACATATCTTATCATCTTTCACTAATCGAATCGAACTCAAGTCGATTTCAAAATTTATTGAGCACAAAAAGTTGTTCAAGATTGGTTTGATATATTAACAAACCTGGCTCAAACAACCTTTTAACAATTAGAGAGTGTTTGGCTAGACTTATAAGCTCTTTAAAACATCTGATAAGATGTTTTAATGCGTATAAGCTTTTACAAAATATTTGATAAATTTATTAATGAAACAGATTATAAATTCTTAAAATAAGATCCTACGAGCTTATAAGCTCTTAAAAAATAAATAAGAAAATCCAACCTTTTTTTTTAAATATCTTATAAACTCTCAAAAATAAGCTTAGCCATACACCCTCTTAATCTCAAATCGAATATCAATAATTTAGTGAGCAAAATCGTCCGTACCCCCCTGTGATATATGGAATTATTCAAAAGCCCCACTCTGATAAAAAAATTCACAGAACACCCCCCTATAAAAAAAAATAAAGGTACAATTTAACCCCTTAGGCGCCTCACTCGCGCGTAGTGCGTCTGGTTGTAATTTTTTTGACCTTTTTGGACAATTTTGCCCCTGATTAACAACCATTGGATCAAAGAGAATAACAATTGACGGTCCAGATTAATAGATATATATTGTTTAAATTTGATTAATCACGTCCATAGATCTAAAAGATATCAACGGTCCATATTAAACATATTATATTTAATTATTTATTTTATTTAAAAACATATTTTATATATAAATATATACTTTTTAATTTATAAATATATATTAAGAATATATATATATATACATATATACACACACATAAGTATATGTATGTATACCTGCTACCTGCAATGGCTACCACCCCCACACCACCACTCATCGTCGTCGCCGTCCTTCTGCAAATAGTGGCCTTCGCCTTCTCCGTCGCCATCGTCGTCGCCGTTCGAAGCTCGTCCCCTTCACCAACAAACCCAAAGCTAGAAATTTCTCAAGGGATGCAAACCCAAGAATCCAAGAATTGCTCCAAAAATAAGAAACAAAGCTCGCTCACCGTCGTCGGCAACGGCCGGACTGGTCCAAAGATGAAAAAGAGCCCCACCTTCTTTTCCTTTTTTTTCTGTTTTAGTTAAATATACATATACATATATTTACATATATGATTAATTGATATTAATTTCTCATGTCTGCATTTCTTTTTCTTTTTTTTCTTTCACTTTTGTTGTGTGTGTGATTGGATGGCAATGGCATGGCAGCGCCGGCGATGGTGAGTTGGGCTATTATGATTTTTGAAAGATCTATTTTGCATTTTACTTGCATTTATTTAGATCCGCAACGTGGGTGAAAAGTTAACAAAACGGTGGCGATGGGGTGTTGTTTGTGAGAGCGACCGTGGTGGCGGCGGGGATTTCTTGAGAAGTGATGGATAGCGGTGGTGACTGCTGACGGCGACGATTTTGGGACAGTGACGGCAGCGGTGCAATAGGTTGGTTGTTGTAGAGGTCGGTGGTGATGGGATGCAGCTGGGGAAGAAGATGGTGGTGGTGGTGAATAGGAGGTTGGAGGTGAAGGTATTGGGGAAGAAGATGGCTGGAGAAGAAGAAGGTGAGAAAAAAGAAAAAGAAAATAAAATATTAAATTAATAATAATTATAAAATAAATAAAATAAAATATAGTGTAAATATTTTTAAAGTACAAGGGTATTTTCGTCTTCACAAGAAAATGGCAAAAAATATTTAAGGAGGCGGTGAGTATATTTTTAAAAAATACAAGAGGGTAAGTTGACAATTTTTTTATCACTAGGGGCTTTTGAAGAATAACGATTATCACAGGGGGATAAATTGGATTTTACTCGTAATTTAGTTGGTTTTGTGATCCTAAAAGCAAAATAAAAAAAAAACTACATATAAAATCAAATATTTTCGACTGTATTAAGAGATACAAGCAAAACTATTTACAAGCCCCACTCAAGAAACAAAATATATTTACACTATCATATGAATCAAGGCAAAAATATGCTGGACATATAAAAAGAAAAAAAATATAAAAAAGAGATAAATGTGAAAATCTGCCCTGTTCCTTTACCTAAAAATCAACGACGAAAACAGTTATTCAACCTGCAGCCACGTCATCCGCTACTCCCGTTTTCAACCACCACCTGATAATTTCACGCGCCTCCTGCTTCCAACTTCAACTCATTGGACCCACGCGCCGGTCTAACTACCCTCATTAAAATCCTCGGAGGTCCAAGACCCGGACCGCCGGCCCGACACGAACCGCTTCATCCCTCCCAAACCAGGTGGCTCGGGTACCGGTTCATAACTGACCGGAATTTCTCGCACTTTCACGCTCACGCTCCGCTGCGGCACAAGAACCACCGGCTCCTCCATCACCACCTCCACCATTTTCCTACTCCCGGACCGGGACGTCTTCTTATGACCCTTCTTGGATCGGAACATGCTCAACACCTTCGAATAAAGCCCGGTTTTCTGCTTCTCACTCGGTTTCTCCACCGGTTTTTCGCTCCTCTTTATCGAATTAGACCGGCGCCGGCATCTCTTTGACTTGACTCTCCCCATGCAAGACACCTTCGGAGAACCCGGTTCAACCACTGGAACCGTTGACTTTCCAATTGAACCGGACCGTTTCGGAAACAGCCTCACGCTGGCCGGTTTACACGTCCTCCGTTTGGAATCTGCAAAAGTGGCTTTTTGGGATTTGGGTAATCCGATGATGGATGCCTTGGACTTCAAGTTAACGGAAAACCGCTGAGAATTGGAATTAGAACTAGGGTTTATGTGTGGGTTCAAATTTGTGGAATGTGAGTTGCCTTTGGTGGATTCTTTTCGCTCGTAAAAGGCGTTGCGATCGAACCAATCGATTTCCGCGTCTTTCGATAGCCAGAAAGATTCCGGCGGGAAATCCGGCGGCTGTTCTGCGGCGTCGTTTCTCGTTGCTTCGTCGTCGTCGGCGCCGCCGTCTTCACATGCGGTTTTGCGGTGGTTACCTCCGCCTGTAATGGCTAGGGCTTCAAGATCGACTTGAGGCATTATTATTAGAGATATATAAGATGAGAGAGAAATGAAAGAGTTTTAGGGAGAGAGGGGAAGATATATGACAAGGCTATGGTGGGAATTGAAGAATTCTTATGAGTCTGCGGGAGGAAAGCACAGATTAAATAGTACGGAAAATTACGCACACCCCCTCATTTGTTGTGTAATTACCGAAACTCCTCATTTAATGATAATTACTAACACACCCTCTCAACGGCTCTATTTATAAATTTTATAGGGATAAAATTGTAAAAATTATCAACCACACAAGAGGTTGGTAATTTCTAACAATGGGTCAAATTTCACTTATTGTAAGAAATTTTTAATTTGAGGGAGTGTGTTGGTATTTTTAATAAATGAGATAGAGTTTTGGTAATTACACAATAAGTGAGGGACCCGTGTGTAATTTTTTCTAAATAGTAATTTTCATAAATAAGCGAAATTTGAGTGTGTTTTTAACTTTTTCTATCTTGTTTATTTTATTTTAATATTGTTAGGTTTGGTGGAGATTTTCAACTGCTTGACCGCTGATCTAATTTTGCATTGGCTAAGTACATCTTTTTTCTAGAAAAAGAAGAGGGAAAGAAGGTTCCATTTTTCATGTCAAAAAGTATACAAAAGCTTAAAAGTTTTTAAAGATTATCATGATGTAACTATCTGATTTAGGCTGCCAATTTGGAATGATATTCCTGCTATATTTTGTTTAATTATATGCTTGGTAGTAAGAAATAACTATACCAAAAGAAGTTATCTGAGTGCAATACGTTGTGTGTTTAAGTCCGTGCAAGTAATGTAGTGGATGTAAGTCCGGATTATTGTACCCTAGAAACAATTGTATTTAAGTACTGAACTTACTGTGTTATCTAATTCTAAGTTAAATCAAGAGATAAAGTTGTGAATTATGAATTAAAATATTAAATAACAATTACCAACTAATGAGAGAAATCAATTTTGAATTAAATCAATGAGAAAAGTGATTAAGGCACATGATTCAACCAAGTATTCAATTTGACTATGATTCTATCTTGCCAGATTATTAGATTGATTAGGTCAAGGCGAAATTCCCAAAATTACTTACTATTCAATCTCTTGGTATAACAATTCTATTTTTATTAACGATTTCTATATCTCTATATGAAATTCGAATTAATGGAAACGCATTACAAAGATTCATGGAATTTCCCGTTTTCACAGAAAGCACACACAAGGAAATCGAATCTATCTCTAGTTAATTTTACGTTGTGGTGTTTAATACCTAGATGCATCCCTAGTTTATCTCCTCTCGGTCTCAAAACTAAGCAAAAATTCATACAATTGGTAGCTAAGCAATCATAAGTAGGCATGTAAACGAGCCGAGCCTGAATATGCGAGCTCGAGTTCGACTTGAGGGGGCTCTGGCTCGGCTCGTGAGGCTAATTTTTCAGCTCGGCTCGAGCTCGAGCCTGATTTGGGCTCTCGAGACGGAGGTGGTGGGCTGCGGGCTGCGGCTGTGTTGTGGTTGAGGGGTTGGGCTTGGGTTGCGGTTGGCGGCAACATTGACGGACGGCGGCTGTGGAGGTGGCTGATAGAAGCTTCGTAGGCGGCGGCGCGGCGAACGGCGAGGGCTTGGGGAGGCGGGCTTGCGGCTGTGTTATGGTGGGGGTTGGGCTTGGAACCTTGTCTTGTAGTTGGCGGCGGACGTAGACGGCCGACGGCGAACGGAGACGGGCGACGGCGGACGTAGACGGGCGACGGCGAACGGAGACGGGCGACGGCGGACGTAGACGGGCGACGGCGGACGGAGACGGACGACGGCGGACGGAGACGGACGACGGCGGACGGAGACGGACGACGGCGGACGGAGACGGGCGACGGCGGCAGGGTGGGAAGGAGCGTAGGAGACGGACGAGAAAGGGGGGCAAAATGAAATGTGAAATCAGATTCAGGGTTTTAATTTTGTTTGAAATTGTTTGCTGAATAGTATTTAATATATATATATATATATATTAATATTTATAATATAAATAAATAAATATATATATAAATATTAGAAGCTTGCGAGCTTTTTTCAGAGAAGAATGGGCTCGAGCTCGAGCTCGAGCTCGAGCTCGAGCCCAGCTTTTTTGAGCCGAGCCGGCTCGGCTCAACTTGCACCCCTAATCATAAGCATTAAGAACAAATATTAAACACATAACCCAAAATAAATTTAATCCGAAAAAATAATACTCATAAATCAAACATAGTAATTGGATTTCACATGGCCTCAATCAAAGGGAAATTAAGTCATAATTGTAAAAGAAAAGCAATAATTCATCTTGAAAGACATGTTCAATGAAAACAAATCTAAAATCATGAAATTAAAACTCCCTAATAACGTTTTTTTAAGATCTTGCTTGAATTCTTCGTCTTCGTAGACAAAGATGGAGTATCCTAGCGTTCTTCTTCTTCCCCAGACTTCTCTCAACCCTCCTGGTGTGTTTCAAAGTGTCAAAACCCTCAAAAGTAGGCAAAAGTCGCGAATTTTGACCTAATAGCGCATATTTATAGTTGCTGAAATTTGCCCTTAGCCACGGCTAAAATCTGTTGTTCACGTTTTTTGTCTATTTTAGCCTTGGTAATCTCATATTTTCAAAGCACAAAGATTCCTTCATGATCACCATGACTAAGGGTCTTCATAGTCGTGGCTAAAGAAGTATTTTGAGAACTTCTTTGATCTTTTCATTCATTTTTGCTTAAATTCTCAAATAATCTATAAAAACACAATCAATCACAAAACCAAAGCATACGTGGCATAAATAAACTCAAGAACGCAATCAAATACAAGAAAAGAGGCGCCTAAAAAGCGTAAAATACGAGCTTATCATTTAAGTTCCGTGGAGATAAATAAAACTTCGTTTAAAAGGAATTGCGTCTGAAAACTAAAAAAGATAAGTAAAAAACAATTGCCGAAAGATCATATACGAATCATACTCTTTCCGAAGATAATCCTCTATTAAACTTCAAGAACCGTAGCTTACAAATATTCTAGCTCAGACCCGATTTTATGCACATGACCAGTGTAATACATTTATTTCGTGGATGGTCACTCTCCTTGAAATTTACACATATCTTCCATTTGCCATGTGAATAATTTGAGTGTGGCCGAGCCTCGTTTGGACTAAAATTTGCCAAGTAAAAATAAAATTATTTATTTATATTATCGGGCCACTTTAACCTAATTTAAGTCATATAGTTATGTCGCGTCACCATACTCTGTTGTGTTTGATATGATTTTTACCAATCATTCTGAAAATTGTTAGTATAAATCAGATTTAAAAATATTTGTTTAATGTAGGCTTATTTACACATTATAACTCGTACCTAACCATAATCTTCAAAGACATTATGGTATCAATTATTTGTTAATTGCATAATATATTTTAAATATACGTAATAAGTGTGACTCTACAGTCTATGGTGGTGGTCCAAAATCAGTTCAGCTAGCTCAAAACAATATATACAACTAGATATATAGTACTTTCGAAAGCCCTCCAAATGAATGATTGAGTTCTCAATATTATTAGGTTAATTCATTATTATCTACTAATTGAGTATCAGAAATATATTTATTTACCAAACAAAAGTATCAAAACATGTATGACGCGGTTTAGGTGTGACAATATAATTAAGTGGGTAGATGATATTATACAAGGGACAGCCAACTAACCCTTTCTTTTTTATTTTATTTTTTGAATTTCTAAATTTATATTTCAACTCTAATGAAGAGAATATAAGACTACTCGTAGAGAATTTCGGAAAAGAAATATAAAATTGAAAATCAAGTCAAATATTCTTACTTTCTTCAATGCCATTTTGCGAAAAATATCAAAAAGAAATTCTCCGTTATAGCAATTAACCAGGTCCTTTACATGGTTACAAGGCATAACACCCATACATTGGTTCATCTAAAAATTAATTTGCCTATAGTCCGGTCCAATCCTTAGGAATATTCATTTATTTTATTTTTTGGTCAGAAGAGTGATGGTCAACAACAAATGCATTAACAACTAAGAAATTAGGAAAATGACCTTTTCAAATTATATTTCAATTTAATTATATAATATATTTATACATGCTTTGTTTTTTGATCAAGAAAAATAATATGCTTTGTAGGAACTTGTGCCCTCTCCTTCTCTTCTGCCTTTTATTTTATATTTTAATTTTATAGGTGGATATCCATTTTTTTTTACGGTAATGTTATAGGTAGATAGTCAAATATATGCAAATCTAGTCAAGTCTATATATATATATATATATATAGGAAAATGTAGTAGAAAATATTGATGTATTAAATTCTTTAAAATCATTTAATTCCAATATTTTTTTCTCAAATCAAGAGTATGTGAAAATTCGATGGTATAAAGATAGTGGTGTAGTAGATGAGGCCTAGCCCTACTGGTGAAGCCGATGCCCCAAGATACTAGAGATTTTGGATTCTACTCCTACCGACAGCAGGTGTGCTTTTCTTTACTTTATCGGTGTTGTTAGTTATTGTAATACGTATAAGTTCTATATGATGATTGGTGATTCATATCATGATGTAATTGATACATAACCGATTATCTAAAAAAAAAAGAGATAGTGGTGTGTAGCAATTTTTTACATAATGTGCGTGTATATAATTTGAAATATATCATGGAATATCCAATTAAAGTAAACAATTCTAATGACACGCGCAGGAAAGATAGAGAAATTCAGTAATCACCGACTTTAATTGGCTTCTAACTAAGTTTCGAGAACTTAAAGCTGTGTCAGCGATTATATTAGCGCACAATTCATTACTTTTCGCTAAACATAACATCGTCAATATAATCGGCACTATACCTCAATAATCTCTCCTACATTTTAAAAAGCCTAATTGTCTATTTTGAAAATAACTCGTTAAATTTGTGTACTCAACCCATGGGCGCACAAGTACACTGGCAATATCATTTAATTGTTTCATAATTGTTGGGAATTGGGATTGATAATGAATCAATTTCGAAAAATACTATCGGACCTAGTAATCCGATCCAATAGTAGTCAAGTTCGAATCGGGTTTAGTTCAGCTCGTATTAATCGTAAAAATCGATTTAATATTCAAATAAAATATCAATCACGATACAAATATCACATTTGCTATGTATAATTAAAGTAGGCGATATGAACAAAAGACACTTGTAAATCTTAAAGTTGAGGAGCTTACAACCCTTTCCATTTAGTATGACTCCGAAATTAATTATCTTGTTTAAATGTTTTCCTTTTACGATTAATTACACCTTCTGGTTTCCGCTATTAAATATGGATGTAACTATATTACAAAATCATTTAATCAATTCATTTTATATTTCATTTTATATATGTGCAGCAAATTTATAAGATATGACTTTAAATAATATTTTAAATACGCATTATAAGTAAAAATGGAATATGTGATCATGTACGCATGTTTCAAGATACTCATATGTTTTTTTTTTAATTCAAGACGAAGAGGGATACCCTAAATATCTAGCCCTACAAACCCGTGTTGATAGTCATAATCCTGAACCATAAAGATTCTAATTAGCTCCATAAAAGAGGGGAGAGCCACAACTAGTGTCAGTATGTATTCGAACACAGGACCTCTCACATAAAGTAGAAGGTGAATACCACTAAACCAACATGTTTTGAGTAAAATACACATATGTTTAAATAACATAACAGAACTCATGTTTTCCATATTCTGAACATAAATGAATACATTTTAAGTTTTTAACAAGTTATAACTTGTTTCTCTTTATGTAATTCACTAGTATTTGACTTTCATAAGTTTTATTACTTGATGATTTCAATCCTCGTTATGTTGCTTTTGTAAGATTTACTTCAAAATTTGCTTTATTTTGTTTTAATTAAAACAAATGCTATTATTAGGAATTTTGGCTTATTATCAACAAAAAAAGATTATTAGAAAAAGTAAATAAGCATGGGATGTTTTAAGCTAGTGAATGAACTTAAAAGGCAATTGCAACCTCCCTATTGTACTGTTGATTGTTGATATAGTTGGCGAAATATCATCAATATAGATTATAGACATAGTATACAACTGATGTTTTTTTACGTACTCATATATTCTACCTCTTCCCTTTTTGTTGATAAGTTTAAAGTTTAATAAAATATTTATTATGACGGGAAAAGAATCTCTCTAGAACATTGACTGATTTTTCTTGACTTTGTTTTGATCATTATATTGCACATGCTACGAATTTGTCCGACTGCCAGTGATGTAGTATGACTCCAACTAAAATTTTTACTATTTTTCTTATGTTTATAATGTGCATGAAAATATTGAGTTTCTATTGATTATTGATATGCCGACGCAGTTTTATACATGTAGTGCTAATTAGGTTGCAGTACAGGTTTTTCGACGGAGTTTTACCTTATCTAACATGATATTAGACTAAGGATTCTTTTTTCAACCCTCACAATCTCTCTTAGCTTCCTCCATCCCCTACCTCCCTTGCTTTCGTAGATTCCTCTTCTTTCTCATCCTGCTGGTGATAAATGTTGTGGGAACCCTCGTGGTCGTGGTTCAAAAAGACCATAATGGTCATGGCACTTCCGCCTCTTTGTCCCTGGCATTACTCTACTCGACATTCTCATCAGCACTCTACTCAACATTCTTTATGCTCGGACTGCCTCTCAACTCTTTTTGAATTTTCAGTCCAGTCAAAGTATTCGGGAACCTCTTGCTCCGACTGCAGGGCATGTTAAATAGGATATATAGACTTATATGTTTTCTTGTATACCTTTTCATATCTCCTTATATATCTTTTCATATATTTTCCTTGTATATATTTTCCTTGTTATATGTTTATACCTTACTTTGCAATACAAATTTCCCGACTGAATTTTACCTAATCTAACATACTACATAAATTGCAAAGAAATTAATGTTATATTAAAAGGAGAAAAATATAAAAGCCTATCGAGTAATTAGGACTCATTGACAAATTAGTCATTTAAATAATAAAAAGTTGATATGAAGTGAAATTTACAAAAATCAATAGCACAGATAGAAGAAAAGGAACCAAGAAAAAATTGTAGACAAAAATAACAAGAAACCCAGAAAGGAAAGTTTTAAACATATAAAGTTGAATATTCAATATCCAACTTTCAATAGTTGACTATAAACTATAGTTATAACGATAGTTACCGAATTTCGATGTTTTTAGGAATGCTTTTGTCATAATACAGTCAATAATGGATTTAGGAAGGTTTTTGTAAACGTATAGTCAATCATGGAGTAAATGAGAATAATTTTTAAATTTCACATGGAATTCCGTATATCAAATTTATCTAATCCTAATTAATAATTAATATCTCCTAGACATTCTTCATATTCACACTAACTCATAAACATATAGTTATTATTTGGAAAATCTTCCTATGTGTATAGAGTACTTATTGAATTGCATGGTAAACCTAAAATTATAGCTATTTAGTTGCAATTTACCACATTTAGAAATTTATCAAATATCTTTATAAGTTTCAATGAACATTATTATCCATCAAAATATTTATAAGTGGGGATATCTAACTATCAGATTGTGTTTCTTAAGTCATACCATATAATCAAAAAATTCCCATATTAAACATTAAAAAATCAAAATGACGGACCCTTATTTAAGAAAACTCTATATTAGACTAAATCCAATGAATTCGGTGTGACATAAAATTACTCCCTTATTTTAAATATTGATATATTGGATATAAATTAAATTGAAGTTGCATTCTTGTAAATTTGTATTTGACTTAAAATTGCTCTTGATTCAAATTATAATCTTGATTTTCTAATTCCATTTTAAAATTCAAACAACCTTGTTATGGTACATATTTTTGTATTTTCTATTTAACCCATTAACTTTGTCGTGACCCACTCCGACAATAATAAAATCTTTTAGGACCTTTACAGCAATAAGACAAGACAAGAGGGGTTGTCGCGAAAATCTACAGCCCTCATTCGAATTTTCTGACCGTTGGCCCATTTTGTACACTCAAGTAACCGTTTCCATATGTCTTAAAAAACAGAGTCAATTTTCAAAAAACTACCTGAAAATTTCACTCTTTCCTTCTCCCGAAAATCAATCAAATGGGTTGTGTTTCTTCTAAACTGTTAGCCAAAGAAATCAAGCAAGAAAAAAATATATACAGAAATGGAGATTACACCAACCATGTTGTATCTCTAACTTCAAGCACCTATGGCGTTCTCAAACTCGACAAGGATAAAGAAGTTGAAGCCAAACAGAGCGGCGTTAAGGAATGTGTGATCGAAGTCAAGAAAACGTCCCCGTCTCGAGACGAGCCTTGTGAGATCATCAATGCGTGGGAGCTTATGGAAGGTCTTGAAGAGGAAGGTCCTGTTGTTGTTGTGCAATCGAGAAAGAGCCCGAAAACGAGGCTTTTTCTCGACGCGAGAAGTCCACTTAAGTTCTTGAATCAGATGGGATCTCCGAGGAAGGTGAAGAAAAATGGGGGCAAGGAAAATAAGGGAGGGATTTATAATGTTAATGGTGGGATAAAGTCATTGGAAAATAGCCCAAAAACAGTTTTGAAAGAATGCAATAATTTGAAGGAGAGTGTCAAGAAACCATCTCCTAGATTGTGGGCTTCAATCAAAGGAAGTCCAAATGTTAAGAGATGTGATAGTTTAAGGGTTGATTCAGGGGTAGTTTTGTCAAGGAGGAGAAGTTTAGGCCCATTGTTTGATCCTGAACTTGTTGCATCTCTTGAGAAAGAGGTGTCTGAAGAGGAAGAAGAGATTAAGAAGATGGTCTCGGTTTCGTCTAACGCGGTTGCACGAAAAATGAGGAATTCTCGAGATTCGGATGCTATTCTTGAGTTGTATACTAAGAAATGTCCTCCAGGGGGTGAAAATGCAGTTATCATATATACCACTACATTGAGGGGTATAAGGAAGACTTTTGAGGATTGTAATGTCGCCAGATCGATCATCGAATCGCAGAATGTTTTGATGTTTGAGCGTGATATTTCGATGCATTCGGGGTTTAAGGAGGAACTAAGAGGGCTAATGAGGAGCAAGGATGTGAAAGTGCCACTAGTGTTTGTGAAGGGGAGGTTGATTGGTGGGGCTGATGAGTTGGTCAAGTTGGATGAGGAGGGTAAATTGGGAATTTTGTTTGATGGGATCCCGAAGGCGGGTGCCGGGTGCGTAAGGTGTGGCGGGATCCGGTTCGTGATGTGTATGGAGTGCAATGGGAGTTGTAAAGTTTTGGGCGATGATGGGAAGAAGAGTTTGAAGTGTGGCGAATGCAACGAGAACGGGTTGATTCAGTGCCCAATATGTTGTTAACATAGTGTAGAATAACGTTGATTTTATTTTATTCTTTTCCTTCTGATCTTGCACTAATATCCGTCTTCAAATTATGGGGAGCTTAAATTAAGGGGTTTCATTCGAAGTAGGGGGTTCTAAAATGTATTTAGATTCCCTATCTAGTAGCATCTGCAAGTTGTTTCAGATGCTAGATTGTAATTTGGATATTGTTGTTTGATGTTTGTGTTCTTTTGTTCCCCTAATTTATTGTGCATTACCTAATTAAGACATCTTGTGCTTCAAATTTGAGTGAAAAATCATAAAGATGTTAGTATTTTAAAGTGTTTTGTTGTCAAACTCAACTTTATATATGTTCCCACAAGAAGATCTATAAGATTGTTCGATTCAAAAGATAACGTATGAGTGAAATGATGTCTTTTAAGTTTGTCTTGAGTTCGAGTTATTGTGTATGCAGAAATTTTTCTTAGAAGAGAGGCCCATATTAGTGCCTAATAGTATCTCTAGGGACTACCGTTGAGCTTTCAGCATAGGATACTACAAAAAACCAAAAATGAAAATGATACAAGTGGGCTGCAGCTGGATCTAGAGACAAAGAATGAAGATGGGCTCGAGCTGGGAAATAAAAGGCCCAAGAGAATTAGCAAACAATCAGGTTGGATGAAAGGCTTTAGCCCAAAATAGAATTAGGTTTAGAATTGAATATTTAACTAAGGATTGCTGCCTGCTAGGGCACGTGTAAAGCATATCCAAAATATCTGATATTTTATGTATTTAAATCAATGGAGTGGGAATGAAAAAGATCATCAGAAAATTGTACCACATTCTGTCCTCTCTCTCTTTCTTTCTGTTGGAGTTTTTTGTTCCTTTCTCTCGAATCAAAGGAATTATTTAGCCATTGTTAACATTTTGGTGCTTTCATCATCCTTACCATGCCTCCCAGCCGTGCCTTGGAAGACGCTGTCACAGCTCTTACTGAAAAAATTAACGAACTTCAAACCACTTTCGATCTCCGGCACGACACCTTAACCGCGGTGGTTGCCGACCTTCAAGCTCAGCTTGCCGCCCGTCCTCCTCCAGTCGCTACTCCATCAACTTCACATACACCACCACCCCCTCCACCGCCCCCACCTTTCACTCCTCCCACCATCCTCCCTAATCCATTTCCTCATGCTCCACCACGCCCCCCTGTTTTTCCCCAACTCAAACCCCCAAAAATCCACTTGCCTCAATTTGATGGGTCGTCTCCACTTGACTGGATTTTCCATGCAGAACAATATTTTCAATACTATCAGGTTCCTCCGAAAAATCGTTTGGAATTAGTCGCCTTCTATATGACGGGAAGTGCTCTTAGCTGGTTTAAATAGATGTACTCTGACCGGCAACTTTCGTCGTGGGATGCTTTTGTCCGTGCTTTAGAGGTTCGATTTGGGCCCTCTTCCTACGATAATCATCAGGCCGCCTTATTTAAGCTACGGCAGACCTCGTCGGTTTCCGACTATCAGGCCCATTTTGAGCAGATTTGTAATCGGGTCGTCGGCTTACCACCGGAAGCTATCCTTAACTGTTTCGTCTCCGGGCTACGTGTCGATATTCAGCGTGAGCTGGCTATATTGCAGCCTCACTCCATCTCCCAAGCCATGGGTTTGGCTAAATTAATCGAATCGAAATTTCCGACTCACAAACCCGTACCCCATTATTATTCTACCCCTTTGTTACCTTCACCTCCTTCCTTATTGCCCCCACCTAGGCCGAAACCTCCTATTCATATAAAACGCCTCACCCCCACTGAAATGCAAGAAAGACGAGCAAAGGGTCTTTGTTTTAACTGCGACGAGAAATTCCACCCGGGCCATAAATGTAAGTCCAAACCATTCCTGTTATTACTCTCTTCCCATGACCATGAATCCGAGCAATCCCTTGAAAATACAGATTCCGATGACACCCTCTTAGTCACGGACATGTACCCCCTCTTCCGACTCCACGACTCACGCATCAGTTTTCCCCCAATCCCGACCCTGACCCTTCCCTTCTTCTCCATATCTCTGATAATGCCCTTTCAGGCCACCCTTCCCCACGCACTCTACGTCTTTTTGGCACCATAGCAGGTAACCCGATTGTTATTTTGGTTGACTCCGGTAGCTCGCATAATATCATACAACCGCGCCTTACGTCTTTCTTGAAACTGCCCGTCGAAACTACACCGGATTTTTCGATTATGGTAGGCAACGGCGATACTATACATGGTGTCGGGCTCTGCCGTAACATTCCTATCACTATTCAGTCTCACGAATTTGCCATCCCCTATTATTTCTTACCGATTCAAGGCGTTGATATCGTGCTTGGGATTCAATGGTTGCAAACTTTAGGCCCAATAGTCTCAGATTTCTCCATTCCTACTATGTCCTTTTCTCACCTTACCCAATGGATTACCTTGGTGGGCTCGACTCATTCTCTCCCTACCCATTCTACTTTCCACCAAGTCTGTCGATATGTTCAAACCCATTCCATTGCTCAACTTCACTCTATTTATATGATAGCAGCTGACTCCCACTCTGCCTTACCTCAAACAGACCCCATTTCCACTCTTCCCGTTGACTTGCAGCAACTTATTCGACAATTTGGGCCCTTATTCGATCCACCTCATGGCCTGCCTCCCTCTCGAGCCCATGATCATCACATACACTTACTCCCGAACTCAACCCCGGTTAACATCAAACCCTATCGTTACCCCTAATACCAAAAGCAAGCAATGGCTGATCTTATTTCCGAAATGATTCGAGAGGGGATCATAAAACCCAGCAACAACCCTTTTTCTTCCCCGGTACTGTTGGTAAAAAAAAAGATGGTACGTGGCGTTTTTGTGCTGATTATAGAGCTTTAAATGCTATTACAATTAAAGATCGTTTCCCCATCCCCACGGTTGATGAGTTATTAGATGAGTTATTTGGTGCTACTGTTTTTACAAAATTAGATTTACGCTCCGGTTATCATCAAATACGTTTAGCCTCGGAAGATACTCATAAAACTGCATTTAGAATGGTTGATGGTCATTACGAGTTTTTAGTCATGCCTTTTGGCCTAACTAACGCGCCCTCTACCTTTCAATCCGCTATGAATGATCTTTTTCGTTCTTATTTACGTAAATTTGTGTTGGTTTTTTTTGATGATATACTAGTTTATAGCAAGAGTTGGCAGGATCATTTGCATCATTTATCCCTGGTTTTTCAATTGTTACGTGCCAAGCAATTTTATTTAAACTTTCGAAATGTGTTTTTGGTGCTGCTACTGTGGATTACTTGGGCCATATTATTTCAGCCCAAGGTGTTGAGGCTGACCTGGCAAAAATACAGGCCATCTTAAATTGGCCCAAACCCACAAATGTGTCGGCCTTAAGGGGCTTCATGGGGCTAACGGGCTACTATCGCAGATTTGTTCGAAATTATGCTACGATAGCCGACCCATTAACCGATCTACTAAAGCATGATAATTTTCATTGGGATACAGCAGCTACAAAGGCTTTCATTGAATTACAACAGGTTATGACAACACTGCCCCTTCTTAGGCTTCCGGATTTCTCCCTGCCCTTCGACCTACACACCGATGCTTCGGGCGTCGCCATTGGCGTCGTCTTATCTCAACAGTCCCGCCCTATTGCATTTTTCAGCAAGAAAATGTGCGCCCAGATGTCTTCCTCTTCCACCTAGGCCAGGGAAATGTTTGCCATCACAGAGGCGATCAAAAAATAGCGTCAATATCTGCTTGGACGACAATTCAGAATTTACACGGATCAGCAAAGTTTAAGAAGTCTTCTTACACAGCACATTCAGACCCCCGAGCAGCAAAAGTGGCTCACTAAGCTCCTTGGATATGATTATGTTATACTCTACAAACCTGGTATGGAGAATCGTGTAACGGATGCTTTATCTCAGGTCCCTCAACATCCACCCTCGCTTATGGCCATCTCCAGCCCCAAGTTCACTTTCCTTGATCAACTCCAGTCTTATTTTCAGCAGCACCCAGCCGGTCAACAGTTCCTCACCAAACTCGAATCTGACAAACATATGCAACAGGTTTTTCATTACACCAACGGACTTGTGTATTACAAACACCGCATTTTCGTACCAAAAGAAATAGGGTTACAAGCTACCTTACTTACTGAATTTCACAACACTCCCATCGCCGGACATTCGGGTGTTCAAGCTACATTCACCCGCCTAGCCAGCTCCTTTTACTGGCCCGTTATGAAATCGGACGTTCAATCCTACATTCAGAAATGCAACATATGTCAACAATCAAAATATGCCACTCACTGCCCTTATGGAACTCTCCAACCTCTCCCTATCCCCAATCAGGTATGGGAAGACATCAGTATGGATTTTATAACACATTTACCTCTTTCTGGTGGGAAGACGATTATTTGGGTCATTGTCGACCGACTCACGAAATACCGCCACTTTCTCTCCCTTTCGACTCACTTCTCAGTAGCCACGCTCACTCCCATCTTTTCAGTCGAAATAGCCCGACTCCATGGTGTCCCCAAGTCCATTGTTTCTGACCGTGACCGAGTTTTCATCAGCACCTTCTGGAAACAGCTGTTTAATTTACAAGGCACCACATTAGCAATGAGCAGCGCCTACCATCCTCAGACGGGCGACCAAACCGAAGTTTTAAATAGTTGTTTGGAAGCTTACCTTCGGTGTTTTGTCAGTGAACAACCCCACCAATGGACTCGCTTTCTTCACTTAGCCGAATATTGGCATAATACAACCTTCCACTCTGCCATCGGGATGTCCCCGTTTCAAGCTCTCTATGGCCATCCTCCCCCTACTATTCCACCATATACCTCTGGATCAGCGTCGGTTGCGGCTTTAGACGACTCCTTCCTGCACCGACAACAATTATTGACCGATCTCAAAGCAAATCTTAAACGGGCAAGACAGAGGATGCTAGATCAAGCGAACAAACATCGATTAGAATTTTTTTTTGAAGTGGGCGTCTGGGTTTACCTTCGTCTCCAGCCTTATCGCCAGATTTTCGTGACTCGCCGATCGTCGCACAAGTTATGCCGCCATTTCTTTGGATCGTATCGCATCCTTCGTCGAATTGGCCCAGTCGCTTATGAGCCAGAACTCCCTTCAACTGCCAAAATCCACCCCGTCTTCCATATCTCTCTCTTTAAACCTCACCGTGGGCCGCCACCGACGCAGACTCCATCCTTTCCGCCTTTGACTGTTGATCTCCACGCTCATCCTACGCCTCAAGCTATTTTACATTCCCACACCCTTACCACTAAACAAGGCGAAATACCTCAAGTGTTAGTCCAATGGGAGCTGCTGTCCGAAAATGAAAGTACATGGGAGAATCTAGAAGAATTTAAGCTGGCTTACCCTAATTTTGACCTTGAGGACAAGGTCCATCTCGACGGGCCGGGTAATGATACAAGTGGGCTGCAGCTGGATCTAGAGACAAAGAATGAAGATGGGCTCGAGCTGGGAAATAAAAGGCCCAAGAGAATTAGCAAACAACCAGGTTGGATGAAAGGCTTTAGCCCAAAATAGAATTAGGTTTAGAATTGAATATTTAACTAAGGATTGCTGGCTGCTAGGGCACGTGTAAAGCATATCCAAAATATCTGATATTTTATGTATTTAAATCAATGGAGTGGGAATGAAAAAGATCATCAGAAAATTGTACCACATTCTAACCTCTCTTTCTTTCTTTCTGTTGGAGTTTTTAGTTCCTTTCTCTCGAATCAAAGGAATTATTCAGCCATTGTTAACAGAAAATAGGTTGGAGGATAGAGATAGACAACACAAGTTTGGGCTGAAAAACCAGATCAAAGAAGACTCGGCAATCATTTTTATTCAAAACAAAAAGGTGAAGAAAACGACTTACTGAAGCTTTGAAGGAGAATTTCAGAATATCTTCTGCATGCATGCGCTAATAAGTAATAACCACCATAAATACATACTCCCATCAACATCAATCTATCCCTCCCCTTTAAAGACTTTTCAAGTATACATTGTTTATCGGGTCGAGTTGAACAGTTGGACTTATAGTGTATATTGCGAATTTGTGATCCATATTGTATTGAAGGCCCATCCTCCTCGGCTGAGCCAACATAAGCCTTATGGGCTAAATGGAGGTCCAGGTCAGCAACAATTAGGATGGGCTTTGTATGCGTCCTAGTGGGCTAAGATAGTGATTTGAGTCGGATTTCGTAAGAGCTACAACTCGAACTAGTCGAGGTTCGGGTAGGACCCGGACCAGAGATCAAAAGATTATAGACTGCACTCTAATGTAAAGCTGCCTACGTACCTATCAATAGGATCAAGTCTAATGTAGCTCAATTCAAGTATAGGGTCCTAATATAAATCTCGTGATTTGTAAATGAGTCTACTCAGTATCTAGTTCGGATCTACTGTGTAATTGATTGTGATTTTGTGAATAGTGATTGCGTAACTCTCCTTTGTTCATGTATGAGGGTATTTATAAGTACCATGTTGTACGGATGCGAGGGCGACAAGTGGCTTCCATAGATGGTGACACGTGGATTGATCATAACGTCTGTCATAACTCGGATCCGATTCCGGGTCGCAAAGGGCCCTGATATAAGATGTAGGTCTCGTTAGGGGTGTCCAAAAAAACCGGAAATTCGGTTAATCGCCCGAACCGGACCGAAAACCGAAAATTCGGTTCGAACCGAAAATTTCGGTTCGGTTTTCGGTTTTTTTTTTTGGAAAATTCGGTTTTCGGTTCGGTTTCGGTTTTCCGGTTCGGTTAACCGAACCTAACCGAAAACCGAATTATTTTTAAAATCATTTTTAATATATTTTATTATATAATATATGTAATACTAATATATGTATATCAGCCCCACTAATACCACACTCCACACATTTCAGCCCCTCACTTGTAATTAACCGAATTCTCTCTCTCTCTGCCCGTCTCTTCCCATTTCTCACTCTCTGCCCGTCTGCCGTCTCTCCAGATCGTGCTCCAGTCGCCGCCGATTCCAGTCGCCGCTGACTCCAGTCGCCAGAGCTCGCCGCCGTCCGAATCCGCCTAGGTAAGATTCCATAACCCCTTGTCCCCTTTGCAATTTCCCAACCCTAATTTATCAATTTATCAAATTGTGTAATAAATGAAGGGGATTTTGTTCTTGTATGATAATTGTATGATAAAGTGTGTGATAAGTTGAAGGGGAACCACGAATTTCGGTTTTTTTCCGGTTATAACCGAAAACCGAAATGTTTTTAGCAAAAAAAATGTTTTTTTTTAAATTTTGAAGCAAATTTCGGTTAACCGAAAACCGAACCGAACCGAACCGAACCGAACTTTTTCGGTTCGGTTTTCGGTTGGCATTTTCAGTAAACCGAATTCTCGGTTAACCGATTTTTTGGTTCGGTTTTCAACCGAACCGAACCGATGGACAGGCCTAGGTCTCGTGTTGAATATGGCTTGCTGCTTGGATTTGGGCCCTTGATTCACCCGCTTCGCAGCCCGGAGTTATGTCCCTTGCTCCTGCAATTACTTGTTTCTTTCATAAATCGAGTTTGATCGTTCAACGAATTTAAGTAGAAGTTCCCACACGACGACAACACCAGCATTTAAAAAATTCTTCCATAGCTTGATTTGTAATATAATTCAATTTATTGCAGTGGTTTAACCCGACCCGTGACGATTCTTGAAAAGTCCAATCAAATTCCCTATAGCCCAAATCATTTGAAAACTTCACTCCAGCATTGAAGTGTACACACACACACACACACACACACACACATATACTGTTCCAAATTCCGTCTCATCTGTCAGTGAAAGAGCAAACAACTAAAAAGAAGAAAATAAGGGCGGTAGCGAGTAGCGAGATGAACCCTGGTCTGACGGCTGAGGCGGCGGCGCAGCTGCGAGAGGGGATTAATTTAGTGCTCTACCGATGGGCTGCCCTTCGGATGGCCATCGAGAACGAGTGGGGCGGCCGCGACTCTCACCTGAAATCCGAGCAGCTCGGCCACCTTCTTTTTCACCGCCTCACCCAATCCAAAGGTATCTGATATCATTTACATCCTCTTACAATTCATATTAGGTATTATGAAATCTGCTCGTAAGATTCTACCTTTCTCTTTGATGATGAAGTTTTGAACTGTATTTATATGTCCGTTTGATATATAATGTTTTATTTTTCTATTTGTAATTTAGCTTTTTCCTTCATTCATTGTTTTAGGGTTTTGATTTAGGGCCTCTTTTTTTATCTTGTGAATTGTGATGTAGTAAAAAGGTGTGTTGTCTGTAGGTATGCAGTGTGCTCCTGCTTGTATGTGTCATCTTGCACCTTGGTTTTTGATTTTCAATTTTCTTGTGGGGAATACTCTTTTTGTTTTTGATTTAGGGATTTTTGCGGCGGGGATGGGGGAACGGAAATATCGAGTATAATAGGTCAAGCTTGTTTTGCTTCTTGTAATGTGATGTTTGATCTGTTACTTTTGTTTCTTAGAGCAAGTGTACATGGATGATATAGAGGATATGCTTGACGAATTCATGCTTTCTCTCAATACGGAGATAGGAGATGGCAGCGATGAGGAGGTATGTCCTCTTGATATATCTAGCCTTAATTTTTGCTATCCACCCACATAATACATTTTCAAAAACTTTGATATATTTGGTCGTATATTGACAATACTATAAGTTCTCTCCTTGCACGTGGTGTTGGTAGACAAGCAATACGAGCAATATTGTGGTTAGGTAATATCGTTGAAAAGTGAAAAAACATAGCTTATACTCAAATCTTCTTACAAATCAAGAACATAGGCATCGGATAGATAGGATCCCGTGTAATGTGATTACCAACAAGTCAGAGAAGGTCTTTCTCTCCATCGGTTTGAAGATGAGAAACGAGGAACTTAAAAATCAGTATTTTACACAAGAATTTCGACTTATTTCAGCCTACTACCTTTACAAATCCATTTTAATATTTATTTGTTTTAATCTTTTTTCCAACAAACAACTTTATTCAGATAGCAGAAAAGTTGATGGTTATGCGTGAAGAATGCTTAGAAGGTAATTTTGACTCGATAAAGAAGTTAAAGGAAACAAATGCACCAAGTGTCTCTTATAGCAGACAGGTAACTATCCCTCTATTCTGGTTGAATGTATGGATGAAATATCTGAATGTTATTTGCTGTTTTCTGTTAGTTATTTAAATAGCTCCTATAGCTTATTTGTTTTATTGGAGTTTAATTTGGGAAAATCAGTTATCTAATTGGATAATGATACACAAAACGTTTTGACAAAAAATCAACAACTTAGCTGCTCCTCTTTTTGTTCTAAGATGCTAAAAGAAAATAATTTTTCAATTTTCCTTCTGAAAAACAAAGTGTACAAGTGTTTGCCAGACGTGTTTCATTTTACCGTGTTCAAAATCCTCCTTTATATTCTATAAACATTATATCACAAGTGAAAGGCCCAATTTCATTGGAAACAACAATCAGTTTGCTCATAGTCTGCCCACCAACACCACAACCACCAAACTAGTGGATTGCAACCACAGCCGCCATTCCAGATCTCAAGATCCATTAAATCATCCATGGCAATCATGGGTTTGGAGAGGAATTATTGGATTAGGAAAGCTTCTCTATTGCAGGCTCATTATATTCGACCATGTCAAAGGGAAAGTACTTTTTAGAAAAGGATAACCTGCATTTCTCGAAGTCATATTGAGAGTATACATGACATTTCTTTTTAATAAAATAATTTCCGATGCATTTTTATAGGAGACATATTTTGTTGAATTCGTGTTTATCTAACCAAAAGCGAATTGGGTAGACTAGCAAGCTCTTCGGTTTTCAACTCGTAACTCTATAGTCTATAGTGTCATGGGAGCAATATGAGCCACATTTTACTGTTACATTCTTAAAGTTTGTTCTGCAGCGCTTATCAGGCAATAATCGAAAGAATACAGTACTTTTCCTTGTTATTTACTAAACTGGGATTTCTATGTGAAAAATGTGTTTCCATTTCCCTTGTTGTCAGCCTGGCTCAAACGATGAGGATGGCAGTGATGGTGATGGTGATGATGATGATGATGAAAGCATGGGAGAAGATAACTCATCAGGAATGGAAGTTGATGCTCCACAACACCAATCAAATCTCAACCAGAAGGGCACAAGGACTAATGAGCCTGGCCCGGAAGAAGTAGCAGATGGATGGACTGTGGTAGCCCCCAGACGTAGTAAAGGTAGAAGGAACTAAGCTACTCATATGAGAGATTTTCATTTTTCTTTTTGTTGTTTGTTGTTTCCGAATTTTTGGTAAACATACTTATGCACAATATCCCAAGAAAATTGGATCCTCTCTCGTAGTTACCTCGTTAAGTTGCTACTCGTGGTGGATATTTTGTGCCGAGGTGAAACCAAACTTATATTATATGTCCTGGACTATGGAATACATTACCTACATTGGATATTCCACGCTATACAGTCATTGATCATGCACGTTAGCTTAATCTGAGTTTTGGTGTTGATTTTTACATATTTTTCATCGGTGAAACACCCCATGTATTTCAAAATCACCAGATCTCGTAATCTTTGAATTTGATTTGGTTCGTTCGGTGTGGGCTCAAATTTCAGGCCAGACAATGGGTAGACATTACTCAAACCCGAACTTATTGGCCCAAAAGGCTTTAGTCCTTTTTCACTACTATTGGGTCGTTGACAAGACTCCCCCCCAAACAAGGTGATGGCTTAATATAATTTCGAAATGGAGCACTACAATTATATTGAATTCTAAAAGGAATCGGTTCAAACTCCAAATCGTGCCCGTTTCAAAATATCCAACGAGATTCATACTTAAATCAATCAATTTATTTCCATTTTGATCTGGATTTGGATTTGATTCGACAAGCATACACCACTTGGCATGGTGCCCTAACACTAAAAATTTCATAAGATCTCAGTTGTGAATAATAAAATCACCGTTATAACGAAAACCGATCTTCATATATATATATATATATAGATGAATTCTTACAATCTCTTGTTAAACACAACTTTTGTGAACTTGAATCAAGCGATTCACAAGTAATCTCAACAAAAATTTCGGATAATTTTATGTCAAATTGAATCTAATAGTCCGATTATGAATTCTGTGTATATCTATCTTACACAAATATGTATAAAAACTGCATACACATTATTGTTTAAAATATATAGACACAAGAATAATTAAATTCGATTTAGCATAGATTTTTTCGAAAACTTCATTGAAAAAATTCACATTATCCTCGGATTACAATACCTGGACAGACTTGATGCCATTACTACGTGGCAGTGAGCTATTGGTGAGTGGTATAAAACATAAAAGGCGACCGTCACAGAGAATAGGACACACTACAGAAGGCACACGTGTTATGGAAAGAGGTTTTGGTAGCACTCTCACGCTCTGACACCAATCATTCTCACATTTCACCCTTTTTTTTATTATTATTATTAACCTCTCCCCCAATTCATAACAGTCCTCCTATCCCCCTTTTCTCCCACACACACACACACACACAAAACCCGCATCTGGGTTCTTTAATTTATGGCTGGAAGAAGAAGGAAAAAATTGAAATTGTAAGTCCCTTTTTATATTATTATTCATCAACCCCACCAATTCAATTCAATACTTTTTGTCGGTGTATTTGTATTGATTTATGTTTATTTTACGTGCAAATGAAAATCCCATTTCATAGCCTCTGAATTTTGGGTTATTTGATAATTTTGTGACAAAATTAGTACCTTATTGGGATTAGCTTTACCAATTTTGGACCTTTTTGGCCCAAATCGAGTGAAGATTTAGAGGGGTTTTTTACTGAGATAAGAAAAATGTTTTACAGAGTTAAATAATTTGTAATTGTTCTTGTGTTAGATCAGGATTTGGTGTTTGATGGGAATGGGATTGGACGAAAACTTTAATTTTTACTAGTTTTGAATTTCTATTTTTTTCATAACGCGCTTGTTGCTATACTCAATTGGAGTTTTTAATAGGGTTTTTGTTTGCGGCTCTGCTTTTTATCAAAAAATCGAGTTTTGCACAGATTTACGTATTCCAGTGCGTTTAGATTCAGCCATAGGATTTCTGTATAAACCCATAAGATTTGCATTGTTTTCAAAGTAAAATAAAAACCCTTATGTCAAATGCAAATTCAGGTTTTTAAACAAATTTCATCAATTTGTTGGTAATTAGACAAATTTCGTCATATTTCTTATCGGCACTGAACAATTGGAACTTTGATTTGAATGTATGATGTTATACATATCAGGACTCATCTCCCTGTTTTACCCTTTATTGGGCAGGGTGCTATCCTTGTTTAAGTTCCTTCGTCCTATCCCATTATTTATTCGGGGGAAAGGCACTTTGATGGGATCTATTTTTTCTTGTTTGATTAAAAAAAGTTAGTATTTTACAAGGATTTTACTGGTTAGAAACTCCTAGCTCTTCAGAGTCATTGATCTTGGTTGAACGATAGAATGATCTTCCAAAACATGAGATATGTGCAAGACATCCCAGTGAAAGCCACAGCGGTGAGGGAATCACTGGTTTACATTTCTTCACACCAGATCCCTATGCGCAAAATAACTCAGGCTGTTTGGGATTCAGTACATTCCTCTCAGTCGCCTCCTGGGCACTGTCATCAGTATAACTGTTGAATGGATTAAAGTTTCTTCTTTGGATGCTAAGTAATGCAGTACAAACATTTAGTATCAAATCATGATTAAAATTGGTACTTTTTTACGGTGGTTATCTTTTCTAAGACTCCTGTGAATTGATTGATCTGCGAGTTTGAGAGTTTGAAAGCCAATACTTTTGAGAAATATCCAGAAGCACTTCCATACTAATCTGGAATTCCAATCACGTATTATTGATTTTGTCTTTTCTATGTTTAATTATCGCATAGTGTACTCTTGTTAATTAGGTTAGTAGGCAATATAAGAAAATAAAGCAACAATGATTGCTGCTACTTGCTTTTCATTTTTCATTTGAGAGGACCTTATGCAACTTCATGATTATAGATTAGCTGAAACCATCAAAGACAACAAAACAATAACTACAGGACAATCAACAATACAACCAGATGAGCAAGAAACACAGACTGAGCTTCCGACTGAGCTTTTGGAGGTGATTCTTTCTCAGTTAACCTTGAGGGACAACGTTAGAGCCTCTGCTGTTTGCAAAAGTTGGCTAGCTGTTGCAATCTCTGTCAGAATGGCTGACAAGCCTCCTTGGCTTATGTTCTTCCCAAAATTTGGTGACTTGTATGAATTCTACGACCCTTCTCAGAGGAAAACATATTGGCTTGAGTTGCCAGAGCTACATAACGCTAGGATTTGTTATGCAAAAGATGGTTGGTTGCTGCTTTACAAGCCAAGAACTCAACGTGTATTCTTCTTCTGCCCTTATACTAGAGAGTTGATCGATTTGCCTAGCCTGGAATTGACTTACCAAATAGTGGCCTTTTCTGCTAGTCCAAAATCTCCTAACTGCATCCTTTTTACAGTTAAGCATGTTAGCCCCACTGTTGTTGCAGTTAGCACGTGTCATCCAGGGGCAACTGAATGGACTACTGTCAACTACCAAAACCGTTTGCCATTTGTTAGCAGTATTTGGAATAAGCTAGTTTTCTGCAATGGGCTTTTCTATTGTTTGAGTCTTACTGGTTGGCTAGGGGTTTATAACCCTGAAAAGAGTACTTGGTCGGTTAATTCTGTGCCTCCACCTAAATGCCCTGAGAATTTCTTTGTCAAGAATTGGTGGAAGGGCAAATTTATGGCAGAGCATAATGGAGATATTTTTGTTATATACACTTGCTCCGCTGTTAACCCCGTCATTTATAAGTTGGACCAAGCGAATAAAGTGTGGGTCGAGATGGAAAGTTTAGGAGGGATGACACTTTTTGCGAATTTTTTGTCTTCCTATGCTAGGACAGATCTTCTTGGGGCGATGAGAAATAATGTTTACTTTTCTAAGGTTCGATTTTATGGGAAACGTTGTGTTTCATATTCGCTTGACAATGGCAGATATTATCCTCGGAAACAGTGTTATGATTGGGGGGAACAAGATCCTTTTGAGAGCGTGTGGATAGAACCGCCTGAAGATCTTTCGACTTTTCTTTAAAGGTAGTTGGTTACAATGGTGAAAGTATTTAGTATATGTTCAAGAGTTGCTTAGCTTCTCATGTATGTTGCTATTTGCTTTCTTGTACTTGTTGCTCTCTTAAAGTTGATTACGATCATTAGTTATTGCTTATGTAGCTCTGCCCTTTCTATCATAATATCGTTTATTTGCTCATCATTTTCATAATGTAGACAAGTATATGTAAACTATAGACTTTGAAACAGTGGTTGTACTAATTAATTGTGACATTAGGGAATTTGGTTTCTTTCCAATTTTTCTCTTGTTATGTTGTAACACCAGCATAAGTTCTCCATGTTATACTTTCATATCTTTGGTTTACTACATGATTCTTACAGAATCTGAGTCCATTTCTTACAACCATTCATGTGTGTATAATGGGTTTCGCATGCGTCTGGCTGTGGTTGGCTATGGTTGTCTCAGGTAACTGTGATTCCTGCATAACTTGAAGATACGCAAGTATTTTTCGGTTTTGGTGATGTTTTAAGATTTTTAAATGCGTTAAACAGAGAAGGAACACGTTTGCTTATTTCTCTACACTCTACAACAATCTTGGCATGTCTTCTTAATCAATCATGGCATAGATGAAAGCTGTCAATAGAGAAACTTATAGCAATATTTAAAGGGAAACCTCATGAACCGGTTTGGGTATTGCCCATGTGTGTGACAGCCACTGGATGTGCCGATGTGCTATCATTAAGTGTGTTAGAGCCATTCGATTCATTTACACAAGTGAGATACACCTCACATGCTGTGCTTGAAAGCTTTCAATGAGCACTTAGCATCTTCTTTGTACCATTTTTAGTTTAAGGTATTTATGAAGCCCATCTTGCAGTTAAAATAACACCAAAATGCATCTTATGGTTTTTACAAGAAGCGACGCAGAGAAAAAGTGACTTCATTTAGATGACTGCCAGAAGCAAACTGCAATTAGATCCTGTTTCATTTGCGATCAACGAAGTAAAAAACAGGGACAAGTTCCAAACAGACAAATGGTTGTTTTCTCGGCAACCGCAGGAACAAAGTTGTCCACAGAACTACAATCTCACATTATAAGGAATAAATGTTTGCATTCGTTTTGGTTTTACATATTTGTGCGCCATGAAAAATTGGTCTGAGAATTGCTAATAATTGATACAGAATTCTAATAAGGGTTGTAACGACTTCGTCCACGCCCACTGTCGCTACCACGTCTACCCCTACTTGAACTTCCCCCTCCACTGCTCCGCCCACCTCTATGTTGCGATGGTGGGGTATGTGGCTGCATTCCGGGCTGTTGCCTGTACACAATAAAACATATAGCTTTAATGAATTAATTGAACCATGGAGTGACAAGTTCTTCGCATCAGCACCATGCCAACCGATCAAATGCAAAAACCAATCTCAAGAACTAGATATGTGTGACGAAATGTGGCTTTGATAAATAGTATTATGGGAACTCAATTTCAAACAAACAGAAGTATTGACCAGGTGGAGACCATTCGGGTCATCATGAACTGCAACTTGAACTGACAGGCAAGACCTCTTAGGATGCTAAACTGAAACTCAATGTTTTCCATCAGTGATTTTTTGTATTTCATGGTTTTTAACTAGCTATATATTTGGTAAAGAGAGGAGGAGCAGAAAGAAGAAGAATCAGTCACGCACATGCATATGAAGCAAGGAAGAGGTCTCATCTCTTCTTCCTTCTATTTCTAGCTACTCAGCATGACATATGGAATACTGCTGACTTTTCTTGTCTAGCTTTTCATCCTAGTATCCTAATATTTCATTTTGATTTCTATTTTAACACAAAAAGTTACTTATCAGTAATTACATGCAAAAGAATAAATTGTCAAAGTACATGGATGGTAGATACAGTTTTAATGATATTTAATAAATGCAAATCCTAAAATTCATTAGAGCTGCAGTAAATGGTATTCAACGAACTGCACTTACAGGACATATCCAATCCTTCCATCAGGCAAAAGCATGGGCATCATTGCCATGCCAGGGGCACCTCCCCTTCCATACATCAGCGGCTGCAGAGACAGTGTAAAATGAGCACATAAACATCACAATCAGCATAATGAACACAGATATCAGAGCGGGTTACCAGTTAGGTAAGATTTTGTGAAAAGAAAATACAGGAGGATTTAACACATCAATTGAAGATGAGAGGACGTAGAATGCAGTGGTCATTATGTTAACATCTTTCATATGTAGAATAAAATAGAGATTATCCGACCTAAACAGACTTTTTACAAGCTTTAAGATGTTAAAAACAAAGAACAAGGGGAAAAACAAAACTCAGCCAACATGCAGAAAACAATAACAGGAGAGGCGAAACTCCAAGGAATCTTACTTGGGCAAAGTTTGCACCAGCATATCCTGATCCCATAGCACCATAGGGAGCTCCAACTAAGCCATACCCGAGGTTAGGTGGGTAGTTTGGAAGTATAGCTGCCTTCTGTGAATTTGATCTCCCAGTAGTTTTCTGATCCGCCTGTGGCTTCGCGAGTGAGCACTCTATAACTTGCCCTGCCATGAAAAAAACCAAACACAGAATAAGAATGGAACTCTAACATGTTTACTGGAATCTTATAACAAATAATCAAAGTACTGGGGGAAAGATAAGGGAAGTGAGTGTTACCATCAATCTCATATTTCTCTGTGTTTTTTAGAGCTTTCATGGCACTTGATCTTTCTACAAAGTGAACAAAGCCGTATCTGCTCTTTTCCTGTCCTGGTTTTGCAGGTGGAAGAACTACTTTACTAATTTTGCCATGATGCTCAAACAACTCCAAGATCTGATCCTGTGTTACCTTTTTCGGCAAGTTCTTCACATATACTGCTTTGACCTGTACAACAAGAACGTGGTCCGTGTTTATCAATCACACGAAAATTTGCTAAAGTAACTGAGGAGTCAACTAATTCTGAAGATCAAAATTGACAGCAAATGCCCTTGTGTCCACCCAACACCTCAAGTTAAATTAGCCATATTCCACTAAAAAACAACTATTAAGGAATGTATCCAACAAGATACTGAAGAAGTTTATAGTTGCTGATGGAGCTACACATGTTTAGTATGGTATATGCAAACAATACAATAAACAGAAGTTACTACTTATATCTCATAAAAAAAACAAGGAAAAAACATGGAATACTTAGAAACAGGCATTCTATTTCTCAGTAACTTTCTCAAGCAAAGATATCATTCTCCTTTACTCAACTAACCAATATTTGCAAAGGAAAGAAAGATGCACTGGAACAAATCTGTCAATTGCCAATTATTTTAAGTGGCCGCTAATTTTAAAGAAAAGGGGTAAAGGGAGATCAACTTGGACGAAATGTCAACACTGCCTCATTTGGGCTTCACTGCAACCAATGCAAAGTTTTCTCTGCAGCCCTTTTCAAATATATTCGTTTGAGGTTCATGAAAAAGGGCTGATTTATGATAACTGAGACACACTAGAGTCGGATCTAGGAAATGAAAAGTTTACAAAGAGAAGACGAAAGGTGAAACTGTTAGAAATCTAAATGTCAAGATTAATTTAAGAATTCTTATGAGCGGTACAGACATTTACAACAAGATCATAGAGATGTTGCTTATTTAACAAAAGTAAATCAAAATTACTGTGAAGGAAAAGCAAAGAGCGAAGACCTGGGAAGACGAAGACTCTGCACTTTTTGGATCAGCCCAACTCACAGTTGGAGCATTATCATCAAGCTTAAAATTTGGATTTGACATCTTTTGTCTTGAATACTCAGCACAAGCATTATTATAATACTCGACGAATCCAAATCCGCGATTGCGACTCGAGTTTTGTGGGTCCTACAAAAATGAAGATTCACAATTCACCTAAAACATTTTAGTAAATAAGATAAATCAGGACTAATTTAGATACACAATACCAGAAAGATAGCAGCAAAAAGGAAAACTATGTCAATATAGAAAAGCATTTTGACCTTTACAAGCTCGACAGCTGTGACACCAGGCCCTATTTTATTCACAACCTTCCTTATATCCTCCTCTCCCCAGTTCCTGGGTACATTACCTATGAACAGCTTATGCTTTGCTTGAGATGTAGAACACTTCAATTTTCTCCCCTGACAGAGTTTCACGAAATACAACTTAATCAATACAATGATATTGGCTTTCTTACATGCAAACAACAAGAAGCCACACAAGAAAGTGGAATCTCCATTAAAAAGGCCATAATAATTAATTAAAGAATGACCAGGACCATATGCGTGTGCTTGCATATGCAAGTTCCAGTGTGTATGCAAATGAACACCAAGCATACCTTCAGTTCAGTATTGCTGAGATCTTTAATAGCCTTAGATGCCAATTCCTTGGTCCTGAAGGTAACAAAAGCATATCCCTTGTTTTCATTTGAGTCCTTTCCCTTCATTATCCTGACCTGTCAATAACATGCACGATGTCCGTGTAAACTATACGTAAAGTAAATCCTGCTACATGAGAAATGACTTATATTACCTCTGTAACTTCCCCAATCGATTCACAGAAGTGTTTCAGGTCATCTTCAGAAGTATCTTGAGAAATTCCACCAAGGTACACCTCTGAACCATGTGGAGGAAGTGCAAGAAGCTCAGCATGCTTTTTCTCCACTTCCTCTTCCCCTTCAGCATTTTCCATGTCATCATCACTATCATGAACTTTTTTAGCACCACGTCCATCCACATCATTTTCCACTTCCTCCTCTTCTTCCACCTCTTCTTCTACTTCTTCCTCTTCTTCCTCTTCTACTTCTTCCTCTACTTCTTCATACTCAACCTCTTCCTCCGAGATCTCCTCCACATCGTTGTCGGCATCAAGCTCAACATGCTCGTTAGCCTCAACAGGCTTCTCCACTTCAGCTGATTTAGTTGCTGCAGCACTGGCTCTTGTCCTTGGCATCTTATACCTCTATCAAGATAAGCTTCTATTCTAGCTCTGGGAAAAGCGCAGAAGCTGGAAGCATTTGATAAAGAAAGAAGAAAAATGTAGATAGGTGGAAAGGAAAAGAAAGGCCATAAGGAGTTCCAATGTGAGAACCTCGATTGAAGTGGTTCCATGAAGTATGGCTCCAAGGAGTTTCAATGTGAACAATTTTAAAACAAGGGATGAACAAAATATAGTACAAATAGAAACAGGCAAGAGAGAATTCAGAACTTCAATCAAGAGGAATGATGCTCAACAGGTGCAAAATCAATGAAGCAGTGAATTTCTTGAAATATGGACAGTGATAGATGCCCGAAAAAAGAAAAGGCCAAACTTTTAGTCTAGATTACTATGGTACCAATGCATCCACAACCCGAAAAGGAGGGTAAAAGGAGCAAACAATAAGAAATGAGAAATAGAAAACAAAGGATACGAAAAAATCGTGATAGGTAACCATTTATGCAGTAGGACACAAAACAAAGTGATGTACATAAGAGAGTATCCCCAATAAACAAAAGCTACGGATTGGTAATTAGAATGAACAAATCTTTAAAGAGAATATTTGGACTTCCTGAATAAATGTCCAGTCTGTGAATTTCCTGCAGCCAGTTCATGCATAGGAACTGTGAATGAACTGATTAATGAGCAACCTCAAATGTATTTAACGAGACCATTGCTCGATATCAGAACAGTTCCCAACTTATACTTCTATTAATCAAAATTGTGTAACTAAGCATACAAAACCAGTTAATCATGATTTTAAACAAGCAGGAGTTATGACCTTAGTTAAGAAGCCATGCCTACATAAGGAAAGCTGACGTATCAAAATTTATATCCTTTGTGATTATCAAGAGCTCTTCCGACTTCTCTCTTCTAGTGTTTAGGTCTTGGTAATTAATTTCTTCAACACCATAAGCCTCTAATCATTGTTATTCAAACATTCGAACACCACAACGCCAGTCTACCGCACCAGAAACAGCTCCATTTTTGTGTATTATTTAGGTTTTAGCCCTTTTTTCTCTGCTTTATCAGTTAACAAATTTGAATATGTACATGTAGAAATCTGTCCTAATAAAAGTTCAGAGTTTGTATAGAGTATGACCAAGATGTATATTGCATTCTTCCCAAAACTAACAGTTAATGAAAATACCATCTGCATATCCCTTTTCAAAACAAAAGCAACTTTTGCTACTGGGTGGTATATAGATAGCTGAAAATATAATTAATGAAAAGGTAAGAGTATTACAGCAGAGAAAGCATGTAATAGAGAAAGCATGTAATAGAGAAAGCACCCGAGACTTAAAGAAAAGAATGTATAAGCAATGCAGCCTACAGTGATCCTTGGGTGGCATTCCCTTAAGATTATGATCTAATAATTTCTTCTCCCGCACCCACAACACTGCCCAGCCATTCCAGTAATAAAATCCTAAACTAACCTCATATTGCCATTACTGAGCATTCCAGAAAAAATTACCCATATAAATTTAAGCTCCAAAACTTTTTCTTTGCTATCAAAGCTATACTTATGGATGCCAGAAACACTCTACTACGGTTTTCGTACACCAGAAATCCCTAAATTCAATTTATCTACACACATTATGAGAGTATCTAATTTCACAATGTGCGAACATGATAATTTCAAGTAAACCCGAACTTTTCTGATAACAGAATTGGCATTAAGATCCATGTATATTCACATACAAAATTATGAAACTTATGAAACAAAATGAAACATTAGGAGGCAACTTATGAAACAAAATGAAACTGAAAGTACAATAGTACATACACAGTTATACATAAGTGTATATATATATATATATATATATATATATAAATAGGGAAATCACCTGCAAACGTAAAGTTAAATACTCTCTCCGTCGTTTTCAATCCGTCTCTGTTCTTGTTCTTGCTATGTATATAAAAACCCTAGACCGAGTGTTTTCAAATCGCTGTGATACTGCCAGAGCAATTTCATTAATGCCACATCATATAGATTGTTAATTGACGCATCTACCCTTAAAAAATCCCCCCCTTCGTTCCCCTCCTACCACCTACACCACCCGTGCCTCTGCCAGTGGGGCAGCGTGTGTATGACACCGCGTTTGTTATATCAAATCTCGAGGGAGATTTCTCTAATTTTCCCTCTTAAGATAGTTGCTAATGACATTTTTGCCCATGTATTTTTAAACTTTCAAAGTATTTTTGGTCAGGGTAAATGTCATTCATAGTCCATGATGGATGGACACTCTGAAAAATCATCTCATACAGTGTTGGACACGCGCCGTGTCAGTGTCCAGCTATTGAAAAAAAGGAAAAAATACACATGGACAATCATGTCTGAACCGTGTCTGTATACTAATTTATTTAAAAATTAGCATATCCCGTGTCCGTGTCCGTGCATCATAGCTAATAGTCCATCTAGTTTCACTTTTGTGTCAATTTGGTTCTTAAGGTATCGAGTGATAAACTACCATTCAAAAAGATTAGTTTGTGTTTAAATCTAGTTCTTTAGTACATTTTTTTAACGTATTTTGGATGGATCAGATAACATGTGCACCTCACATTTGTCCATGAAAAATAGTACTTGATGTGCACATACTCCTAAATTTGGCCCAAACCCACCAAAAAAATGGTACAAAGAACGAAATTGAAACACAAACAAAATATTTGAGACGATAACATAACATTTGATAATTTTAAAGAGCAAAATTATATAAAAGTGAACGGACTATTAGTGACATTTACCATGTCATTGAAATTTATTAAGATCAAGTAGCCAAAACAATCATCCATCCCATATACTATTTAAATTATACTTGCACTTATAAATCCTAATCGACGTTCAGAAAAATTAAAAATATATTTTTATTATGATAACTCACGAAATAAGAGCGTAAGATAAACGACATAAGAGAATTACGTGGTTCAGCAATTTGCCTATGTCCACGGGAGAGGAGAGAGTATTGTCACTATTGATAAAAGAGGTACAAATTACAATCAATGTCAAAGTACTGAACTAAACATAACCCCTGATTTGCCCACATAATAAAAGAGGATTGAGGTTGCTCATTCTTTGACGGGGATGTTTTTATGTTAGCAAAAGTATGCTTTGGACATTTTGACAAAAATCGGGTTGAGTGGTTGTAGACTCGCTGACACTCCCATGGAGCATGGACATCGTCTCGCCTTGTCCGATAGTGAGTTGGTTGAAGACGGCGCTTCCTGTCGTTGTCTTGTGAGACGCCTCATATATCTTACGATTACACGGCCCGATATTTCGTATGCAATTCATATCTTATCTCAATTTGCTCAAGCTCTAAGGAACATTTTGAGGTTGTCTTGCCATCTGTGCGTTACATTAAGGGCCATCTTAGGTCAAGGGATTTTTCTTTGAACTGATAATGACTTGCAACTACGGGCTTTCTGCGATGCTAACTGGGCGGGTTGTCTGGTTACTCGCCGTTTTGTTATCGATTATTTTGTCATGTTGCGCCAGTCACACTCTTCTCCTTCGGCTTCTCCTATGCACTCTCGCCCTTCCTTGTTTCTAGTTATTATCGGCCATCTAAGCCCCTTAGTACATTTACTTCTGGTCTTAGTTTGCTCTCCACTCCATCATTTTCGCAATTATATCAGATTTGTGGTGGTATCTTTGGTCACATGGCGCTCACATGTTCTCAACCGTATAACCATGCCTACATCACTGAGGAATTACCGAAGTCCTTTACTGCTCAGTCTACTGCTGAAACTTTTGACATTGCATGGTACCCAGATAGTGGTGTGTCCGCTCACATGACCCCAAATGCTGGTAAATTATCTCATCTTACTCCCTATAATGGACTAATACGATTTTAGTTGGAAATGGCGCACAGTTATCTATTAAACATGTCGGTTCATCTGTCTTGCGTACTCCTGCTCACTCTCTTAAATTGTCCAACATTCTTCATGTACCACATTTGTCCCATAATTCACTTTCCGTTCGAAAACTTTGTCAAGATAATAACTGTTTAATTGAATTTTCTTCTTTTGGTTTTGTTTTAAAGGACAAAATAACGGGGAAGATTCTCCTGGAGTCCCTTTCAGCTAGTGGTCTCTACCCTCTCTCATCTAGTACAGTGTCGCCCCCTTCTAGTGCCTTCGTTTCCAGTGCTGTCTCTGGTGGTGTTTGGCATCGACGTCTGGGTCATCTAAGTCACTCTGTTTTTACTCAATTATGCCGTAGTGGTTTTTTAAAAGGTAGCTGTCGTACTGTTTCCTTTTGCTCACATTTTCAGTCAGGGAGGTCGCATAAGCTACCTTTTCAGCTTGTTGAAAATCATAGCTCTGCGCCTTTTTATTTAGTGCATTAAGATGTTTGGACATCTCCTGTTTTATCTACTTCTGATTTTAAGTATTATGTTATATTCGTTGATGATTTTACTCATTTTACCTGTGTTGTCCCATGCGCAACAAATTTGAAGTTTTCTCAAATTTCTGTAGTTTTGAAACTTTAAATGAAAATCTCTTTTCTACTGAAATTAAAAAAATTCACATTGATAGTGGTCTGGAATTTGATAATGCTCAGTTTCGCACCCTTTTTGTTGCCTCTGGCATTCAATTTCAATATCATGTCCTTGCACTCCGCAACAAAATGGTATTCATTATGTGATTTGAACTCTAACACAATCTATTCCTCAACTCCCATCCCCAATTATATTGAGCTAAAGTGGGATCAAAATGAGGCTCCGCCCTCATTTTACAAAGGCTCTTATAATTTGATATCTGTGGTTAGCCTTCATCTAGAATTAACCTTCACCTAGAATTAAGAGAAAAAGTTACATAGATATATCCAACGTTTTCCATGATATGCTCATACTTTTTATTTCTCATGAATCCTCACGGTAGACCATGAATATAAACGAGGATCAAAAGTTGTAATCGGCAAATTATTGAATTGATTATTTGGCACTGCACAATTTTATAATGGCACTCCAATATTTTGACTTGTATTGATGGACAAGAATGCCCTCAATATGTGATTATTGATTAAAACTTCATTAAACTTAAAAGATGTATTTGTCCCTTTTTTTTATATAGCTTTTCCTCTTTCAAAATCACTCTTTTTCTTTTTTCTTCTTAATAATAATGATCAATAGTTTATCTATTATACAAATAAACTTGACCGAATTAAGTAATTCACACAAGTTAAATCATAGTGAATTTCACATACTATTGATTTACTAATAAATATATTAAATGAGAACATGAGATATAATTATAGTATAATTTACTATAGGAATATGATATTGGTCACTAAAAGTGCACAATATTTTTATTGAAAAAATAGAGTTTTAATATATGCTTAGATTATTCTCTTATAGCTTATGCTTATTTGAAAATTTTATTAGAAGTAAATGATTTACAAGAAATTGAGTTTATTGAGTAACTGCATGTTACTAAAATAATGCATCAAACTAATAAGACACGAATAATTTTGGTAAATTAATTTCTATTAATTGTTAGTTTAGTTACTTTAGATGTATGGAATGAACTATGTTATGATCCAATATTAAATTTAATTTTATTCCTGTTGAATTATAAACAAAGAAAGTATGCTATATTAGTAGCAAAAAATAAAAAGGAAATGAGAAAGTATTTTAGAAGATATAGCAAATTCATTTTGTAAATTATTTAACTTGATTATAGATTATATTCTTGCTAAAAAGTAAAATAAGAGAGAGAATTTGATGCGGTTCGAAATTTATATCAAGAAAACGTATAAATCGAATACATTTTATACTCTAAATTTACTACGAATAATATATCAAAATGTGTAATAAGAACTTGAATTCATAAAATGAACAAAGTATTGCACTTTCTATTGACTTTCTTAAGAGAGAATACAAAGTAGTATTGTGAAATTATTAAGTGAATGTAAAGAATACATGAAATGGGTAAAATCTCCTTAAATATGGCCTCATGGCCGAATTCTCTCCTCATTTTGGTGTGTTGGGCTGTTTTTTGGAGTGGGTGGGGTGGGGGGGGATCATTTCCCCCATTTTAGGGGGTTGTGGTTGGACTTTGACTTGTTCCAACCTTATCCCCTCGTCAGTTGTCTTTTTTGAGCATTCCTTCCATCTTCTAGTTGTCCATTTAATCTCCTTAGCATGACATAGGAGCTTCCACATTACTTGATCTAGGAGCCTCCTCGTGGCTTGATATAGGAGCCTCCACGTAGCTCATGCCTTGAGCTTATCTTGGTGGTCTTTGATCTTGATCTTTCTTTAGGCGTCCAACCATTTTATTGGCCCATGTGATTGATGTTTCTCGGGGCCCAATTCGTACATAAGCCCAAATAACAAGTATGATATTTATGGGCATATCAGAGTTATTGATTATTGATCGGGAATAAGAAGAAACAAAGTAAAAATATACTTGAGATGTATTAAATTCTGCATGGTGCTATTCCTACAAAGGTTTATGAAATAGTCTAAATTCATCATAGGAATCATATCTTATCCATTGAGGGGTATTCTTATGAATATATTAAAATGAAAAAGGAATATGGAGTGTCGTTATCAAAATGTAGAGTGCTAATATCAATTTCCATCTTTATATATTAAGGATACTTATAACTTATGGGTAGATCATAGATGTGCAGTTGTAGGCCTTGTGGCAATCAACCGTGTTTAATTTAGATAATTTACTTAATATAAGACGGTTTCAAAGTTTTTACTTATATATTCTTCTTTTAAAAAATCTAAATAGTTCTTCTCTAAAATATTTTTAAATCTTCATTTATTTTTTCAACTTTATGAAAATGTTACATTTTTCTTTTTCCCTTCAATTACATCAGAATATATATCTATATTGGCATTTGGCAAAGACGATGTGAATAGTATTTATGAGTTGAAGGGTGTCTCAGACTCTCAGTATTAACGACTAAAGGATGAAACAAGTAAATATGAGGGGGCAAAATGTATCTTACCCAAACTTTTTTTTTGTTACAAAAAACGTGCAAAGAAAAAAACAAAACTAAAAAATCAAAACAAATTAGACTCCAAAGCTGCAGTTGGGCTGCAAATCTTCTTCCAGAACCTCCAGAACACAAACAGGTGGTTCATCCCAAATTTTGAAAATGTCAGATTGCTCCTGTCCAATTTTTGCCATTTGATCTGCACACTTATTGCCGTTACGCAGAATATGAAGTAAATCAATTTCCCAAGGCCGGTTCAACAACCTTCTATAGTCTTCGATGATGGAGCCAAGAAGGTGAAGCCGTGAGTCCCCGAACTTGATCAGACACCAAGCTACATTCTCTAAAAATTGCGCTCCCAGGCAAGTTTGAGGCCCTCCCGAATGCCTAGCAGCTCAGCTTTGTTGATTGAAATATCTCTGAATCTCATTGAGAAACCTTGAATCCAATTCCCCTGAGAGTTCCTGATGATACCTCCTGCCGTGGCATATTTGCTAGATTCAAAATAACTTTCGTCTTTGTTAAGTTTAACCTATCTCAATTTGGGGTGAACCCAATACACGTTACCAGTTGGGGCCTGGGGTCTCTTAGTGTTTCCAAAAGCAGTTAACAGATCATTAGCAAGAAGTTTAACAGAGAGAGCAGTTTTCTTTGGGCATTCCGACTTATTATTTAAAACGTATTTGTTACGAGAAAGACAAATAGACCAAAGGGTGGCTATGAACACTGTTTTCCAATTACAATCAGGAATGAGGATGTTGTTAAAATGTTTAGTAAGCCAATTGTCTCTCTTGGTGGTCCAAAATTGGAGAAATTCCGAGGGTGCGATGATGAACTCCCACACAAGTCTTGTCTATGAGGGTATGTAGCACATCTTCCCTAGCCGAGTTACATCTAACACATGTGTCATTTGGTACAAATTTCCTATCAAAACTGAGCGAGTTGGTGAGAAGCTTATTATAGTGGCGAATCCACAGAAAAAAATTGAATTTTTGAGGGCCCTTAAGTTTCCAAATTCAACTCCAATTCGGGCTAATCTCAAGCGCATGAATTAGTTCTAGATTAGATCCTTATAAGCTTGGGAAGATCCCAATTCCCGTTACCCCCCAATAGGTCCAAAATATGCAAGCCCAAATCATCACTAGCAATTTCAGTGTCACTGATATCACAAAAGGGTTGGGAGCCAACCCCTATCGAACCAAAACGACTCCAAAAAATTGACACTCTCAACGATATAGTGCTTCTAACAATCCCTTTCAAAAGACTTGAGGAAGTTGACTTAGGGGAATGCTCAAGAATTTAAGAGCTCGAATTAAGATATTTGTTCTTGAAAATTTTTGACCAAAAGGTGTTGTCATTTTGAAAAACTCTTCATCCCGTTTTAGCAAGCATGGCCATGTTTGCTTTGCGGGATTCTCGGAGGCCTAAAAAAGAGTTATGTTCTATCGTTAATTCAAATCTATTCGTGTGTATATATATATATATATATATATATATATCAAATAGGGAAAATTGCACTTTACATCCCATAACTTTGCCCGAATTCAATTTTGGTCCCACTCGTTTAAAAAATATCACATTGAGTCCCATAACTTACAAAGAATCTCAATGTTGGTCCCATTCGTCAATTTTCGTCAATTTTTAACGTTGGATGGCATGTGCCTTGCACATGGGCCGTTAGTCAAAGCTTTGACCGTGATATGCACCTGATTTGGGTTCCAAAACAAGAGATAATTGCAAAAAAATAACCCAATTGGTAATTTATCCCTTGTAATTATCCCTTGTTTTGGGGCCCAAATCAAGTGAATATCACGGTCAAAATCTTTGACTAACGGTCCATGTGCAAGACACATGCCTTCCGACGTTAGAAATTAACGAAAATTGACGGATGAGACCAACATTAACTGCTTTAGATGCCATTACAAGAAGAAACGAACCAGCAAGCCAATGCCATTGGAGGATTCCCAGGTCAGCAACAAAGAAAGTACGATCCTTATTCCAATTCATACAATCCAGGCTGGCGAGATCACCCCAATCTCAGTTATGGAAATCAAGTTGGGCAAAATCGTTATCAAAATTCTTTCCAGCCTCGACAGCAACATCAAACGAATCAATCTTTGAATTCAAGTATGGCTTTAGATGAAATTGTTAAAGCTCTCGCTAACAATACCCAACAATTTCAACAGGAAACAAGAAACAGCATCCAAAATTTAGAGAAACAGATAAGTCAGTTAGCAACTTCGATGAGCAAGATGGAAGCTCAAGGTTTGGGCAAATTACCCTTCCAAACAATCATAAATCCTAGAGAGAATGCCAGTGTAGTAACTTTGCGGAGTGGAAAAGAAATTCAGAGCCCAACTCAAAGTGTGCCGGAAGAAGAAAAACCCACATAAGCTAAAATTAGTCTCGAAGCTCCTAAGGTAAGCTTTCCTTCAAACATGCATAATTCCACTGACACTGTTCCTGTTTCCATCCCCTTTCCGAGCAGGTTAAGTAAATCCAAGAAACAAGATGAAGAGAAGGAGATATTGGAGACATTTAGGAAGGTAGCAGTAAACATTCCACTGCTTGATGCTATTAGTCAGATTCCGAGATATGCAAAATTCCTTAAGGAACTATGCACCACGAAGAGGAAGCTACGAGGAGACGAGAAGATTAAGGTGGATGAAAATGTGTCTACAATAATCCAGCGAAAACTGCCGCCTAAGTGTAAGGATCCAGGTACGTTTACTATCCCTTGTGTGATTGGTAATAATAGATTTGAACGTGCCATGTTAGATTTAGGTGCATCAATTAACGTCATACCTTATTCAATTTATGCATCTCTTAATTTGGGTCCCTTGAAACAAACTGGTGTTATTATACAATTGGCAGATCGATCTAATGCATACCCTGAGGGGGTGCTTGAGGATGTGTTAGTGCAGGTGAATGAATTAATCTTTCCAGCTGATTTTTACGTTCTGAATATGGAAGATAATGGATCACCAAATCCAGCCCCGATCCTCCTAGGACGCCCCTTCCTCAAAACAGCAAGAACAAAGATTGATGCTCATGATGGCACTTTATCAATGGAGTTCGATGGGCAGATTGTCAAATTTAGCATATTCGAATCCATGAGGTATCCCCCTGATGTGAATTCAGTTTATTCTATTGATATTATTGATGTGTTAGCCCAGGAGGTTTTTGAGAAAAATCAAGTGGATGCATTGGAAGTAGTACTCAGTCATGGTTTATGGAAATTCGGGGAACATCTGAATTTTAGTGATGAAGTTGAAGAGATGATTATGGCTTTGCAGTCCTTACCACCAGCCCCTAGCAGGTATAATGTGTCAAAAACTGAGTTATCATTTAATCACACAAAATTGTTGCCATCTGTGTTGCAGGCACCGAGTTTAGAACTTAAGCCCTTACCCGAGCATTTGAAGTATGTGTACTTAGGGGAAACCGAGACCTTGCCAGTAATAATTGCAAAGAATCTGACTACGGTGCAAGAGGAAAGACTCGTTAGGATGCTTCGAGATCATAAGACAGCAATTGGATGGACTATAGCAGACATCAAGGGAATTAGTCCTTCCATGTGCATGCACCGGATTTTGTTAGAGGATGACTCAAAACCAAACAGAGAGGCTCAAAGGAGGTTGAATCTATTGATGATGGATGTAGTAAAGAAAGAAATCCTAAAGTTGTTGGATGCAGGAGTTATTTACCCAATTTCAGACAGCAAGTGGGTCAGTCCTGTTCAGGTTGTACCAAAAAAATCTAGAGTGACGGTAGTGCAGAACCAGAATAATGAGCTAGTTCCTACGAGGATTCAAAATGGGTGGCGTGTTTGCATTGATTACCGCAAGCTGAATGCAACAACGAGAAAGGACCATTTTCCTTTACCTTTTATTGATCAAATGCTTGAACGATTCGCCGGTAAATCTCATTATTGTTTTCTTGATGGTTACTCAGGTTATAACCAGATTGTGATTGCTCCTGAAAACCAAGAGAAAACCACATTCACGTGTCCGTTTGGAACATTCGCTTATCGGAGGATGCTGTTTGGACTTTGCAATGCACCAGCCACTTTTCAGCGCTGCATGATAAGTATTTTCTCCGATTTAATCGAAAAGTACATTGAAGTTTTTATGGACGATTTTACTGTGCATGGGGATTCATTTGATTCTTGTCTTGAAAATTTATCTCGTGTGCTTGATCGTTGCATTGACACAAACCTTGTTTTGAATTTTGAAAAATGTCATTTTATGGTAGAACAAGGGATTGTATTAGGACATGTTATTTCATGTAGGGGTATTGAGGTGGATAAAGCTAAGGTAGATTTAATTGTGAATTTACCCTACCCCACATGTGTGGGGGATGTGCGATCTTTCCTTGGTCATGCAGGTTTTTATCGTAGATTCATTAAGGATTTTTTGAAGATTGCATTGCCTCTATCCAAGTTGCTACAACAAGATGTGATTTTCAAATTCACCCAAGACTGCAAGGATGCTTTTGATAAACTGAAATCAGCGTTAACCACTGCACCTTTGATGCAGCCACCAGATTGGTCTCTTCCATTCGAAATAATGTGTGATGCGAGTAATTATGCAATGGGAGCAATTTTAGGACAACGAGTTGGCAAACAACCTCATGTGATCCATTATGCTTCCCGGACCCTTAACGCGGCTCAGTGCAATTATTCAACTACTGAAAAAGAACTTTTGTCTATTGTTTTTGCTTTAGATAAATTTCGTTCTTATCTACTTGGTTCTAAAGTGATTGTATTTTCTGATCATGCAGCTTTAAGACATCTTTTGGCGAAGAAAGAATCAAAACCGAGGTTAATGAGATGGATTCTTCTTCTTCAAGAATTTGATTTGGAGATTAAAGATAAAAAGGGGGCTGAAAATTTGGTGGCAGATCATTTGAGTCGATTAGTACGAAAAGAAAATCTGGTGCCACTACAAGAATTCTTTCCGGATGAGCAATTGTTTGCTCTGCAAGGTATGGTTCCTTGGTATGCTGATTTAGTGAATTATTTAGTTTCTAGAACTTTACCTGATGATTTGAGTAGAGCTAAGAAAGATAAAATTAAGAGTGAGGCAAAATATTATGTGTGGGATGATCCATACTTGTGGAAGTTTTGTTCCGATCAAATTATTAGGAGATGTGTGCCTGATTCTGAATTAGAGTCTGTCTTGAAATTTGGTCATGCTTATGCGTGTGGTGGTCATTTTGGACCTAAGAGAACTGCTAGAAAAGTGTTAGATAGTGGTTTTTATTGGCCTACTTTATTCCGTGATGCTTATGTCATGTGTAAAAATTGTGAACAATGTCAAAGGACTGGGAATTTAAGTCATAGGAATGAAATGCTTCAAACGCCCATACTTGTTTGTGAGATTTTTGATATATGGGGTATTGATTTTATGGGACCTTTTCCTTCCTCCTTTGGTTTTGTTTATATCTTACTTGCGGTTGATTATGTTTCGAAGTGGGTGGAAGCTAAAGCCACCCAAACTGACGATTCTAAAGCTGTTGTAGGTTTTCTCAAATCTAACATTTTTAGTAGGTTTGGCATACCAAAAGCATTGATAAGTGATCAGGGGTCCCATTTTTGTAACCCAGCTGTGGACACTTTGCTAAAAAAATATGGGGTGTTTCATAAGACATCCACACCTTATCACCCTCAGGCAAATGGGCAAGCCGAGGAGGTGTCCAATCGAGAAGTCAAGTCCATCTTGGAAAAAACTGTAAATCCTAATCGAAAAGATTGGAGTCTTCGACTTGAAGATGCATTATGGGCGTATCGGACAGCCTATAAAACACCTATTGGGATGTCTCCATATAGGTTAGTCTTTGGTAAATCGTGTCATCTTCCGGTGGAATTGGAACACAAAGCGTTTTGGGCTGTAAAGAGTTGCAATTTAGATAGAGATCAAGCTGGTATACATAGGAAGTTGCAACTACAAGAGTTAGAGGAGATTCGCCTTGATGCTTATGAGAATTCCCGAATTTACAAGGAGAAGACCAAGGGGTTTCATGACAAGATGATCTCTAGGAAGGAATTTGTGATTGGACAAAAAGTGTTGCTTTACAACTCAAGACTCAAATTAATGCCTGGTAAGTTACGTTCTCGTTGGATTGGACCTTTTGTTGTCATTAATGTATTTTCTTATGGTGCAGTAGAGATTCAAAGCTTAGAAACTAACAAGTTGTTCAAGGTAAATGGACATAAACTTAAACCTTTCTATGAAGGTTTTCAAGAGCATACAATTGAAGAAGTTTCATTGATCAATCCAAATTACTTGGATTAAAAGGCTGCAAAGTCGAGCCAACGACTTTAAAAAAAGGCGCTGCTTGGGAGGCAACCCAAGAGTGGCTGAACGACCATCATAAGATTTGCTTTCTTTTTCCCTATCTCTTTTAATTTCGTTTGTTCATTTTTCTTATTTATTTTTATTTATTTTCATTCTGTGTTGCATTGAGGACAATGCAGATTTTAAGTGTGGGGGAAATGGTTAGTTATTTGTTAAAAAACAAAAAAAAAAATCTTTATTGTGCAGCCAAGTAAGGTAGTGAAAAATTATTTCCCTTCGTCAGTGGTTGATTGAAAAATAGACTAGATTCAATAGAGAAGTTAAGTAGTGTTAAAATTGTTATAATTGTTGAAGTACAAACTTTTAGAGAAATTCGTGTAAATTCGTAATTTAGCATAACTTTGTATGTGACTTTTGACTCACTGAAATTCCTTCAAATTCCTCAAGGTTAATCTGCTTGATAGTGATTTAAAGTAATAACGGATGAAATTCCTCGGTGTAAAGCTTGAGGCGTAAACTATGTAATGTTGAAGATATAATATAGCGCCTGGGATTATCTACACTGAAGGGATTAAGCCTGAGGAGTTTTCAAGCTTGATAACCTAAGACTATCTAGTCTGGGATCTATCGGCCCAAATCTGCTACTGTGTTGGAAATCTAATAGGGCTATTCAAAGTATGTCCAGAATGAAATGATCCGCCTGTTAAGTAACCGGGTGCATTCATGAGTAATGTTTGTATTCGTGTCAAAAGACAAGTGTGTGCTTAATAATAATATATTGCTCGTTTTAATTCATGCTTGAGGAAATATAAAGGGATGATGTTGAGTTAAATGTTGCATTAATAGTATTGCGGTTACAAAATGAAGTGAATTCTTGAGAAGTTTGTGTGAATGCAAGAGTAATGGTGGACACATGATTGACCTTTCTAGCGAATTTTGTTAATTTTTGGTTACGAATTGATGATGTTTGGAAAGAAAATTTCATGAACTTGCTTGTTTGTACATTGAGAGATTGATTTTGTGGGTATATCTTCTGCAAACCCTCACGAGACTAAACTCGTCCACTAGGGGTAACCTAGGGGTTTAAAGGCTTGTTGCATATGCTAAATGCAACCGTGTTACCTACGAAAGTGGTTAGCTTTAGTTTTAGTTATTTTTTTTCAAGTTTCTCTTTGTCTTTGCCCGAGGACGTGCAAGAGCTAAGTGTGGGGGAATTTGATAAGTGCAATATTTATATATTTTATTTCCTCTATATTTAGCATTTTTGTTGTGATTATATGGCCATTGGAACTGATTTTTATCTCATTTTGTGATTTAGGCAAGATTTGGAGTGCAAAATATCAATTTCAATCAAAATGGCAGATTTGGCGATGTTTTGGAAATACTGATATATCTGGAGATACATAAGTTAGTTTCTATTGAATTTTATCCAGTTGGAAAGCTAAGACAAAGGCCTACATTTCTTGTGAAGAAGTCCAGACCCAGTTCGGAATTTAAAGGGCCCAAAAGTGTTCAAGAACAGAAGATTTCTATTCTGGACTGGACTGCGCAGCTGTGGTGAAAAATTCATAAATAGAGTTATGTATCTTGGATTTAGTCAAGGCCCATTGGAATTGAAAGATAATACACGAATCTACAACTTTATAGAAGGAGTCAAAGTCAGATTTGATGGTTAATTAGAGGCAATTCAAGGTGTAAAGGGAAGAATATATTCTCCATGCTTTGATGTTAAAGGGAAGAATATATTCTCTATGCTTTGATGTTAAAGAGAAGAATATATTCTCTATGTCTTGATAAAGGAAGAGAGAATATATTCTCTCCATGATTATAGCATTTTTTCATTGCCTATATATATGTCTTGCAAGACTTGAAGAGAAGAACAACAAAAACAAGAAGAAAACAAAGAGAAGAGAGTTAGAAAAATAGTATTTTCAAGTTTTATACTTACAATTATGAGTAGCTAAGTTTTTATTTCGATTCAAGGGAGTTCATTTTGATTCACATGTTGTGAGACACGGAGCTTCATCTATCTATCTACGGTTTGATTATCTTTTGTTTCTTATTCTTAATGTTCATGCTTGTTTAGATAATAATCTAAGGTGCACGTAGTTGATTATCTATTACAATCTATTGCTAACAAATCTTCATAATCCGTAATTGTTATGTTTGATTTGTGCATGTAGCAATTAGGTTTTCATGATTAGGATCCCAATTTTCGTTGATAACCTAAGGGAAACATTAGAGTAAATTAAATAGTTGGCGCTTGCTTAAACTATTGTTTATCCTTAGTCGCTTCTAATTTGTTATGCTATTATTAACATGATTAGGATTGCTTAATACCGAGTCAATTGATAATATGAATTTAACCGGGTGCTGGGCTTTGGTTAATGATATACGAAAGTTAATAGAGATATAAATAGCTAGTTATTTATGTTCTTGGCTAAGTAATCAAAGAATAGATAGTATTTTAGGTGTCTATGATCAACTTGAATTGAAGAACGAACTATCCTTGAATCGATGCTTTACATTTATTGAACTTCCTATTTAATTCCTGTCATTATTAATTCATCAAACAAACCTCCCCATTGAATATTATTTTGATCAACCAATCTCTAGGGTTCAACCTGGACTTATGAGTACTACAAATTCTTGTGAGAACATTAATTATATTTTGGTGCATTCAACACGTACCAATAACATAGGGTGGATTACCCTCATACGTGGTTTGCGGGCTATTGCGTATGGGCAAGTTTGCTCTGTTGGGTGACTGGTGGAGACTTACTATGAGATTTTCAAAAAGAAAAAAAAATGATGAATGAAGTACGTTGGACGAATATTTTTATAGAAAAAAATGTAATGATTAAGTGTGATGTGATATGTCTTTTTTGTGAGAAAAATAATTTTTTTTTTTTTTGAAAAATTGGTATGGATGAATTTTGTTTTTATAAGAAAATTTAGACATATTTAAGTTTAGCTCATCGATTAATGCATCCAAAAATATGCAAAATGGATCTTATTTAGTAGCTTACATTATTTCAAATAAAGTTATGTGATTATTTTGATAATTATATTAAGATATTGGTGGATAAAATACTTTAATTATTGGGTGAACCGTCTAATCATAAATAGTAAAAATTTTGATTTTTGAGAAAAATTTGAGGGAAATTCATTTTTCAAATAAATTTGAGATTTTTTTAAGAAAATTGTGTGTAACATATCTTTGGAATATTTTTAGGAGATGTCAAACATATGTATTTTTGATGAAAAAATCTCTGATAAATCGAAAAAAAAAGGAAAGAGTGTGCCATCCAACCGGGGCCTTATTTTCAAATTGAATTGTAAAATATAATGGAATCTTGTGATGAAATGTAACAATTTGTTTCTTTCTTGTTTTTGTTTAGATTTGGCCATCTTTAATTTAAAAAGCAAAGTAAGGAGGTCTTAGGGAGTGTTTGCAAACTCTACTGCTTCTAGAGAAGTGATTTTAAGTGAAAAATAAGCAGAATTACTTAAGAAACAGAAGTGGGTAGTGTTTGCAAACAGAAGCTGAAAGTGGAAAAAAGTTGCAGGAAGTGTTTGCAAATAAAAGTGATTATCAATTAGCTTTTTTGCAGAAAGTACAATATTACCCCTAAAATAATAGAAAAGTTATATTTTTTTTACATTTATGTTCCTAATTTTCTTTTTAACAAAATATTTCTAAAAGCATATATGTTTATGAAATAATATTGATTACTCAAATCAAAACGATAATAGAAAAACCGAGGAAAAATAGAAGAGAAATGCAAGATTTATATACAAACTCTTGAGATTAAGTAAAAGAATTTATATAAAAATGGAGAAAAAAATGAAGGGAAGTCAAAGGTAGTTTTCTTATTTTTTTATTTTTTTTGAAGAGAAATTACTTACTTTGTGAATGTTGTAATTGTGATGATGATTGTGAGATCCTTTGAGAACTATGTGAATCCATAACTATATGACAGATGTACTAAAATTTTAAAACCATATATTAAATGAAATTGTTTGGATTTTCAATCCGTGCAAATTTTCACACCACCAAAATATATATAAAGAGAGGAAAAGACGAGAGGCAATTAAAGAATAGGACAAAAGTTTTGCCATGAGTTATATTTTGCATTGAAGAAAAGAGCACTCATTCAAATTACAATTTTTCAACATAGGCTGCTTCCTTGCCGTCGATATTTCAAATATTTGCTATAGCATGTTTGCTTTCGAAGATTACTAAGGGAATCAACCTGCTATAATTTTTTGAGACTCTGAATTTATTTCCGAACCTCATGAGCCACATCAATTTAATGCAAATTCAAGCTACTCTGTTATTGACATTATTTATTTCTGAATATTAAATTTTCGTAAGGAATCATTCTGTAGGTTATTTATTTCTCCAAGAATGGATCTTGCTGATAACATATTAATACACTATATAATCTTTGCATATTTCTCTTGTATTTGGACGGAACATGCAATAAGCAGAAAACACACAATTAAAAAACTATTTGAGAAGAAAGACAAATAAATTACAACAAAAAATTATAATACAAACTTGGGAATAAAATTCTTATCTTAATCTCTCTGTTTTTCCGCTCTGTTTTCCTCCTCTGTCAATTAAGAGAGATATTGCTCTCTATTGCTGTATATATAACCTAGGTTGGTAGTTTTCAGATTTTTAGGACTCCTGGAGGATATATCTTTTGATTTTAACAATAAATCTTTTTTTAAAATTCATGCCCTGTTTGATTTAATGTTCGTATTTATGAAAAATTAAAATACAAATATTATTCCATGACATCCTTGCAACACACGTGCATTTTGTTCAATTGCCAAAAGTTTCTACTTAAGAAGATCGAAAGGTTTTTTTTTTTTAAATTTGATCGTAATTTTGGGAATATAGAAATATTGACTCGTTTAATAAAAAGCACCCCCTACCCAGTCCAAATCATTGAATATATAGGTTTTAAGCTATTTTTTATTTAGCTACACTTGCTCCAATCATTTACTCATATTTCATAGATGTAACACAGACTTCCATTATGTCATTCAAATTTATTTATATCAGGTAGGCAAAACAATCATCCATCCCATATACTAAATTAAATTACATTTGCACTTAAATAAATCTCATTGATTGTTCGGGAAAATTAAAATATATTTTTTCCTTTATTAATTGCCAAAAGTTTTAAAGCACAAGTAAACGACTGATGTAACACAGACTTCCATTATGGAAAGTTCATAGCTAAAAGCACAAGTAAACGACTGCTTCTTCTTCTATTTCATCAGACAATTTACTGCAGTAACATGTTACGTTTCGTCTTGATTATATTGAATCATAAAACCGAAACAGAACATTAGCAGCAGCAGCAACCAAGAGACACTGAAATGGTTCCAGTTAATACAGATGGAGATTACAAAAATTCCGACCATATATGCTCCAATCCCCTTTGCAAGAGTGACTAATACCAACTAAATCCTTACATACAGTGCCATATTAAACCCAAAAAAATTACTAGCGAAGATTGTGAATGATGAGGTAGCACTACTCCAACGTCGAGTAATTACATGACATAACTTCTTAGATAAACAAGTGTTTGTAATCCCCATTGGCAAGTTGACAAACATTGTTGTAGCATGTTGTATCTGTGGAACAAAATGAAAGAATTAAGAATGTTAAAATGGCTTGTAAACCAATTTGAATATGTAACAGCAATGTTTCATTATGACCAACGAATCAGCTTGGTGGCTCGCCACACAGAAATAACTTGTGGAAGAATCTTTCTTTGGAGAAAACTTTCCATTATAAGCTTCGGACTAGGAAGTCCTTGCCCGCACAAAGCTAATCTAGATAACATGTTTAAAAATCTATGCCCCTAATTGATTTAACCAATAAGCTTAATAAGTGACCATCACTGTCATCAATGAGCAATTGTTATGTTTAGCTTTGGGAGCCATAGCCGCACCCAAATGAAATGCCAAATTCCCAATTTTTGACAAGAACTTATCAACGAAAATGAAGGGTAACGAGTACAGTTCATCAAAGTGATGCATTCGACTATCCAGCTACTTCTTTTGTTCACCATTTACCTAGTGATTCTACATGATTTAGTGACTATTGACTTTCATTTGGGCATGCACCGACAGATTTTCATGTGGAACTTGTGATATTATTCAAGGTAATTCTGAGGGAAAATTGCATTTTTGGTCCCATAACTTTGGCCTTTTTCGATTTTGGTCTCTTTCATTACGAGATTCTCACATTATATCTCAGAACTTTCTATTTTTCTCACATTTGGTCCCATTGAAGGATTCCGTCCAATACTTAAAAGTCAACTCCGTTAGTCAAAATTTTGACCCATTTTTTAGGCAGCATTCGTGCATAAATGCACTCACACATGGATTATGTTTAATATCATGATATTTCTATTCAATATCACGTGTCACTCACGCACAAAATCTCCTTAAAAAACCGGTCAAAATATTGACTAATAGAGTTGACTATTAAGTGTTGGACGAAATCCTTCAATGGGACCAAATGTGATAAAGATTGAAAGTTATGGGATATAATGTGAGAATCTCGTAATGAATGGTACCAAAATCGAAAGAGACCAAACATATGAGACCAAAAATGCAATTTCCCCTAATTCTAATTATCTTTCAACTACACTCCCAAACTAATCTCATCATAAACAAAATTTAAAGTGACAAATGGTTATGTGTGTATATCTATCAAACTCTAGTAATAAGCAAGTCAGAATGAAAAACTGATTTAGTCCTAGTGGAAAATGGACAAGTAGTCGCCATTCTATTCACTCGGTTGCAATACAGATTTGCCACTATTTTGGATGGACTCCATTGCACTGCAATAGAACCGATTCAATCATTAATGTTGACAAGGTAAGGGTTGGGTGATGAAACCCACCAAACTCACAATGATCTAGTGGTGAAAAATGAATCGAGCTTCACTATAGAATTACCCATGTTTGATAGATGTTAGGCCAAGCCTGTCAGAGTATCTATCATTACTCACAAACTCACCACAACTATCAGTTTGTAGAACTAATTTCGCGGTCCTCAGTCAACCGTAACATTACCAAGTACCAACAGAAACTATTATAAATGAAACGAAGGATGGGGCAAAATGAGTAATGAAGTCCTGCAACCCTATTCATATCCCTGAATCTATTTCACATAAGCAAATCAACTTAAACACGAAAACAAAACTAAACGAAGACCACCAATTTCCCAACGAAACTAAACAAGCGAGCAACATAACACCAAAATCAAGCACGCTCAAATATATCAGCAAGAAAACTAATAGCTGAAAGGAGATAAAAAGTTTCACATACCAAGAACATCACCAAAGTTGGTCCAAATTTCGGCGCGGATGGATTGATTACTGTCAGCGATGCCGATAACCTCAACGAAAGTCGAAAGAGGCGCAGGAGGATCGCCTTTGATAATCAGCTGCTGCTCGTCCGTCGACTTCCCGACCACCGAACCACTGCCGTCGGATCTGAGCACCTGAATAACCGCACGAACTCTCCGCCCGACGTGCAACCGCAACAGCTCCGCGTTAACGAAAACAGCCGGATTCGACGTATCCATTTTCTACAAGCTATATATAAAGATATATATATAAAGAACGTCACATAATTATACTAATCATCGAAATTATGAACGATACGGAATTAGGAATAAATAGGAAAGTATTACATGATTTTAAGTTGTTTTTACCTTTGTATTTGATTCTACGGAATGGATCGGAGATGAAAGGAGAATTTGTGTGTAGTGAAAATAGAAACTATGAAACCCTAGCTGTTAATTTGTTGATTTGATTATTCAAAACAGATCAAGAAGGCAAAATGGGAGGGAAATAATGGCGGCAAATGTTCCCGCCTTAAAAAAAAGCCCCAATTCTCTTGGGATTAGATTAGGGTTATCAATTGTTTCGAAAAAGACCAAAAAGGATTATGTTATCAATGTATATTTTACTCAATTCCAATTCTATTTATTTGGGGTCGATAAATTAAATCAATTTCGGTTAAATTAAATTATCGCAATTTATTATTTTATTAGATGATGAATTTTTATGAATTATGTTTTTTTCCCCCCTTATTATCTATCTCTATCATTTTTCTTAGGCTCACATGAAATCACATCGGACCCGATAGAGATTCAAACTTCATTCCTCACCCTTGAAATTCGCTAGAGCAAATTTAAACAATTTAGAGGTATGATTCATAGATACTCGTAATAATGATCCCGTGTAGTATTGTTCCCGTATCGGATACCGATACTCAGGGAAGGAGCCATAATTTTGGGTTCAGGGGGCGAACACCAAAAAAGAAAAAAAAAAAGGGCCAAAACTAAATATTTATGGATTTGGGGAGGGGGAGGGGCAAAATTTCAAAATTCAGAAGTTTGTAAGGAAAAAAATTTATTTTCTCAAAGTTTAGAGGAGCTAGTAGGCTTGTGACTCTGTCTCGGTTGATACTCTCAGATACCGTATCCGGCACATTTTTTAGATGTCCAAAAATAAAAAAGAGAAAATTCTAGATATTAAAATTTGAAGTATCCGACACATGGATACAAGGCAAATACCTTTTTAATATTTTACAATATTTTTTGGCCTAAAATAAAAACATAGATAATGTTTTCGATCATCTGTTAAAAATGGAAACTTAAAAGTTAAACAAGTGACAAAAAATTTAAAGAACTAGACAAAATTCTAATTGTGTCAATAAATCTATTGAATCAAGCATATTTTAAAATTGTATATATTCATTTATATACAATACCTTAACATATCGTATCCTAGATTTTTGAAATTTGTCAATATTCTGTATCAGTGTCATTTCGTATTCGTATTCGTATCCGTATGTGTATCATAGATTCAGAGCAATTAGCAAAGCAGAAAGTGTTTCACTTTGTTTCAGTTTGAAGGAAAGTATATCTTCGCTACAAGGTTATATACTTGTATCTAAAGACCAAAGAAGTCTCAATTCAAGACTAATATTAGCTTGAGTTCAATCTACTCCAAGAATTCCCTTGAACTATGTGTGGTGTTCCAGGCCATAACTAGCGAGAAGCTAAAGTATACCAATTCTTAGAGAGAATTTCAGCTCAAAAACATTACTAAACTACAAGTGCAGATGCCAGTGACCCATTATGACCATCCAATAGAGCAGAATGACTCAGCTGCTGCAGCTTCCCCTCATTTAAAAGGAAGATTCGTTCTGCCATCAGAACGGTTTCCAACCGATGAGCAATCACCAAAACCTGCAACCAAACACAAATATCCGTCACCCCGTTTTGATATTAACATAGTAGTTAAATTAAAGAGCCAAAAAGAATCATTTGAGCACTTATCCATCAGGAAGAACCATTGGTTAAAAAGAATAATTGTTACTTAAAACTTACTGTGCGGTTTCGCATTAGGCACTGCAGAGCTTGTCTCACCAATAGCTCAGATCTGCTGTCTAATGCAGAAGTTGCTTCGTCTAAGATAAGAATAGACGGATTCTGATAGAGAGCTCTTGCAATAGCTAGCCTGAGAGTATACATATAAATAGGAAAATCACATGCATGGATAGGAATCTAAAATTCAGGCATTAAAAGAGCAAACACAAACTAAAAAGATTTTGAAAATGTCATGCCTTTGCCTCTGGCCTCCACTAAAATTTGAGCCCCTTGGACCAACATTCGTTTGGTACCCATCTGGAAGCCTTTTAATGAATTCATCTGCATTTGCAGTTTGAGCAGCAAGTTCAACTCTACCCATGTCAATACCACTTATTAAATCCCTGTACCCAATGTTCTCAGCAATTGTCCCGGAAAAAAGTACCTGAAAATACAGAAGAAACCCGCATTTGAGCTTCAGATGCCGTAGCTGTGGACTTACTGTTATGGGCCTCACAACTATATGGTAATAATAATCAGAGGTCAACGACTTTTCCCTAAAATCCTTGTAAGAAAAAACCATATCCATCACTAATGAAGTAATGATTAGTTATAAGATACTTCCATGTAAGACACTGCTATGATCTCAGCAGCAGATAGTTCCCAACTTCTTTAGAAATCCGATCCCCAATGCAAGTTTTGTGCTAGGGAATAGGCTCAACGACTTTCCCCAAAAACCCTTGTAAGAAAAAACCATATCCATCACTAATGAAGTAATGATTAGTTATAAGATACTTCTCAGCAGCAGATAGTTCCCCACTTCTTTAGAAATTCGATCCCCAATGCAAGTTTTGTGCTAGGGAATAGCGGGTTCCAACTTTTTCTTAAGCAGATTCATGATAATTGATCTATACGTGTTTGTGAGTCTTTAAGTTGCTATATCCCGTTGACTTGAACAAAATATTTAAGAGGAGAACATAGAGTGAAAGCCACCCACTGTATCTTGAGAGACCAGACCAACATGTCTCCTTAAGCTCTCCAACTGAATACTTTGAATGTCATAGCCATCTATTGATATAGAACCTGCCCACGTAGAAATAGCACAAAAATCACCAGTTACTAAAAGTGTAAGATATATAAGAAGATAGCAACATTCATGACTGACAATAACAAGCATTCAAATTGTAGAGTACAACTTTGGTGAAAATGGACTCCCAGTACTTACCAGAAAGAGGTTCATATAGGCGAAGCAGTAGTTTAACAAGAGTTGTCTTGCCTCCTCCTGATGGCCCAACAAGAGCAATTGTCTCTCCAGCTTTAATATGAAGATCCAGCCCATTTAATACAGGAGCCAAACCTTCTCCATATGTAAAACAGAGCCCACAAAATTTCAATTCTCCAGTAATAGAGGCTAGATCGACTGCGTCAGGTTTTTCAATTACCTGTAAATGTCCTTGGAAACAGTAGCTAAGTTGTCTATATTCGTGCGTCTTATGTCTAATTACTTTATCAGAAAATATCAAATATTATAATTACCATTGCAAACAACCAAAAGAGACAATTTTCACGTTATGGATTTTTCATCTCATTTGAGAATAATAATAGTCTTCACTGTAATGTCATAAATTCATAATTTAGAGGCTATCTACAGTCATTCCATGAAAAATCAATTGAAAACCAAAATTAACTGGTCAAATCTCAGTTTTAAGCATTAAGGCCTGCTTAAAAACTCAAAACCAAGAAAAGTTGAGTAAACTACAAAGAGGGTTTTATAAATATTAAGACTTAATCAGCGGTTGTGCAGACTGAAAGAAAAATATAGGAGAACATGAGAAAAATGTGAGGGACCTCAATTTTTATCAGTGTCGCAATAGTAATGAGAGAACATGTATAAGACCAAGGCTTATCAAACTATAAAAGATCAACCTGAGATTTGAACAGGGTCAAATTAAACAGCCGCTCATTAGCTGGTTCGCCTTGTTTTAACTCATTGTAAGCTTTTCCCACACCCTGCGTAATTCTTTAATTTCAGATTGATACTTTAACAGAGCTGCACAGAAGAAAAACCATAATAACAAATAAGAACTGCATTAGAAAATTATGAATAGAGAAATCATCTAAGGCCATCAGAGTATCCAAAGAAGAAGTAAATCAATATTTGTATTTTTTTACCTTTAGAATGGATATCAAGCAAATAATGGAACTGTTTGACCCTGAACCTTACATATGGTCAAAGTTCAAAGGATGATGGAATTTTTTTTGTCTGCAAGTGATCTTGTATGTATAGTGATGAGCTGAAGTTAATAAAAATTTGAATCTTCTTAACAAGTTTTTGAAAAAGAAAAGAAGGTATCTAGAATCTTGGTAGCAAAAATGGTTAGAATCGCATAAGCCATACAGTATATCATAAAGAAAGGATAGCTTACACGAGATATGATGAAAATAGGTATCCGCAACCAATTTTGATAGATATAAATTGTCATGTCATTCAGAAAAATCAAACCAAAGAAAATGAGCTAAAGGAATAAACGTAGTCAAGGTAAAAGGATTCAGATAGCCCCTAAAGCTTGAAAAGACATCAATCATTATGACCAAGTTTCACAGATGGTGATGGTTATGAATGGATCATCCCACATATTGCAGTTATCGCAGAAACCAGATTATCAAGACAACTTTAACTTCAATTAAATGGTATATAGGACTAGCAACAAAATAACTTCAAGTTTTGGTAAAAGAATATTTTTTGGTTCTCTGGTTTTTTCTGGTTTGATGCTCTGCAACTACCACAAGATCAGGTTGAAAAGCACTTAAGTGAAACATAGGAAATCCCTAAAATGAAATTTTACAAATCTTCAGCATATAAATTTTAATGTACATGATCTTTAGAAACTCAAAAGACCCCTGAAAGCTTCTTGACCCATAAACCATTTTACAATCTGCAGAAAAAAAACATCTAAGAATAACAAAGCAATTAGTTGCAAACAAAATTCAGTAAAGGTATGAACATTACCTGAATTGGATCAATCAACAGAATCAGTGATGTCATAAAAGAAACCATGGAGGAACAATTGAAGGAGCCCCTTGAAACTACCAGCGAGCTAGCACAGAATGTGAATAACACCCCAACAAACATTACTTGTACCAGCTGAGGGATCAACACCTTCATTTGCTTTTTTCTCAGAAGTGCAGATAGGTCAGCATTAGCAAGCGACTGGAATCTGATACGTTCACGAGATTCTGCATTGTTTGCTTTCACAAAAAGAATTGAGGGAAATACCTAAAACAAATTGAATAATGTACACGCTGTTAATCTTCTCAGAAAGATACTAGAATGAGGAGATATTGAAATAGACAGAAAAAAAATCCTTGAGTAAGTGCATGCTGGTCAGTTTGCCCGGGCAAGAGATAAATAGAAACAGATTTTATAATGCAAGGAATCAAAGGGACTTCTACCATACAAGAAGAAATAGTAAATATTCTCTATTTTTTCCACTCTCGGAGTTAAAAGAAACATATGATGATAACGAAAGCAGAAACAATCCTTGCAAAGGTTTGTACAGTATATCCGGATGGAGGGAGAGGTTAAGGAAAAAGTTAAATCTCTCCAATGCATAGAAAATCCATAGCTGGATAGACAGATACCTGACAAACTAGATAAGCTACCAGGAAAAGAGCATTGCACAAAGAAGCTATAGTGGTAATAAAAACTAATTTGATTTATCTATAAAAGAAATTCACACCAACATTTATGGTCGTTGGTAATGATTAGAGCAGTTCAGGTATCTCAGACAGTATAATGGTCAGCGTAGAGTATTAATTTGCAGTTGCACAATTTTCTATGAATTACAAATTGTAAACTCCAGCTTAGCATGACCAATCCAACACACTAAGCAGCATTCTTTTCTTCAACTCTAAGGTGATGAATCAGAACACGCTTGGTATTATAATTGGTTTGTCACCACTTCGTTTTACGTATATTGTTTTGTGGCATATTTCTTTCTCCCATTCTTCACGGGTTGGGGTCTCAAGGAAATAGAAATGCATAAGTAGAGCAATCAAAAGCATAATGTGTATAATTGAAGTCAGAATGTAGAAGATAAAAATCAGAACAAAGCAACCAGGTAAATGGTAACGGAACGGGCAAGTACAAAATTCAGAAACAACATCAAAGGTAAGAGATGGTGGGAGGACGGTGATATTAATCAGTTTGTGCTTCAAAACATATACAGTACAACCCCATCCACAGAAAATACAAATGTCTACTAACACTCTGTTTGGTTAAAGAAAACTGGCAGAGAAAGGAAAAGAAAACTGATTATGCTGAGGAAACTGTGTTGTGTCAAATTAGTAAACTGTGTTGTCTCAAAGTAGTATGCTGATTATTCTTTTCTCACCCTTTTCCTTACCATATGATGAGGAAACTGTGTTGTCTCAAATTAGTAAAATTTTCTCTCTTGTTTTCTTTTCCTTTTCAATTTCTCTAGTAACCATACAATTAAAAATGGTTTTCTTTGTGTTTTCTTTTCCATTCCCTACCAATCTCCTTGAACCAAACAAAGCGTAAGAGTATAAGAAAATTGAAGGAAATCAAAAGTTAAAGTAGTGTCCGCTACTGTTTACTAAATAATAAAATTTACCATACCTCATTTAGGTAGGCTGACAATGCAGCTGCACTAAGATGTGCCTTATTGGATATTGCACGAAGCCTTTCTCCAAGGCATCCAATTATGAGAGCCATTGATGGAATGACCTTAAAAGAATACAAGAAATTTTGAATCATTGATTCCACCACAAAGGACTATCGAATTGAATCCAAACACCAAAATTGAATATGGCTTCCTTACCAATGCAGAAATTAATGAGAGAACGGGGCTAATGATTAACATCTGAGTAGCCATAGCTGATAATTGCAGAGCGCTGGGCACTATTGTCTGGGAAATAAAAACGAGATTAGAACAAAGTCAGTAAATAACTGATGGAGCGAATCACATTTATTTTTCTAGCATTTATCTTAATACATCTTTAGTATGACAGAAAATTGGCATGACAAATTTATGAGCATGCTCCACTAAACTTTCCCACCGGATTCCAATAAAAGTCCAAAATCCCCACGGAACGAGTAATATACATATACTTGCATGGTTAGAAAGGAGCACAGTAGGCCCGAAACAACAATAAAAATGTGAATCAATTGAATGCAGAATTTCGAACACTTTTAGTTGGATCTACTTCATATACTGGAAATAATGAACATGCCACCAGAACAATGAATTTTAGTCTTTTCAAATTCACCTACTAAATACAAACTCATAATAAATAACCTAACATGACAAACCAGTAAGGCTTCATTCTCCCCCTTTATTTCATAATGGGGGAATCAATCATGTAACTTCTCCAATCCTACAAGAATATAACTTCACTTCAAATTAATTAACTCATAGACACACAAATAATGTAATATAAACAGTGAATACAAACAGAAAAAACCCCTCACATTCAAGAGAGAATACACGGTGTCAGCTATATCGTCGGCCTCCGCCGTGATCCGGTATGCAATATCCCCAGGTGAAATCCCCTTCTCACCCTCAAAGAACCCCAAATCCCTCTGCAAAACCCTATTAAACACATGAACCCTAGTATTGTACACACAGTTCAACGCCGCCTCCCACAGAAACGCCTGCTGCAAATAATTCGCTACAATCCGAGTCAAAACATGTAACCCTAACACCAAACCCTCGTTTTTCAAGCTCAACAAATCTGTAGTCGTCATCACCGACGAGAGCTTTCCCGCCAAAGGGACGATTTTGGAGAGAGAGTAGACAGAAATTGCGCTGCAGAGCCAGCCAGATAGGATGGGCCGCCATTCGGATTGGAGGTAGGGTTTGAGTACTGTGAGGGAGGCGAATTTGATTGGCGGAGAGGGGGGGTTGCAGGGGGTGGAGATGGTTGCGAGAGTAGAGGATAATTTGAGGCTCGGGAAATGGTTTGTCGCTAGGGCTCTGTGATTGTAAATAGGGATTTTGAATTTGTGGTGAAAGAGGGAGGATGAAGAAGAGTAGGAGTACTGTGGTGGAAATTGAAGAAATTGCGCCATTAATTGGAAAAAGCTTTGAATGTTGAGTTTTTTTTTTTTGGAGTGTGGAGCTAGGAAGAAGAATATCAGGGATTAACTGTCATAACTGATTGCTCTTAATTCACACTAAATTAGATTTTTCAAAAAAAGTGAGGACTTGGAACATTTTTATTCAAAATTTTGGTATTTCATTTCGTATTTCATATTTTATTTTGTATAAATGCTTTTTGAGAGGTATGGAGACCTCAAGTGCTATGATGATCCCCACTATTTAATGGGTGTGTGGTGTGTTCACATAGCCTTTTTATGCACATACATGAAGAGTGGGGATCACCCAAATTTGAGACCTACTAAGTATAATTAGTTAATTCACACGTCACATATTTGTCCCAGATGTATATCTACATGTTATTCGAATGATTTTTGGGAGGTATTGAGACCTCAAGTGCTTTGATGATCTCCACCGTTAGACGTGTGCGTGGTGTTCACATCACCCCCATAAATTTGTTCACACAGATGAAGAGTGGGGATCACCCAAATTCGAGACCTCCTAAGTATAATTAGTTAATTCGCACGTCACATATTTATCCCAAATGTATATCTACAAATTATTCGAATGATTTTTGGAAGGTTTTGAGACCCCAAGTGCTTTGATAATCTCCACCATTCGACGAGTATGTTCACGTCGTCCTTCATAAGTTTATTCACACACATAAAGGGTGGGAACCTTTCGGACTTAGGACCTCCTAAGTATAATCACACGTCACATATCATGCATTCATGTCAAATATATATTGAATAAATTACCGTAATTTGGAGAATAACGATGGAACACTTGGCTAAATAGAAGATATTGACTACTAGTTTGTAAATGCAAACTTATTGCCTCATAATTCAATTTAGTCTATCTTATGTTGCTTAGTTTGTTAACACCTCGAGAACAATAAAATTGTGTGTGAATTGGATCATTCGTTCTCAATTAATAAAAATACAAGTATTATAACACTTATTTTATGATTGGTCATTCTCTTCGAACTGTATACATGGACACTTCCATTGTATTGATGTACTTTTCAATAAATCAAATTGGAGACAACGAAATTGGATAAAGCCTCAAGAAATCTAGTTTTTGTGGCTTGAGCTAAACTGCATTGTTTCTCATTGATTAGAATCATGATTAACCATACAATACAACGTATAAAGAAAATAGAATTTTATATAGTTTGAAAACTAACATCTTAAACCACTCAAAAACACTGAATCATACTAAAGTTTATCTAAGTATAACAATCCCTGCATAATTAATAATAAACATTTTATCCTGAAAATTTAATCCTTTCAACATCAAGCTGATCATTTCTCTCTGAGTTTTTTGGTTATGGCAAATGCAGCACCAGCAACGGCCACAACGATTCCTGAAACAATTATCGCAGTTTTAAAATTTTGCAACGCAGCGTCCTTCTTTTGTCGTTCTTTAAACCTTTTCGCAGCTTCAGCTTGTTCCTGCACCACAAAACTTACCACAATTAGTCATCTGAAGTTCAAGAAAAAGCACACGAAAAACAAAAACATCACATTATTTTTCTTTTTAATTTGATCAAATTAGTATGATGAGTTTACCTTGATTTCCTTTGAAGTTGTGACGTCTGCAGAAATGGGATCGACCTGGAAATCCTTGTTTATGCCTGGATTCAACTCTTTCTTTACATCAGCAGCTGGAAATCCATCTGAACTCGCCATTTTTTCGATCACGATCTCTAGAAAATATTTCGGGTACTCGTAGCTAGTTTTTCCTTCCCAACCGTTGTGTTCTTTTCCCTATATCCTATATTTGTAGGAGAGTAGCATAAACAAATTCTTTTGGTAATAGGATTGGGTGTCACCTAAGCTCGGAGTTATGTAATGTTTCAACTAACACATGTCACTAAATCCCATAAATGCTTCCATTATTGAGGATCTCAACTACTTTCTATTCTTTGCTTTTCAACTTCTTTCCCAGGAAAATAGTTAGTTTAAGTAATTGTGGATTACCAAATTGTCACTAAGGGTTAATTACACCAACCTCTCCTATAACTACGTGTATTTAAACATAATTCTCAAAGGAGTCAAACCGGCCCTTCAGCCCGCAAACCATTCTAGTGTAGCTCGATGTGACGCGGACCCAAATTTCTATCATAACGAGTCACATTTAAATGGATTACTAACCCGCCCCGACACGGCCCACTACTTGACATATATCTTTTACGTACTTCAATTGTTAATTTGAATTACAATCACTCGTTTTTAGCTTATTTCTATCTAACAATTGTAGTTCGAGCAGGTATAATAACGTCTATTTGAAATTTTTGGAAAATGTCTAAATTTGAATTTTATTTTAGTAAAATGTACAAGGACTTGAGTGACAATCCGAATCCTCTATTTCAAATAGTGAGTGACAATAAAATATGCAACACCATATTATAATAGATGATCTTGTTTGCGTGAATGATGATGGTGAAACTTTTGAAATTGCCTAAGATGGAATTTTTTTAGTAAAATGCATAAAGAATTGAATGAGTGTGGTAAGATAGTGATATATACATTTTTATCAAAAAATAGAAATTGAGGGAGCCACACCCAAATGTATTGCATAATGAAAGTGTATTACATTTGTCATTTGATTAATCGCTCATTTTGTAAAATATACTTGGGTGCGGTTGACCGGGAGTGAACTAAAATTTCCCGAAATAGAGAACCAACATATCTCTACACGTGGCCATAACAAAGCAAATTGTATAAATTGGCCACAACACACAAATCTATGTCACTCCATGAGCAGACAGAACTTGCCACTGTGCATCAACAGAGCACGCCTTCCTCAAACCAACAAAACCGCCGCTGCCACCGGAGGTAAATGGAACACACAGCTGAGAGAGCTCTCCAAACAAGGGCAGTACAGTCAAGCCTTGGTCCTCTACCGCCAATTACTCCGCTCTGGCGCCACCCCAAACGCCTTCACCTTCCCTTTCATTCTCAAGTCCTCAGCCGCCTTATCCCTCCCTCTTTCCGGAACCCAGCTCCACTGCCACGTCATCAAGTCCGGTTGCCTCTCCGAACCCTTCGTCCAAACCTCTTTAATCTCTATGTACTGTAAGTTCGGTTTTCTGGTGAATGCGTACAACGTGTTCGATGAAAGTCCTGACTCGACTGGACTAACGGTTTGCTACAATGCTTTGATGTCTGGGTTCATTCAGAAGTCTAGATTCTCCAATGGATTGCTTTTGTTCCGCGAAATGAGGGCAAAAGGAGTAGCGTTTAATTCGGTCACGATTTTGGGATTGGTTCCGGGATGTGCTATTCCAATGCACTTGAATTTGGGGATGTCATTGCATTGCTTGACTTTGAAATATGGTTTGAGCAATGACTTAGCCATTGGAAACTGCTTTTTGTCGATGTATGTGCATTGTGGATCAATTAAGTCAGCCAGGAAGTTGTTTGATGAGATACCCGAAAAGGGTTTGATTACTTGGAATGCAATGATATCTGGGTACTCACAAAATGGTCTTGGTACAGAGGTTTTGGATCTTTATCGAGATATGCTATCCCTGGGTGTGTGCCCGGACGAGGTGACATTAGTTGGTGTCTTATCGTCCTGTGCTAACCTTGGCGCACAAAGAATCGGTCGCGAGGTGGAAGAGAAGATAGAGAGTCTTGGTTTTGGATATAATCCGTTTTTGAAGAACTCCTTGATTAGTATGTATGCTAGGTGTGGTAACCTGGCAAGAGCTCGGGCTATTTTTGATGCAATGCCTGCTAAGAATTTGGTGTCCTGGACAGCAATCATAGGTGGGTATGGAATGCATGGGCATGGCGAAGTTGCTGTGGGGCTATTTGATGAAATGATTAGAACAGATATTCATCCAGATAAGGCGATTTTTGTGTGTGTTCTATCTGCATGTAGTCATGCTGGGCTGACAGATAAAGGGTTAGATTACTTTTACTCAATGGAGAAGAAATATAATTTGATTCCTGGCTCAGAACACTACTCCTGTGTTGTAGATCTTTTAGGTCGGGCGGGTCGATTGTCAGAAGCTCGTAATCTCATTGAATCGATGCCTATGAAGCCCGATGGTCCTGTATGGGGAGCCCTTTTGGGTGCTTGCAAGATCCATAAGAATGTGGAGTTAGCGGAGTTGGCTTTTGATAAGGTTGTTGAGCTTGAACCTACGAATATAGGTTATTACGTGCTGTTATCTAATATCTACTCTGAGTCAGACAATTTGGGAGGTGTATTGAGGATTCGTGTGATGATGCGAGAACGACGATTGAAGAAGGATCCAGGTTATAGCTATGTTGAATTCAAAGGGAGGACTCATCTCTTTATGGCTGGGGATATAAGTCATCCTCAGACAAAAGAGATATATGCAATGTTGCAGAAGTTGGAGGATTTTGCCAAAAAAGAGAATGGCGAACGTAAAAAAGATCAAGCAATTATGAGGAACACGGCGGTGCACAGCGAAAGGTTGGCTATTGCGTTTGCGCTCTTGAACACTAATGCAAAAGGTGACATTCTTGTTATCAAGAACTTGAGAATATGTGGAGAGTGTCATTTGTTTGTCAAATTAGTTAGCAAATTTGTGAATTGTCAGTTTGTAATTAGAGACGCGACCCGTTTTCACCATTTTACGGGCGGGTCTTGTTCTTGTAATGACTACTGGTGAAATGCCATGTTTTACAAATTCTATTTTGCTACAGAAGAAGTCCTGAAATCCAAGACCTCAATAATCATATAAATGAATCATGCCCATATCCAAATACAAATTAAAAACACTGCAAACAATAGTTTCTCTTAGCTGGAAAAGAAACAAAAAACAATAAAAATAGATGATTCCATGAACTTCACCTCCACGCTTCGACACGTTCTGTGTGTGAATTTACTCGGCTAATAATGCTTATTTCCTTGTTTTTCTCTGCACTCTCATTAACATGAATGACGGGTCGAGGAGCATGTTTTCTTGATCCTGTCTTGACACGATTACTTGAATTACTTGGCTGGCCAGCTCTAGTCCTCCTTGTTCTTGTTTGAGTTGTTCCAAGAGAATTTGGTATATCAGAAGGGCAATTATCAGCTGCAGCATGTCCCTTTTCATCAGGCAATATATTCTCGATAGAGCTGAGAAAACCATGAGTTTCATTGCCAGTTTTCGGTTCAGCCTGAGAATTAGACTTAATAGTGTCATTTGACTGTGGTTCTTCAGCCACATTAAGTTCCTCGTCCTCGATTGCTTCATTGGCATCCGGATTTATCGGTTTCAGAATGCTGTGATGACCGTCTTCATCTGACGGCTCTAACTGCACAGTTGGGCCGGATTCTACTATCGAATCTTCTCTTTCCCTTAAAGTTTTGACGATGAGCATCTTGAGAAAATTCATTACTTGGACCGCGTACATTAGTGCTGTCAGAGGATCCAACATCTGCATCAAGCAACAGTTATCATTATTTCAACCAAAAATCTAACAAAAAGACTGTAGGAGAAGGGACATTCTTGTCCACATTGGGTTTCATATGATGAAACTAAGCCAATCAGGTGAATTTCACTTGTCAAATGATTATTTGGATATGGCCAAATTCAGTATGGGCAAATATTTCTGATGTTGATCGATGTAGCGCCATTTTAGTTACAATGTTTACAAAACTGCAAAATTAGTTCCAAGTTCCAACCATTAAAAAATGAACGAAAACTATTAGTTTGGTCACATGTCTTGTACATGGCCAGTACTAAATTTAATGGTGCATGCATTTCATGTGCGGAATTTCATTCATTTTTTAATGGATTAGATCCTCCCAAAAAACGCATCTTCTGTGATTAATTTTGCGAGTTTGCAAATAATAGGATTAAAAACTGCAACAAGTCCTATCATATGGACAACATTGCAATTTCCCCAGAATTGTTGTGTTTTTCTGCTGACCTGAGTCATATTTGGTGCAAAAACCATGGCGATATTCCGTGCGTTCATTTTGTTTAGATGTTCCAGCTGAGCAACATCGGCCATTAGATTAATCGCCCAATCCAAAAGGGCAGCTTCTGTTGCCGGAAGGTGTCTCACAAGATGAGCGCACTCCTCTTCCGACTGGGCTTGCATTACCTGCTCCGATGACAGAGAATCCAACACCCCTCTCGGCAGTTCTCTAAACCAGGCCTAGGAATAACCAACACTTGAATTATATACTGAGTAGGAAAAACCATTAATAAGCTTGGATTATGAAAAGTCTAAATCACAAAGACATGTTGCGTGAGACTCTAATTGCTAAACACCGTAAGGTTTGAGAAACTATCATAATTTCGACCGCTGTCAGTAAAACCAAATTACAATTTCACCCACTATTTTCCGACCTGTTAGGATTTGTCCGGGGTGTCTTGGTACTTTACAAAACCTCGGTGGTAATTACCACATAAGTGAAGTGGTGTGCATATAATCAACCCTTTATAAAAATTATAACCACCAGTACAACAGGTGAAAAATGTTGCAAAACTGGAGCAAGATGGTTCATGCGCCTCATATTAATAATTGAAAAATGTTACAACATTTTTTGTATGTAGTCTATGATGCACGGACACTCCAAAAAATTATCCCATACAGTGTCGGACATGCGTCGTGTCCTTGTTCAGCTATTGAAAGAAAGGAAAAAATAAACATGGGCAGTCGTGTTCGAACCGTATCTGTGTACTAATTTTTTTAAGAATTAATGTGCCCCGTGTCCATGTGTGTGCATCATAGTATGTAGTATTTTTGCTCTAAACGAAAGACCCTTTAAAGTAAACGAAGGATTGAGTGTGAAGGGGTAGCAGAAAAGTACCTTAATAAGACCTGCTAGACAATGAACATCAATGTTATCTGGAATCAATCCATTATTTAGTTGTTCCCTTACATACTCTTCCTGACCATTCTCTGGATTAATTCTGAAAATCCCTTCAGACTGCAAATTGGAAGAGGGAAAATTATTCTTTTCATTTTTTTTCTTCTAATTTAAACAGTTATATAATTCATTAGCTATTCTTTTTATACACCAATATAGGGAATAAGACTAAGAAAAATATTACAAGATCATGTTACCTGCAAGCCTCCTTGCGAATACAAGCGCCTTTGCATCATGAGTAGTATAGTAGGCACACAATTACCTCTGGAGTCGAAAGAAAGCTGCATCGACTCTGTCGAAACTCCAAAAACTCGCGTACTACATCAAAGGAGGAAATACTGAAGTCAATACATGGAACATACATAAGATATTGAACTAAAAATGTTTTTCTGGCTACAGTTTCCAAAAATTGAAAACACTTCCACTTTCTTTACAATTGTATTACAAATTCTTTATTTTCTTCCCTTTATTGATTCTGACAGTCCATATTATTGGAAGGGATAATTGACACTGATATAACAGATACATGATCTATATATATATATATATATATATATATCAATCTATATTATTGGAGTTTTAACATTATTAATACAAAGCTCATTTTGAAGTAATCTCTAACCAAATACTTAAAAGATATTTTTATAACACCTTACTCTGCACATAATTACAGGTTGGAAGCAGAAGATAAGATCCATGAGAATCAAGAGTTAACAATGAAAATTAAGATCCTAGGAGGCCTCTAACCTTACAAAATTCCTTCATTACCAACATAAACATGATCATTCTCTATATCACTAAGGTTCTAACTTGTAAAAATTGTTCATGTAAAAACAGTATTTTCCTAGCACCTTTAAATTATTAACCTCTCCGTCCCTGGTCGACAGGGACGGACCCGGGGCGGGGGCTTGGTAGGAGCACCCGCCCCCTCCAACTTTGAGAAAATTATTTTTTCACCCTATAATTTTTTTATATTTGAAATTTCACCCTCAAAGTCTAAAAAATCAAGCTTTAACCCCATTTTGTTGTATTCGCCCCGGAACCCAAATTTCTGGCTCCGTCCCTACTGGTTGAGAATAAAAAGAAGAAAAAAACTTAAAAAATAGAATACATCAGAACCCAAAATTATACCAGTATATCATAAAATCATCCAAACCCACATATAATTTCAAGAATTTATCCAAAAAAAAAAAAAAACACAAATGCAGAAAGGGGATAAAGCTGACCTGGCACTAGGAGGCCTCCTAGGAACTTCAGGCTCAAACTCAACAGGGAGTCCAAGAAAGCCATTAAACCTATCAAAGGTGACATGGGCAACATGTCTTACATTTGTAGGGCACCCAATATCCATCATATGCTCTTCAACTTCAAACTCACTTATACTCTTACACCCCACCAAAGATTTCCTGAAAATTGTCACTAAAACTGCTAAAACAGAGAGCTCTTCATCTTCATCTTCATCTTCATCTTCATCTTCCCTTTCTACTTGTCGTTGTATTTGTGTGTTTGCACAAAGATTTCTCCTGTACAAAGCTACAGTGTCACTGTTAATAATGCACTCATTGTTGTTGAGGAGCAAAGTATGCTGTTGTTGTTGTTGTTGCAATAACCCATCATTGTTTGTTGGAGTTATACTTGTAATGGAGCTTGAAGATGAAGGCAATTGAGGTGGGGAATGCAGTATCTCTGTCATGTTTTTTTTCTTTCTTTTAAGATTAAAATGGCAAATGATGTGTTTGTGTGTGTTTCAAGATTGGATTTTGATGGGCTTTTGATGGAGGATAGTTTGGTGGGTGTAGTTTATTGGTGTATTTAGTGTAGAATGTTAATGATGTGTTTGGTGGATGAGTGGGAAATGAGGATAGGAGGAGAAGATAACAAATGGGAGAATTGAGTAGAGTTTGATTCAAGTAAAGGTTTTGTGGATGGTGATATTTCTACATCATTATTTATGGAGTAAATTCTATTCTTTTTTTTTTTTATCTTACTTTATGTTCACTTTGCTTATTGTGATACTACATAACTACAACGTATATGTACTATTTGAAAGATGGGCTTGCTTTTGGCTTGGACTAGGAGGAGATGCTGACGGCAAGAATTTATGACAAAAGAAAATGTAATGCAAATTGTGTGTGTGACAATGGAATTGATCTTTTATTTTAATTTGGTGTTTCGTCTCGTATTTCGAATCAGATGTTAATGTTATGTTGTATAATTTATTTCAAGATATATATATATATATATATATATATGTAAGTATGGATGAGAGATACTTTGTGTGCATCTCTTCAATGTGCGCATAAGATGACACATAAATTAGAATGGAGAATCCGAAGTGGTGTGACAGTGTATATGTGAAGTCGTGCCGCACATCCCATGTGAGAAAGAAGAGGAAAAAACGAATGATTTATAAAGGATTGTTTAGGAATCTAAGTATAACATCGGGTATTTCTTTTGGTTGTGATTCAAGTGCACAGTTTCAGGTCATGCTCAATATATGATGTTGTCATTTTTTAGAGCTTTCGAGACTCTGAGTATCGACACAGTTATAATTATTCAGAAGGGGATGTATCTTCGTAGGGTTCATCATACCACGAATAAATTATGAGTTTATGGTTGAATTGAGACATGAAAATATAAGGCTATGTTTGTTTGTGTTTTCATCATGTTTTTTCCATTTCCATTTTCATCTGAAAATGAAAATACACAATTTACACTGTTTTTAACTGAAAATATTCTCATTTTCATTCTTGGGAAATTTTAATCATTTATTTAAAATTACATTTCACATCACTTATCTCACATTTTCTCTCACATTCACCCATCACCATCCTCTCTCTCTTCCACCCATCAACATCATCTCTTTCTCTCTCTCATCTCTCTTCATCATCAAATTACATTTCACATCACTTATCTCACATTTTCTCTCACATTCACCCATCACCATCCTCTCTCTCTTCCACCCATCAACATCATCTCTTTCTCTCTTTCATCTCTCTTCATCATCAAATTCAACACTATTCATCTAATTATTACTTTTCAATCATTTCACACATTACACTCACAAATTTCAACCATTTTCAAAAATACAACCAAACACACCTACTTTTTTCACTTCTCTCACACGAAAATCAAAAAACACGTTCTCCCATACATTTTAAAAAATGACGGTTGAAAATGAAATGAAAACACATCCAAACAGAGCCTAAGATTCCCAAAAAAAAATTATAAATGGGTTATTTTTGGTATAATCCACTATGTACGGTAATGATAATAATTTTAAAGTCGAAAATAAATTTCAAGGCTCTCTAAATATCACTTTAATGTGACAAAATGCATCCCTTTGGAGTCGGGAATGCCATAACAAATAAGCAAAAATTTTAAGGTGTAACTCCTCCACAATAGAAACTAGAAAGTGCACTTTAACTCTTTAAGTAGATATATAATAAATTTCAGCTTCCACGCTCTAGTTAGTGGGGAACCCAATTCAACGTAATTATACATATTTGCTACTAAAATGGAGGAGTAATTATGATAATTGACATTCTAAATCTACAGATCGGATATGTGAAGATTTATGATTTGATTTAATGATATGAAATGTCAGTGGGCGCCTTCTAGGGGTGTACGCGGTCGGGTTCGGGCGGTTTTATGAAAAAAATTCAACCCGATCCGATATATGCGGGTTGACAAAATATCAAACCGAAATCGCATAATTATCTTTTCAAACCGAGCGGTTCGGGTCGGTCGGGTTTAATGTATTTAGCGGGCGGTTTGGCGGGTTATCGAATTATAATTATGTTATTTTTAGTTTCAACTAGTAAGTAAGAAACTAAATAACATACTTGTATATTTAATTAAAAATAATTGAGTTGGTGAGAAATACAAGAATAAGTGGTGTTATTAAATAAAAATCATATTTATCATGAATTGTAAACTCTAAAATATTAATAAAATTAAATTATTTTATAAGTTTATCATCAAAATATACATCTACATCTTCGTTTAAATCAAGTAAAAACAATTGTTCTTGTTTACTCAAATTAAAAATAAGGTGTTTTACATAAATATGAATAAAACTACTCTTATTAGAGTTTATATATATGCATATATAGTTTTAAGAGTTTAGAGTTAATCTTATTAGTGTGTGCATATATACACACACTTATGACATATACAATTAGCGGTCGGGTGACGGGTTAGGCGGGTTGCAATTATTAAACCCACCACCATACCCGAAAATGGCGGGTTGCAATTTTTTCAACTCATCACAATTTTTTAATAATTTCAAATCGGCGATTTTCGGGCGGTTCGGGTCGGTTTGAGCGGGTCGGACGAATTGTGCGGGTTTATGTACACCCCTAGCGCCTTCCGGGGAGATATTTACTAAGCATTAAACATTATTGTCTTACAGTCATATTACGCATTTAATAGGGAATTAAATTGCACACAACGCTTGCATCTTCATTATTATGTTACCGGTTAGCCTATAGTATAGTTGGCAGTTTTAATAATTTTCTAATAATAATCTTCGTCCCTATAAATTCTAAGGAAAATTTTAGTCAAGACCCGGTCTGATCGAACCTAAATATATTTCACTAGATGAGTAAATTACACTTGTCATATGATTAATCACAGATAACGTGAAATACATTTGGATTCAACCTGATCGGATCCAAGCTAGAATTTCCCAAATTCTAGACTAGACTTAGTTTACAGTTTACACGAAGTTATGCATAATTTATAAAGCAAGTGCCTAATGAGATGATATTTATAATTAAGTATTTTATGAATTATATTAAGTTGAATCAGATTATGTTTAGACCAAAACTTTCGGCTGTGTTTGGTTTTGTTTTCAAACTAATTTTGCCAAAAATTTTACCCTTTACGCATATAGTTACCCCTATTTGTCTCTACTTTTAGGTGTCTAAAAAATCTAAATAAATAAATATTTCAATCATTAACTAATTATAAACGTAGACAAAAACTTTATATATAACTATCAAACACATTTTCATCAAAATACACAATTCAAGCCTGTTTTCAAGTGAAAAAATCTAAATAAATAAATAGTAGTTTATATATATATATATATATTATCACAAACTTCAAGGCTATGTTTGTTTGTGTTTTCATCATGTTTTTTCGGATACACAACACTGTTTTTATAAAAATAAACAATGAACGCTCACTTAAAAAATGACGTCAGAGCCCAAGTGTTCAACTTTTCTTCTATCCCGGATAAAACAATTAAACAATGAACACTCACTTAAGGTCACGTCTTATTGGTTAATTAATATTTTCGATATTATAATCAAACTCCAGCACTACATTATTGATTGTAATTATTTGTGTATGAGACAATAAATCAAATAATTACTATTTAGTATCATAATTTAGTAGGATGCGAAAACTAAATAGAGAAAAGAGCCAGACAAATCAATAGCAATGGAGTTGTTGGGCAATTATAAGACATCAATGGGGTAGGAGAGTGCCCTTCTTAATTCTACCAAACATGTGTCCTACGGGAATAAATATTGAGATTTGTTAAAGACACTCCAACTTTTGTTATTGACACTCTACATTCTATTTCATTTTTTCAAAAGTACAAAATTATCCTTAATGCCCAAAAATATAAATTAGTGCAAGACCAATTGCACTTTATACTATCAGAAATGCACATGAAATCCAAAATAAAAAGTGTTGAATTTCGAGAAGTTTTTTTCAAAAGAAATAGGTAGGGAAAAACACAAAACCCATCAAACTTTTTGTAAAGAAATGGTTCTTCTATTTTTCCAACTTTCTAAGATAAAATATTCATACACTAGTTGCTGCATATATTTTGGTTCTTGGTTGCTCTGAACTTAAATCAACTGAAATTGTAGATGTAAAAAATTAAAATTAAAGTTTTAGCAATAGACAACCGAAGCAATGAAAAGGATTTGGAGGAGTTGGATAAAATATTAGAGCTTGTAAATACTAAAAGTTTCAAGAAAATCTTAAAATATTATCAAGTACTAATCACATCATTAAATATACAAATGGTAATTTTACTTTTTCACAGTTCTTTAATCATTTGTATTTGCACTTAAAACATTGTTTACTCTTGGAAACAAAAGTTAGGGATTTTGTTCAATGCTTTATTTGACGAATTATTTCTTTCTACAATAGTGTAGGATATTAGTTTTTCTCCAAAATGAGTTGATTTTTACATTTTTTTTACCATTTGCAATATTATATTTGTGTGTTAGTACGTGATTTGCAGAGTTTTCAATTAAATAATGACAATGAATTAAATCATTTGAGATTTGTTAGGTAATAAATATGAAAAATAGATTTTTATTTTTTTTCAATCAGTTTTTTTTTTAGTATTGTAGGATGAAATTATTTTTTATTTGCGAGGTCAAAATATAAATATCAATAATATTCTTCATATTATCTCTAATCATGTTTCTAATTATTGTAGATTGATGAATTGACTTTGACATATTTAACAAGAATAAAATAAATTGTCTTCAAAAACTTTCTTTACACAATGAAGGGCTTTTTTTGTCTTTCTAGCAAAATAAAATGAAAATTGGAGTGTCAATAACAATAGTTGGAGTACCTTTAACAACTCCCTAGATATTTATTCATATTTGAGATAATCAAACTTTAATTCCATTAATATACTTGCATAAAGTACGAAATATGCTTACTCTATGCATCAAATTAGAGTAATTATTTTCCAATTTAATCACTATTATATGTACGTGATGACGAAACTCGAATGTAAAAAGATCGATTTCATCAGTTGTTATCACGAATTCGGGTAGCTATACAGAATGACCAATCAAACTAGTATGGATTTGTTGGACAACTTTTATTTCGTTATTATAACCACTCATACGAACTTAAAAGGGATAATTGCAAACATATCCCCTCTTATAATGTGTAATTACCAAAAAAAAAAAACTCATGTATTCTAAATTACCAATACCAACATGCCTAATTGTAAGATTTTAGGGGTTAAATTATATTAAAAAAAAATTAAAAACATGGGGTAATTATAATTACACTAGGGGATCGTTATATAATTTCAAAAATATGAAAGAGTTGTTGAGTAATTAAACACTATACGTGGGATATTTTGCGTAATTTTTCGAATTTAAAATCTACTCGCATCATTTTTATTGTCTTTTCAACAAAATATTATTTTTTATCCACAACTGAAATTTAGTAGTCGTTTAAGGACCACATTTGGTCCTTCCAATAATCCAACAATAAATATAAAAAGGTGTTGTTATTATAAGAACAAAAGAACCCAAAAGAAAGGCATATTATCAGCTAACGGACTCTACAGACAGCTCAAAGCACAGGGAGCTGAAAAGCAAAAGCAGTATCCATTTTTCCAAAGGTCTCTTTAGTTATAGAGAGCGTTTCATGTCGTAAACTTTGATAGCAGCATGACCGTTGTGGCTATCCACTGTTTCAAAATTCAAACCCGAACATTCGACCCATGGTTCCGACCCGTCCCCGAAATATAAAATAAACCGATTCCAACCCATATAGCCTAATGGCCCGGGATGTTTTTATATGGTATTGGGGGTTTCAAAAGTACTCATGTTGTGCAATTAGAGCCCGTTTGGTCCTGCAATTGAAAAGTCAAAATTTGCTTTTGGAATACAAATGTCATTTTGACTAAGTTTGACCTCTTTTGTATAATCTCCTTTATTCCTTTTTGCATTATAAAATCACGTTTTAGTGAAATCAAAAATTCAAAATTTTGCCATAAACAAAAATAATTTCTTCTACAATCAATTATGTGACAGTTCGGCCAAACTCACCTTAACTTATTTGGTATTGTCCACTTGCCGAAGCGTAAAATAAACTGATTCCAACCCATATGATCGGGAAAATTGCATATAATCCCATGTGTTATCACTTTTTTGCTGAAAACCCCCTTATGTTAATTTTTTTTGCACAAAACCCCCTTGTGTCAGTCTAAACCCTGCACGAAACTCCCAACCCTACATCAAATACACTGCGCGTGTATGCTACTTTCCGCGGATTTAACACGAATTGGGGGTTTCGTGTAGGGTTTAGGCTGACACAAGGTGATTTCATGCAAAAAAATTAACATAAGATGAATTTATATGCCCCCATTTTCTTATTTTTCAATGGCAGATAATCAAATCAGTTACATATATCAATTACACCATGAATATGAATATCAGCATATAACACTAATATTAATTTACAACAACTAACAACTACTAATAAAGTAGAGAGACCCAATGTTTGGTGGAAATAGAACCCAAAACCTCTAATATCTTAAGACATTAACTTTGCCAGCAGGACTGAGCCTCATATAAATCGGATGAATTCCTACATAGCCCATTTTTGCAAAATGTATTTATCGCATTCATGAATTTGATCTTCGAAAAATAGGAATCAAATTGTATTTATCAAATTGATGAATTATATCTTCAAACAATACAAATATGAAATCGGATTGTATTTTATATAGTTGAAAATGTTGAAGCTTTCTGATATTGAATAGTAACAGCGGAAAATTTATGATTCAATTAGTTTAACTTGAAATCTCTGGACTATTACAATTAGTTTAACTTAAATATTCATTCGACAACTAAAGCAAAATACATTATATCATAGACCATTGTCTCATTGAATTGAAAAAAAATTCGCCACAATCTCCAATAAGGGCCTCCACACCCGCCAAATCACATTTCAAATCCATATTGTTGGATACTAACAAGTGATCTAGCAAGCAAGCTTATCAATCTCGGAGAATATATCGAAATTACTACAAGTTTCAGCATCCACGATAATCTGCCACTACAAATTAGATTGGATTGGATCCTTACATAAACATATATAATTACTGTGGTCTAGCAACTGGTTCAAGAGCTTCAACAGTTACCACACTGTTTCCCCTAATGACCTGCAATAGAAGCAAACATATATCAATCACGAGTTTAACCAATCACGAGTTTAACCAATCACGCGTTGATGAAAGTACAAATTATTAAAAAAAATTTAAAAAAAATGAGACATTCGAACACTTACCACCATGCCTATGTCAGTTTTCTCATTTCCATTCACTTCAACAGTATTGTCGATCACGAGGTTCATGAACTGATCAAAACCACGAAAGGTTCCAACCACCATACGGTTGGCATTAAGCTTTACTGAAATACAATACCGGACAATTTAGACGTATAAATGATGTATAGGTACAAATTGAAAGAAAATAATAGCACTCAACACCATGCAGGCCCCATGAGTTTCTGAAACAGATTAAGCAGATGATGGTTATATGTCAAAGCAAACTACAAGAATGGACATAACTCGTGCGGAAAAAAATGATGTTCCAGACAGTGTTTTTGCAAACAAAATGCTTGATGCTATACTCAGTGAAGCCATTTTTGCATCCATAAAAATATGATACAAGAGATGGATAGAGAAAAAGAGAGACGATTTGTGGGGTCAATATCTCTAAAACTAGATATATGCATAGCAGAATAGCCGCGCATCTCAAATTGCTTAACATAGTTAAACAACCCCATTTAACATTCACAAATATAATAGCACAAGTTCCATTCGAAATCTTGCCAGCATGTGAACGATCCTCCAATACACAGACTATATCACTATAATATTAAGAACTATATATACAGACATTTCGAAAAATGAGCATGACATCATGCATCCTTTTACTATAGAGCTGAAAAAAGTGTAAACAAAACATAAACATGTTTTCGAACATAAAAAGCATCAACCCCAGCAAATAAACAAAATAGACTGCTTCAAGAAGATATCACCATTGCTATAAGAAAACGCACACGTCATCAACAACTAAAAGAGCAGAAGAAAAAGTCCAAAATTAAAGGCCTGTGCAACATTTTGCTCACTTCATTATAAGCACATTAAACATCTCAATCTAAACTTCTTTTTACATCACATAGAACTATAAAACAGAAGTTTCGGTTATTTCCAATATCTGTCACATTCTCCCAATATTATACAACCTATTTACTTTTACGGTCCATCTACATTAGAATCCATGCCATTAATTAACTCGTCTCCTACATATAATTCCAAATTTATATCAAACATTATCTGAGAATCGGTAACTTCTACGGATTCATAAGAGGGTCCAAAACTTTCTTAACAATTAACTGAATCAAACATCATACAGACTTAGCTCCAAAACATGTCACTCGAGCTCATCATCGAGTTCAAGCTATTTCTAGATACTCCTCCAAATCATGTCTAAGCACTATCCTGACCCAATTTCCTTACGGGTCCAATATAAGCAAAGAGTAAAAGAAAATTATACTAACACCACCAGAATCTTCAATACATAAAATTTACGAAAATGGACAGACTGAAACATGAACAAAAGGAGTAACTTAGAACTCACTCTGCAGCTTCTTGTCCATGTACCTGCCATTGGGGGAAAAAGGTAATGAAACAATTATTTATTAAGCATAATTAAAATGCATAAAAATAATTAAGTGAACTTACAAAATTACGCTTAAAAGGCTTACTTCTTGAGATCCGGAGGCTGCCCTGATCTGCTCATGGCGAAATCCTAGAGAGAGAGAGAGAGAGAGGAGGAGGAGGAGTTCTGATTTGGGTTTACCCACTTTTCTAAACCCTAGAAATTGAGGACAAAGCAAACGAATAGGAAATTATGAGCAAAATTGACCGTACCCCCATGTGATATATGAAATTATTCAAAAGCACCCTGTGATATAAAAATTCACAAATCACCCCCTATGAAAAAAATAAATACTCAACTAACCCCCTACGCGCTCCACGCGCGAATATTGCGAATATTTGTAATTTTTTTGACTTTATTGGACTTTTTTGCCCCTAATTTAACACCATTGGATCTTATATGGTAAAAGACGGTCAAGATTAAACCTATATATTTATTATTCATTAAAAATTATCTATATAATATATTACTTATAATAATTAATATATACAATATAGTTATAACATATATATAAGTGTGTATGTATATAATTCTACAGTCCACCACCGTCTCCAACCACCATCACCCACCGCCACCGCCACATCACCACCATCCGCTGCCTTTCTGTCACCACCACCACCAGAAGGCTTAAAACCACCACCAACAGCAGACCAAAAACCACCACCACTTGCGGCCTTCACAACCACCACCACCAACGGCCGACAACTCCTCCGGCAATGCAGAAAACCAATTTCCACCGCCGCCTTTGACAACTCCACCCCTGCCACCATGGAGGTCGAAGCCACGACCACTCTGCCGAAGAAATGAAAGTCGACATCTATATGAACCTCAAAGCCCAAAGAGTCGGGCTCAAGGCCCGATTTGATACCCCGACGTCAACAACCTCCAAAAATGGGCTGATTTCATGCACTCCACCCACTCCGACGAAGATTCCGGCGAGTGGCCCTACCTCTTCATTGTTTTTAATCTTGTAATCGAGCTCCTCGGCCTGCTTCAACACAACTTCATCGGGGGATACATATAGGATGCTGTTGAGTTGCGGAGGCGGTGGAGGAATGATTTGGCGAGGTCAACGGTGGTGGTTTGGTCAGAGAGTAATGGTTTACGAGTGGTGAGAATTTGGGAGGAAAGCGGCAGAGTGGTGGTGGTGGTGGTGGAGTGCAGAGGACTGGTGGTGGAGCAATGGTGAAGATGGTATTAGGAATTAGGGTTAGGTTTTGGGGAAAGAGATAGAGTTTGGGGAAGAAGGTAAAATTTAAATGTAAAAGTAAAATAGGAAAATAGAAAAATATAAAATAAAATAGATAATAGATTGTAAATATTTTCGAAATGTAAGGGTATTTTCGTTTTTACAAGATAATTTGCTTGCAAAATTATTCGGGGGAGGCAGTGAGTGTGATTTTAAAAATCATAGGGGGGTTTATTGATAATTTTCATTTCATAAGGAGTTTTTTGAAGAATTTGACCTATCACAGGGGGGTAAAAATGATTTTACTCATTTTGGAGATCGATTTTATTCTCTCTCTATATATATAGGGTAAATTACACCCAATCCCTTGTGATATTCGTTATTATCACCCCACCCCCTTGTGATAAAAAAAATATCAACTTACCCCCTGTGAATAAATTAAATAAGCAATTTAACTCCCCACGTGCTTCACTCGCGGGTCATGCGACTGGTTATCAAATTTTCATCAATGAAAGACTATTTTGCCCCTGAATTGCTAACCATTGGATCTGATCTCATAAATATCAATGGTCAGGATTAATTTTTTATATTTTACTAAATTCGATTTATTACAACCGTAGATCTTTTAGAGATCACGGTTGATATTAAAAGTCTTATTTTTATAATAAATATATATATTTTTAAAATTTTTAAATTGTAAAAGATATTTAAAAAATATATTAATAATATATTTATATACATATATATATAAGTATGTATATATATATCCCGCCACCACTGCAGACGAAGGGTCGCCGGCGCCGCCGCCGACAAACTGTCAAAGCAACACACTTCTGCAAACGGTCAAAGCAACACATTTCTGCAAACGGTCAAAGCAACATACTTCCGTCGCCGACAATCAGCCCATCCAGTCGCCACCTCAAGCACCAGCGCCACCACTTCTGCAAATCGCCGGTCAAAGCAACACACTTCTGCAAATCATCTCAAGCAACACACTTCTGCAAATCTCCGGTCAAGTGAAAAACCTCAAAGGAGCTTGACTTCTATTTCCGGTGGTTGCGGGGGCGGCGGCGGCGCTAGTTGGTTTTGTGTGTACTAGTGATGGTGGTGGGTGTTTAAATGTACCTAGTAGAGTTGGTGAATATGTACACATATAAATAATATATATATATAATATAAATACGGCTGCGGCGGCGACGAAGTACGGCTGCGGCGGCGACGAAGTACGGCGGCGGTGGGTTTGTATTTGCAGGTGTATGTATATATATATATATATATATATTTTAAACATCTTTATAATTTTAAAATTTCTTCATCTTCTTCCCAAATGTGTGGGTTTGTTGCTGAAAGGAGTTTGTTGCAGAAAGAGGTTTCTTCATCTTCTTCCCAAATCAGAAAGGGGTTTGTTGCTGCAAGAGGCGGAGGTGGGATGATGGAGTGATTTGCAGATGGCGGCGGGATTTGCAGACGGACAAGAAAGCGATGGAGTGATTTGCAGAGGCTGGAAAGGCGGTGGTGGGGTGGCGGTGTAGGCGGAGGGGCGGTGGCAGCCGATGAACCAACATGGTGGTGGTGTTTTTTGTGTACTTATATATATATATATATATTAAACATCTTTGATATTTTCAAAATATTAAAAATAGTAAAAAAATATACATTTATATAAAAATTAAGTTATTTAATATGAACCGTTGATTTTAGTACATCAGATCCGACGGTTGTAAGATTAGGGGCAAAATAGTCTTTTAATGACAAAAATCTGATAACCAGTCGCATGACACGCGAGTGAAGCGCGTGGGGAGTTAAATTGTTTATTTAATTTATTCACAAGGGGGTAAGTTGATATTTTTTTTATCACAGGGGGTGGAGTGATAATAACGAATATCACAGGGGGTTGGGTGTAATTTACCCTATATATATGGTATGGATCAAATACATCTCTATACTTTAAAAGATCTAAGACCCAATATACACCATTGATACCATTTGATCCCAAAGTCCAGATTTAACTACCTTTTTCAGTTTGTATAATTATTTTTAATGAGGCAGGGGCATTTTAGTCAATGAAATCTAACCAACTCATGCAGGATCAAAATCAAATCTCACTCATTAAGTTATAACAGATTCCTTTATCCCCAATTAATTTTTTGGGTAAATTACACCCAACCCCCCTGTGATATACATTATTATCACTCCACCCCCCTATGAAAAAAAAATTAACTAAAAACCCCCTTGTAATTTTTAAAATTTGTTCACTGCCTCCCTCACATATTTTTGCTTACAAAATTTTATACAATGACTAAAATACCCTTGTCCTTTTAAAATATTTACACAATCTTATTTTTTTTCAATTTTATTTCTTTAATTATTTTATTTTTTATTTTTTTCCATCTTCATCTTCTTCCCCAAAATTAAACCCTAACCCTAATATAATTTTTTACCAATTCCAACACTAACACCTAACACTATAGCCATCACCTCCCCACCTCCACCACAACCGCTGAAGCTCACCGCCACCGCCACCACCACCACACCCCGTCCATTCTGCCACCACCACCACACCCTGTCCATTCCGCCACCACCACACGCCGTCAATTCCGCCACCGCCACCGCCGGGTTTGCAGAACTATTGATTAATAAATCAGATTATATTAAATTAGTTTAAATTAATTTAAATAAATTCAACAAATCTGAACATTTTTCATATTTAGAGTTAGAAAATAGGTTGAAATCAAATTTTAAAATATTAAACAATTTTAATAAATAAAAAACTTTAAAAAAGAAAAAGAAAAAGATATGGTCGTCTTCTCCGAATCCGCCGCCCAGCCCAGCCAACCCAAAACCGGCGCAATCCACCATCACAAAAAGCCGCGCAGACCATTCCGGCGAAGTCCTCATCCCACTGGAGAATCGCGAATCGCAGGCGTCAAAAATTGCAAATCGTCGGCTCAAAAATCGGGAATCTCCGGCCAATAGTCCTGCAAATCCAGGCTTCAATCGGTCTCCAAATTACGGCGGCGGCGTAGGAACGGTGGTGGTGGGTTTGTATTTGCAGATGTATGTATATACACACACACACACACACACACACACACTTATATATATAATATTAATATATATTTTTAAACATATTTGATAATTTCAAAATATTAAAAATAATAAAAAATGTAATTTATATAAAAATTAAGTTATTTAATATGAACCGTTGATTTTAGTAGATTAGATCTGACGATTGTAAGATTAGGGGCAAAATAATCTTTTATTGACAAAAATCAGATAACCAGTCTCATGGCAGGCGAGTGAGGCGCGTAGGGAGTCAACTTGCTTCTTTAATTGTTTCACAGGGGACTAACATGATAATTTTTTTTTCATAGGAGGGTGGAGTGATAATAACGTATATCACAGGGGGGTTGGGTGTAATTTACCCATTAATTTTTTCTTTCCAATTATAATAAATCTTTCCAATTACAATTACATTATTCATCATCTCATTAACGTGATCAGTTCACAGAATTGTTCATAGAATAATTTGATCAGTTCGAACAACCTAAATCTTTCCAATTACAATTACATTATTCATCATAAAACGGAATTAATCATCAAGATCGATTCATCATCATCGTCAACTCATCATCATCATCGTCAATTCTGTGTTGTTAATAATGATGATTTCTCCTCACGAACAGTCATGGTGGAAGAAGAAGAAGTTGTTGTTGTTACTTAAACAATTAGTGATTTCAAATCATTATACATTATCTTATAAACAACTATACAGTATATTATAACACATTATACAGTATCTTATAACCCATTATACAGTGTGTGTTTATATATCATACAGTTCCAATCTTATAAACCATTATATAGTAGCCTATAAACGATTATACAGTAAATACATTGGTGATATACAGTGTGTTCTTAGTTTATTATACATGTTTTTAAGAACAGACGTGTGTTGATAAAATTATGCAGACCTGATTCACATCAACCTTTACACATATAGATATAGGTATGAAAAATACCGCAACATCCAACAAAAAAAAAAAAGGGATGAAGAAGTTTTCATCAACCTACTATAATGAAGAAATGATGAAAAAGACGTAAAAAATCCAAAGGTAAAAAGTAGGAAACAAATGAAATATTTAAATGTCCTGCCAAAGAAAAAAAAATTGGAAGAATTTGAAGAGTAAACAAAAACTTATAAAAAATGAACACATTTCCTTAATAGATGTAGAGATTAGCTTTTCAATCATTTTCAGAAATCTTGTTTCGATTTCAAACCATTATACACGCACTGTATAATTAGTTATAATATACTGTATAATGTGTTATAATCTACTGTATAGTGATTTATAAGATATTGTATAATGGTTTGAAATCACTAATTGTATGTTACTAATTACACAATGTATATTACCATTGTATCTACTGTATATTTATTTATTAGCTATTGTATTCATTGTATAATGAGTTATATCATACTGTATATTGGGTTATAGAATACTGTATACTGAGTTATGAGATACTGTTATACATGCTTTTAAGAACAGCTGTTGATAAAATTATGCAGGCCTGATTCACATCAACCTTTACACATATAGGTATGAAAAGTACCACAACATCCAAAAAGAAAAGAAAAGGGATGAAGAAGTTTTCATCAACCTACTATAATGAAGAAATGAAGAAAAACACGTTAAAAAGGGTTTAACTTATTCTAATTTGGTCTCTGGTTTTTTCTTTTTCTCCTTTTTCGTATTTTTTCTGTGATTCTGCAATTTATAATTTGATTAAGTTAATTTTGGCAACAAATTGGGAGATTGTAGGGGAGATTTTGTGCGATTCAATTTGAGAGATTTTAGGGCAGATTTCCCCCCGTTTATTTTGGTAGGTGGATACTGCATAATGAGGTCAGATGACTATTATACCCCTAACCCAATTAGAATCAATCTTTCCGCCTATTTTTTGCTTGCTTTTTGGACTGTTGGATTTAATGGATCCAATGGTGTAGATTGAGTCTTATATCTTATCTAATATAGGGTGTGTATTAGATCTTGACCATATATATATATGACTATTATGAACATAATGGGCTGGAGCCTATATTTTGCTCAATCAACTTGGGCTCTTTTACGAAGCCCAACATAATGGCCTCTCAGATATGAAGACAGCCTCTGTCCTCGGCCCATAAACTCAATTTCGACGTTTTGATTATTTCTCGTTTGGAACGTACCAATCTTTTTTCTTTTTTAATTGGTGGGAATGTAAGGGTAGGGATTCGAACACAGAACGCCTGACCTTTCAATTAACAGTGTGAGGCCAATATTGTTTAATCAAATAAATAATGACAAAAAATTTATGAGAATATTTTTCAATCTCAAAATTTTATTTTACAAGAGAACTCGAAAATTAAGATTAAAACTTTTTTTATTAACTATAATGGCCTCTGTCCTCGGCCCATAAACCTAACTTGTAAGTTTTAATTATTCCTCGTTTCTTTTTTTTGAGGGATAATTATTCCTCTTTTCGGACATCCCAATCTTTTGCTTTTGTGGTTCTCTTTTTGGTGATGTGGACCAACAAATTTAGCCATTTTTTTTTTGGTTACACGGGAAAATTAAGGCAAAATTACGTCTCTATTTCAACTGCTCTTAAACACTCCCCTGATGGGTTATTCCAAAGGTGAATCCCTTCACTCAATCCATGTCCCAGATTTGCGAGAATGTCCGCACACTTGTTTCCTTCTCTCTTTGTGTGTTGCAAAATACATCTCCATGGCTTCCTCATCAAAATTCTACAATCGTGGACTATGTTTCACCATGGGTGTGTGTCGACATCTCCACTTGAAATGAGTTTGCACACCACTTCCGAGTCCACCTCGGCATTGATTTGTTGCACACACTGCTCTCAAGCCAATTTCAGCCCCTCCCGAAATGCCAACAATTCTGCTTCCAAAGTGGTTCTTTGGCCCAAGTTGAAACTGAAGCCCCATTGCCATTTTCCACTACTATCCCGAAGAGGCCCCCCCGCTGATGCTTTATCCGTGCTGCCTCGCAAACTTCCATCCGTATTTAACTTCATCCACCCCACATCCGGTTCGACCATGTAATCTCACTCCTATTCGGGGACTTCAAGGGGGGAATTTAGCCATTATAGTATAGCGTAATACAATATTGGGAAAATTACTACAATGCCCCCTCTAAAATAAATTTTTAAATCCAAAAATCATATGAAAATATTTTTCAATCTCAAAAATTATTTTAGAAATTTTTCATTTAAAAAAAATCCAAAAATTAAGTTTAACAACTTTCTTTCACTGAATTACCCTTCATTTATTAAGTTAACAAATGATCAATTGATTTTTTTAGAAATCTTTTCATTTTAAAAATTTTATTTGATAAAGTTGTATAATGTGAATTTTAATTTTTGATATTTGAAATATTTTTTAATAAATTTGATTTGACATGGTAATATCAAAAAATCCTTTTTAAATTTCTAAATATTAAAAAAAATCTGAAAAAATTAAAATTAAGATCATAATTAATATCAATTATCATCATAAAAGTTCCATATAAATAATTTTTTATACAATTTTTTTATTAATTCTTAATCTAGAAGGTTAAAGGCAATTGAGTTCACAAACTTCTTGACCCTAAATATTGAGTCTTTTTGAATGAAAAGTTATATGGATGAATATTTGATTGAAAAATATTATCATGAGATTTTTTGATACAAAAATTTATTGTGAGGGTTTTTTTTTTTCTTATAGTATTTCAACGATAATCAATTACCTTTTACTCATAAAAAAGGGAAGAAGAAAAGTACAACAATCGCGTAGACTTTTTCAAATCACCATTTCATCGCAAATTATTTGTACAACGCGAAAAAAGAAAAAAAGAAAAGAAAATTGAGATATATTATCTAGAGAATAGGGATACATTTCATTTTTTTTTAAAAATTAATCCATATGTAATTAAAAGAATAACCATTATGTGACATGTTAGTATATTTCCCACGTTAGTTTGATTTCTTTCCTTTGTTCCGTGCAAAGAAGATGAAGAAAAGCGGCGAGCACGATTACCATTTAAATAGGATATGCTACGACGAGAATGTTTGCAAACTCTACTGCTTCTAGAAAAGTGATTTTAAGTGAAAAATAAGCAGAATCACTTGAGAATCAGAAGTGGGTAGTGTTTGCAAACAGAAGCTGAAAATGGAAAAAAGTTGCAAGGAGTGTTTGCAAATAAAAGTGATTATTAATTAACTTTTTTGCAGAAAATACAATATTGCCCCTGAAATAATATAAAAATTATATTTTTTTCACATTTATGTTCATAATCTTCTTTTTAACAAAATACTCCTAAAAGCATATGTTTCTGAAATAATATTGATAACTTGGGATAAGTAGATTACAGAACGGTACTAGCAAAACAATTCAACGAGTAATATCCCAACTAGTAAGATATAATTAACAATAGAGAAAATAGATGGATTTTACGTTTCTTTCAGATTTATGCTCCCCTGAAATTTAATCGCAAATTTTTTTAAAAAGAAATTTGATGGGGTTAATTTGGGAATATAGAAATATTATTAAGGATAGAATTGTAATTAAAAAATTATTTTAATTGCAGGAATTTAAAAGGCACCAAAAAGCACCCTCTACCCAACTTGGAGCTTTTGGTTTTTGGGAGCTTAATTTTAGAGAATCAAAAGCAAAAGCTGAATTTGCAAACACTACAAAATTACTTATTTTTTAGCTAAAAGCTCAAAAACACTTTTATTTAGAGTTTGCAAACACTCCCTATATTTTCCACTTCACAAAAAGTCAAATATAAATGATTTGGATATAATAGTTCTGCTACAAACTTAAGAGTAATTAAAGATGTTAAAACCTAATACTATCAATCTAATTAAGGTTTTAATTGTACGCCTTGATTCTTCTCCAAGTCAATCTGCAAAATATTCGGGCAATGAGGATTATTCATTAAAACTTGCAGTCTTAAACAAATCGAGTAACGACCTTACTCTTAGAATATTGTCCCAACAGTTGAAAACTTGAATTTTTAAGAAAATGTGTCACCATCATGTTTCTTGAACCTTTCCTGGTAAATCATGTGCAAGACTACAATGAGTACCCACAAATCAATTTATTTTCTTTCCTTTTTTCGGTTAAAAAAAAGTAGATCTGATCGGTTTTTGTCACCTTCAAGGGCCAGAGCATAACTCCGAAACCTGAATTCGATTATAGATGTACTTACAATTCGCCAACGAACACAACCCTCACACCGACAAAGGGAATATCGAACTCACAATTTTCTGAGTGAAAATGACATGTGCTTTACCAACTAGCCAACACACACAATTTATTTTCTTTGCACACATATAAATATGCTAAAAATATATGGCCTAATTAAACGCAAAAAGTCAATTGACAAGTACGTACTTGTTCAAATTAAAGACTTGCTAAGAGTGCATTAGACAAAAAAAATATGTACATATATAGCTGGTCAAACCTTTAGACAAATTCAAAATTTTCAGGAAATTGATAGTATTGGTTCCCGCATATCAAGTGACAAGTCTATTTATGAGATGAACTTCGATTAATGTAAATTTTCTAAGAACGATTCTAGATATTGTTAAGTATTTGGTGAAAAAACACGTAAAGATATCATCACGTAGAAATGCAAAAATTAATTCCAGTAAGTGCTAATATTCATATCTAAAAATTTAAGTCCGGTCCTATCTAGTAGTTAGCTAGATCCGTACATAGAGAAACTCATGTATCATGGGAATTATTATAGGGTGAAGAAATGTTTTATTTTTGAGTCAACAAATGGTATTACTCCAATTCTGGTAAGATGGAGCCTAAAGATACAGAGGTTTTACGTGTGTATTTGTCTTTTTTAATCGTAGTTGATTATATACTGGTTATTAGCTAATTGTTAGTTGCTAATTAATTCTTTCTGATATATTTAATCCATTTTCTGAAAAAAGTCGAATTCTATTTTTGAATCGGCATTTCAATTTCGACAACCATAGGTATGATTTGTGTGAATTGCCCTTTTTTTTCTTTGTTTCCAAAAAAGAAGGGGATACCCAAAGACCTTAACTCGACAAGCCAAAGTTTAAAGTTATATATCTAGTCCACGTTATGCCTTCTCTATTTTGATCCAGAATGTGTTGAAGATGGCGAGGAGCGTCTCTGAACCGCGTGAATGAGTGACTGAGGCCCTCGTGTGCCATTGCATCTGCCGCTTTATTTGCTTCTCTCCATATATGGGAGATAATCACTTGCAAGGGAGAGCAATTAAACCACGAATCTTAGAGATGATCTCGAATATCGATGAGCTTGAGTATATTATACTCCTAATAAACGCTATTTAATTGCCATGGGTTGTGTATAGTATACTATCTTCTAGTTTTCATTTTTTTTCACAGAATTTTCAAGATCATCAAATGATAGCTAGTGAAGAAGGTTCTTTGGGACCATAGACATTGCTCGAGGCCTAAGATTCATCTCAGAGTTAGTCTTAATAACCCCAAGTCAACTATATATATATATATATATATATATATATATATATTCTTCTCTATTGTGAAAGGAACTTCTTTCATGTCAACTTGTCAACTATTCTAATGGATTGTTACTAAGATCCCTCATGACTTCATGTCTCGAAACGAAAATAAAATTACGTGATTATGCACTATTATTCATTGATAGTGTAACTTTATTTTAGCTCTTTGGTGTTTGAACACCTGACACATTTACGTCGAAATTGTCACAATTATAAATTTTGAACTAAACATGCGAAGTTCAGCTTATACGAATGATTGTAATTATCTCAAAACTTTTAGTGCAAGTCATTTTAACAATCACTCAACTTGAACCCGAATGATCGTGATTGACTCAAAACTTTTAGTGCAATTCATTTTAACAACCGTTCAACTTGAACCTTCCATTAGGTCATTTTTCCTTGCCAATTGCAAATCTTCTATCAAGTACAAGCAAAAGCAATGGACGTAATTTGCTTACTTATTTTCCAATCATCTGGCTAAGAATATACCCTTTAATTCTTTTATATTTTATGGTCCCTTCATGGTCACCACTCTACTGCCTAAAAATTAAAGTTGGTAGTTGACTAAATTTTATTCATCCAAAGAGACTTCCACTACCAGTATTATTCTTGGATAATAATATTATATATAGAAGCTTCCCACTTAGACAATGATTTCATGTTATCAACCAATCTCAGCCGTCCACCTCTCCCTCAACCAAGAGAGTTTGGTGATGACAATTCTTAATTTTCTCTTCTATATTGGGAAGTTAGTCAATATTAAAAATAAATCACTCATATAAATCACTCACACACACACATATATATATATATATATATATATTGGTTGATGGAAGTTGAATCTTAAAATTATATGGTTCTTTGTTCAATTATACGACTGTTATAGCTAAGTATCATGAATATATTATTTGGTCGATATGCTGATTTAGACAAGGAAAATATAGATTGAAAGCAACTAACTAGTTGGTGTGATTATTATTCTTGAATCTTCAACTATTCTTAATTCATTATTCTTCTCAAGCGTGTAGAATATAGCGTGTGTTTTGTGATGTAATAGTTTAATTTGGGTCACATATTTAATTTATAGTAGAAGCTTCAATGTAGTTACTAGGTAAATCAATGCATTATTCTCCATTCATTAAGTATGTCTTTTTTTCTTCTTCCTAATTTAAACAAGTACATCGTCAACATAGAAATCCTTTTTTCTGACCGTAGAATTTTATCGCAAATTTCGGTTATTTGGATGGAGCCCTAGTTACTATTCATGGAGCATGCATGTCTAATGTCCATTATACCTTGAATTATGAAGTATTTACACTACTCTACAAGTAAGTTTGTGGAGTGTTCACAAATTACTCACTAAACATGCTTAAAAGCTTGATTACATAGATCTTTGTAAGGCTTCCAAAAAATTTGATATAGCACCACTAATGCATACATCTTACACCTAATAATAACTTGTCAGTGCACACCATTGCAAAAACAACATAAACATGGAAAATTTCAGTCCGCTCCCGATTTGAATGTATTTTACAAAATGAGTGATCAATTATATGGCAAGTGTACCATTCAATGATGAGTTTCGCAAGTGGTACTAGTACAATAATCTAATATATCGAATTGCTCTTAACTATTGATAAGTCAAAGAAAATGAAAACAATCACTTCATAGAAAATAAAACCACCACAATCATAGACCCTCAACTCTATTTTAAAAGTCAAAATCTCACCACCTTTGCAACCCCCCCTCCCCCACCCCCACCCCCACCCAAACGCACTACAAAATCAGCCTCACCCACCCTTTCCCTCAAGAAACCATTAGCTCCCTCTGGATTACACCCTCCCCTTCAAACACTCTCTAAAAATCTACAAAACTCCATTAAAATGTTAGGCAAGAAGCTTGGTTCAATGAAGAAACTAGCCAAGAAGGTTAAGTCCATTAGCAATGTCAACTCCGAGCCATCATCTGATCACTATGAGGGTTTACTGGTCAGAGACAGTGAAGAAGGATCAACCCCCACCGGAATGTTTGCAGTGTACGTCGGCGAGGATCGACAAAGATTCGTGGTGCCAACGAGCTATCTTTCCCACCCTTTATTCAAGATTATGTTGGAGAAGGCGTATAATGAGTTTGGGTTTGACCAAAGAAATGGCTTAGTTTTGCCATGCAGTGTAGTTGCATTTCAAGAAGTGGTTCATGCAGTTGAATGTTGTAATGGGAGATTTGATTTTGGAGAATTGGTAGAGGAGTTTCTTTAGGATAATTTGTAATCTACATTTAGTTAATAGTAATAGAACCAAATTAGAAGAAGGCGGAACGGAGTTTGGAATTTTAGTCGAGGCTGAATAAAAAAATAGACAAAATTGAATGTATTTCAATTTTAAAAAGCGAAATTTCAAATATAAAAAATTTGTAGATCAATTTTTTTTTTTTTCTCATAGTGGTTGGTGTGGGGTGCCACAACCGACCCCTGGCTTCGTCCCGTCGCAGGTAACCAATGTTTTCAGCTGGACCTGGTGAAAAGAAATCAGTTTTTTTAGTAATAGTATAGCAATTCAGAAGAAATTAAGTCTACCGCATATTTATTTCAGCAATGCTGAAAATTAGAATTTATTTTCCCCGTAAATTTGTCACCTTTTATTTTCTTTCTTTTAGTTATTTTCTTTAATTATGTGGTGGTTGACGACGGCAGCCACCGGTCGGCCGGGCTGCTTGGAGGTGGTTGATGGAGGACGGAATTTTTTTCTTGACAGATGTCAGTTGGATTTTCAAACTTTTTTTTTTAGATCAAACTCAAAATTAGCTTTCTATTTGCTAATGCGGCGGAAGTCTTGCTCAACCGGAAATTTTTTACATACATGCGGCGTGAGCTTGTTTTTATATTGAATGTACATTTTTTGTTATATTTTTTTTATAGGTAATTGGGTCTCACACCGAGTACATGTAAGAATTTTCCTGGTTAACCATAGTACAATAAAACGAATATGGAAAAACGAATACAATGAGAATTGAAAACTAGATCTTTTATTTATCACTAAGAGGCTCTTGTTCAGTTAAAATGATTGTTTGACCAAATAATTAAATATAATTATATCCTTTAGCTAACAAACTTTAATGAGGAAATGATTTTGAATAATAAAATATTTAATTATCTACCTGGTGGGTATATATAAAGAATATTATAGCGCAAATATTACTAATAATCTTTGTAGTCTTATCTATGTATTAATTTGATCCTTAAATAACCAAAAGTTTGTGCTATCATTCCTAAAGGTTAATAGTGTATCACTTTCGTCATTCAAGCTATTTTTCAATGGATTTTGACCGGATTGGACTATATATGCACCTCACATGCCAATTTTTAAGGGCAAATGTGATGCCCACATGTTGTTGTTGGACATGTGACGTGGACATATGCTATTTGATCCAGCCAAAATCCACTGAAAAATGACATGTTGTTGTTGGACATGTGACGTGGACATATGCTATTTGATCCAGCCAAAATCCACTGAAAAATGCTTGGACTATTAACATGTTGGACATGTGACATGTGGACATATGCTACTTGATCCGGCTAAAATCCACTGAAAAATGCTTGGACTATTAGTGATATTTGTCCAATGATTATATTCTATCCGATACATGACCGTTATATGATCTTGTCAAGGGACTCAAATCTTATGGAGGTGCAGCCCATTGTTTAGTGAAGCCCAATACAAAACCCAGACCAATGGTATATGAAGATGTGTCCAAGTACTGGAGCGTCCCAGATGGTTGAAGATGGGCCAAAAGTAACCCAAACAAGTGAAGTAGACAGGCCCAAATAAGTGGCCAAACTAATTGTTAATTGGGCCATTGGGTTAATAACTTTTGAAACGAATTGGTTAATATTTTGGTTTGGGCTCGAATGAATAAAATGATCCTAACCCAATATTGTCGGCTAGATTCTTGATGGCCATGCAGCGAGATTCTCGTGTTTAAGAAAAACACTAGTTTTTTCTTTTTTTTCGTACAATTATTTGCGCGCACACTGCACACACACGCGCTTTACACGTTTCCTTATGAATTACAACTACAGGATGTGAACAGTGAAGTGCTAAACTTCAAATTTAAGTATATGAATCACGTGTTCAAAATTTGATATAACTTCAAAAGAAGGCTAATGTGTCGCGATTATATTTATATAACTTGGGTCGAGATAATAGAGTCTATTTCTTTCAGGAAGAGCTAGGTTCAAGGCAGATTTTGATGCTCCAAAGTGGGAAATACATGAAATCAAAGAAACATTCGTTAAGGACAAGATGCGAATTTGCCGTGTCTAGACCCTCTGAAGGTCAAATTAACGATCGAGTCCGAGCAAAGACAGAACTATAGCATGCACAACATACCTGAAAAAATTAAATGAATGAGATATTTATAGGTTTTATACATGGTGTAGGTCAAATAGTGGGCACTTGACATGATCCATGAGTGTCACGTGCACTTGATCAGCAGTTGCTAGGTTAGGTAGTTGGGTTGGGTCAGGTCGGGTCAGCCCATACCTGAACTAAAACACATGGATCCTGGGCTTTTTGCTAATATTGAGTAATGTAAGGGTATTCTTGTACATAAAAATATTATGTATATCTCTCTCTATATATATATAAACATTTCAACCACAAATATTACCATGGTCCATGAGCATGGAAATGTTTATTTTGATAATTTGTTAAATTTTGTTGTGAATAGTGGATTTGTTTTCGCCTAGACTTTCACATTTTTTTTTTGATGGAAATAGTTTCACATATGTTATGACTTTGAAATATATCAACAATTTATTATTTAAAGCGAAGATATCTTTTATTATTAATTGCACTTAATACGCCCTTGTTTGAATCTTATCCATATAAAAAGATATTTTATGGTAATGGGGTCATAAATCAAGATAATTAGAAAAATTCAGGTACATATTAGTTTGAAAAAACTCCTTTACTTTTGTCTAAGTAATCCTCAATACAATAGTATTTGCAGAAAAAAAAAATTGTAATAGGTTCAACACTTCAACTGCACCTAAATCAATTACAAAACAAGTGATAATACCATTTATATTTGTTATTGGGTTACTCTTTTTAAACAAAACATAATTATAAGATGAACATATTTTACTCGGCATGTGAATGTGATCAACTTAAATATGTCAAACCAGAGCTTGGACTATAAATTCCCAAATAATATTCTCAATATATATGTTGATTAAATATCAAATACCCCAAGTTGTAGTTGACTAAAGAAAATTATATCCAATTGCAAATTAAATGCTTTGTAGTTGTATTCTAAAAGTGGGAAAGAAGGATAAAGATGAAGTCAAGTAGTCAGTTTGCTCATTCCATGTTGCACAGTTTTCCCAGGAACTCCATTATGAGTACGGCAAGTTCAGTTAGATGTCTCTTCTCATGTATAAATAAAACTCAGAAAATCCCACTTGCCAGTACTGGAATATAGGTTTTTTTTTAAATTTAAAAAGAATAGTTTTTTTTTTTGTTAATTTTAAAAGAATAGTTTTTTTTTTGTTAATTTTAAAAAACATTCTTTTTAATCTTAAAAAAAAAGAGTTTTTTTTAATCATCCAAAGTCGACTACGTAATAGTTATATGCTTTACGGCAAATGTCACAAATAGTTCATGTAGTTTCACCTTTGTCATTAAAGTACCAAACGATTCGCTATCGTCTCTAAAGTTTAATTTGTATTTCACTTTCGCCATTAAGATTATTTTTCAGTGGATTTTGGCTGGCTCAGACAACACGTGTATCTCTCGTGCCAATTTTTTGGAGCAAATGTTAGGTATTATGATGTTGTTGTTGAACTTTTAAGGGGTACACTGCCTGATCTGGCCAAAATCCACTGTAAAAGGGCTTAAACGACGTAAGTCAAATATAAATTAATTTAGAGACAATAACGTAATATTGATACTTTAAAAGTAAAGTGATACATCAATATAACTACATGGGCTGTTAATCTATATATTTACATGTGCTGTTAATATATATAATATATAGCCATTAGGTAGGTTAAGTGGGCACCACGATCCATTAATATTCCGTCACTTTGACTTATATCAACAATGTTAGCACGCATAGTTTGAAATCCAAATTATAACTATTTCTTTGGCCTTATTGATAATCTTGGTAATTATTTAAGGAAAATCATGTCCTCCGTAAATTATTTTTGCGCTTTAGAGTCATGTATATTTACTTGAGCGAAATGTCATAAACTATTAAAGTAAGCCCCACGTAAAAATAATATATTGAAGTGATTTTCGAACAAAAAGAGGGCAAAACCCGAGAACATATTGTGGAGTCAAATAGTGAAGCCCGAAGTATTTGACTCCAGGATCCAAACCCGGCTAAGATTGAAAGCTACGGTATCTCATTGAAAATCCCAAACAAACAAATAGCTTCTTTTTTTTTTAAAACAAAATTACTCCTTGCTCCGAGTACTTCTCATAGCACACATATGATATCACACATATTATATTTAGGGCTGAAAGACGAATCAAGCTCATGGATACTTGATTCGAGATCATTTTTCACTAGTTGAGTTGAGTTCGGTTCATTAATATATCAAATCAAGTTAGAATAATTTTTTGTGTGTTCGGCAAGTTTGAAGTTTGGCTCGAACTCGACTTGATTAGTGAAAAATAATAAAATATGTGCAAAAGAATCAAGTTACTAGGGTTCAACTCGTGTTCAATTCGATTAAAGCTCGCGAGCTCGATTCGATTAATAATCAAATCAAACTCAAACACAAATTGTGAAGCTCAATAATTATTCAAACAAAGTTTCAACAACAACTTGTTTGACTCGACTCGACTCGAATCGTTTATAGCGATAATCATATTATATCGAGAGATTATCTTGGGCCTTCGAACACCATAATCATATTATATCGAGAGATTATCTCGGGCCTTCAAACAAGTTTACACCTCTAAAAATAAAAAATAAAAAGAAAGTAAGGCTGGTAAATCTAGGTTACTAGTTGTCCCTATGATATAATCAATGCAACTATGTTATAGATGTCGTTTGTCACTTATTAAACGCTAATTGCACTTATAACTTCTGAGGTTCTCTCTCTTTCTCCCCGAACTTAGTTACAGAGTCTCGAGATAATTGTAAGAAAATATACTATAGAAATCTTATAAATACACAAAACATAAATAATTATGCGTTAACAACATTTTGTCCCGTAAAATGTACCAAAGCAGACATTTGGTCTCGCACTTTACAAAAACTCACCACATATCATAAATCGTAACAAATCTCACATTTAGTCTCACAACCAATTTTCGTCCAAAAAATGATGATTTTGTTAAAGAAAAATTAAAGAAAAAAGGAAAAACTTAGAAAATAAATATAAAAATTTTTGGGAAATTTTCATAGAGTGTTTAATAAATGTGAAAATTTTATTTCTAAATTTTTAAATAAATGTGATTTTTTTTTGGCCTTTGGCTAATGGAAGTGTTAATTTTTGGATGAAAACTGGTCGTGAGACCAAATGTGATTTTTTTTACTATTTATGAGATATAATGTTAGATTTTTGTAAAGTGCGAGACCAACATCGTAATTGAATACTTGAATACACTTACGGGGACAAAAAAATTGCAATTGACCCATAGTTATGATGATGACATAATTAAATGAAAATTTGAGATCACATTCGGAGTGGCTTCACGAAGGTGACCTTCCAAGTAGAAGTAGTGTCATCCATTGACCAAGAGTATTTTGCGCGTGGATTGGCAAGGCGGCTAACTGCCAAAGGCCGGGGCACGGGAAAAGCTGGGTCCAGGTTGCCCTTTCCCGTTGCATTTTCCTTAAAAAAAGGTGAAAGTTTCAACATGATTTTATTTCTCTGTCTTTTCTTTGAGAGGGTTTCTTTAAACAATTTTTTCTTTTTCATTCCATATCAATAATTATTCAACGTATAAATGTCTAACAATAAACAACTATCAAAGAGACTCTAACGCTATTGGGAAAGTAAAACCGACCAATACCTCTAATATTTTGGGGACTCTGTATCGTCGGCGGAGTTGGGTCTCGTTACTTGCCTCCATATGAGGGTACCCTATATTTTATGCTAGTTTTAGTGTTGGTCCATGACCATGTACAGGGTGTTTTGATGAAATTTTGAATATTTTTTGACATTGAGATTACTCAATCATTCGAATTACACTTGTTGTTTAAACGCATATATTGACTTCTCAATTGTGGGTTAACTGAACTCTTTAAATTAAAAACGCAATCTCTCAAAATTTTCTCCGAAACCGAACGAAAAAAATAATCTAATGTACTGCAAGCAAACTTCAAATTTTTCATTAAAAAGGCATTATAGTTGGTATACAAGATCTAATTATACCCTCTCATTAAGATAGAAATGCAACAACTCTGTTTTTTTTTTTTTACAATTGGTTAGGCCATCTCCAATGTATTGCACCAAAATAGTGCAATTTTTGCATCATTTTGGTGCAGCTACAGAAATTTCACTCCAACATATTACACTATATTTTGTACCAAATAAATATTCTCTATATATTCATTTTTACACCTCATTTATACAATTTTTCATATTTCACAAATACACCTAACTTTAAGTTTTATATTACATCTTCATCCAAGTAAATATTTTCGTCTGTCTAATTTATTTATCTTGTATTTAGTTAGTTTTCCTTTATATTGTGTGATTTTTGTATTTTTAAATGTTGGAATGAATTTTTAAATGTTTTAAATTTATATGGAATATGCATTTTGTACTAATTTTAATAAATATCTATTATTTATAATTAAATTAAAATCATATATAATTAAGTGGAAAAAGAAAAATATAACATAGTACCTAATTGTAACTTTTCAAAGTTTAGGGACCAAATTATATTGGACCTAAGTGTAACGATTGGATTAAATTAAAATTAAAATATAAAAAATAAAAAAAGAATAATAATCGATGCTATATTAGTGTCCATGAACAGTGCTGCGTCAAATATATCGCTGTTCACCGACGCTAAAACAGCGTTGGTGATAGTGCTCCATTGAAAACGCTCTTAGTCCACAAAAATAATATTATTCGCCTGAAAAACAAAAAAAAACATAAGATAGTACGCGAGAGGACATCACAATTAAATCTATACCACTATAATTGACCAAGTCGTGACAAACTTAAATCTATTTTGTCACGTTCTTTTATCATTTTAACGAGATGCGCAACGTGAGAACAGAAATAGGAGAACGCACACATACACAATTATCTTTTGTTTCAATTTTCTTTTTTTACCAAAGATTTTAAATCCAAATTTACTTCAGATTCAACGTAACTAGTTTAATAATTAATCATAAATTAAATTAATTAAACTCAACCTAAATATTCATTTTTTTCAACGAAAAATTAAACCAATATGGTATTGAGTGATCAAAGCACCAACCTTGATCATTTTAATTAGGAAAAATTACTTTTTTATCTTGTAACTATAGGGTTTGGGGATTTATGCTCTAGGCGCACGATAGCGATTAACGTGAGCCAGAACCCTAGATGGCGAAACGACGGGGGAAACGTGTGGCTGGGGGACTCACCGGTCCGATTGAACCGCCAGGAAAGAATCGCAACTTGAATTCCCCAAACCAGGGAGTCTCAGGCGAGGGAACAAGCGGAGCGCAGACACTTGAGGAAGAACTTGACCCAGGTTTGGAACGGGAGGATGTGATCGCAAGAGAGAGTCCTCATGAGTCTCGAGCTGAATCGCCGATAATACCGGCGATTCCGGAGGAGCAACAAAAAGAACCTCCAACTAAAACCTGGAGCGACTTGTTTGCCAGAAATCGAGAAGGGAGCGGAGGTCTGAGATTGGAGAAAATAGTGAATGATGGAGAGGACATTTTCATAACTAATGATGAAGTTGAATTAGAGATGGTGTACTGGAAATACTCATTGTTTGCATACATTCTAGGTCAAGAAGTGCCAACAAACACCATGGTTAACTTCTTGAAGATGAGATGGAGGGGTCTAACTATGCCGACAGTGATTAAACAAGATGGGCATTTCATCCTCCGCTTTGAAAACGAGCAAGACCGGACGGCTGCGTTGAACAAAGGTACCTTATTCTTCTACTCAAAGCCGGTGATAATGAAGGAATGGCAAGAGGGAATGAAGAAGGATGATTGCATTAAGAATATCCCGGTATGGGTTCAATTACCAGATTTGCCTCTTGGACTGTGGGGGGCAAAGAGTCTTAGTAAAATTGCCAGTCGGATCGGGGATCCAATCCATACAGACGACATGACGGCACAGAAGATGAAATTGGAATATGCCCGGATACTCGTGAATGTCGAAGTTGATTCTGAATTGCCACAGGTAGTTAATATAAGAACAGGGGTTGAGGGGAGAGTGCTCACTCAAGCTGTCAAATATGAATGGTTGCCAGTTATATGCAAAAGGTGTAAGGGTTGGGGACACAGGGAGCCTAACTGCAAGAAACCCTGTACACAACATTGGCAAGTTAAACAGAATATAGGGGCTAGAAGGGCACTCAATGGTGTTGACAATGCAGACAAGGGATCAAGTTCACAAGAGGGGCATGAACACAATAATGAGGGAAACAGGGGTTCAGCTCAGAAACGGAGTACTCCTAACCAACTGCATAACACAAAGGATAAAGGGGTTGATACCGAATGGCAGGAAGTGAAAGGATCCAAAAATAAGAAAGGATTGGTATGGGCCGACAAAGCGTCGAATGTTGAGGTTCAACAAGCTTTGTCCAATTTATTTCAAGTATTGGGTCACGTAGGCAGTAATGTAGAGGAAGGACAGGTGCAGGTTACCCAGCCCCCAACCATATGATTGTGGGGGCTTGGAACATTAGAGGACTGAATAAGCCGAAAAACAGCAAGCTGTTAAGAGGCTGATTTCAGTCCATAAAATTGATGTTATGGGCATAGTTGAGACCCGAGTTAAGGAAAAAAACTTCAAAAATGTGAGTAAATGTTTTGGTGAGCAGTGGAACGGGGTAAATAATTATAGTGATGCAATCAATGGTAGAATTTGGATTCTTTGGAAGAAGAATAATGTAAATTGCACGGTGATGAGGGTAACATATCAGCATATAACGTGTCAAATTGTTAGTAGTGCATACCAATTTATAGTAACATATGTGTATGCACAAAATGATGAGGTTGGGAGAGCAACACTTTGGCAAGAGATAAAATTAATGAATTTCCAGGAACCATGGCTACTGTTAGGGGACCGGAACGCTACTATTAATCATAATGAAAAACTCACAAGTGATGGGGGATTTGAGGGAGTTAATGATGCGATGAAGAATTGCTTTGAGACTGTGGGCATAGAGGACATACCTTACACAAGACCCCTCTATACTTGGAGCAATAAGCGACAAGCAGATACTCGAACTTATTGCAAGCTTGACCGTGTGGTGGCCAATGGGGACTGGTTCACACGGATGGAGAACTCAAGTGTGGAATTCCTGGACAGTGATCTATCTGATCACTGCCCTATGGTGATGAGACTAACAGATATGAAGCTGGGGAAAAGTCCCTTTAAATACCTCAATGGATGGAAACATCATCCTAAGTTTGCAGTAATTATAACAGAGGAATGGGGCAAATATGCAGGAAGTAGAATGTTCAGAGTTGTTATGAAATCTAAACAAATAAAGAGGAGGCTGAAAGATCTACACAAAGAGGTGTATTCCGATATTTCTGACAGGACCCGGTTAGCTAGGGATCAATTACAAGAAGTGAGGAGAATGATCTCTGATTGCCCATTTGATGAGGAGTTACTTCAAAGAGAGAAGTCAGATTATGAAACCCTCAGACATCTGGCCAAAGCAGAGGTTGAATTTATGAGGCAAAGAGCAAAAATTGAGTTCACTCAAAATAGCGATGAATGTACAAAGTTCTACTTTGCAAGATCGAAAGCTAGAAGCGCGCAGGGGAAAATTTTAACTCTGAAAAACAGGAAAGGGGAGACTCTAATAGACCCTGAGAACATCAAACAGGAAATCTTGGAATATTATCAAACTCTCATGGGGGAAAAGGGGGAGGCCACAACAGAGAAAGAGGGTGACATTGTGAAGCAGGGCTATATTTTGAATCACTCGGATGTGGAGGTACTGGGTAAACTAATTACCCCTGAGAAAATTAAGAAGGTGGTGTTCTCAATTCCGGAGGACAAAAGTCCGGGCCCAGACGGGTTTACCTCCAGTTTCTACAGAACATGCTAGCCTATAATAGGCAATGGAGTTACAAACGCAGTCTTGGATAGTTTTGCCAAGACCAAACTGCTCACTGAAATTAACCACACGCACTTGCACCTGCTACCAAAATGCCAAAACCCAAACACTGTAAGTGATTTTAGGCCTATAGCCTGTTGCACTATGCTCTACAAGATCATCTCTAAAATATTGTGTAATAGGTTAAAGGAAGTGTTGCCTCAGTTAGTTGATCAAGCCCAAGGGGCATTTATAACAGGTAGATCCATTCTTGACAATGTGGTATTATGTCATGAATTGGTGAAGGGATATGCTAGAAAAGGGATCTCCCCAAGATTGGTTATGAAAGTTGACATTCGAAAGGCCTTTGATACAGTGAGCTGGGAATTTCTAGAAAACATACTACATTTTTATGGATTCCCTGGGCGACTTATAGAGATGATCATGCTTTGTGTGTCCACTGCTAGCTATTCAGTCATGCTTCATGGTTCAGTTTTTGGTAACTTTAAAGGACATAGGATCCTCAGGCAGGGAGACCTAATGTCCCCGTACCTATTTGTTTTGGTGATGGATTACTTGACTAGGAGTTTCAAAATGTTATATAAAGAGCCGGGCTTTAAATTTCATCCAAAGTGCAGGAAAGTGGGACTCATCAACCTCTGCTTTGCAGACGATCTAATGATGTTCTGTCGAGGGGATGATAAATCTGTTGGCTTAATCAAGAAGATCTTTGAACAGTTTTCCATGGTGTTGGGATTGCAAGCTAATAGTGACAAAAGTCAGATTATCTGTGGGGGCATAAATAAGGAGTTGAAACGGCAAATTTTGGTGAATACTGGTTATGTTGAGGGTCAGATGCCCATGAGGTACTTCGGGGTGCCCCTCATCTTCTCAAGGTTAACAGTGAAAAATTGCCAACCATTGATAGAAAAAATGTTGGCTAGAATCACTCATTGGACGGCCAAACTGTTGTCTTTTGCCGGAAGATTGCTACTCATAAAAGTAGTAATATTTGGCGTACAGATGTATTGGAGCCAGATATTCCCAATGCCCATATCTGTAGCGAATGAAATCGAGAAAATGTGTCGAACCTTCTTATGGAGTGGTAAGGTGACAGGGAGATATCAAGCCACAGTGAAATGGAGTGATGTTTGTATGTCAAAGAATGAAGGCGGGTTGGGAATCATATCCATTGGTGAGTGGAATGTAGCGGCAATTTTCAAGCAAGCTTGGAATTTAGCTAACAAAGCAGACTCCCTCTGGATAAAGTGGTCCCACACATACTACATAAAAAATGAGAATAAATGGACCCTTCGGGCGAAAAATACAGACTCTTGGTATTGGAAAAGACTGATGGTAGTGAGAGCAACCTTTCTTGATGCGGTCAACACTATTCATAACACGTGGGCTTATGGCAAATTTTCAATAAATCAAGCATATTTACATGCCAAAGAACACACTGATGAAGTAAACTGTAGGAAGCTTGTGTGGGGATTTGGTCCTATTGCTCGACATAGATTCATCCTATGGCTCACAATACTAAACAAACTGAAAACCCGGGATAAAATGATGGGGTGGAAAGAGATTGAGGATGACCGATGTTTGCTTTGCTTACAAGCACCAGAAAGTAGGGACCATATATACTTTGAGTGTGAATTTGCAACAGAAGTGATGATTGATAGCTGGGCAAAACTCAAAGTTAGATGCACCAAGAAGAAATGGGAAAATGTTGTCAAATGGGGTGTGAACATTAGCAAAGGGAAGTCGTGGATGAGTGCAAGGAAACGTTGTCTATTTGCAGCCATCGTCTATTTCATATGGCAGCAATAGGCGTCTTTTTGATGTAGGGAGTAGTAGAGTTCAAGATGTAGTTAGGAGAATATGGGCAGCAGTGCAATGTAAAGTCGATAGGGCTTGATTCCAGGTTTTGCTTGGATGTAGTGTGTAAAAAGTTTTGAGATATAAATACACTTACGTTTTCCAAAAAAAAAAAAAAACTATAGGGTATTGACACTTTCGTTCTATATATTCCATAATTACACTTTTAGCCTTAAAATTGCCGCACTTCATTTCAATTTTAGTCATTTTTTTCACCTTTTTAGTCTTGAGTGACACTTTTAGTCCTATTTAGCTAATCTTTTTCACACATTTAGTTCTGCTACTGTCAAATTGAAAAAATAAAAAAAGTTCCAACTAAATAATGCCCTGAAAGTCTGAAACTTCGCAAGTGTGGCACGCACATGCGTAAAAACAATAGAATTAAAAATGTATCCCTATCCAAATCCATTCATCCAAAATTAAACCAATTACTCTTCAATTCTCTTCAACATCAAGTGCAAACTCAACCTATAAAGTGAATTTTTACCTCTACCAGTTCAATTTCAACGAAGGTGGAACTTAGCTCAACCAAAAATAGCTAAATCACGTGTTTGTCACACGTGCGAAGTTCCGGCCAAGCAAGACTAAATGTGCAAAAAAATTAGCTACATAAGACTAAATGTGTGACTCAGGACCAAAAATATAAAAAAAGGGACTAAAATTGAAATGGGAAGCTGTCAATTTCAGGACTAAATGTGTAATTATAAAATATACAGGGCGAAAAATGCCAACAACCTATAATTATAGAAAAATAAATAAATTTGCGTTTTAATTATGTAATTTTGGCAAGTCAAACAAATCTATGCGACATATCTTGAAAGGAGAAAAATAAGCACCAATGAGTAGAACTATATGAAATTATGAATCTAAACTTTTGTGCAAAACTCTTGCATTTTCTTACTTACACTTTCACTCGCTACTAGGCTGTAAATGATCCATCGAGTCAAATTTATTGACAATTTGTTATTCAAACTTATTTGAATTATTAACAAACTTCAAAATTTGTATTTAAACTTGGTTTGATTGATAATCGAGTCGAGCTCAAACTAACTTTAATCGAGCCGAACACGAATCGAAGTAAAACCGAGCTCCAAAATTTATTGAACACAAATGGTTGTTCAAGCTTTGTTTGATATATTAATGAACCGAACTTTTAGCGACCAATCTCGAGAGTCGTATATCGAGTATCTTGATTCGTTTTTTAGGTTAATCTCAACTATTGCTTTTAAGGTTAAAAATTGGCTCAAACTTCATTTTTCAAATCTACCAAAACTTTCTCGACCTTACAATATAACAGAAAATGACATTCATTATTGGACTGAGTGAGTAACATATTGCAATATGTTCTTTACAATATAGACAAAAAAACACATATTTCAAATCTTTTGCAATTCTATTTTTTTTTTAAAATAAATAAATAAGTGGACGGAGGACTTAAAAAGACAAGTATTGTATTATATTTTTTCAGCAAGGCAAGTATTACTTTTAGCCGACGAATAGTTGATCGTGACAATCAATTTTTGAAGGCCGAAAAATCTCTATAATTAGCCATCCACACGCGACCATTTGATCAAGTCAAATTTCTTATCCTTCTTCAGTTCTAACTATTGTACTTCAATACTAATTCTTTCTCTACTCAAATACTCAAAACACACACACACACACACACACATATATAGATATTACTCCATATGACTCTCCTTTCTCGTTATATATAGTTTTGCATATCTTTTAGGAGTACTATTATTTTGTATATTGTTTCTTGCACACATATAATCTTTGCGCCTTCATATTTCTTCGGAACTACAACAGAACTGTTTTTACTCCTGCTCATCTTTAAAAACCTTGTATTTTTACCCAAGAATATCCATTAATTCTCAATGGTACGTGTAATTTGTTTTCTTTTTTCTTTAATTTAATCATCGAAACTTCTTTGAATTTCCTGGTCTCTGATATATACACATTATTTATTTCATGAATTTTTTGCAATGAATTTTTTTTAGGAGAATCAGACCACCAATGTCAAATATGAAGAGGTACAACCTGTTTTTATACACATATATATATATATATGTATGTATGTATATATTATTAATATTAATCTGAATTTTGATGGATTTTGACAGGAATACATAGAGAATTCTCGAGGAATGAGGCTTTTCACGTGCAGATGGTTACCTGCAAATAACGAACCAAAAGCTTTGATTTTCTTGTGCCATGGATATGGCATGGAGTGCAGCATCTCAATGAGAGGTAACTTTTTTCTAAAAAAAAAAAATGGGTTTTTTTTTAAAGAAGATAATTAATTATTTGTTAACTCCATTAACCAATGATTTAATAAATCATAATACAATAAATAAATAAATTAATTAATCGAAACAGGTTGTGCCACGAGACTCGTTGAGGCGGGATACGAAGTTCATGGCATCGATTGCGAGGGCCATGGAAAATCATCTGGACTACTCGGATTAATCCCCAACTTCGACGATCTTGTTGATGATCTCTCTGAACACTTCACCAATATTTCTGGTAAATTTAAATGCTTTTACATTTTTTATTTCAAGTTTGATTGCTATTTTGTTACATCAATCACTTTAAATTATTCAAATTTCACACGTTAGTTAAAATAAAGAGAAAAAGTTGTGCATGCGGTCCCAATATAAGGCGACCAGTTTGATCACTTTGTTGTACATGGCAATACTAAATTACATTTTATTGTCTTAATCATTGCAAATAATCAATAATTAATTAAGGGTATCTTCGTGCTTACTTTTGCTACAATAATTGAGTTGTTTTAACTTTAAACGTAATAAACAATTGAAAGTTTAACGAATCCCATTAAATCAGGGGTTGGCGTGTAATAAGGATATTTATTTTGACTTAGGATTTAATTAATATAATTTTATTTTATTTTTTTGTGGTTGCAGAAAAGAGAGAAAATAGGAAAAAGATGAGGATTATAATGGGAGAATCAATGGGAGGGGCCATGGTACTACGATTACACAGGAAGAAGCCTAACTATTGGGATGGTGCCGTCCTCGTTGCTCCTATGTGTAAGGTGTGTCACGTTTTATTTGATTCTAGCAATTTTTATCATGGTAATGATCAATTTTGATTTTTATATAAATAATAGAGACGGAATATGATAATACATTAAGAGGGTGTTTGATTAAACTTATCCAAAATATCTTATAAGCTCCTACATCTTATAAGATGTTTTAGCAGATTATCAGATGTAACATCTTATAAGCTGTTTAAAAAAAGGTGGGATTAGGTTACTTTTTTAAAAACCGCTTATAAGACCCAAATATCTTATTTTTTGGTCTTATAAACTGTTTTTTAAAAAAACTTACCAAACAAATTTATAGAACTTATAAGCTCTAAAACATCTTATAAGATGTATGTTTAGAGAAGCTTATAAGCTTAGCCAAACACCCTCTAAATTTAATTGACTTTTATTACAATAAAAAATGTGATAGTCCATGATTATATGTGCCCTCTAATTAATATAGAGGATTATTTAATTCAATTATGGAAAATCTAAATTGTGCATTTTGAACAAGAAATATTTTCAATTCAAAAACTTCGGCTGCTAGGGACTACTTGTTCCTGTTAATTAGCAGTGAGAATCGATATTTTCAAATCCTTCTAGGAGGTGGCTATTGCTGACTATTTCGAAATCGTGTCTTATCTCGTATTTTGTTTTATAAATAGACACGAATTATGTGTATTAGATCCATAATATTTGTATATTTAACGAAAATTATATGTATTTCGTGCATATAAGATACATAATATGAGATGAAACATCAATTTACAACGAATCAATTGTCGACTGCTCAAGTGGAGTGCTGATGCAAGTTTCGGTCAAAAACTATATACATAATAATACTTATACTATTTATATGTTGATACCTCAATTAATGATAATTAGTTTTGCACGTAATACCTCAATTAATGATATTCAAACTTACAATTTATTTAACTTTTTTTGTTATTAATATGCAGATTGCTGATGAGATGAGACCAAGCCCATTGGTTATCAAAGTGTTGACTTCTTTGGCTCGCGTAATCCCAACTTGGAAACTTACTCCAACTCCAGACATAATTGACATTGCCTTCCGGGACCCACAAGTTGTAAAAGAGGTAGCAATTTTCTCATCCCCATTACTAATAATTTTAATGAGGATAATGACATTTTACCATCTGAAAATAGACGGCTTGACAATATTAACATTATCGTCCTAATAAGATTACTTCCAAATGCATACACAAGGGTAAAAATGTCAAAAATCGATTTAGTCAATAGCCATTGGGTCTAGCTGCATCAGCCTCTCACTATAACATATTAGGTTAAGTGTTTGAAACATCACTCTTATACTCTCACCGTTGTAATTGAAAAAAATACAAACAGTTTTAAAGAAAATGTCCAAAAATGACTTAAATGAAATAAAATTTGAACATTATGAATGATAATGTTAATTTTTTTACTTGAGTAACTACTCCCGAATAGGGCAACCTTTCGAACTGTTGCTGAATCCATGGGCAGGCAAGAGACAACATGGCGAACTGAAACATCTTAGTGACGCAAATCGTCTATTTCAAAGACTAAAAATGTCGTTATCCCTTGTTTTCTTTTTAATTTTAAGGCCTTGGGCTTAGGTATTGTGTTATCTGGACCAGTTGTTGTTTTTTGTTTATTAAGCAGACAATTAGGACTTTCTAATTGGATCATTAATTAGTTTAATTGACAATCACAGGTTAGAACCAACAAATACGCATACAAAGGCCGACCTCGTCTGCAAACTAGCTACCAACTATATACAGTCAGTGTGGATTTGGAAAAAAGACTTGAAGAGGTGAGTTAATTTGTAATCTAGTTCCTGTTTTTTTCCAACACTATAAATTTCTCTTACATTATATGACAAATTCATTTTATTGTCCAAGTAATATTTAAATAGTCTAACACTTTAAAATATAGAGAAAATTACACAAAGCTCCCCTGATATAACGTATTTTACATAAAAACTCTCTTATTCTTGAAATTACATAAAGACCCCCCTAATGTAATGCAGTTTTTACGATCACCCTCTATGTATTAAAAAATTCTTACGATGGAATCCCTGAAAACCTTACAATTAATCCGGGTGTTGGTAATTTCAAACACATGAGGTTTTCTTTTTGTGTAATTACACATTATAAGAGAGGGTAATTATTTATAAATTTTTCTATATGAACATTAAATACTAATTTCATTGTAAATATCGGAAACTCCTAAGAGTGACCTCGCTGATATATTACCTCGTTTGATTAGGTTTCCTTACCATTCATTGTTCTGCACGGTGAAGCCGATAAGGTGACCGATCCATCCGTGAGCAAACTCTTGCACGAATCGGCTCGCTCAGTCGACAAGACATTCAAGTTGTATCCAGGGATGTGGCACTCGTTGTCCTACGGCGAGTTGCCAGAAAACTTAAACACTGTATTTTCCGACATTGTTAAGTGGTTGGATGATAGAGTTCTTGGCCGCAATGCGAAATTTGAAGAGCAACAAAAGTTTGCTAATGATCAAAATGTGCTCGAAGCCAACCCGGACAAAAGGGATACTTGAATTAGATGATTATATTGTAGAAGGGATGATAGTTTTTCATTTTGTTGATGATGATTGCACGTTGTAAAACGCGGATTTTGTCTGCCTTTCAATTCATAATCAGGAAGTAATTTAATTTGTTTGTTAAAGTTCTTTTATTAAAATGTCCTTGTTTTCAGAGTTTAGACCCACAAAATATAGGGTATGTAATATTTTTGTTGAAGACGCATCGTATTGATGATGTTATAACTATTATGTAATTGATGTACGCACTTGTATACCCACTAATACAAGTAATCAATTTCAAAGTAAGAGTAATAACACTTACCTATCTTGTGATTAGTTGATTTTGATCAAATCAGGTGAGTGTTCCATTTTTTAGTCTATTCTTATATGAATAAATTTATAAATCCCAAATACAATAAAGTTGATTTCGTCTTTCCCTAAGTAATAATTAGGATGAGTGACTTTTCTCCAATCATGTTTCGAGTTCATTAAAGCAAATGATCGTAGTAAAAAAAATGTTATTTACTATAGTTTGACCCAGTGGCGGATTCAGAATGAGAAGTCAGGGGGGGCACTAGGAATTACCGAGGGGAGCCCCCCGCGGTACGGTACGCTATATTTATGAGGGAAAATATAATAACTAATTAGGTTCAATTACAACTTTTGATATAATTTATACTTTTATACTTTTTTTTATAGCCAGAATTTTGGGTTTTGGGCGGGTGAACTCAAAGTAAAGGGAGAAAACGTGATATTTTTTTACTTTGGGGGGACGAAATTTAAATATAAAAATTTTGTAAGGTAAAAAAATGAATTTTCAAACTTGAGGGGGGGCATTTAGTAATTTCAGGGGTAATAATTTTCCATATTACCCCCAACTATAAATAAAAATTATATATTATTTGTAAACTCTTTCGATTTTTGGTTCAGTTAACCGAATCCCAAAACCGAAATCAAGAATCTTGAAAAATAAAAATCGAAACCGAACCGAGGGGGGGCATTTGATAATTTGAGGAGGGGCATTAGTGTAATTTAAAAATTAAAATTTCAAAATATACCTATATTAAAAAAAAAAAAAAAAATTTCAGGGGGGGCACTGCCCCCCCCCTGAGATCAACATACGTCCGCCCCTGGTTTGACCATCATTGACAGAAGCTATCGAAGGGATCAATAAACGTAATTTTCAATGTTTAGATTAGATATTTATAATTTTAATTATAAGTTATTTAAATTAGATATTTATAATTTCAATTATAAGAGGAGTGATTTGTCTAATTAGGCATGCTAGTAAGTGGGTCAAAGGGTAATATTTCCTAAATTTATATGTGTGTGATTGCAACTTACCTAAACTTTATCAGTATCTAATAAACCAAACGTGGGCCAATGGTGTGGCCCAAATAAATCCGAAACTGTTCTCTTGAAGGCTTACCTGGCCTTTTAGCCTAGTTTTATATATCGGGCCCACTTGTAAAGGGGTTTTATTCACTTTAATTCCTTGTAGATTCAGGACAAACGAGCCCATTAAACTCATTTATAGACTGATTTGTTGGGTTCGGTGATTCCAAGTGTAATTCATTATTATTAATTACATGTACTATATTTATGATACCTAATCTACCTTATGATGATTTTAATCCAGATCCCATCTGAACGCACTCAAATGTTCACTGAACGAGTAAATTATACTTATTTTGTGATTGGACATAAGATAAATAAATTATAATTGGGATTGATTTTTGGGCCAAAATTTCACACCGACCTATATCAATATATGTATATATATAATATTTACAACAAAAATTAATATATAGTACTACCATAAGTTATAAGAAGTATACCTCACAAAAATACATAATCAATCTTCTTTTTCTTCCAACGGGGTTGGTCCGAGTGGTAAGCAGCTTGATTCCGCTTAAGCAAGGTCTCGGGTTCGATTTTTTGTGTACGCAGTTACCCCCGTTGGAAGACTCACCCACCAGGCCAAGTGTGCGACCCGAATCGACCAACAGATTAGTCCAGCAATGACCAGGATACTGTGGTAGGCAACCAAAAAAAAAAAAAATCTTCTTTTTCTAATTTCCACTTGACAATATTAAAGCCTTATTATCCCATTTCATTCGTCATCTAAAAATGTAAACACCCGACAGGCCAACACACATAAAATACTTCAGTAGAATTAGAACACCACAACAAATATTCAAATACCATATTCAGGAACGGAGCCAAGGGGAAGGTGGCCCCCCTTCCCCCTCAACTTTTCGAATTTTTTTTGACCCTATCAATCTTTTTATATTTGAAATTTCGCTGAATGCTCCCAATTTGAAAATTATTAAGTTTTACCCCTTATATTTTTGTGGATTTGTCATCCGTAACCTAAATTTCTGGCTGTGTCCCTGATCATATCAATTATCATATTTGGGTTCTGGGCTTGCAGTCTTGAATCTTAATTAGTCCCATCAACGAGAATCCTTCTTATATGATCAACCAGATCATTAATCTGCTCCCTGGAATGTAACGGCGACGGATAAACACACACGCAATCTAACTCTCCGTTGCGAATAGTGTCAAGTAACCCGATTGAGGGGCCGACCCCATGCATAGATGCACACCCGAGATGATTGCAGTTCTGAGTGATGAAGATACAGATACGCTTGGATTTTCAATGGCTTTGCGCATTAAGAAGTTTATATCAGTCATATCTGAGAAGCGTTTGTTGCTCTTCTTGTCACGTGCGAAGTCCGTGTAGATCCTCTCTGCTAAATCCCACAGGTTTTCGGTTCCTTTTAGTGTGTGTATGTTGAAGATTGCAGAGTAGAAGAATCCTGACAAGTTATGATAGATTTGAGCAATCTTATTGATGTGCACCAATTTTGCTAAGAGCATAATTATAATTAGTCCATCTATGGATTTGGACCGGGTTATCACACCAATAAAGCCGGGTACAATTAATGTGGTTGAGCCCATGTGACCAAAGGTCTATCATCAAATGAGCTCAATCTGGTAAGTGGGCTACAATAATAATCGGGTCGACAATGATGAAATATATATTCACTAGTCTAAATAAATAGACAAATGGGCCAAAGGTCAAGTCCTGGTCCATAGTCCACCATCAGCCCTATATATACCGCAAAGGAGCTGATGACAGCCATTATCTACTCTCATAAAAATTCACTAGCAACTTTGGAGAGTAATTCCAACATTGAACTACGAACTGACTTGATCACATCACATTAGGTACGTAGGCAGCTTGCCTAACAGCGAGTGCAATCTATATTTAATTCAACCCTTAGCCTACTTTGTCGTGTGTTGGGTCAGATTCCCTCCCCACGTGGCAAAGCACGTGACATTAACTCACTGACAAATTTTACCCGCATCACTTATAAAAGACTCCAGTCTAGACAGATCACAAATGTAATTCATTTATTTTGCAATTAGGGTTGAAAAGTGATCAGACAATTTGATACTTGACTCGAAATCGATAATTCGAAATTTGATAACCCCGTTTGTTTAATATAGTAAACAATAAACAAGCATATAAAATCAAGGGTAATTGGCAATATGCACCCCCGAATTGCCACATTTTGGTACTTAGCACCCTTAAATTTGATTTTTAGCACTTTGCATCCTCGAATTATATAAATCTTGGCATTGTACATTCTAAAGTGAATTTACACCATCTAACTCATAAAAGAAGGAGTTTTTACTCAAATTTTGGAGGGAAATTGCAAATACAAAAAATGTAAAATTGTATAAAAAAAAACATGAAAATTTATAAAAGCCCAAAGGCAAAAATATACCAAAAAAATATGAAAATCTGTAGAAGTCCTCTCAATTTTAGGATTAGCCAACAAACTAAAATCCTTAAAATCCTCTACTCAACCCCGGGAGAAACCACCAGATATTTCCTTCATCGACCTCAAGCATCAATATCCCATCATTGTTGCATCTGCATATAAGGGGTTCTCCAAGTGTTGAAGAGGAAATTTTAGAAATCCTAGTTTATTGGCTAACCCAGAAAATTGGGAGGACTTCTACTGATGTGTACGTTTTTATGGTACAATTTTGCCTTAAAAATTTATAGATTTTCACGTTTGTTTCTTGTTACAATTCCGCCTATGTATTTATAATTTTACCCTTCTAATTAAGTTGAGTGAACTTGTTTTTTTGGTCAGTTAAACGGTGTAAATTCGCTTTAGGGTGTAAAATGCCATATTATATGCAATTCGAAGGTACAAAGTGAGGTAAAAATCAAATTTAAGGGTACATAATGCCAAAATGTGACGGTGTAAGGGTGCAATCTGCCAATTACCCTAATATCAACGCATTTTGTGATCTTGAATGCTAGCTAATAAACGGAACAGATCTTCTATCACATCATTGTGGGATTGACAAGTGTCCATTAAAAAAAATGCTAATAATAATTCAAATTACAAAGACACTCGTCAATCCCACAATAATGTGGCATCATTTATGAGCTCCGGCTAATAAAGGTCTTACCAAAATGATGAGTGGAAAGAACCGGTTCAAGAAGAGGGCGGCAATCAATCAGAGTGGCCACACCATATTTCTTCTTTGTTAGCTGGTCGGAATTCAGTTTCGTAGAATGTGCTGCAATTAATACAGCTGCTGCTAAAGGCCCGAAAAGTTTAATGCCCCTTGATTTACACCCCTGCAAATTACAGTTTAATTATTTCTAATCTCAATAATAAATAGAGTAATTACATATAATTATAGAGATAATTGCATCTTTTACCTGTATAGCCCAATTATTAAAAATACCCTCTAGTTTCATAAACTACATCTAACACCCTACCCTATTGATTCAAATTATTATGTAAGGCTGGATGCAAAATGTGCAACGACTTAAATGCCCTTACGGAATATTAAAAGAAAAAAGCAAAAACACTGGGAAAATGAAAAAGAACATAATTACCATGTTTGTCCCTTTTCATTTCTAGATTTACTTCAAGTCAATTTCAAAATAAAAATCAAACTTAAAAAAAAAAAAATCGTCAAAAGATTGAATATATTAAATTGGAATTATTGTAAATATAATATAGTGATTACTTTTTTAAAAAATTTAAAATATTCCTTTTACACACCTACGATTTGAATTATATTACAAATACAATCCAAAGGGTGTAATTGTCCAGGAAATCAGGGCCAGGCTTATAGGTATTTCCGGAAGTTCTAAAAAAAAAAATTAACGGAACGTGCCGGATGTTGGCCGGAATGAATAAGTGTAAAGGGTGTTTTTGTAATTAGACAACACCACAAGAATAACATGTGTAATTTAATGATCACTCACAGACAATCACAGTGGCAATGTCGTGTGGCAAAAAGTGAAAAAACAAACTCCAAAAAAGTGAAAACATATATATATATATATATATTACTTACAGCAAGTATCCTGGCTGTATGTTGTGTGTTCATTTGTAATCTCTCAACCTCCGATGTTCTAGGCCATTTGGTATCTTTAAACTTCAAATGTGTAAGCCTAAATGAGTTCAAAGAATAGCCCAACATGTCTCTCCCACGAGCCCAAAGTGTCTTCTTTCCCATCCTACTCAGTACGAGGCTTTCCATTCCCATACTACCCTCCCCGTCATTAATCATTATTCCCTCCCGCGTCCCGCCACCCTCACTCTCCTCCACCAGCTCCATTAGCTCTAGTCCGGTCGCATGTAGAAGCGTGCACCCGTAGTATAACAATAGATTTTGTGTCGGACAACGCGTACATGCTGGCAAAGAGCAAATCAATCCCATTGCATGGGAAGGAATTGGGATCAGTCCAGTTCTTGTTGTTCAACTCTTGTTCCATGATTAAGTGACATGGAGAAAGATTAGAGTTTTGTTCGGTGGAGAGGGTTTTGAGGAGCTTCGATGTCGATCCTGTTGGGAAAGAGTGCCAAAATAAATGACACCGGCGCAACGCTGAAGCGATATAATTCTTTCCCCCACTAACTGGATAAAAATGGGACCACACTAACGATAGTACGATAGAAAGAAATAGAATAAACGAGACAAGAGTTTTACGTGGAAAACCCAAATCGGGAAAAAACCACAGGACCGAAGTCATAAACCTCCACTATATCAATAATGGGCTTACACAATTTCTCCCTAAACTAATTAGGGGATACACAAAATCTTCAAGAGAATATCCCTTGGATTACAAATACATCAAGCTTAGAAAACTTGAAATTGTAGAAGAAAAATAGAACATTCCTCTCAATCTTATTTTTCTTCTCCCAATTTTCTCTCTATTTTTTTTCTCTGTTTCTCTTTATTTCTCTCTCTATCTCTCGCAGCTGTCAGCTGTGTTGGTGTGTTTGAGTAGGGCAAGAGGTGCCTCTATTTATAGGAAAAATCCATAGCAATTTTCAACATTTATTATGTCATGCCATATGTCATTTGCCCGCTGCAACTTATTCAACAAAAACAACCATTCCTCCTCCTTTTTCAACTATATACAGCCACCCACATAGGTGGACTCAACAATTCTCCCCCTCCAACTCATGTGGGGGGCACAACCAAGCCTGATTCGCTTTTACAGACTTCAAGCTTTTCCCTTGGCAAAGACTTCGTGAGCATATCTGCGCCATTATCATCCGTATGCACTTTATCAAGTTGTATCAACTTTTCGTCAAGAACATCCCAGATCCAATGGTATCTCACATCTTTGTGTTTGGACCTTGAGTGGAAAGTCGAATTTTTACTCAAGTGAATCGCGCTCTGACTATCACAGTAGAGCCTGTACTTTTCCTGCTTCAAGTCCAACTCCTCTAGAAACTTCTTTAACCACAACACCTCTTTACATGCTTCAGTCACAGCAATGTACTCGGCCTCTGTTGTGGATAATGCCACGCATTTTTGAAGTTTCGACTGCCAAGAAATAGCTCCCCCTGCAAAGGTAATCAAGTATCCGGATGTGGACTGCCTGGAATCAATGTCTCCAGCCATGTCTGCATCTGTGTACCCCTCTAAAACAGTTTGGCCACCACCAAACCTTAGACATAGTCTCGAAGTGCCTCTCAGATACCGCATTATCCATTTCATTGCTTCCCAGTGATCCTTGCCAGGGTTAGATAGATAGCGACTAACTACGCCAACTGCATGAGCAATATCGGGTCTAGTACATACCATAGCATACATCAAACTGCCAACTGCAGAAGCATATGGTATCTTCTTCATCTCTTGTTTATCTTCCTCACTTGTGGGGCATTGCGCGGAGCTGAGTTTGAAATGTCCCGCAAGTGGAGTACTAACCGCTTTCGATTTACTCATGTTGAATCTTTCAAGAACTTTCTCAATGTATTGTTCTTGAGATAACCAGAGCTTCCTGTCAGCTCTATCCCTAGAGATCTTCATTCCAAGGATCTGCTTAGCCGGACCCAAGTCTTTCATCACAAAAGACTTTCCAAGTTCTTTCTTCAGCTTCTCAATCTTGCTGGCATCATGACCTACAATCAACATGTCATCAACGTATAATAGTAGAATGATAAAATCTCCATCTGAGAATTTCTTAAAGAATACGCAGTGATCTGAGCTGGTCCTTGTGTAGTCATGGTCTGTTATGAATGAGTCAAATTTCTTGTACCACTGTCTGGGAGCTTGCTTCAGACCGTACAAGCTTTTCTTCAACCTGCACACCAGGTTTTCTTTTCCTTTGACTCTGAATCCTTCCGGCTACTCCATGTAGATTTTTTCATCTAGATCTCCATGAAGAAATGCGGTCTTCACATCAAGTTGTTCAATCTCCAAACTGAGACTGGCGGCTATCCCAAGAACAACTCTGATCGAAGACATCTTCACCACTGGTGAGAAACTTTCTTCAAAATCAACACCCTTTTTTCTGATTGAAACCCTTCACAACCAGCCTTGCTTTATATCTGGGTTGTGAGCTATGTTCCACATTCTTCAACTTGTACACGCACTTATTTTTTAGTGTTCTCTTGCCTTTAGGCAGCTTCACCAAGTCATAGGTGTGATTTTCTTGTAAGGATTTCATCTCCTCTTTCATAGCCTCCATCCACATATCTCTCTGATCATGTGATATGGCCTCTGGGTAACTCTCTGGTTCTCCCCCATCAGTGAGCATCACATACTCATCTGGATTGTATCTGGTCGAAGGACGTGTTTGTCTGGCTGACCTTCTAACCGTCGCCTCCGGTGGCGGAACTAGATCATCAGTCTGTATAGGTGGCACCTGATCATTAACTGGCTCATCATCAGTTATATCATTCTGCTCGCCCTGTACATTCCCCTCGTGATCCTGAGTTGTACGTGAAGGAACTGGATCTAAGTCATCAGGAACTTCCTGAGAAGATTCTCTCCTCTCGCTCTGTTTTGTATCATCAGATGTTTGTTCCTCAAGAAACACAACATCTCTGCTTCTGATAACTTTCTTGTTCACCGGGTCCCAAAGTTTGTAACCAAACTCTTCATGGCCATAGCCCAAGAAGGTACATGGTTTGGTTTTGTCATCAAGCTTGGATCTTTCATCTTTTGGAATATGAACAAACGCCCTGCAGCCAAACACTCTCAAGTGTTTGTAGGAAACATCTTTCCCTGACCAAACTCTATCTGGAATGTCACCATCCAAAGGAGCTGATGGAGAAAGGTTGATCAAGTCAACTGCAGTCCTCATTGCTTCACCCCAAAAGGATTTGGGCAATTTTGAGTGTGATAACATACATTTGATCCGCTCACAAATTGTCCTGTTCATCCTCTCCGCCACACCATTGTGTTGTGGAGTTTTTGGAACACTCTTCTCAAGCCTGATACCATGGTCACGACAATGCTGTTCAAATGGACCCTGGTATTCGCCACCGTTGTCTGAACGGATACACTTCAGCTTCCTTCCGGTTTCTCTTTCAACTTTTGTTTGGAAATGCTTAAAGACTGTTATAACCTGGTCTTTAGATTTCAAAGCAAAACACCAGACCTTTCTTGAGAAATCATCAATAAATGTGACAAAATACACTGCACCACCAAGTGTTTTGTCTTTCATATAGCATACATCAGTATGTACCAAGTCCAAAGGATGTGATTTTCTGGACAGATAGAAGCTCTTGAACGCAACTCTGTGTTGTTTTCCTGCTAAACAATCAACACAAGTTTGTAGCTCTATCCCATTGACGTCAGGTAGGAGTTTCTTCTTAGCCAAAAGTTGCATGCCTTTTTGGCTCAAATGTCCAAGCCTCTTATGCCATAGCTCAATGGAGAAACTATTGACTGCTGCATTCACCTTTCCATTGGATAATTTTGCTTGCATCAGGTAGAGTGAGTTCTTTTTCTTACCCTTTGCAGTAATCAGAGAACATTTGGTGAGCTTCCATTTTCCTTCACCAAAGTTACTGACATAACCGTCATCGTCTAGCTTGCCAGTGGAAATAATGTTGAGCCGAATGTCAGAAATATGTCTGATGTCTCTCAGAATGAGTCGGCACCCTGTGTCAGTTTCCAAGTTAATGTTCCCCATGCCGATAACCTCTGTCACACCATGATTGGCCATTCTGACTCTGCCAAAGTTACCACTCGTGTACGATGTGAACATATCCCTATGTGGGGTGATATGATACGAGGCTCCTGAATCAATGATCCAATCTGTTTCTTGGCATGATGAACTGACACATGCATCATCACAGATAATGACAACATCACCATCAGTTGCCACAGTTGTGGTGTCTTTGTCATCTTTCTTGTTTTCATTATTTCCATCCTTTTGATCTCTTTTCTTCTTTCTGCAGTGTCTTTCGTAGTGGTTTGGACCACCACAGTAATGACATTTGAAATCTCCTTTGAACTTGGACTTCCCCTTGGATTTGTCTCTCTGGTGCTGAGGACCTCTATTTTTGTTTCTTCCTCGTCTGTCAGAATTTTCAGTCACCAAGGCATTTTGCTCAGTATTGAACGCCTGCTCCTTTCTTCTGGACTCTTCATTTAGAAGGCAATCTTTGACCACTTGCAGTGTCAAATCTCCATGGGGAGCTGAGTTGCTGACTGACACCACGAGGGTATCCCAACTATCCGGTAATGAGTTGAGCAACAATAAAGCAATCACTTCATCACAAAGAGATCTTCATGTTGATGGATTGATTTATTAAGCCCTGGTAAGCATTAAGATGCTCCGTCATGCTGGCGCCCTCCATGTACCGTAGTCGGACAATTTTTCTGATAATAGAAGCTTTGTTTAAGGCATTTTTCCTCTCAAACATAGCCTCTATATTTTTCCATAGAACATCAGCCTTTTCCTCATTTGCAAAGTGATGGAAGATACTGTGTTCGAGAAAACGTCGGATAAACCTGACCGTCTTTCTGTGCAAGATGGTCCACTCATCTGCACTCATATCGTTTGGTTTAGATTTATCTCCCTGCAAGGGCAAGTACAAATCCTTGCAATAGAGAATATCTAACATACTCGGTTTCCAGATTGAGTAGTTTGATCCGTTCAGTTTGAACATCCCACCAATAGATGATGACTCCTCCATTTTTAATCTGTTACCTTAAATATGAACGTGGCTCTCCAGATGCGAAAGCCAAATAGCCCTGGAAAACTTTTCTGATGTGGAAGATCAGATTAAACTGCGACCACAGAGCATACTCAGAATACCCGAGCTCTGATACCACTTGTTGGGAAAGAGTGCCAAAATAAATGACATCAGCGCAACGCGGAAGCGATATAATTCTTTCCCCCACTAACTGGATAAAAATGGGACCACATCAACGATAGTACGATAGAAAGAAATAGAATAAACGAGACAAGAGTTTTACGTGGAAAACCCAAATCGGGAAAAAATCACGACCGAAGTCGAAAACCTCCACTATATCAATAATGGGCTTACACAATTTCTCCCTAAACTAATTAGGGGATACACAAAATCTTCAAGAGAATATCCCTTGGATTACAAATACATCAAGTTTAGAAAACTTGGAATTGTAGAAGAAAAATAGAACACTCTTCTCAATCTTATTTTTCTTCTCCCAATTTTCTCTCTATTTTTTTTCTCTCTTTCTCTCTATTTCTCTCTCTATCTCTCGCAGCTGTCAGTTGTGTTTGAGTAGGGAAAGAGGTGCCTCTATTTATAGGAAAAATCCATAGCAATTTTCAACATTTATCATGTCATGCCATATGTCATTTGCCCGCTGCAACTTATTCAACAAAAACAACCATTCCTCCTCCTTTTTCAACTATATACAGCCACCCACATAGGTGGACTCAACAGATTCGACATCGTGTTTTTGGATGTGGACTTGTGGGGTGGTGGATGTGAGGAATGAGAACTCCTTTGTGGTTGGATTGTAATGGAGTTTGGAGACAAGTAGAGGGTGAGATTTTTGGAGCTTTTGGAGTATGTTGTGAAGATGCGATATTTCTGAGGGCGATCTATCCATTTGAAGTGCTAGCACGGTGATGCCTGTGCCGGATGACACAGCGTGACACCATATTTGCTCTGTGTTGCTCAGAGCTCGAGCTCGAGCTTGATTTGTCCCCATCTTTATTGCAATTTGTGATGGTAGTGGTGACGATGACGATAGTGATGTGATGATAGAAGTAGGGAAGACGATCAATATATAGTTGCGCGAAAACACTCTTGTACTGTAGATTTCTTGGTTGATACGTATATACTAGAAGTCATTCAAATCTTCGATCCGTCTTAGACTTTCTGTTACACGCATAGACGTGTGACAATTGTATACACGAGCGGTTGGGATTGGGATGTGGTGAGAGAAAATTATGTAATATGGAAAAAAATCTGAGATTTTTCTCTCCACTCCACATAATATATACACTTGTCATGAATTTGTACGTGTGCGTGTAACATGAAATGCAACTAGAATGAGTACAAGAAGAGGCAGTTATTGTGGGGAGGAGTCAAATGTTGATGTGTGAGATTTTTCCAAATTTGAGTTGGCTACCTAGCGTCAGATAACTAAGATCATTTACTCTGCAATTACTCGGTATCTTTTAACTTTTTTTTTCTTTTTGAACATAAACCATTTCATTAAGACTAAGCAACAATCTTATCAAAAAGAAAAAGACTAAGCAACAGAAGCGTTTGTTACAGACTTACACTACTACCAGAAACAAACGGAAGGAACACGGAATTAAAGTCAAGGTGATAATCATATTTGATTTAGCATGAATTTTGTTAGGCAATTTTAAGTCAATGACCTAAAAGGTCAAACTCAGATTCGAATTAATTGGGATTATAAATTGCACTAGAGTTAAGTCAAACAATCTACGTACCTAATCAATTATGATCAAGTTTAATCGTAGTTTAATTTAATTACGTGATTTTATCTTAATAATAGCTTCTGCTTCACTATTATTACAAGGTGAATATTTATAATTAACCTACAACAATTGTGTGCACCTAGGTAAATGAGCCACTAGGGTATTTATAGTGAACACCATGTATTATTCATGATGTGACAATTGAATTATTAGGATTGTGCCACACATCCAATAATGATCGGTGCAAATCATTCAAGTCGTAAGGTCAACCCGACCTAAATTATTAAAAGAGCGTGATTCCTTAGTTATCTTTTGTATTTTGCTATTAGCTTCAATTTTTAAGGTTATTTAGATCTTTATTCAACTATGACTGAATTGTGGCCAATTAATAATATGGCGTGTATTACGCTTACTCGGCATGATCATCGCCATTTGAGGTTGTATACTTCCTTTAGATAACTTTTCTTGGGTTAAGACATAGAGAAAAAGATTATGGGTCCCGATGATAGTGTTGACGATGGTTCTTCTGTCTGCTCGAGGAAGAGAATTAAGCTAAAAACAAGTTATTTTTGTTCTATTTTTTTCATGTGTGTTAACCTCTTGTGTTATTTAATTATTTATTGACGTAACACTTTATTTTATTTGCGACTCTTGATATTCCGAATAATCAAGAACATATCCAATTTCTATTATTTGATAGTTTGTAATATGTGTTCGCTTCAATAAAAACATAAATGTTTGCTATTTAATATAAGATACTTGGAGACTAATAGTGTATCTATATTTCAAATAATTGAAATATACATTTACCCCCTCTATAACATGTAATTGCCATAATTACCCTTAACCATTATTCTACTTTTTTGTTTTTCATTTCTCCTCTATCTACTTCTTTTTCACATTTTTTTACCTACATTAGTTAAAATTTATGCAATACATCAAAACTAATTAATTAAAATAATAATTGATCATATTTTTTGTACTAACAATAAATTAATTCGGTGATAACATATTAATTTGACAAAACTCAATTAATGTGTTTTTACAAAATTAAATTAATCCAAACAAATTCAATAATTCTTTTATGTATATTTTGACAACGTAAGTAGACATGTACTTTCAATTCTCTAATTTAGTACCATATATGCTTGGATTAACTTATGCAACTACTTAATATTTCAACAATTATATATGTATCTTTAATACTCTAATTTACTACAATATGTGTTTGGGATTTTGTGACAACTCATTAATGGAATTTTGTGAAATATTAATATTATATGTTGTCACCAAATTAATTTAACATGACCAGTGCTAAAGATATTTCTAAGTATTATTTTAAATAATTAATATTGATGCATTGAGTAAATTTTAAATAATGTATGTGAGAAAGGTAATTATGAAAAAGAAAATAATGGTGGATAAATGAAAAAATGAAAAGAAAAATAATGGTCAGGGGTAATTAAGATAATCCCATCTTATAGAAGAGGGTAAATAATTTTTTTTTATATAATTTAGAGAGGTATTTGGTACAAGGGGTGTACATAAACCCGCCCGATCCGCTCAAACCAACCCGATCCGCTAGAAAAACCGCCGGTTTGAAATAAATAATAATTGTGGCGGGTTGAAAATATTGCAACCCGCCACTTTCGGGTTGGGTGGTAGGTTTAATAATGATAACCCGCCTAACCCGCAATCCGACCGCTAACTGTATATGTTATAAATATATGTATATATAGCTAAAGATTAATTAGCCCTAAACTTTTAAAACTATATATGCATATATATAAACTCTTTTTTGGTAAGTGCATTTCATAAACTCTAATAAGAGTGATTTTATTCATATTTATGTAACACACTTTATTTTTAACTTTAGCAAATAAATTGGTTCATTTGAATATTTGTTTATACTTGATTTGAATGAAAGTTTTATATGTAGACGTATATTTTGATGATAAACTTATAAAATAATTTAATTTTATTAATATTTTAGAGTTTACAATTCATGATAATATGATTTTTATTTAATAACATCACTTATTTTTGTACTTCTCACTAACTCAATTCTTTTAGTTTAATATATAACAAGTATGTTATTTAGTTTCTTACTTACTATTTGTAACTAAAATAAGCTGTAAAAACTAGAATTATGATTCGATAACCCCCAACCCGCCCGCTAAATACATTAAACCCGATCGACCTGAACCGCTCGATTTGAAAAGTTAATTATGCGGTTTCGGTTTGATATGTTGTCAACTGGCATACGTCGTGTCGGATTGAATTTTTTTCATAATACCACCTGAACCCGTCCGCATGCACCCCTAGTACTAATTGATGGGGGAAGTGCATTTTACCCTTACAAATATCAATTAAGTGATTAACTAGTACAACTTACAAGGCAAATCACCATCACAACTCACATTGAATTGTAGTTGATACAGGATATGTTGATTTCCACGAGACTCAAATTGATAAAAGAAAATTCCTAAAGTCATTTATAAGATTTAAATTCGAGTTACCTATCTTAGTAGCATTAATCGTGTCCGATGTGAATTTGCCTAACTCAAAAGTCATAGCCTCATAGGTATCTTAAAAGGTGAGTGTCTTCTCTATACACCGGACTCCGGAGCCTTTACTTCATTTAATCAATGTTATTCGTAATTCGTATAATTCACACCACACTCTTTGGTTCTGCCCATGAATTATCCAGTAACAGGTCTTTCGTGATGAGACCCAGAGTTTCATAAACCAAAAATGCATGTTTGAAAGGAAAATATTATATACCGTCATTTGTTCAATCTGGATCCTCTATTGAAAGCGGTGTTGCATCTCCTATTCATTGATTTCTATGCATGACAGTGTACAAAATTAAAATCACTTATATAATTAAGAAACAAATTAATTTATATATTTGTCATGCATAGAAGCAAATGTAATAAGAGATGTAACACCATTTTACAATAAAATATTTTGTGTGGTATTTTGTATAACATCTTTTTTTTACGATCTATTGATTAGAAAAATTTCAAAGTAATCATTTTATCCAATTCAATCACTTGCAATAATTTCTTGCCAAACTTGATAGGTAAAAACAGTTATACATAGTATTGTTAGGTCTAAAATGACCTACCTTAGGTTCATGTCCGTACCATTCTTAAATGATATTTCAAAAAATTAAATGATATTTATTGAGGCTATGCATGCGTATATACCTAATGCAAGTCAAAATCCCTTGTACACTTTGTAATTGCATCATTAATTAGTTTAATGACATAGTAGAATGGTCACAGGTTAGATCCACCAAATATTTAATTTTGAAACGTCTTGAAGAGGCGTTTTAATTTTGTTCTTTGGTTTGTATTTTTTATCCCCAACGCCATAAATTTCTCGTGAACTATGTGACAATTTGATTTTATTGTCTACAGTAATTCTTAAAATGTCTCAAATTTTTTAATTCTAATATATTTTAAAACATTTTTATATAGGAACCAGATGATTAAGATTGTACCGAGGCTCAAAATTTTAAAAACTTTTATAAATGATCCTATTGTCACATATCATATTTTATTGGGCTTAGTTCGCCTCAAATATATAGTGATGATATATTACCCCATTCGATGGGTTTCCTTGTCATTCATTGTTTTACAAGGAGAAGTCGAGAAGGTCACCGATCCGTTTTGTGAGCAAACTCTTGCTTGATCCAGCTCGTTCTATGGACCTTTTATACGTCAAACCCATTAGGTTATTTGTAATGGGTGATTCTAAGACACACCTAGTTCGATGGAGTCGGTGTATTAAATATCATTGGATGTAAGGAAAAAAAATAATATCTAAATCATCTGCATTTAATGGTGTTAGTAACTGGTTTCAATCTTGAATTTTCCTATTTGTGACTATGCCTAAAAAAACTCTGGCTATGTTTTCAAGTCATATTTGGTCCAAAATTTCCGCCAAACAATGTTTGTTTCACACAATATTTCATCAAAAATACACAATTTTTTTCATTCAAAAAAACATAATCATTATTTTTCATCTTTCTCTCACTTTGTCCCCTATCTCATTCTCTCTCATCTATTTTTTATACAAAAATTTTCTCTCTCCTCTTAATATCCACTATCTCTCTCTCCTCTTTCTCTCTCCTCACTCTTTCTCTTCTCTTTGACAGTATCTTTTTTTTTTTTTTGTAATGTTTTGTCATATCTTTGACCGTGTATCATTAAACTTTAAAATAAAAAAAAAGTTTGTTTGTTTGTAATTCTATCATGAAAAATAGTATTGATAAAACATAGATTAAAATTTGTGGAGTTTTCTAAAGTAAAACTTTCAAAATTTGTTTTTCAAATTAGTTATAGTGAAAATATTTGGATTTATATATATCTATATTTATATACATATATATGTTATTTGTATATATTATTTTAAAGTTTTATTTATTTTTTATGTGTGTGGCTGTGTATAATTTATCTCATTACTAAATTTATGATTTGATTGTGTGTGTGGATCGAGAAATGCATGTGTGTTACCCATATTTATATATGTATGCTTTCTTAATGTATATTATGTGGAAAAAAAAAGGTCTTGGGACGGTCAAAGGCAATTTGACCACGGTCTACTAGGGTTTGACCGAGTCAACCGCGTGGTCAATGCGGATTTGACCGCGTGAATAGTGACTTGAAGCAAGGGTTTCTTATTTCGTGGTTTTGGTTTGGATTTGGTAATTGACTTGCAGTAAAAGTGACCTAATTATTTAAGAATAGGATTTTATTTTAATAATTTTTAAAATAAATTACTTATTAATATTTTTTTTTATAAATTAAATAAAAAAAAGGAAAAAAAAGAAAAAAGAAGGGGGGGGGGGGAGACTGTTCATCGTCTTCCCCAATCTCCCCCAACCCCCCTCACACTCCTTTCCCACGTGCACACACACACAGTTTGAGCGCACACACACACACACACACTGTTACACGCACACACAAACATACACAATTATACACACACAGTCACACACACACACACTATTACACGCACACACAATTACACACACATAAACACACACACAATCACACATGCACACTGTTACACGCACTCTCACACATGCTGATACACACACATATATATATATATATATATATATATATGAATATATATACTTTTCTTTTAATTATATATCAACTATTATTAACACTATTACTTATATATATATATATATGTGTGTGTGTATATATATATATATATATATACTTTTCTTTTAATTTTATATAAACTACTATTACTACTATTACACACATATATATATACACACACACTACTATTACTTACATATATATTTATCTATATAATAATTATTTCAATCTCAATATTATATTATAATTTTTAATTATTGACAGACAAAAACTTACATGATTTGACAGCTACAGTAATTTATGTTCCCTCTAAAAACAAAACCAAATACTATCTCATCAAAAAATCACTCAAAAACCAACTCCCAAAACATAACCAAATATTATCCCATCAAAATTGCATGTGTCCCCATAAAATTTTTACCAATAATTCTTACCAAAATATTATCCCAAAACATAACCAAACATAGCCTCTAATTTTATGTATCTAATGAGCTCAATTTGGGCCAACGGTTTGGTCCAAGTGAATCTCCTGAAGAGTTAGCTGGCCTTCTAACCTGGTTTTATATACAGGGCCCACTTGAAGGGGGCTTCATTCATTATATTTATACGACCCCTTATGGGCCCATTTAAACTCACTTATAGAACTTACTTGAGGGGTTGAGATATATTAATTCGACTCCGTGGATGCCTAATTTTTACCATTACATCAATAAGATATATATAGATGTATGTTTCCAACACAATTTAATGTATATTAAACCTGTTAGTTAAAACTCGTATAAAACATGTACATACGTATAATTAAAAAATATTTTTGTTTCTCGTATACTTTCTGAATATAATGAAAAATATTTGTACTTTTGAGTTGAACCGTTTAGTACACATACTTTACGTACCCCGTATTATACTTGACGATAAATATATATATTTGACAAAAAAATATTAATTTTTTGGGATAATGGCACACCTCCATCAGTTATGAGGTGATGTGCACTTTGCCCCTAACTTATTAAAATGTGCACTTTGCCCCCTCATTTATTATAAAATGTGCACTTCACCCCCTCGGGCAGGGGCAAAGTGCTACAAAACACATAAGTGAGGGGGCAAAATGCTACAAAAACACATAAGTTAGGGGGCAAAGTGCTACAAAAACACATAAGTCAGGGGGCAAAAATCCATTTTTTATGATAAGTATGGTGCCCGAATCTGCCCGAACTGCCCGAGGGGGTGAAGTGCACATTTTATGATAAGTGAGGGGGCAAAGTGCACATTTCAATAAGTTAGGGGACAAATTGCACATCACCCCATAACTGAGGGGAGTGTCTGCTATTATCCCTAATTTTTTTATAAAATAAAATATATTAAAATATTAACTGAATATTATATGTTTTAAAAAAAAAAATAACTAATAATTTAGTAAAATATTAATCAGTGTCTTGACTCATACAGAATATTTTTTTTAATAATAAAGTAAGAACAGTCAATATACCTTACAAAAGAATATGAAAATAAGCTATATTTTTACTCCCGAATTATTTATTTTTATTCATATTTTACCCGTATGAGTACTAATTCATTTATTTTCCGTTTTCGTATTTTTTAGCAGATTTTTTTATCGTAACTTTCAATAAAAATTCATAAAATACTCGTACATATTAAATAACGAATGTTTGTTGCCCCGTATTTAACTAACTAGGTACATTACTACATAAGTAATATACCAATTCAAATCTCTTATTATAAACCGCGATGTAATAACCTATTCGTTGTAATATCCAATTGCACTTCATATATATATAACTTCATGTGTATAAAATATTTTTTGGAATTTAAATTTAATATGAGTTATATACGATGTCACGCAAACATGAAGTGCAATACAAGATTAAACACCATTTTTTAATAGAAGATCTCATTTGGCATTATACCGAGCAAAAAGCATAATCAATCTTTTTTCTAGTTTCCACTTAACACAATATAAGCCTAATTTCCTTTCGTAACCCAATATCCCAAACACGCAACACATAAATACTTTATACTAGAATTAGAACATTACCATAATAAATATTCAAACACTTACCATATTATAACATATTTCCTATATATATCCTTCAATCTTAAGCGCTCCCGAATCCATCAACAAGAATCCTTCTCATATGATCAACCAGCTCATTAATCTGTTCCCTGGAGTGCAACGGCGACGGATAAACACACGCGCAATCTAGCTCTCCGTTGCGAATAGTGTCAAATAACGCGATTGAAGGGCCGGCCCCATGTGCGGAAGCACACCCGATATAGTCCTCTACACCTATCTTTTGCTGCATTGGCTTCGAATCGTCGATCACCGGGTCCTCAAACACGGCGATAAGTGAAGTTCTGAGTGATGAAGATGCAGTTAGGCTAGGATTTTCGATGGCCTTTCCCATTAAGAAGTTTATGTCAGTCAAATCTGAGAAGTGTTTGTTGCTCTTCTTGTCACGTGCGAAGTCCGTGTAGATCTTCTCGGCTAAATCCCAAAGGTTTTCGGTTCCTTTTAGAGTGTGTGTGTTGAGAATTGCAGTGTGGAAGAATCCTGAAAAGTTATGATAGATTTGAGCAATTTTATAGGCTTTGTTCATATGTTTGAGTAATTTTCTGGAAAGTGTGATCCGAAAATTGAAAAATTATATTAAACAACATAAACAAGCATGGCCTAGAGACTTGGTCTAAACTGGTTTTATCTATTCCAAATTGTAATTTATTTTTGTTGTAATGAGTCATATAATAAAAATATAATTCATTATTATTCTAACTAATTGGGTTCGGTCAAATCAAATTTAGACTAAAATAGTGTTCCATGTTTTAGATACATTGCAAGGTCTTTCGGTCAGAAACAGAATTCTTTTTTTTGTGAAAAGATGGTATATGCTACCTAAGTACCTATTTGTCTTAAAAACGTAGGACCCACGGTTCAAGGAATTATTTTTACGAGCTGGCAAGCACGGTAGTAGATGTGGTATTTCTATATTAGATCGAGTTCAATAGTTCAAATATGTATTTTGTATCTATCTTTCTCACACAATTGTGTTGGGGGATCGCATAAAATACACCTTACTGTATGAAACATATAGATACCAAGACTATTGAACTTAGTCTAATATAGATTTTTCCGTAATCATATAATAAAAATATAATTCATTATTATTCTAACCTAATTATGTTTGGTCAAATCGAATTTAGACTAGAACAATGTTTCATGTTTTAGAAACATAGCCTAGCATGCTACTCCTAAGTTCATTGATTCTAGTGTATCTAGTACCATTGAATTACATAGAAGTGAGTGATTTTTATCACCCACCCTAATCTCATATATGTTTATTTAGTGTATTATTCAAAATTAGTCTCTTATTATGAATTTTATTGGATACTTTTTTTTGACAAAAATTGAATATTGTGAGTCGGCTCGAAATAGGCCCGAAGCTGATAAAAAGTATGAGTCATGTTTGAGTCAGGCCAATTAAAAATAAATTTAAAGCCGAGATTGAACCTAAAATATTCAAGCTCGATGATTTGAGTTTAAGCCACCCTAAACTCGACTCATGAAGCCCGATTGACAGCTATTTTGATTAATGGTAATGAAGGTCTTACCAAAATGATGAGTGGAAAGAGCCGGTTCAAGAAGAAGGCGGCAATCAATCAGAGTGGCCACACCATATTTCTTCTTTGTTAGCTGATCGGAATCCAGTTTTGTAGAATGTGCTGCAATTAATGCAGCTGCTGCTAAGGGCCCAAAGAGTTTAATGCCCCTTGATTTACACCCCTGCAAACAGTTTATTTTTAATCTCAATAATAAAAAAACAGCAATATTATTTCACCTTTCCTAATCTTAATAAAGAGTTATAATAATCGATTTAATCATTTAATGATTTTCAAATTAAGTTAGAGGTAGAAAAGTGAGCAATGTTATATGTCATCCTGGTTAAATTTCACCCTCTTTTTACGCATTCCCTAATTTCAATGAAATTAAAACAATCAATTCATTTGGACTTATTGGATTAAGGTCTCAGAATTTGCATTGATAAAATTTATGTTCAAATTAAAATATTTGTACTTTGCTCATTCTCTCTTAATTGTGGTCCAAACCAGCTTCGCGCATTTAAATAATGAATTACAGAATCTGTTCATTTATGACAAATCTACACGTGCTCTAGTCTGCTCCCGGTTTGATCGCACTAAAGTGCATTTCACAATGTGAGTGAAATACACTTGAGCTGTGATTAGTCACTTATTTTGTAAAATACACTTGGATGCGACCGAATCAAGAGCGGGCCAGAATTTTCAAATTGAAACATATTAATGCTCATAGTGGCAATGCGCAACAAAATAAAAGGAAGTCCAAAAAGAGCAGGAAAAGTATTCACTTACAGCAAGAATCCTGGCAGTATGTTGTGTTCTCATTTGTAATCTGACAACCTCAGATTTCCTGGGCCATTTCGTATTTTTGAACCTCAAATTTGTAAGCTTAAATGAGTTAAAAGAATAGCTTAACATGTCTTTCCCATGACCCCAAAGTGTTTTCTTTGCCATCCCACTTGGTACGAGGCTTTCGATTCCCGAATTACCCTCCCCGTCATTCGTTATTCCCTTTCGCGTCCCGCCACCTTCAATCTCCTCCACTATCTCCATCAACTCCCTTAGCAGCGACACGGCTGTGGTCCGGTCGCTTATGGAAGCGTGCAACCGTAGCGCGATAACAGATTTTGTGTCAGACAATGCGTACATGCTGACAAAGAGCAAATCAATCCCATTGCATGGGAAGGACTTAGGATCGATCCAGTTCTTGCAGTTCAACTCTTGTTCCATGAGTAAGTGACATGGAGAAAGATTAGAGTTTTGTTCGGCGGAGAGGGTTTTGAGGAGCTTAGATGTCGATTCGACATCGTGTTTTTGGATGTGGACTTGTGGGGTGGTGGATGTGAGGAATGAGAACTCCTTTGTGGTTGGATTGTAATGGAGTTTCGAGAGAAGTAAAGGGTGAGATTTTTGGAGTTTTTGGAGTACGTTGTGAAGAAGCGATATTTCTGAGGGCGATCTATCCATTTGAAGTGCTAGCACGGCGCTGCCCGTGCCGGATGACACAACGTGACACCACATTTGCTCAGTGTTGCTCAGAGCTCGAGCTCGACTAGTGCCCGTCATTATTGCAATTCGTGGTGGTGGCGGTGGTAAGAGCTAGTAGGGAAGAAAATGTGATGGGTAATATATATTGGGTGAAAGCATTCATGTCTTGGTTTCTTGGTTGATACATATATAGTTGAAGAAGAGTTATTGTGGAATGGAGTAAATGTAATCCAGCAAAAAATGTGCAAGAGATTGTTTCAAATTGAGGTTGACACTAGCTAGCGCGGTAGCGCCTAGCAGTGTCAGATCATTAACTCAGCAACTAATCAAAAAAATTTATGTTAGACCAAATTCAATAGTTATAGTGTCAATATTTCTCACACGATAAAATATATTGTGTACGGTCGATACACACACTTGTGTGAGAGATATCGAATTCACACTCGGACCATTGGACTTGGTCTGACATAGAAGAACAACAACGAATCAGTATCATTAATTTTCTTTATTACAAAGAAAATTGTGGTGGTTTTGAGTTTTGACTGAGATTAAAATTCTTATATATACTGAGTATTTTGCGATGATATGATAGTCAATGTTTGAGATTAAGTACCTGATTTAGGAAAAATTTCGTCGCTTGAGACATAGAGAACGATTTGAATGGATATCTTGAAGAATGAAGAGTATTTTTCTGAGACATATTGAATTGTCAATAGTTCATCATTTCATCTATATGCTCGTGGAAGAGACCTTCAACTAGAAACAAAATTATGTTCGTTCTACTTTATCGTATGGATTAATCTCTTATGTTATATAGTTATTTTCTATCTAATACTTGATTTTATTTAGGTTCTCGATTTTCCAAGGACTCGGGGAAATGTCCAACGCCAATAGTAACTAATGATGTTTTACTATTTAGAGGGTGTTTGGCTAAATTTATCCAAAATATCTTATAAGCTCCTACATCTTATAAGATATTTTAGGAGCTTATAAAATGTAATATCTTATAAAATATTTAAAAAAAGTTGAGGGTGGGTTACTTTTTTAAAAACAGTTTATAAGATCCAAACATCTTATTTTTTAGTCTTATAAATTTTTTTTTTTTAATTTACCAAACAAATTTATAGAACTTATAAACTCTAAAATATCTTATAAGATGTTTAGAGGAGCTTATAAAAGCTTAGCCAAACACCCTCTTACTGTTTTTTCTATAGTAATAATATTTAATATGGAACAGTGAAAGACTAGTAGTCTATCTAGAATAGTTAATGTGGAACAGTTGAAGGCTAGTTTTGTATCTATATTTCAATTATCAATATTACAAGGATGTCGGGCAATAATATTTATTGATGTAGTTGAACAACAAAATTATCGATGTAGGACGGTAAAATCTCTAATGCATAGTACACAATTAGATATTATCAAAAAAATGAATAAATTATGATTTGCATATTTCAAATTTTCTCGAATTATCCTTGAAATTTGAAAATGCGTTCTTCAATTCTCTGCCACGTTATCCCATCACGATTGACATGACATTGTAGTTGTGATAGGATACATTGCGTTTCACCAGACTCAATTTGATCCAAAAAGAATTCTGAAATCACTTGTAAGCTTTAAATTCGAGCTACCAATTTTAGTGCATTATCTGTGTAAGGTATGAATTTGCGCAACTAAAAAACAGCTTTGTATAGGAAATGGTCCTGTGTTAGGAACATGTCCATACCATACCAATCTTTTATGATATTTATTGAATTACCAAATAAAAGACTAAATGGTATTTATTGATGCTCCTCTTGCATCCGTACACGTGTAATGCCTTCTAATATGCCAACTGCCAAGTCAAATTGTTTTCTATTTCTACCATAAATCGACATCTCTTCTGTGTGTATTTACGGTGGCTGTTGGCAGTTGGCACATTAAGCCAGTGTTTACAAAGTATACTTTTTTGTTGGAAAAAAATGATTTATTGCGCAGACAGCTGAAAAGTCTGTATGAGCAAAAGTGCACTTGTAATAGGGGATCATACAAGGAGCTTCCAGAGCTATTGGATGATCTCCACCACACATATACTCGTACAATTATGAGGGGTCCACCATCACATATACATCTTATGGTAAAGATCATCTCAAAAATTCAACTTACGGGGGCTCCTAGTACAAGAAGTTAGAGTGTTTAGAAAAATTAAAGGCTACCGGTAAAGGTGTAAATTGGTTTCAAAATGGGCCGGCCCCTCAAAGACCGGGCCTATAAGCCTTAAAAAAGGCCAGCCCTTTTAGGGCCCTGGCCCATCAGGGACCAGCCTTTTTAAGGCTTTGGTGCTGCTCGATTGGCGAAGTTGAGGCCCCATGATATTATAGGTTTTGGGTTCTATTCTCTACGACAATGTGTGAGACTTTCTTTACTTTCATAGTAGTTGTTAGTTGGTCGTGATTTGTTATATTTGATATTCATAACATGTATTATTTAACCGATTCACTAAAAAGAAATAAAAATACAGCGGGATATTTTTTCGTAAAAAAGAGAAATTTGGTGGAATATTTTATTTTTTTAGGATAAAAATGTTTAAAACAATTTTAAAAATTCAAAAAACAACATAATAATGTAGAAATACATGAGAACACTGGAAAATCACTTATTTTCGGCCAGAGATCAAAGTTACTTCTCAATAGTGATTGCAAACGCTACCTAAATCAGACAACAATAACCCAATTCTAGTCCACTCCCGGCTCGACCAAACCCATGTGTATTTTTAAAAATAATTTACCAAGTATATGGCAAGTGTAATACACTCTTCTTGTGAAATACACTTAAGTGCGGTCAAGTCGGGTCTGGGTTAGAATTTTCCGTGTTTCATATACTTTAATTTGTTGTCAAAACCTTATTTTGACCCTTCTCCAACATAAATTTAGTGTGACAACTAACATGCATTTTCAAGTTATTCTGTCTTAGGATGCATCATTTTTGCCGATAATGTGTACCGGTCTTTGTCATACGCATGTGCACCATTCAATGTTCTCCTATTTCGTGATTACTTCCTTTCCTTCAAGGAGTGACAATTACTAAATAAATAAATAACTAAAATTACTAAACCCCCCTTGAATTAAATTTTTATATAAAAAATCTCATGAAAATATTTTTCAATCTCAAAAATTGATTCTACAAACTTTTCATTCAAGAAAACCCAAAAGTTAAGATTAACTACTTTTTGGACTAAATTACCCTTCAGAATTGATCTATTAACTTTTTTTAGCAAAATCTTTTGGTTTTGAAATTTTCAAATTGTTGAAAAGTATAATACCTATTTTATTTTTTAATATTTTTATATAATTTATTTTTGAATTAAACATGGTCTACCCTTTTTAAATTTCTAAGAATATTAAAAAGATGAGAAATTAAAATTAAAATCGTAATTAATGATTATAATATAAAAGTCCTAAATAAATAATATTTTGACAACAACACGATTGATTAATTCTTAATCTAGAAGGCTAAATGTAATTTGTTCCATAAGTTTATTAACTTTAAATGTTGGATTTTTTTTAATGAAAAGTTAGCGGGACAAATTTTTTGAATTGAAAAATATTATCTTGAATTTTTTGGATATAAAATTATTCTGAGGATCTTTAGTATTTTTTTCTAAATAATATTAGACGTGCATGCATTATGATTAATTGGATCGACCAAAAATCTAGTTAGGACTAGAAAATTTAATCTTTGTATGAGAAATGTGTCCAATATGCATAGTGATTCTTTTTTACAAATAGTTTGGACCGTTTAGTTTAATTTTGTATTTTATCCTGTATATACACATTCTATATGCAAGTTAAGTGTCCAAACGAAGTTTCTTGAAATATGCATGCGTGTAAATCGTAGACATTTAATGTGAAATTTGACATTTGAGGATTTTTTAGGCTATGTGTGGTTGTGTTTTCAAAAATGAATTTTGAGTTTTTATTGAAAAATGTGTATTATAGAAATTCGTGTGAAAATATTAATTTTGTTTGTTTGTTTGAATGTGTTTTTGAGAAATGCTTGGAAATTGTGTAGATGTGATATAAAGTTGATTGAATTAATTATATATGTAATGATGATAGAAGAAAAAATTAGAATAATATTTTATTTATGATAAAGTAAGAAAGAGAATGTGTTGGATAATTGAATTATGTAATTAATTAATAAAGAGAGGGAATGAAGTGATTGAAATAATGAAATGATGAGTAGTTATATAGGGGAATGTGTAGTATGATTTAAAACTTGACTATTTTCTGTAGAATTTACCTTGGAGTGTGTATTTTCGTTTTCTAGTAATCCAAAAATAAAAATACAACTCAAAATACCTAACCATACAGAGCCTTAGGACCTTGGTATCCTTCTATAATGTGTATCCCCTTTTGCCTTTTGAAATTGGGGTTAGGCGAGTATGGAGAGAAAAGCGCGTTGGGATATATCTATGATAGTTGATGGCGCAAGGCCTCAAGCCATGGACTTGAATAATTACTCCAATCTTTTGTTACTATATAGATAGACGTATATGACATTTCTCCTTTGAAAATAGATAAACGTATATGACATTTTTTCTTTTTCAACGTATGGACCCCAATAAACATGTATCACATACGTTACATTTTATTATTGATCACTTTTATTATATTGTACACCAATTGCATAAATAATAAATTAGCAAAATTTTTACTAGTATGACATGACATTAGCGCACATATTCGCATACCTTGAAATCAAGGCTTGACCCATAATGGCTTTGATATAAGGACCCATGCTTACAAGACATGGACATCATGACCCATTTTAGGCACTGTAGAACCCTAGCTAGGTACTTTGGAATGGGTCATATTTGGGTTGATGAGACCCCAGATCCTCCGCATTTGCATCTTTCAAGATTCGTAGAATGCTACATTTGAAAAAAAAATGGATGTCTTGAAACCTCTCAATTTCAGAATTTTCCCGGCTCATCTTAATCTTTTAAAAGCACGATTGTGAGAATATTCTTGTAGAAAATATTCACCCACGTTATTTAAGTAAATGTACACACGATTATAGATACATATATATTTCTTAATATATTTATTAATTGCATTAACTACTATATACATATACATATACATTCAAATACATGACAAATGTTACAAATTTATGCTACAAATTTTAAGAAAATTTATATTTTTATCATTAAATAATTATAATAATAGTTTTTCAGATAAAAACTTGCATGGATTGACACTTACGGTAATTTTTCTTTCTAAAACTAAAACCAAATATATTTTCACCAAAAATCACTCAAAAAATCATTTGGAAGTTAAATGTGTAATCCAAACACATCCTCGTGAAAAAAATACTGAAAACATAAAATCAAATGTAGCTTCACCAAAATGAACACTTCCCGACATCATTTGCACAAAAATTTCTCACCATAACACCCTCCCAAAACACCATAAACATAATTGTATTTGCCACCCCTAAGGTGTCTACTTTTGGCAGGCAACACCCCCCACCCCCCGCCGGTATGAATTTTTGGCGTATAAACCCTTCTACTAGATTGATCGTTGAATCAAAAATTAGAAAAAGGGTTCAATACCAGTTTTGTCCTTATTCATGAAAAAAATGCACAAAATTGAAAAATATTTTTGGTGGGTTAAATTTTAAGTCATGTTCACAATTAACTTACTTTTATTTTATAATTTAGGACTAATAACTAAAAATTCAAGTGTACTAAATTTAATATTTTAGAGATAGATTTACAAATAGTTAGATCCCCTTACAAAGGTCAAAATTGTAAATATATTATCACAATTCATCAATTAAAAATTATGAATACGAAAAGTAACTATAATCTATTTAGAATATTAATTAATAGTATACAAGCAAAAATACAAAACTTAATAATTTATATAAATATTAAAAGTGCTAAGTGGTATCTCTAAATTGTATTAATAATCATTTTTGGTCATACATCTACTAACATGTATATTATTTTTTTGTCGTATTTTTGTGTTGATTTTTTCCTTAACTTTTACAAGAATTTATATACCCATATATATTAAGTTAGTACTTAATTTCTTTTATCTCGTATATAATTAACTAGATCTTTGACTATTTGTAATTCTATTTAGAAAAAATTAAACTAGTATATTTCAAGTTTTATTGATTAGGCCTGGACCATAAAAAGAAAAATAATTTTAGAAGCTGACTTAAAACTTAAAAATCAACAGAATATATCATATTTACGAATAAGTGTAGAACTAGTATTCTATCTCTTTATAATTATTGATCTAATGGTCAACATAACTTTGGGGATTATATGTCAAAATTTTATATTATAGGTTCTCATTTGCTAAAGATAAATAGCTCGGGGGTGATAGATGGAAAAAGCCCAACGTAAAAACAAACATAACATAACCCATACTTTGGTCGCGAAAGTATGCCCTGAGCCCCTGACCTTGGTAGGTGACCGGAACCGTCTCTACCTAAACTTTTTGAAACCAAAAAAAAAATTAAAAAGGGATAAAAATACTAAACCATCCGAACTTTGGCCGTTTTCTCACTTTTTTTTTTAACCAATTTTTTTTTCACTTTACCTCATAACTTTTGCAAAATTGGCATTTTTTTTTATATTTTGGCATATTCTGGCGGAATCTTGTTACATGTCATGCATGTGCCATTTTTTAAGGGCAAATTTGTAATTTTAGATGATGAATTTTGATTAATTACTCTTTTGCCATTTTTTTCTTCTTCCAAGCTTGATTTGCTTCTTATAAACGTCATTTTTGCTTTTTCCAATCTTCATCTTCCCCAAACTCTCTGCCAACCTTTTTCTTCCATGGATTGTCTTCCATATCACACACACACACACACACACACACACATATATATATATATACACACACACACACACAGCGAAACACACACACACTCACACACAGCGAAACACACACACACATAGACACACACACACACACACACACACACACATATATATATATGTACTAGTCGGTAAAGGCACACTCTATGCGTGTGCAAAAATATAAAATTGCTATGGAGTTTTTTTGAGCAAAATTCAACTAAGTTTAAATAAGATATGAGAGAAGAGAATAAAAAATAGAAGAAAAGTAAGGTGGAAAGTAAATTTAATGTGATTAATGAAAAAAATAGATAGATAAGTATATAGGGAGATAATAAAGAGAGAAAAATGAAGGGAAATAAAAATAACCGTGTATTAGGAGATGAGAGATAATATGAGAGAAATATAAGGAGAGAAAGAGATAATGTGTGAGAAGAAATAGGAAAGAGAAAATAATATATGAAATAAATATAAAAGAAAAAACTAAATGAGACACTTGTCAAAATATAAGAATTGGAATGCCTTCACCAAAAATTTGACAGCCCAATGTAGTTACTTTAGACCCCTTATGCTTTATATAATAGTATAGAAGTATAGATACATACACACACTCATATGTATATATATATATAATATATATGTAGAAAAAAAAATTCTTTACAAATATATGTAATATATTATTTTTATAAATTAAATTATTTAATTAAATTTTTAAGACAAAATGACAAATTTGCCCTTTAAATCTGCCGGAATGTAAAAAAATGTTAATTTTGCAAAGGTTTGGAGGTAAAGTGGAAAAAAAAAAGTTCGTAAAAAAAAGTGTGAAAACTGCCAAGGTTCGGATAATTTAATATTTTTATCCCAAATAAAAATAACCCATACTTTGGTTGGGAGAGCGAGAGAGCGTCTTCTCAAATTTCAAATACTTCCCATTTTCCCGCTCTCCTTTGCGCTCACAGTTTTCACACACCATACCATACAGACAGGAGAGGAGAGATCTGTTAATTATACTTAGCCAAAAAAACAAACAAAAGATCTCTTAATTGCACTTTTCAAAAGTAAAATCATACACAAATACACCGTCATAGATGTCGATTCGACACGAGAAAGAGAAAGGAGTTAATGTGCAGGTTCTCCTTCGGTGCAGGTAATTAAAATTGATATGATCCTAGGGTTTCCTATTCTTTTCCGATTGTTTTTTTGCTTTTTCAAAACTTATTTTTTGGTTTCATGTTTAATGTTGGTGATTTGGTAGGCCATTTAGCAACGATGAGTTGCGGAACAATGCACCGCAGGTGGTGACTTGCAACGAGTACCAGAGGGAGGTTTCGGTTTCGCAGAGTATCGCCGGAAAGCATATTGATAGAGTCTTTATGTTTGATGGGGTAAAGTTATCTCTCTTCTTTTACAGTACCAATTTTACATGATTCTGTTCTTTAGAGAATGTGAATTGAATTGTGGTGTTGTTTGCTTTGCTTGTTTGTATGCCCTTTCTTTATGATATGGAGTTTTTCTACTTAAACTTTGTCATGCTAAATTGTTTACATGAGAATGGGTGGATTTTAAAATCAATGCTTGAAATGAAATACATAGTTACAGAATTGACCATCTAAACTTCGAATTACACTGCACCGAGTAGAATTTTCGCTCAGCTAGACTTTTGAATTACGTTTTCCCTTGATTCTGCAAAAACAATTGACAAGTTTATTTTCATATTTAGGTGTTTGGACCTAATGCTCACCAGAAAGATCTTTATGAGCAAGCAGTTGTTCCAATAGTAAATGAAGTTTTGGAAGGTTTTAACTGTACAATCTTTGCCTATGGACAAACTGGCACAAGAAAAACTTATACCATGGAGGGTGAATGTAAGAGGTCAAAGGTACTGGACGTTCGTATGCTTTTGCTTGCCATCTTTCTTTCTTGTTTCTCCAAAAAATTATATGCTCTGCCGTTGATTCTTGGGTATGGTTTTGCTTATCTCAAAGAGCGGTCCAAATGGGAAGCTTCCATCAGGAGCCGGAGTTGTACCCAGAGCAGTAAAGCAAATTTTTGATACATTAGAGGGTCAAAATGCGGAATACAGTGTAAATGTCACTTTCTTGGAGCTATATAATGAAGAAATCACCGATTTACTTGCACCTGAAGAATTGTCTAAAGTAACTTCAGAAGATAAATAGAAAAAGCAATTGCCACTAATGGAAGATGGGAAAGGCGGTGTTCTTGTCAGAGGACTAGAAGAGGAAATTGTAAGAAGTGCTAGTGAGATTTTCACTTTACTTGAGAGGGGATCTGCTAAACGCCGAACTGCTGAAACCCTACTAAATAAACAATCCAGGTTGTGATTATGTTTCTGCTTGAAATGTGTTATATGGAGTAGTTCTTTGCTTTTTGAGAATAATCCTGAATCTGATTTTTTTGGATATCAGTCGATCACATTCTCTCTTTTGCATAACAATCCATATGAAGGAAGCAACACCCGAAGGCGAAGAACTAATAAAGTGTGGCAAGTTGAACTTGGTTGATTTGGCTGGTTCAGAGAACATCTCTCGTTCTGGTGCAAGAGAGGTAAATCCCTCTCGCGCGTGGTCAAATAGTTAACTTCGATACGAAGTAATCAGATGTTCTTAGGTTTTTCTTGTTTGAGATTTTGTTGCATCTATGGGTTGCTTTCTTATTAATGATGTTCCAGGACTGCTCGAATTCTTTGTTTCTTTAAATTTTTCAATTGAATAATTTTTCAATAATTCCAGGGGAGGGCAAGAGAAGCTGGAGAAATAAACAAAAGTTTGCTTACATTAGGACGAGTGATTAATGCTCTTGTGGAACATCTTGGACATGTTCCGTATAGGTTAAATCTTAGTATTTCTTTTTGCTACTTAAATTGCTTTGTTAAATATAACTTATAACTTTTCACCTTATTTGCTAATTCTTTTAACACAGGGAAAGCAAGCTCACACGTTTACTTCGTGATTCGTTGGGGGGCAGAACAAAGACCTGTATAATTGCCACAGTATCACCAGCTGTGCACTGTCTTGAGGAGACCCTTAGCACTTTAGATTATGCCCACATGGCTAAGAATATAAAGAATAAGCCTGAGGTTTGTTTTATCTCTTATTATGTCTCATAGTGTCATCATTTCTTTCCCCCTGTTGCTTGTTTCATTCTCCTTTTTGTCATGGGCTTATATGGTTCTTGATCTCCACTTGAGCTAACTTTGTCTAGTAATCTTCCTAGAAGTTCATGTCTTTGTTTTTTGTGATAAAGCTAATCATTATTGTTTGATCTGATTATTGAATTTGTCACCCTTCTTTTGCAATATCAAATAAGCGGTAAGGAATCAAATATGGTCATTTGACCTTATTCCACTTGTTGATGCTTTTGTTTCTGTTTACATTTTACCTGTTTGTAGGTGGTATTAGTTTGTATCTTGTGAATGAGATTTATATTGACCTGTTTTTAGGTAGTATTAGTTTGTATCTTGTAAATATGTATATTGCAACAAACCTTGAGCGGTTAAATGATAAAGTGTAATTGGTTCACTGTTGATTGATACCAGCATCATTCTTTTGGCCTGATATAAAAATTGAGAAGGTAACCTAGATCAATTTTTTTGGATGAAGGTGTTAGCTGCAACAATTACACTTGCTTAAAACAGTGTCTCAAGAAATTTTCTTTAACTTGCAGGTGAATCAGAAGATGATGAAATCAACTCTGATTAAGGATCTTTATGGAGAAATAGAACGTCTTAAAGCAGGTACACTTTGGTCCCTGGTAAGATGTTTGTTGTAGGCATAATGATAGTTCTTTTTAAGTTTAGGATATCACTATTCACATACACTCTCTCTCTCTATAGAGGATTATGCTACACGGGAAAAGAATGGTGTGCACATCCCTAAGGAGCGATACTATCAGGAGGAGAGTAACAGAAAGGTGCTAAATCTTTGATGCTGTAATCCGTGAATTTAATTAACTCGTTGGATGAAGTCATGTAAATCTTTTAGACTTTATTGAGAATCTATCTTCTAGGAAAGAATTAATAGTTATTATTTAGCGAATAAATTATTTGTATTGCATCTGTTGAAGTGCTAAGTTAATGCATTGAACTTTAATTTCATGTCTATTTATCACCGTGCAATTCTTTTCCATATTAGGCAATGGCTGATCAGATTGAACAAATGGGAGTAACAATAGTAAACCATCGGAAGGTCTGTTTACATTCTACAGTTTATTATAAACACAAATATTGGACATTAGTATATCTGGAGGCTAAATTGCTTTAATGCATGATACACAGCAAATAGAGGAATTACAGGCCAAATATCATGGTAAGGTTCAACACTGTACTGATTTGAGCAACAAACTGGATGCAACCGAAGTAAGTTATCTTCTTGCATCAAGCAATGTTCGGAAATAGTATGTGTGTCTTATCTGGAGTTGTTTGCAGAAAAACTTGAACCAAACAAGCAGATTGTTGACAAACACTGAGGACGAACTAAAACGATGTCAGTATTCCCTTGAGGAGAGGGATTTTATCATATCAGAGTAGAAAAAATCTGGTATTTTATGGTCTCACTAGTAGTTCGCTTTTTCTTCATGTGGCATCTGAATCTTTTCGTATAAATGAATAGAAAATGCGCTGGCTCATCAAGCATGTGTACTGCGGTCTCATTTGGAAAAATCTCAGAAGGATAAGGCCTCACTATTTCTTAAAATCGGTTAGCCTTTCTGCTTTTTTTTAGTTTTAAATTTTTTATTTACTCTGGATGGAGAAAACTCAGTGCTTTAATTGTTATCCACAGCAAGAGAGGACAAACTCAATGCTGATAATAGGTCAACTGTGAACAGTTTTCAAGCTGATCTTAGCCAGCAGCTTGATACCCTCTGCAACTTGCTGGCTGGATCTATGTCTCATCAAAGTGAGCACCTCCAGTGTGTTGAGAATATCTGTAATTCTTTCCTCAAAATACATGATAAGGTGTTTTTCCACCATTCAGCTGGTTGTTACTTGTTACTTATTTATGTTATTCCATCCTATTTTTTGTTTACCATTACATAATGTCGTTTGTTTTGGGTAAAGTTGTTTTTTGATTTTAAACATAAGTTGTAGAATTTTTATTCACCTGAAGCTATTTCAGGTTCCTTCACTATTTTTTGGTCAATTGTCTAATATATAGTTAATTTACAAAATTTCGCCTGTAGGCTGTGATAGAATTAAAGAAAAAACTAACTGCTTCAAGGGCTTTGTATATCTCTCATTTTGAGGCTATTCAAAATGTTGTACGCCTGCACAAAGCAGGGAACAATGTTGCTTTGGATGAAATGTTGGCTTTGGCTTCTTCGAATTCACACTCTATTAGAGAAGTAAGAGACCTTTTGAACTTTCCAGCTTATTATTTCGAATTTCAGAGCTTTGCTGGGTAGTGAGCCACCCCTTCTTTGTTTAAATCTATGGATGTAGTTATTAGCTGCAGAGGCTGTTGAAACGAATTCAGTTTTTGATGATCTTCAACAAACTCTATTGTGTCATCAAGGGGAAATGGCTCACTTAGCAAGAGAGCTCCGATAGGTTGCATATTTACTGTTATTCATTTTTGGAACCTTTATAAGATTGTTGTTTTGCATAAGCGAATAATGCTCAATTTCTTCCTTATAGCTGATGTATTAACTTGAGATTTGTTTTGTTTTCAGAGATGTAATGCTAGTATAGAGAACTTAACAAGCACCTCAGAGTCCCTTCATGGATTTCTTCAAAATCTTTTGGAAGAATCAAGAAGGCTTGAGAATCATGCAACTAAAGTTGATGAAGTTCAGACAAAGTGCATTGCTGAATTTCAGAAAGCTTATGAGGTTTGCTCTATTTGAAGTTAATCATCAATAGCAAAACTCTGATTGTCTATTTCAGCTTACCTTTTAAGTATGATGTCTACGGGAACAGTCCAGATTAAATGGGGAGAAGCTTATTGCTGATATGACCACTCTGGTTTCTGATTGCACGCGACGTCAGAAAGAGATGGTTTGCTTTTTTTGGTGCTTCATTTTTTGTACATAATTTTGGATTTTCAGTTGCTTTAGGTATCTAATGTTGATAGCTGACAGGTGGATGCAAGGCTTGGTGATTTTAATGATAGTGTGACTGGAAACAAGATGTTTTTGGATAGACATGTTTCAGCAATGGAAGGCATTACAACTGACTTGAAACGGAAATGGCAAGATTGCTGCACACAAGCAGAAAGTAACTTTAAAGATAATGCTGACTTCTCTGCAGCTAAACATTGTCGTATGGAGTTACTTTTGCAGAAATGGTGAGAAATATGATATCACTTCAGTATACTTCTTGTGTCATCTCTTCATATCTATTGTATCTCACTCTCTCTCTCTCTCTTCCACCTCTCGTCTATTCTTTCTCCTGTGATGATCACTGATGTTCAGTTATATGGTTGTGTTTGCATCTTGGTCTTTATTTACCCTTGTTTTTATTTGCTCTTAATCGTTTTCATTATTGCTTCACAGTGTAAACACTACGGATACAACTTTGAAAAAGTGGGAAAGAACACTACAATCGTTGAATGACATGGAGAGTCAAAATGCCTCAAGACTTGCTTCACATGTTAGGTTTGGCAATTTACCATTAAGGCCTTGTCTGATTAGTCATGTCTTTGTCCACATGTTATAATTTCTATGTGTATATAATTATATATATTGACTTTTAATTTTATGAATTCGATAAATTTTGTTGGACAGTCTACCCAAGTACAATCTACATAGATTTATAAACTAAATTCTGAAACTGTTTGCTTTGAGTGAGAGCTTAGTGCAATGACGTGATATTTCTTTACTCTACGAATGCTCAATATCAGGAACATGAGTGATAGTAATGAGCGGCATGACGCTGAGGTTGAATCTGCTAGACTTACAGCTGAGGAAGATATCAGGAAAAACAGTGAAGACATCATTCAGCACTATGTTGGTTAGTTTTTCTTTCCTTTTTCTTTAAAGTAGTGTTGAAGTGTTAACGCCTTGTTATTTCAGGATTTATTTCTGTAAATTTCTCACTAATATTGATTGTCAGCTTGTAAAATCTTATCAAATTTCAAAGTGTGTTGCAATCACTGCTTAGTTGCACTAACTTGGTCTGCAAAAGACAAGTATTCTTGGGCTCATATGAAACCTTACACCTAGAGTGAAGGATGAACCGATGAACATCCTGCCCCCTTTTCTTGTTCATGTGTTATTGTTTCTTCCATTTAAATTATAAACCACATTTTTAAATTTTATTTTTTTGTTATGGTGTTTCCTACTATACATCATATGGGATGTTTCTGCAAAGCTATTGGTTGGGAACCGTTTCGTTAATTAACACAGTATTTATTTAATCGCAGGCTTGTCAGAGCAAGAGAGACTATCTGTTTCTGAAATTGTGACAGCCTCTAGAACTCATTCAGAAACTCTCGAGAACCTTAAGAGAGACCATTCTCAGCAGTCAACCAGTATTGAACAGCAGGTAATTGATACTTTCAGTAAAAACTATAAGGTATGTCCTTTTGTATTTAGTATAGTAGAATTGCAATGGTGACATTACGTGAACGCTGACTACTCCAATATGTTACACTAACATGTCATCTATCCCTCTCTTTTAATTCTACTAATTAAATTTTTTGTTGCTACATGGTGCTGGAAAATCTTATGTTATCATACACAGATTTGTAAATATTTGACAAGAAGGAAACTAAAGCTTTTGTGCTTGCCTTTATTCACTTAATGGCTTTGATTGCACTTGTCTGGATCTTTGGATTCACAAGTGTCAAGTTCAGAATTTTTGTTGACACATAACAAGCAACAAAATGCATTTAGGACCTTTAGAAGATCATGTTGTTCCATAGCATAGGAAATCATAGAGCAGCAAAATTATTTAATTTTCACCTTTGCCCTTCAAGATGATGTTTGGAGTCTCTATGTCAGAATTTAATAGATAAATTTGTGTCAACATTTTTCTCATTCTACCATCTTTTTATTTGTAAAAGTTTCTCATTCAAATCTTGCTCCGTAATAATGCTCATTGATTGGATGGCCCGCCCTTTTACACCGTTTTTTCAATTTGCCTTTTCAATGTTAGGATTATAAGCCAACGGGCACAACTCCTTTCAGAGGGGAGCCAGATATTCCCAGCAAGGGCGTTATTGAGTCGCTTTGTTCCATGCTAATGGAGGCCCTTCAAGAAGAATTTCGAGAAAACCATTCATATGAATCATTGAAAGTGAAGGAAGTAAAGCCATCCCTTATTCCTCGTGCCCTACTTTCACAGATTAACTAGTTGCTGCTGTGTTGCTTATTTCTGATGCTTATCCAGATTTTTTTATATATACTTTTCATGTATAAATATAGGTTACTCCAGTCTGAAAAATATATGAAATTGCTAAAGTTGGTCTAGAAGCATGCTAAATCGAAGTTTGTAGGTGCAAAATGTTGTAGTTAAATAAATTCCTTCTCGGGATTTACTTAAGGTTGTAATATTCGCAATGTTCTTGAGTTGATTAATTAAAAAATGTTGAATTTGTTTATGTTATGTAAAATATTATACATTAGATTCAGGAGTACCCGAGATGGTGAGATGTGATTTTTTATTTTTACTTAATATAAATAGTTTTGCCAACTCGAGTATGTTTTCTTCCCTCTGTGTTTGTAATTTATGAGAAGGATTACAATTTCCTATAAATCAACTGCTATATAAAAGAAAGTAAGACATCTCTTATTTTCATCTTCAGAAATGATATATTTTATTAAATCCTACGACATGAGATATAATGTTATAGATCTAATTTTTGTTGGGGAGATATATATTTCACTATTTGCAGGAAGGTGCTTGTTCTTCCAGAGATTACTAGCAAATGATTTATTATCTTTTCATCCTTCACATTCTATGCTAATCAGAATCCAACTCGTATTTGCATTTTATGCTTAATCATTATGAGCAACTTGTATAACAAATTTCAGAATTGCAAAACTATCCGGTAGAATTTTGAAAAAGCAAATTTCATTCCCTATTCACAAATTTTTACAAGAAGAGTTCTTAACTTTAAGAGAAAACTGAAAGCAGAAAAAAAATGAAAACAGAAACCGAAAACTAGTATTCGTCTCTTTCTCCGTTGGAATAAATTAGTCCTGTCTCTCAATGGTTCATCAGCAGAGGCCTGTTCATGCTCCATGCATTCAAACTGTTGATTGTGATAGTTTCAGAGCCATTGTTGAATGCATACAAATGTGCATTGTTATATGTTGCTAGAATTGGATAAACCCTTGATGTTATGCAAGTCTTCCCTCCTGCTCCGAAGCTCTCAACGACCGAATTATCAATCTACAACATATAACATTATAACATAATATAATACCTAAATCAGATAAACAAAATATAAGAAATATGCGTGAATTGATTACCAAACTCCTGAGAGAAAGCTTCTTATCAGTCAAGTCCACATCTACAAATCCTGCAAATGAAGGTCTGTATGCATCCTTTCCGTCCTTTACGTGCGATTTGATATTCTTACTCAAGGTGGACCTGTTTTTGAAGAAAAATTGGACGTGTTTTCAATATATATATATAGTAGTTATAAACACATTATACGAAATACATAACGAGAGACAAAAAATTCGAACCTTGATGCATCAGAGCACATGAGAACAATATTCTTGTCTTGAGCCTTGAAAACTCTGAAAAATACAGGGGTGTATTCTTCCAAATTTTGTGAAGCTAATGTCAAAAGTCCAAACGGTCCCAATCCACCTTCAACCGTTGAGCCCTTTTGGCTGCAGAGCTTTTGTGCATCATATCTATCCCAGCTCGGATCGAACGGCTCAGCTTTATCCAAACTATCGAACGAGAACGACACATCAACGTCAGCCTGTGCAACTGTTATTCCTTTGATTTCAATCTTGGCTCCCTTTTCCAGCTTCTGTTTCCCCATTTTAACAGCTTTCCCTCTAAGACTCTCCAGTTCCTGAACAGGCCATTGCAGCAATTGCTTGCCATTCGGATCAAGGGTGACCGTACGTGGGATAAGCTGAATACCAGCCCATCCCTTCTTCACATCATCATCGGTAGAATCAGACTCATTAGCCCAACCCCAAACAATCCTTCTGTTCTTGCTCGGATCAAAGAACGATTTCGACGCGTAAAAGTTGCCGTAATCCAGCCTCAAACCATTCCATCCATCAACCATATCCTTATCAGGAACGTATCTATCCTTATCAGCCAAATACGTACCCAACGTATAATACTCATATCTGGTGACATCAAGGCTGACCTTGAACACATGCTTAATGTTAGGGCCCATACCAGAAGTATCAAGCCCATTCTTGCCATGAACTGCAACCGGGAAGAAATCAGGGCACTCCCAGTTGCCGGTACCAGCGGTTGAATGCAAAGGATGTTTGACCTTAGTCCAATGCATGAAATCTCTGCTTCTGTACAAAAATGACATTCCTCTGTGCTTTCTTCTGCCTCCTATTGTGATCCTCCAATGCCCGTCTTTACCCAACCAAGCAGTTGTCGGGTCACGGAATGCGGTTTTGTTGACAAATGGGTCGGCCACAATTAACGGGTTGTTGTCGGGTTTGACCCATTTGCGGAGATACGGGTCGGATAGGTTGGCTGGAACGGCGTAGTTTTGGACCTGTGTGTTGTTCTTGTCTATGATTCCAGTGTATAGGATGATTGGGCCTTTACCGGGTATAACAGTGGCTGATCCAGACCAACATCCGAATTGATCAAAGGGCCTTGATGGGTAAATAGCGTGTTCTACTTTTTTCCAGTTAATTAAGTCTGTTGATACTGAATGGGCCCATACTATGTTCCCCCAAACTGCACCTTTGGGGTTGTATTGATAGAACAGGTGATACACCCCGTTGTAATACATTGGTCCTGTTGTGAATTAATTAAAAGTATGATAAAATAGGACATAAGTTGTCGGAGATTATAGCTCGAACCTGGTTTGGTCAAAATCCAAGTGTAATTCACTGGTCTTGTATTCGATGACGAGATAGATATAATTCATTGTGAATTATACTTGGTTCGACTAAACTGGGTATGAGTGAGAATTTTCGTAAAAATTTGAAGGAAAAAAGGCAAAGAGGAATACTGACCATTTGGATCTGATGTTGGTTTATTTTGTTATCCACAAGGGGTACATGAAAAAGAAACATATGTAAGTCATCAGTGAGATAAACTAATTAAGAACGGTCAAGATCAAATCACCATTTTTTTTTTGGTAAGTAAGATCAAATTAACATGACGCTTAACAAACTCCATGTCACTTAGGTGGATACGCAATCAAGTAGATTGCGAGCCGTTGGATGATGTATGATGATGTCATCACTTCAATTTATGACATCATCATATACAAATTCAATGGTTTACATACAGAGTTGGGTGCCAACAAAATGAATGACATGAAATAGGCCTAAATAATACTCTTATAAAATCTTAAAAAAGAAAAGAAATATCAGGTTGTGTTCCATTAGTCGTGTTTATATTTAGAAAAAAGAAGATATATAGAATTATTAAGTGAATATTGATTTCATTTTTGATAGTATACAAATATGATATATATATATATATATACACACACACTCCACTAAGCTAATTTGACAGATATGGATAGGTTTGAGGGTTTACGGCTCCTTTGGACCTTTGATGATACTTCATTACAACAGCTGAGATGGAAGATCCGCTCCGGATGTATGGATGGTATATATTAAGAAATTATCAAAAGAAAAGAAAAAGGATGCTATATATTAAGCTACACGACAGATTAAAGAAGAACGTACGTAATATATATGGCAAACATTACTCACCCTTTCAACACTTTTCTCATGGAAATTAAAGAAAGGAAAATTTAAAGTGGAGGAAATAAAACCATTTTCAGAACTGCCTAATATATAGTAAACAAAACCAAGACCATAAGAATCAATTGTAAATTAGTCAAGGACGGAGCCACGCTAAGGAGCTTGGGGGCATCCATCCCCTCATTTTGGGAAAAAAAATTTATTTTCTTTTTTATAAGTTTTTTATATTTGAATTTTTGCCCCCGAAAGTCTAAAAATATTAAGGTTATCTCTTTTATTTTATATTCGCCCTCAAACTCCAAATTCTAACTCCATCCCTGAAATTAATCTCTCCCACCTGAACACGCGTGCGCGAGCGCGCGCGCACACACACACACACACATATATATATATATAAAGTTATTAATATCCACTATTAATAATATGGAGTGATGCTATATACCACCAGTCGATTATTATTCACTGTTTTTTCACTTTTTTTAATTTTAGTAAGAATTGAATGCAATAAATGCATTTGATTTGATTTTGGAAATTTATGTTTACCGTAACAAGAAAATATCTTACCATATCAAGAATCGGTGGAAAAATGGAAGAAAAAACAGTTGTATATGACATTTTTCTAATAATATAGGGAGCGGATTGATGATTTTTTGTCTCGTCTGGCTTCTTGTCGTGTATACATACAAGGACGGAGCCAAGAGGCCGGGTGGGGGCACCCTCTCCCCCAAAAATTAATTTTTTTACCCTATAAATGTTTAAAATCTAAAATTTCGCCCCCCAAAATTTAAAAATATCTAGTTTTGTCCCTTTTGTTTTGTATTCGCCCCAAACCTATATTTTTGACTCCGTATGCGCACATGGAGTAGTGTGAAATCGTCAATGCATGCATGCAAAACCTGTAGATGCAGCTGGATATATATATATATATATATATATATATATATATATAAACATGTTAATTTCCACTAGACAATAATATATAGCTCTCTAAACTCTCATCCTTTCCTGTTTGGTTGGACTGTGACGACATTGTCCAATTAAAGCCACAAAAAAAGTGTTATAATAACATCAAACAAATAAATCCACCTTTTATTATGAGAATATATGCCCGAACATTTATATGAATTGAATATCCCAGTATTTTAACGGAGAACATATGTGCTGTATATGTCATAAGTTGCTTTTATATATGGTTTTGCTTTGTATTAATTTGATTGGAGAGAATTATTCTCCTGACAAAAATATACATGAGTTCAGGCCATACAATATCATCAACATTCGACACCGCATATATATATATATATATATATATGTATTGACTATCTCTAAAACTATCCCGAGTCCCGACCTTATTATATGCTAAAACTATCTCCACAATTTGAATTCATCTATGGGACACCATTAATCCCAGAAACTTAAAACAATTCAACACTATAGACACACACACACACATATGTATTCATGCATTCAGATACGTCTACAATAATAACATCACGGTCTACATTACGAGTAATACAAAGCTGGTAATTGAAGACAACTCATCATATGTTTCATGTGATATCTAAGGATATAGGACAAATCCAAAACAATTCAATACCAGTTACCATATATATTATTATGTTTTATATGTATATACATACATTACACACACACACACACAGAGATGCATCCAAATAGTACAATAACATCACGATCTTACTCCTATAAACCCACAATATGTCAAATTTGAAGATTAACTCATTATATATATATTAATATATATGATCATATATTTCACGTATGATATAATTGATGAAAAAAGGAGTAATTAATGAATTACCGTTGATCCAATGTTTTTTGGGTTGGAAGTGATAACCAGTTCTGTGCAATTCCTTGACATTAACGGCAGGGACGGATTGTAAATGCATGTACACCTTATGGGAAGCTTGAACGCCATTGTTGAAGAATGTTAATGAAAGTAAGAATAAAACTGGCAAAGCCCAAACAATATTACAATTACTTTTATATATCTCCATTGGGCTTTGACAGTTTCTAACTCACAATCTTATTAAAGATTATAAGAAGAAAAGATTAATAATATGTGCAGTCATGAAGATGGATGAAGGATGTATACGGTATTTATAGGCAAATTGAAGAAAACTAATTTTGGGGTTGAGAGAAGAGGAATTAATGATTGGATTAAGTGTGCGGTTATTTTGCAAACCTCACACAATTCCTATTTTTACTCTTGGGAGTCCCGTGTATGTGACAAGATATTAATGTGTTTATAGGAAATAGGATGACTAAGCTAAAAAAAATATTATTGACAAGATATCGAATGATAATCATAAAGTTGTGCATAAATTTTATATAAATATATATTAAGTGATAAAAATTTACATAAATTTACATATATATAATGTGTATATATATATATATATATTTACATAAATTATATATATATATATATATATATATATTAAGTGATAAAAATTTACATTTTTTTCCCAATAACATTCTGTGTGAATTTAATAGTGATAAAATCTGTAGATAATTTGTTGTTGTTTCTAAGGATTGCAACATTAGTCTCATAGGATATTTATTCATTCTAATTTTAGTCCAATCCCTTACAAATTTGCAGAATTAGTCCCATATGATACACTGTTTTACTTTTTTGGTCTCAACCGTTAAAAAAGAACAAAAGTCGTTATAGTTTGGTCACGTATCTTGCACCTGATTAGTACTTATAATTTAATGGCATGAGCATTTCACGTTTGAAATTCTACCCATTTTCTAATTAATGAGACCAAAATTACAAAAGATAATTATAATTAAATAAGGTTTGTCTACTTTTCAATTTTGGAAACAATGGAACTAAAATTGCAATTATCATATAAAAATTATCACAATTGGTAGAGTTCATACTCAAACTAGTTGGCCGAACTCAATTAATTACATAATAAATCTAATTCATTTGTGAATTATACTACTAAAGTTCAGTCAAATCGGATCTGATCTAGAATTTTTCGACTAAAGAATAATCTATTATAGATACATTCTCGCTAAATGTATTCTATTTTGACTAGAGATCACGGATGAATAGCTAGCATGAACCCTAATTAACAATCTTTTTCCTTTTCATTCACTTAATTACACCTGTATTAGTGATAACAATTTATCGAGTCACACTTCAAATATCATAATGTTTGATGAACTTTTACCATGTACCTCAAATTAGTAATTGTGATTTGAAAAAACTTGTGAATGAACCTGTCCCATATCCATAGAAAGGAGACCATAAAATATAACACATTGCTTCGCAAAAATAAACTAGATGCATACCTCCATATTAAACGATAATTAATTCAGCCTAAATACCATTATTTTCATCTACTTAATTAACATGAAGGAATTAAACAAATAGCTAGTTAGCATGCCTTCTTTATTAACTCCTAAACAATAATTAATCTAAGATTATATATATATGTATTATGCTCTCTCTCTCTTTGTAAATCCCTATTTTTGGTTGTTTACTTGATGAGCAGCAGAGCATGAGATCTCTCACATTTCATAGTCAATCCAGTCGAATTCTTCGGAATCCCAAAATTGTTCATCATTTTCAACCGCTATTTCCGGGTTATTTCCACTATCCACCGATTGTGAAGTATTATTATTAGTGATCATGATTTGGTCTCCCGAGGATGAACTGTCCAACGAGTTACCAATTGTATTATGATCTGGAGGTACTAATGTGGGATTGTGTTGATAGTTAAGTGATGTGGCTGTTTCATTACGGTGGTGGCGGTGTTGCACCGCCGCTCCGACATCATTTCGCGCCGCCTCGGACGTCGGACGTCTGTCGAAAGCTCTCAAGCATTTTGATTTTTTGTAGATGCGGCATAAGCTGAAGTCTTCCCTTAACTGCATATCAAACCAGGAGGACCAATTTATAAAATTATATTTAGGGTTTTGGCCACTACTTAATTAGGGTTGTCTTAACACATTAAATACTTTTTTATATATTCATCCCCCTTTTTTCAATTAAATTAATTATAAGGGATTCAAAGTAGTGGTTCAAAAACCATGCAAATCAAAGTTTTTTTTTAAATAACATAATTGCTCATTACAATGATTTGAGAAAAAATATAAAATATACTAACTATAACACAAAAATATGAAACATAATTACTCAAATTATTATATATATCACCAAGTACTAATTCTTCACTTTCTATTTTATTTCCCACATTGAGTATGCTAACCCTCTTTAATCTCAATACATAGTATATATTGATTGATAAAATCTTTTCTAGTGAATTAATGACAAAATAAAATATAGGGTGAAAAAGTAGAGAAACTAAAAAAACATATATATTACATAAATTAAATTAATTAATTAACCAGACCTGTGGAGTTGCTGAAATTGATGATGATGAGGAGGAAGCTTGTTCATGATCAATAGTAGATTGAACATGAACAGCCTTATATTCATTCATCTTCCATACCGTCTTTCTGCCATTCGGGGCTCGTCCCACGTAGAAAACCATGGTTCTTTTCCTACCAATAACGCGGTTTTGAGAAGAGTAAACATCAGATGGAGATCCTGTTGCTTTCCAATAACCATCACTAGTGAGCCGATTAGGCCTTCCTCCACGAGCTTCCCTTTCTTGCCTAGGAATGAAGAAGAACCATTGCTCGTTGTCTGCGCCACAACGCGCTCCAGCATATTCTAGATTTTCAACATAGTTCACAATAATTAACTTTTTTATAATGAGCGTAAGATTGAGGTTGATTTTGGATTTGAGAGGTAAAAAATCTCAAATTCATAATATATATATAAACACACCCTTGTCACTTTTTTTTTTTTTGTTTCATAATCTTCAATTTCTTTGCATTAATTTCAAACTTTAAGTACGTAATTAACTAACTAGTTTAATTAAGTTTTTATTATCAATTATCATGAAAAGTTTGAAATGATCCATATATGTACATAATGTTGGTGATTTGATGTCCTTAACTCTACATTCTTTCTTTAAAACCTAAATCAATCTTCAATGCAAATTCAACCTAGTTAGCTCATAAAAGGAAATTGGAGAAAAGGAACAAGAAGAAGTGGTGAAATTAATAGAAGCAATTAACAAGAACAGAAAATTAATGAATGAATAAAAAGAGATATAATGATATATATTGATTTACGTGGAAGATCCCAAGGATTATAATCGTAAATATGGAGAAGCGGTATAACCCTGTGGAGTTCAGGTCTCGTGCCATTCAGCATATTATGAAGATAAAATGAAACCAATTCTTCCTCTGTTGGGGAAAATCTATAACCAGGCGGTAGATCATCCATACTATATATATAATTAACCTATATATATATATAAATATAATTTTTGTTTTACTGAATTTAGTAATGAAGTGAAGAGAAGGGAATTAGTGCTAAAAACTAAATCTACCCATTTTAATAACATGAAAGCAATGTATATATAAAGAATTTCTTGTGTGTAATTTGGGGTCTTTTTGGGGGCAAGTAAATATTGGAGAATAATAATTTTGAATGTTCTTGGAAATTTCCACGCGCTTATCAAGAAAAAATCTTTGTTCCCATTTGTAATCTTGTATGTATCTGCATGTGCAACTATGAAGAACTAGTCAATTCTTTTTCCAACTTCTAGTATTTAATTGCTTTCTTCGTCCGTCTATAACTTTTTTACAACGTAATTTAATTTAAACTTGGCAAAAGTTCGATCCCTCCACCAATCACCATGTTTACATCAAGAGAAAGGCAAATTAATTACTTGTAGAGATTATATATATTAATGTAATTCTTGCACTCATACTACGTACATTACTATATAATTACCTCTTGTAAGTTTTGTAGATTCACAAAGTTTATAATTTCTAGGCTTAATTACACTAATCAACCCTCTTATTTAGTCTAATTACGGTCCAATCCATTTATATTGGGTCCATAACAAGCACCTAGTAAAACCTTACATTTATTCCCTCTGACTAACAGCCATTAGTCACGCGTGACGAAAAGTATAAAATGTCAGTCTTACCCTTATTTTAAAAAAGTAAAGAAAATAATTCAAAAAGAGTTAATCATATTAACATCCTTCTTATTTTGTGTATTTATAATGTGTCGCCCGCTTTATTGGATCATATAACAGACCACCCCCTCCTATAATGGAACTTCACATTCACCCCCTACAACTAACTTTCACTACTTTTATTTTTCCTTTTTTTATATATTTTCCATACTAACTTTTTATATTTATTTTATTATTATAACATAATATATATATATATATATATTTCTTTCAATTTTTTTTACTATAATTGGCTTCATATTTTTTGGCAACTCACCAATTTAGATTTATTTGCAATAAATTATGATATTGCTTCTAAAATGTTGAAACGTTTCAACATTTTAAAACATAATCAAATTGGCATAAATCCAAATTTGTACTTCATTATCAAGATATTAACAAGATTTTTACTAAATTATGTATTTAAGACTAAAATAAAAATTATTATTACCCCCTTTTTAATATGAAATTAAAATTACATTCACCCCCTCAAGATCAAAATAGAAATTCAAGAATTTTTTTTTGATGAAATCAACAAATTCCGTTAGTTTTTCTACGAAAGGAGACAATTGTAAAGTTTTATTATAAAAAAGAGTTTTTTATTATGTGATCAAAATAAACGGACTGAATTTTAGTTACTCTAAATACAAGGGATAGTTAGTGTAATTAACCCTAATTTTTATATTCCACAATGAATATATGCTATTCTCTTCTATTCGGAAATTTAGAGGCATCCAAGCTACACAGTCATTCGGAGGAATTTGTGGAATCTAGATGGCTGAATTTGAGTACTTGCCCTTTTGTTGGTTTAGTCCAAGAGCATTTAGGCTCGCAGCCAAAGGGCAAAAAGAGACCCAAGACATGTTGGTCTAGTGGTATTCACCTCTCACTTTATGTGAGAGATCCTGGGATCGAATCCAGGCTGCCACAAATTGTGGTTCTCCCCTCCTCTATGGAGCTAGATAGAGTCTTTATGACTCAGTTGAAAACTATCAATCCGAGTTTGACGGATTAGATATGTATAGTATATCCCCCTTCTTCTTGAATTTATAAAAAAAAGGGAAGAGAAAAAATTAGGAAAATTAGTATCCAAACAACACATGAAAATATTTTTCAATCCACAAAATTCACTCCTCCAACTTTTCATTCCAATAATTCCAACATTTATGGTTGATAAATTTGTGGATTTAATCGCTCTTAGCCTTCTAAATTAAAAGTTAATCAATTTTAGTTTCGTGTAGACATTTATTTTTTGAGTAATGCTATATACCACTTTTTATATGCCACCGATTTTTCACCTCCCCTAGTTTTGGTAAGAAATCATTTGCAATTAATTGATTTTGATGGATTTAATATATCTATACTTTCTAAATCAAGGGACGGTGAAAAATCGGTGGTATATAGCATTTTCCTTTCTTTTTTTAGAACCGTTATATTGATAATCGTACTAATTATCTTAAATTTTTATATTTTTTAATCATTTTCAAAGCTTTAAAAAATGTTTTAATTAAATAATTGCCATGCATATTAAATAAAAAAATAATTATATTAAAATTTTAAAATATTTATTATTGAAAATGAAATTCGTATTATAAGATTTATCAATCTAAAAAATTTAAATTAATTTTGATAGAAAAATCCATTGATCAATTTTCACTTAATAAATGAAGGGTAATTTAGTCCAAAAAATTGTTAATTTTAACTTTTGGGTTTTTTGAAATGAAAAGTTTGTAGAATAGATTTTGGAGATTGAAAAATATTTTGATGGGTTTTTTGGATAATAAATTTATTTTAGAGAGGTTTTGGTATTTTCCCCAAAATATTATTAAATTCCGCAAAAATAAATTTTACATTTCAGAAACAGGAAGTAATTATCAATTCAAATCTAAATTTTACCAACTTTTAATTCGAAAAAAATCCGACAAGTTATAAGCTACATTATCCAGATTTTGTGAAAAATATATATAGTTCAGTACTATCGTTAGCTTTGTCAATTTACCGAGATGGTAATAGCGATGCACATTTGCAATTTAAATGTTGTAATTGAAGGAGTAGCGTCTTTCGTTTTCAGTGACAATTTAAGTACATTAGTTTTGAATTTTCTCAACTTAGGAATAAATTTCAATGGAAATACAAAAGTTGTAGGAAAATGGACTTTGTCAGTGGTCAGTTTTTCAATTTTATAAGTAAAATGACACATTTGTTGCACATGAGGACCAAGAACGATGTCTCTCATTAATTAATTCGCAAAAGTAAAATTGTCACTATATCTTGAGATATGAGGGTAAAACTGCAAGATTACCTGATATATTGCAATTTTAGTCCAGAAATTATGATAAATACCATTTCGGTCCTTGTTTGACGATCAAATTCCCTTCAAAATTGCCAGTGCCGATATTTACAGGTACAAAAAAGCCACTCCAAATTGCATACACTAATAAAATTGCAATTTTGCCGTGACAACAACGTTGCTATTGTGAAGCCCCAAAGCTTGTCCCACATGAACAAAATAGAAATGAATGATTTATAAAAAGTTGTCTAGGAATTTAAGTTTAATAATAAATATTTATTTTGAGTTGCGATTTAAATGTTCAACTCCATATTAAATTTAGTGGGGTTCAAAGGCATACAACCCGTTCAATTGGCTCGCAGGCCCAAGGCGTAACAAATAGTATCAGAGCCAACCCCGGGGTACTATTGATACGGGAGGCCCGGCCGACAGGATGTATTCTGGGAGCGGTGCGAGAAGGACGTAGCATGTCTAACCAGGGGTGATCTTGATATCCCACGTTGGTTATGAAATAATTTATAAGTTGGTATAATATACTCCTCTGGTAACTTGTGTTAATATTTTTGAAAAGCGATTCAATACAACAAAAGGTAATATTTTTTTAAAAATTTGAAGAGACAATGTTAAAATTGTCACTAGATGTACATAATGAAAAAAAATTTGCATACATTCGGTGTGGGATCCAAATGCATGTACCAAGATACAACAAAAAATAATAAAAAATATTTGACTTGTTTTTATATTGAATATACATTTTTTTATTATTTTTGTTGTGTCTTGGCGCATGCATTTGGGCCCCACATCGGGTGTATACAAAAATTTTCTTACATAATGAGTGAACAATTTTTGCTTTGTCACACTAAAATTTTTTAATAAGAAGAGTCTTTTTGAAGTTGTGATTATTGACAATTAGTGACAGATATATAGTGACAAGATCAATAGAGTGACAACTATAATTATTGTTACTAAGTTATCACAAAAGATGTATCATTAATTGTCAATAGTAACAATAACTTGTTTGTCACTAATTAACAAGAGTGACAATTTTTATATAAATTTTATCACTATTAAATATGTGAAATAGATTTTAGTGACAAGACAAAAAATTTCGTCACTGAAAAATTGATAACTAAAGACAACTTTATTTGTTACATGTCATTTTTATCTCTTATTTTTTTGTAATGATTACGGATGGCAAGTAAGTGGAGACCGAGACGTGACAGCTATACTGAGATAAAGCTTTTGTCTAGATTCTTTTGGTTTTTAGCTCTTAATTAAGAAGAAGGATCGTGAAAAAAGGTTTAAAATTGAATTGATTGAAAGTCAAGTCAAGCATAAGTCGATGAAGACTCATTTACGCTTTATTTGTATATGTGACAACGAAGGAAGTTGGGGGTGCATTCCCTATGGTCTCCTCGTTATAGAATGGAAAATATGATGCAAATATTCTCACACTTACCCATCATTATCATGACTATAGAGTTACTTTTGGAATGAAAAATCAGCGAAATAAGCAAGAATAATACAATATTTTTAACGAATTTTGAAAACTCCTACAATTACAATTGAGTAATTTTTAATTCAAAAGACTATAGCAATTGAGTCAAACAGTTTATTGACCATAATTTTTTTTTTTTTTAGAATGAAAAATTGATCTTGTTCAAATTTTCGTGAAAGCGTAAAACTTTCTCGGGATAGGTCCTCGCAATTGCATCTGACAGTAGTCGAGGTATTATTAGTCTTGAATTTTCGAGCTTGAGAGCACTTTGGGAAACCAAAAACTAATGGGTCTTTAGTAATTTAAAAAAATTATAATGGATTTTTAGATAAATTATTTTAACGGGTCTGTGTAATAATTTTCTCACAAAATTTTATTTTGGGGAGTACTATGTTTTGACACAGAAAAGGCGTGCTTACCTCTATTGCGATGTTTAATCTTCTAATTGTAAAATATGAGACTTAAACCTAAAATATGAGACATAAATCTAATTGTAAAATACGTGACGTCATACTCTTCTACTTTAATAGTTAATTTTTGAGAATGAGTTCTCCCAAATTCTATATAAATCAACAATGTTAAATTTTTTATCGTATCATTCAATTCCAGTTATGTGGACGACTAAAAGTATGAACAATTATTCTAATTAAGAAAAAAATTGGAAGCACTTGAATTGAAACATAAGTCAAAGGCGGTGAAATTTCAAAGCATTCGCAGCCTAAATTCGTTTTCAAAAAGAAAAAAAAGGAAAGAGAAGAAGAAGTGAAAAAATTGTCTGGTCCAAGGAGATTTGTGTTCTCACCTATATTGTAGCTTAGTAAAATTTTACGATACACGAATACAGATATGAGGATACGAATACGAGATGATATTGGATATGAAATACAGTAAATTTTAAAATTTTAGAAGATGATATAGTGAGAATAATTGTATATATATGCATGTATAATATTCAAAAATAATTTTGATTCAATAGATTGATTGATATAAATGAAATTTGGTCTGGTTCCTTATAAATTTCTTTATTATTTGTTGAATTTTTAATAAAAATACCAAAATATTATCCCTTTTCCCATTTTAGCCTAAAAATATTGCATAATATTACAAAATTACTCCGCCTTGTGTTAAAGGATACTTCAAATTTTGGTTACAGTACCCATAATTTTCTCTTTTCTTTTTATTTTCGGTCACTTCAAAAATATTCCAAATACGGTATCCAGGAGTATACGTAATAAATATGAGTGTGAAACAAATATGATACTGCATGATGTCATTTTTAGGAGTATCCGTGTATCATCGGTGAAACCACTTTTTTGAACCATAAATAATGGGTTTTTATTTTTTAAATTCTAGACGCAGAGGATAATTTGACCCGACAAACTGGAGCCATAGTTTTTAATCATGAGTCTCACAGACCCTATAAAACTCCAAATAAGTAGAGACAAGTCACAACTTGTGACAATCTGGAATTGAACCCATGACCTCTCCAATAAAAGTGGAAGTGATACCACTATGGCTAACAAGTCTTGGATATAAATAATGGCTCATGTATAGTGGCTCATTGTATTCTACTAGTTAACCCGTTTTACGTACCCCACTAAAAGTATATGAGAGATGAAAAATTCTAATTCAGATCCGGCAATCCGAGTGTGATTGTGTTTTACCAAATAACTAAACTACGTTTATCACCTGATTATACATAAATTAAATAAATAAATTTTGAAATCAACCAAACCCGAGTGTGATTGTGTTTTACCAAATAACTAAACTATGTTTATCACCTGATTATACATAAATTAAATAAATAAATTTTGAAATCAACCAAACCAGTGCCGAACTAAAATTTCTCCCAAGACATTCAAATTGTGACCACCACTAGGGGCCATGTCGTTGGACTAACTTTGGATTGTTAGCGTAGAATCTTACGCATTATATGACTTGGGTTCTTCAGTTTGCTTCAGTGTTCGACTCAATTTAAATACGTTTTTACTTGATTCCAAAAATAAATCGAAGCAATAAAGGGTTCACAAATGTCACAACAATACTTTTCTTAAACCACAATAAACCGAATACCCATTATGGAAGCGCAGAACACAAAGCAATATTGCTCTGTAATTGCACACACATACAAGTAACTAATTTCTCATTAGATCTACTTCACACTAAATCCAAAGACCAAGCTTTACAAACAAAATTCCTCAGCTTCCACAGTATTATCATGGTTTACTAAGCAATCTATTCTTAAACTTGATTTTGATTTTATGAGACGAACCACTTTGGGGTGCACTTGCAGCCCCATCGCTCCTGTTTACAACTACATTATCCTTATTTGGTTCACCTGGTTTGTCCTCTACACTACCAATATTAGTTCCTGGCTCATCTGTTCTATATAATTCCTTTCCGGAAGATTCTTGTTGAGTTTCACGTAAATGTTCTTTACCACTCGACTCGGGCAGAGTTGGCATCTCGTCCACTCTCTTTTCGCCACTTGGCAATTCAATTGAAGGAATAATTTCTGATTTATCAGCTAATAGTTTTGCTATTTCCTTTTCTTTTCGTTTCTTCTCCTTCTTTTCCTTCTTCTGTCGCTTCAGTTCTCTGCGTTCTGGATCATCACTCTTTTTTCGCTTCTTCTCCTTGTCTTTCTTCTTTTCCTTCTCTTTACTGGAAAAATGTTCGCTAGTTTGCGGATCTGTATCAGTTTTCATGGTGATAGTGGGCAATGGATCATCAGGTGGTGGTGGTAGTGAAACTATGCTTGAATCTGCAGTACATTGTAGTTCCTTCACAAGTTCTTCGCCATCAACTGAGGGTTTGGCACTGCCTATACTAGCGGTTACTCGAGAACCAACATCATGGCAAGAATTGGCATCCTCAAAGTTGTGATTACCCGTGCTGATGGTCTCGGTGAATTTTTTTGGTGGAGCATCAACAGAAACTGAACTGCTGGCTCCTCCACGATCAGCATCGTTATGAGCGGTAACAATTCTAGGATTATCAGCATCCTCAGCCCGACTAGATGCAGCGGACTGTTTGACCCTTATCTTAAGCTTAGGCTTTTTTCGTTCACGAGTGTCGGAAACAGCCTCGGGTTCATTTGTAGCTTCCCCAGTGACAAAACTATCATGTGCGAGTTTAAATACCAGTGGTGGTTCTGTTTCTTCCTTTTTTGAAGCATCAGCATCAATAAAATTGTCGCCTAAGAAGTTAGTAACTTGCTCAATTGGCTCATGAGCTTTAGTAGGCATCTGTATTTTAGGCATCATTTCTGGGTTATCTTCAGGAAGATGCAATAGTGAGATCTTTTCTTCTGGCTTATGAGAAAGAGCATCTGTTACCCTATTCGGAGTCAATGATGTATCAGGTGCAGGACTTGTTACTTCCTTGGTTAATTCATGATTTTGAAGGAAAGTGTCCGCCTCTGTGTAACCTTCTGGAACCAACAGACTATGTGGATGGTCAGGTGCACATGAAGAAGGCTCCGGGGTCTTGGATTGCTTGATAAGAGCAGCAAAAATGTTTTTAAGTTCACTGCTAGTCTTTGTGTGTCCCATCCTTAGAGTCTCGTCTCTTGGAATCCCATACAGCGTTGAGGCCCTAAATATGGGAGATGTTTCAGTCAGAATTTTACAAAAGCTTACAACTAAGCCATTGACAAATAATTAGAGTTCAGGAAAACAGTTCCTTAAAATGCTGAGAGATTTAAAATGTCAAGCATATTCGTTTTTATCATCATACAAATTCCATTTCCTCACCTCTCGAAAAATGCTTTGGAATGTTAAGATTGATTGCTGTGGGCATTTATTCAACATAATGCTTTATATATATATATATATATATATATATATATATATATAACCCTCAGTCTGTCGTTGGACTATATTAAAGAAAATATTTTCCTCACTTCAAAGGATATTACTATATGCTTTAATTTCCTTTTATCGTTTTCCTTTTCCTCACCAAAATCAAAGGGTCCAAACATAGGCATAGCCTATAGTATTTGATAGAAAGGCAAGAATAGGGTGTAGTCTTTCGGAAATTCCTAAAAAAGGTTGTTGCAAATTTCAAAGACCCTCGAGTCTCTTTCCATATACATGCAGCCCCTCTCATGCCCAAAGAATGTGGAGCAATCAATTGTGCCTTCTTACCAAGAATTCCGGGAGCAGTGGTACAAGGTAAAATTGTACAAAATAAAAATTTGAATGAATGTGAAAAAAATCTCAAGTTGAAGGTGCTAATCTTAACTCACTACTCGATTACTGCACATCTTTTATAGCTGTTTCAAATCCTTAACAAGTATGAAGCAAGACCCACCCCATCCCGGATAAGTCTTGAGGGGACCGAGTGCATTGGAGTCAGTCCACACCATACAACGTTGGTGTCCACCCAACACTGTTGATTGCACCAACGCTGTACGGTGGACCAGCCCCAATCCATTGGGTCCATCAAATAATAACCCCCCATCCCATCAGCAGATAATTGAAAAAAGGTCATCCCAAGTAAAAACATTTTTATAGACATGGTATATAGACAACAGAACATGAAAACACAGTTAACAAGGGAACGCAAATATAAGCACCTTCCAGCGAGAACTTGTAAAATGCAGAAGATGTAGTGACGAAGAATAACATTGTTAAATGCCACAGAACTCTCAAGCAAGCGCAATAAGGCCACAAGTGTGTCGGTCTTTACATCATTGTCAAACCCCGATTGACTAGTCATCTGAGATAGGCGCAAAGCACACATAGATAATTTTGTTTGACCTATAAAGATTAATATGAGTTGATTCAGAATGCGTAGCATACTAGGATAAGGAATAAACCACCAGTATACAAAACAGGGGTGTGTTCGCGGGTGGTGGCTGGAGCAAAGTATATAAAATAAACCTCGCAGAGATGGCTCGTCACTTAGGTATTTGATGAACAGTGTCAGTGCTGCGTCAATTCCTTTACACTGAAATTCAAGTTCAAGAAGGGCTCTAGTTGCACCAACTCTAATTTGCCACATCTTTGATGCCCGATATGGTTTAATAAGTTCCACGATGCGATCCTGAATATGCCATCACATTCCATGTCAGAAATGACAATTAAGCATACATTGCAGAGCAAGGAAAAACTTACAAGAGGTATGGACTCTGATAGTTTGAGAGCAATTTGAGTTAATGATTGGATACAGCTGGTTGTTAAAATCCCATTGTGGCTTGGCATTAACCTATTATTCACAATTCCAAACACAAAAGATTATTACATGAATTGACATGTTTTTACTATCAAGAATCAATAAGTGGTACCTGTCAAATTGGAGAAGACGATCAAGTCGCTTTAGAAGGGAGGGTAAGTAGATGATACTCTGCCACAGGATCAACAAGCAGCAGAAAGTTAAGCTAAAAAAGCAAATGATTATTCCATCCTCTCAAGTCAAAGTTAATACTCCATAACAAACAAAATAGAACGGATGATAAAACATAGAGTAATTATCAAACATGTCTATTAATCATATTGCTTTCATATACGTCCAGTAAATTATGTGTTCAGGTCCTGAACTTGAAAATGGATGCCTTAGATGTAGTAGTACTGACTCAAATTTTATACATCACCCATGCAATCTATATGATGGGCAAATACTCTTTTCAGAATCTCTTTGTACCTGATTTATCCCCTTTCATCTACTTTACTTCTCCAGTTTCTGCTTAATATGAAAAGTGCAACCTTCAGGAAAGGATGACCAATCGAAAACTATGGTCTTAGAAGTTGGGTATGGTTTAATCACTTTAACTGAAACAAAATACCTCAGGAAGGTCAACGCTTATACAAATTTGTAGAGATTGATATACAACTTATCCCTCAAATATGGCAAAACTTCCCTCAAATGTGTAATTTCAGGTATCATCAAAGCATATAGATCCATCTTCTTTTAAGGGGAGAAAAAGAGAATGAAAAGCAAACAGCAGGAACATCAATGGCAAGCAACATCATCAAAGTGAGCTATATCATATACCTGCTGGCCAAATTCAAGTTCACCAACAGACTGGACCAATGCAGCTACCCAAAAAACATCAGAGTATGTGTTCCCGTTGTTATCGTTGTACTACAAGCAAATCAAATAGTTAAAATCCAAAATAATAGGTAAGAGGATATAGCTAGTAACTAAATTTGTCGTGAACAAAAGATGATGTTATTCAAAACCAGAAAAGTATATGATAAAGCAGTCCCAGCCGAATGGAAATTTTTCCATTAAAACATGAACTTGGCTGTTTCCAAGAGAAGATCGGGGCCTTACCCATTTTGTAAGCACAGTACATAATAACTCGCGTACTCCTGAAGAGCTACCAGAGATTTTGAACTCACTTGAGACGTATTGAGAGAATATCGATGTTATTAATGCAGTAATGCATGACCAAATAGTGGCCCAAAAATGACCATATGTACAACCAAATTATGGCTCAAAAATGACCAATGTAAAAAACAAATTGCGCCCCATGAGTGATCAATTAAGTCATATTAGTCTGCAACAAGTCAATCCCCAAATATAAAAGGAACAACCAGGAAAAGCAAAGTCCTATACTAGGTTGCAGAACCAAAAAGAACTATTTGAACCAAATATATAATGCAGCAATTCATTTCCTTCCAATCTGAATAAAAAATTATGCGCCTAACACCTGCAAGCACATACATGATGAAACTAAAAAATGAGGATACAAAGCCACACCTATCTCTAAAGATTTTTCACAAACACACTTTATGTTACAAAATAGTGTTGTACACAACGGTCATCCTACATAGGCATTCCACATCTTTCAGCAATGGCTACACAAGCAAAAAAGCAGTCCTGTGTATAGTCACCTATTACCAGGGGACCATAACCAAACATTTCATCAGGGCTACAGTTGGATAACCTGACCACTCAAAAACTTGTAATATCAATCTCTCCATGATTATTAATAAGCAAATAGATACCTTCAAAAGTTGCAAAATAAACTCAACAGCTTCTCTAGGGCTTTTCTTGTCTGAAGATCTGACCATGGCTATGGCATGTGGTATTGCCTAGCATAAAAGAAAAATCGGCTGAAGAAAGACATTCAGTTAAAAATGGCTGCGTAGATGCCATTATATCTGAAGAATCACATCCTACCTCAGTGCATTACCTCAAGTACAAAGTACTCCTGGAAATCATGAAAGTCATTTGGCCTAACAATGATGAAGAATATGGAAAGCAATGTGAGTTGATGATTCACACCCATATACAGTTTCTTATCATACTTCAAGAATCTACCTGGGTAGCCCGATGTTTGGATCAAACCTCCGACTTTTATAAAAGTTGATCAAATGGAGTAGACCGGCCCAATCAGTGTCCTTTAAGAAAGTAAGAGATCAATATTTGTACTAGTAAGCAGCTTAACATAATCAAGCAGGAAAAGATAAAAGTGACAGGCTCAGTAGAATCACAGCAACAACATTATGAATGATATCTCTGTTGAATATGACGAAATAACCACTAAAAATGGAAATGGTGGTGTTATGAACATTCACTATAATAAATACTTGCTGCTCAGACACAGTCCTGTTCAAATAGAACAAGAAAAGTTGACACAGCAAATGTAACAGAATCAGCTTATTGCCACAAACATTCGAGACCAGTTCATGGGTGCTGTTGATGTAGTGCATATTAAGAGGAGGGAGGGTACGTTCTCTATTCAAAATGCTTATAATCATGCCATGGAACATACTGATGATGTTGGGTGGAGGAAATTGGTGTGGGGTAAAGGCCCTATTGCAAGCCACAGGTTCATTCTGTGGATTGCTTTTCATAACAGATTAAAAACGAAGGACAGAATTGGTGTCTGGAAAGAGAAAAATGATGATACTTGCCTTTTATGTGCAGCTGAAGCAGAAAGCAGAGAGCATCTGTTTTTAAGATGCGAGTTTGCAAGGGAGGTTATGCAACAAAGTTGGATGAAGATGGGCATTCAATGCAATAAAGTTCAATGGAACGATATGGCTAAACGGGGCCTTAGTATCAGTAAAGGGAAGACTGCCCTTAGTTGTAAAAAGAGGGTTGTTTTTGCTGCTATTGTTTATTTTTTGTGGCTAGAAAGGAATAGGAGAATGTTTACACATGATAGATGATAGATATTGTGAATTGGATATGGTCTAGTGTATCTTGTAAATTTTAAAGTCAATGTTAGTCCCAGGTAAGCCTGGTGTATGTGTACAGTTTGAGTTTTATTCTATAATACGCTTTACCTCGTTCCAAAAAAAAAAAAACTGACATAAGGAAATACATAAGGTCCTCACAAAATATATTTAACCGTGTTATGTACAGGGATACTTGACACATAATTCATCTTAAAACCACGAAAGAAGTCATGTATTGTGTTAATAGTAAAGAATGAAACATTACATTGCTATCAAATACATTGGACCAATCAAATAAAGCAATAATTACATTTAGGGAATATTATACATTCATCTAATCTTCCAGAAGAAGAATACATATTTATAAGACCGAAAGAGCATTAAATATACCTCACATGCGGTAGTAGCCAATGCATATGCAGCCTGGATACGGACTCTCCAGAAAGCCTGAATGACAGAAGTGGAGATACGAAGTTGAGTACACAGATAAGAAGACATAAGAATACATGTACAACAGCGGATATCTTAAACTAAAAAAGCTGAAAAAGGACCTTGGAGTCGCTGAGAAAATTATTTAGAGCATTAACAACCGAAAAAGAAAGTTGTGGTAGTGCCTCTAATACTGCTATAGCTTGGGCCTGAGCAACAACATCCTTGTCTTTCTCCAACTGATTCATCTGCAAAAACGAATGCAACAGCATTTAAGATTGCTGGTGTTGAAGAAAAATTAACTTCAAAAATTCTTGTTATATTGGTTGATTACAAGCAATTCAGTTGCTCTCTTTGATAACCTCTCATTAGCCATTTTCTTCATAGAGGGTTTTCAAATTACTAATATCAATTCCAAAGAACAGAGAAAATGCACTAAAAGTCTAAAAGGATAAGAACAATTAGAAATAGCAAAGCAATCAATTCTACCCTTTTACTAGCTATACAATACCAGAGAAGCAAAAAAATCATATTGATGGGTGGATCATATTGAATTCGATAATTAGTGTCTTCGAGTTGGATTTCCTTCTTTGATATGGTTTCCTAGTCACACCAAGCATACAGCCTACGTATAAAGCTTCACAATTTTCATTGGAGACCATTGATTGATTTACTTGACCAACAAAATGCAATAATGAGGTGCCTTATTGGTTGAGAGAACCATCTAGCTTTTTCCTAAATGATTGTTTGATCACCAAGAAATTGTAGGGAATTATAGGTAAAGTGCCCCCCCCCCCCGGTTTTTCAGCTTTTGAATAGCTGAGAAGTCGTCAGCTTTAACCATTTTTTTCTCAAGGATTAACTCTCCAGAAGATGCATCCTCTAATAATGATTAAAAAATGAAAATGAATCATGGGTCTCTTACTCTATATTCATTTCCCTGCTCACTGATCCTGTAATAATGATCCAAAATGAGTCATGGAAAAATAACCACCACCTCTTACTTCCATTTTGAGACCAGGACCATCGCGGAGCACTTTCTCGCTGATTTAGTGAGACAAGTGTGAAGTTCTCCTCCACAATGACTCTGGAAAAGGTCTTGGATGCAATACATAATTGGTTGAAATAAGGGCCCATGCACTGGGATAAGGCTTAGATGTCGCATCTGAGGGCGTACATTGATTGGTGTCTATATTTATTTTTCTGCTTATTTCATTGCATTTCACATCTTCAGCAAGTTGCAAATTTACAATTCTTTTTGGTTGTAGACAAACTACACAACCAAAATATACAATAACCTACTACATGCCATAAGTGATATTAATTCTGTTGAATGTGTCAAACATATTTTCAACTTATATTTTCAATTTATATTTTCAAAAATAAATCAGGTCGAAGTTAGTTTTAATAATATTACTAAAATTATTCAAATGGAAGTAAATAAACCTTGAAACAACAACGATTAATTACTATTGCTATAAGACAAGCTCGTATTTTATCTTTGTTACCTTTTCTCAATAATGAGAAACAATTTGAAAGAACCGAGTTGATCGCTAGAACTACTGGTCTTAGAACCAGAACTAAACAGGCTTATTCTTTTTGAATTTCCCACCAGGAAAAAACAACTGTAACATCACTTAATACTAAAATGAACTGATAATGATCAACATTACGACTCATAGATTTCAATTTCAGAAGCTTGTTAAAGCCAATAGCAAAATTTAATAGCATTTATCATAAAATAATAAGTGGCAGCTTACAATCGAAAATATTCTCATTTGCAAACTAAAAGAATAATTTTCGGACAGTGGACAACTATTTAACTTTCTTTCTATATTTCTTATTAACAAAAAGAACTCTTTTTACTATATAGATATGTTTTAGGTTGATTCATTAACCAAAAATTAAAAAAGCATACGAAATATTAGGCCTGATGTTAATCGCTTTTATATCTAATTAACAAGGTTTTTATATAATTTCTGCAAACTTCCTAGCAACAAACATGACAAGAAAACCAATTTATTTCCCTTTATTATAAAGTAACGGGAAAATTACACACAGACTCCCTCACTTATTGTGTAATTACCAAAACCTCCCCTCACTTATTGGAAATTACTAACACATCCCTCATGTTAAGGATTTCTTACAATTACACCCCTATATGTTTAAAGATTCTTACAATTTTACCCCCCTGTAAACCTTACAAATAAACCCCTTGAGGGGGTGTGTTGGTAATTTCCAATAAGTGAGGGGAGATTTTGGTAATTACACAATAAGTTATGGGGTCTGTGTGTAATTTTCCCTAAAGTAAATCTGTGATCTAAGTCGGGCACTCACCCACATCTGCACAGGTTGATTGAAATGAACTTCAGCAAGATACTCCATTTCTGGATCCGCACGGAGCCACAATAGGGGGGAATCAGAACTGCAGTATCCATATTAACACAATCTTAGCCATAAGTAGCAGTTGAGAAAGTCCGAATAAAAGATCAAAAATATTTCAATAGATGCCACAAATAGTTATAAAGGCAGGCATGTGAACATGCTATAATAATATGCCTACTTTAATCGCACATCTGTTGTGGCCACAGCATCACCATTGTCATCAGAACCATCAGTCTTCAAGCCCTTTTTGGGTTTCTGGAAGCGCTTTGCAGCAAGTTTTGAATGACACTGAATTTCAAGTAGTTGCCATGGTTCACCAGCCATTGGTAGAATAGGATGATCATACATGCCATCGAGCTCATGGACCCGTATACTCATCATGCCAGGCCACCCAACACCACCTTCTCGATTTTCAGAATCAGGGTTGATATTATCAACACCAGCCAATGAATCAGGCATAGACGTACATCCCCGCAGTACAGCTAATTCTACCATGTTTTTCCTTTTGTTATAGGAGAATCCCATCCTTGGTGGAACCAAATAGGGAAGTTGAGAACAATAAGCGTATCAGTAAGATAGTTAACAGGCCAAAAACAATCTAAGTAGAAAATAAGCAGTGAGAATCATACTTCAGCATTGGACAACCACAAGATCCCACCCAGCGAGGAAAAAACTCTTTAAGAAATGGGCGCTCGAGATTTCCAATTTTATTAGCAAAGTGCCGGAACTGCCATTTGAAAAATATTATAGCAAACAAGTGTCAGAACAAAAGGTGGACAACAATGGAGTTGATCTGAACCCAAAAAATGGTTAGGAGCATGCACAACACATTGAGAAACAGGAAACTGAATCAAAAGCAGTTGACTGAATTATAGATAGAGAAATTTTCGAGAGGCGGGGACTAGTTGGCTGGGCCAAGCAAAAGTCATTCCTTTTTCTCCATACCAACATCTAAAACCAACCCTCATCATCGATGACATGCTCAAAAGCATAAGCTCAGATAGGCAAATAGGCTATGTCTTTTTTATTATTAACAGGAAACTGGTAGATGCAATTACATTATGCTAATTGTAAGAATATTACTATAAATTTATTAGATGTTCAAGTCACCTGAGGAGTATAAATATAGCAAATAGTGCTTTGTACATGAGCACGTATGGTTAAATTGTCCTATGGACTGGACTGCAATACATACTATGAGGCTGAAATTTGGAGCATGACAAGAGAAATATCAGGAGGCAATGTTCCAGAGTGAACAATTTTCTCTCAGATGAAACAATTACTATGCAAGCGAATTGAATCAGCAGTAATGGATGACAAAAGAATGCCTACTGAGTTACCTCTTTGGTACTTAGAGTTCTCAAAGAGCGATTACCATCTTGAGCCCTCAAAACAATATTTTGTAGAATCTGTAGATGAAGGAAGTTAACTACCATCATGAACTCATAGATACAAAGAGAATCCAGAAATACAATTAATGAACATCAATCTCATTCACAGCACTTAAGAAATTAAAATGAAAATGTAGAAGTCCATACGTAAATAAAAGAACAAAAACTCATGCACATATTAAGGTGTGAGATAAATTCATTTTCTCGGTGTAAGATTCCAAATAAAGATCAGAAATGTTCTTCTCAACTGACATCAGTTTCAAGACCCTCTACATTGTCCAAGTACTTTCATAGCCGAATGGATGAGAAAATGGAAAGGGTCAAAAAATCTGTCACAGAGAGCAAGCAATTTTGTTGCTAATCAAAATCACAACTCATAAAGCTCCAACATTTAACAAGCAGGGAATGCTTTCAATCGAAATTATCAGTTCCTGAATGGAGTACAAAGGTCAACTACTATACAATCTACAGAACTTGAACAAGGACAGCAAGTTCCCAGAAAAAAATCTCATCGCTAATTCTCCCCGACTGTTCCACCAAAAAGACAGTGATGCCCTCACTCCAACATGCATGCACATAAAACTATAACCATTCTGTTATTACCTCAGAACAAAACCAACAAATATTTATTTGTAGTACTTTCTCATAAAAATGAAGTCAAGATTTCTGGCTCTTACTTTGCGAAACGACTCCGGACCCATCTGTTTTTCCAACATTTGAAGGACAGCAACCTATTACACAACATGTGTTAGTTCAAAGCAGAATGGTCGAAACCTAAACCATTTTTAGCCAAGCAAAATAAAACTTACAGATTTCCATGATCTTATTTTTCCATAAAAACCAAAACATTGGGTTCCATACAAATCCTTAGAAGCAAAAGAGGAACTCAAGGAAGTTGCACCACTGTCATCTGATTGACAAACAACACAATTGGCCTGGAATAAAAACAAAAGGATGAGGCAAGGTCACATAATCCAAGATTTTAATACTCAGGATCCATGTTCAGTAATTCTCTTTTCTGGTAAATGGTTAATTGACCTAAAATTTATATGACTAAATAGCATCCATGTTCTGAATTGCGTAGAATGTCTGGGTGTATATGACAACATATAGACAAACTATCAGCGGTCCATGATGTTGATATACTACTCCCTCAGTGAAGTACTAAATGTCAGGTTATGTTCAGACAGACAAATCTACATCAGGGTGAATATTTGCTCAAACACTTTCCACTTACTGTCTGCTCTTGCACGGATGCTAAAACAATATTCCTTAATGGCCTAACCTATAACTACATCTGAAGTAGTTTTAGTACGGCGCCATTAAACATTTTCCCATTCTATACATCTATAAGTATCCCTTTTATTTAAAGGAATATCCAGAGTCAGAGGTTATCAGCTGCATATCGACATTCTTCTCCAGATTGATTTATTATTGAACTTTTAAGAGACACCCAGATTGGTCAACAAATCAAGTCAAAAAATGTGAATGTTGCAAGGTCATGTGGATACAAGGAAGTGAGGGAATTCTCAGAATGTAATTTTCTGTTTTTTTTAAGAGTAAAGAGTATTTACGCATGGACGGAGAACGCCTTGTTTTCAAAATAAATATAAAAAGAAGTAATATTTCCAAACATAAGCATCATACCAATTCTCGCTAGAGTCAATATTTTAACTTTCCATAAGAATCATATGCAATTACTTGACTTGTACAAATAGTCGGACATCTTTTTCTAATTCAGCAGATCAAAACAGACTGTGTTATAGGTAGGGTTCCAGTGTTTCCACGATGACCAGATCCCCATTATCTTAACATGCTTATCAGCCACAATGTTGATAAATATGGCCAATATACAAATTTATCACAAATAGTTATAATATATGAAGTGTTGAAACAAAAGCGACCTTGTATCGTCTATAGCGTGCTTCATTGTTTCCCAGGAACCTCTTAACAAAAGTATCAGCTAGAAATCCGGAAAGACCATCCAACAACCACTCTGCAACAAGCATTACAGCAGCCACATGTAATATATATTTTTACATAATCAGTGATGCAAACATTTAAATTAGGATATTACCATCATTTGGAGCTTCAGGAGTGATATACACTCCAAACCACTGTCTGGCAAGGGCATAAGCAAGTTTAATCCTGGTCTCTATTGTCTGTTCAGACAACCCCCAACAAAACAGAAATAATCAAAGAAAGCATGGGGCATTGCTTGTCTAGTATGAAAACAAATTTTGAAGAAGAAACTCATTACTTTTTATTTTGATTTGAGTCGGATCTTTGATTGAGAGATCAAGAAATATTTAAAGAACAGAAAACTCTAAGTGTATCCACGATAAAAACAACCGTTAAAAGATTAAGACACAGAGATATTGACTGCTGGAGCCTGGGATCATAAAAGGTGTATAGGCTTGACAGACTTCCGAAGTTTAACTACCAAGCTCTCATTTGATTCATGGCCTTAAGACTAAAGAATGTTCCTTCCCCTGCACGGTCTATAATTGTTATGGAAAGTGCACGTTTGATGATAAAAAAAATTGAGATCAATGGGTATTTGCCATTTGGTGACTGCAAGACATTGTATTGACATTAAAACTACCTATGTTGTTTGAAGTTTAACTACGTGCACTCCGAGGTGTGAAGATGGAGAGAAGGGATGTCATAACTGGGGTTTTGAATAAGACGACCATCTATAATGCAGACGAGAGTTATATAATTATTTGAAACTGACGATTGACAGATTCAAAGATGAACTATTTGCTGCTGGAACTTGTTTCTTGAGTGGACTGTTTTGAATGCCGTCTTCTACAGTTTGTGACTTCGCTGCTACGTTGGAATCCACTCACAAAGTACACAAAGGAGAAGGAACATGGAGATGTGGAAACAGCCACTTTTCTGGCTCATCTGGAGTTGTGTGAGGGAGCGCACTAGGAATAGAGAAGAATATTAAGATATTCAAGAAAGATCTATAACACTCTTGTTATGTGAATCATAAGTGAGCCACCCTGAATAACATTTATCATTCATCACAACTTTTCTATTCAAATGTATCTGTATATGATTGATCTGTCGACGAAAAGGATAAAGTTCCTATGCTCACAGAGTGAATGAACTCATGACTCTGGTTATTAGAAGAATAAATTTAGGTGCGCAGCCAAATGATAGATAAACCAGCTCAAAGTGATTTTTTACTTCTCTTTCCCAAGGGAACAAGTCATCAGTTTCCCTTTTCCCTCAAATAAGATGCACATCCTGATACATACACGCCTTCTAACAAATATATACATGACTGTATGCATAAGGATACAAAGTACCAAATGCTGGAACAACATAATACAAAGTCGATCCGACCTTGGTAGCAAGCATATAAATCTTGTTTATTGTTACATGAGAATCATTCTCATTATGGCAACATCGCTACCTATTATTTCGGCTAACAACTCTAATTTCTTCTAGCAAATGAAATTATCATTTCTTTAATGCTTTAAGCAGAACAAACTCTTCCATGAAATCCCAAATATACAACTCAAAAGGAAAAATAAATGCATGTATTACAACACAACATATAAAGCCAGTTAATTTCTAAGCACACCTGATCGATGAGCTTCTCATCAAACAGCAGATGGGAACTGAAGATACTTATAGAAGCTCCCAAACTCCATGAGGATACTGCCATTTCAGGAGCGATAAACACTTGTGTGTATGATCCAAATGGAAATCGTGCAGAGAGGTAATCCTCATAGTGGCTGTTGAGAAGTACACAAGACATTGTCATTGGTGAGCTGTAGTCAAGCCAAATTTCAAGTACACAATACACTAATGTTGGTCCTGAGTCCTGACAAAGACGAGTCGAATTCTGACCAGAAGAATGACTATTCCAGACTACCAGTTACATCAGCGAAGGGTCACAGATCAGCACATAAAAAGTTCAATATTAGGGAATACCTGAAAGCATTGTAGAAAAATACCACTGTATTCCGCAGCTTAGACAAGTTAGCAGGTAGACAAAAGTATGACAGCAGACCACCATGTCGATCGGGTACAATTTCAAATGGGGCAACAGCCAGAGATATCCACTGAGCAGCAACAGGAACCTCTAGTTTGTATACATATGTCTTTCGTGGTGGATCATCCTTGGTCAAGACCTGCAAGAGAGAATTTCTTAGTCACAATTCAAAAGAAACAATAAAGAAGAAAACATATTTTGCTGGAACTGTGAAGATGTGAGGCCCGGAGTCACCACCAAACAGTATGCTTACAAAAGTCATCTCTTTCAAGTCATTAGGAAGAATCATAACTGCATAACTCTACCGCTATACCACATTATGACGTAACTTATCATAAACCAGGGCAATGCCATGTAAACCAAAATGATATATACAAGCAAAAATCTACAGACATACAAGTTTGATGTAATGGTTACTTGTGCTTGAACCAAATATCTGTTATCTTTCTTTTTATTTTTCGATTTCCCCATGATCTTAAGATACTTGCTTTCCTCCCTCAATAATCTCTACATGCAGAACCAAACAATAAGCAACTTCCACAATGTCCCCAAGTAGCAGCAGAACCATCTTATCTGACAGGTAGTGCCCTTTATTCGCATTTCATTTGATCAATACAGGCGAATTTAAAGATAAGAAGTGGGAATTCTAAAGATCCTCTAAGGGAGAAAATAGAGCTGTCTCCTGGTTACCCATATTTCAGTTCTCAGCAACAAAAGTAAATAAAACGAGCAGTGGAATTTAAGAATTTCACAGCAACTTGAAATTAATACTAATAATGTGTGCTAGCTATTTTAGCCAGAAAAGCCTTGAGATGTAGCTTTATCTATTTCCAGTACGTGTATTTTCCAGGAATAGGTTGCCTAAATAATTACTTATGTTATTTGCATCACCAACAATTCGTACCAGACAAAATTTGCAGCATTGTCTCACCTGATGAAGTAAGGTTCCGGAGCTAACTGCCACAAGGTTACTGGCCACTGTAAATTCCAGGTCATAGCTAAACAAGATACAGAATAATTATTTAATTATAGCAGTACAGACTCATTAAAATACTTGAAGTTGTCAACTTAGTCTTGCACATACCAGCAACACTGCAAACTGTCATCCATACAAGGGAACCAGCACCGTGCGCGCCTCAACTGGTTATCTGTATTCAAGACATTATCATTAAAATGGATTCCTGTTTCTGCCTTCTCTACCCAATAGTCGATGCGTACGTGTTTCACATTCTGAACCGTCCTACATGAAAAATACAAACAAGTAAACCCCATCATAATCACATCTGAAGAGGTAAATGATATATACTTGAGCACCCAGCATAAAACCAATTTAACATAGGTAGTTACACCAAATACACGCACATATATGTGTGTGTGAGTGTGAGTATTTCCAATAAGATATATGTCATAATGCTGCTATAGACAAAATGTGAAACTAAAAATAGATGACGCAGCTCTAATAAAATCCATTTCTCGTGACCAGACAGAATAATATCTTTAATTTCATCTACTTCAGGCATCCAGGTTGAGCTTGTCTTGGTTGTTCTATATGCTATAACATTGATGTGGTGCAATAAGAATGATACTGCTAAGCACCTAGTGAACACAAAATGTAGTGAAAATTTCACCAAAAGAATAATATATACATTTCTACGAACTGTATGATCAAGATATACCATGAAGCCCTTTGTTTCCACATATTCCTAAAAGTAGGCTTCACATGCTTGCTTGGTTCTCACCAGAAACAAGATTAAAAACTAGTAAGAGCACACCATACAAGAAGGTGGTATGGATGCTGTTTAGGATTCATGCTTCACTTTTGTGTTAGTCCTCTTACTGATGCCCATACATTGATGACTCAACTAGCAATAACTTGATGAAAGTTCACTTGTATTGCACCATGATAACATATGGTGAGAAAAACAAGAAAAAGTGAGTGGCTTTGCCTCTCTAAATTTCTTCAAGGTAAAAAGAATTTGAACTTGCACAAGAAGCTTATCAAAATAATTCAGATTAAAAAAAAATGGCAAACCTCATCTCCACTTACCCTGCTTTTGTTCCACAGAAACTGAGCGAAAAGAAAAATAAAGACGGAAAATATCAGTTTCACGAGGACTTGGATAACAAAGTTTTTCTTGTTTTCTTAAGATGTTCTATAGCATTTCAGGTTTCTTTAGAAGAAGCAAGATTTTTAACATAACATCAAAAACCACAAGAATTTGATAAGAAATAGAGGTTAATCCAAATAACTTTCGACTTAGATACGAAATTTAGATCTCATTTATTATTTTGCCACGTGAGAATCCAATCTAACAAAAAGGGACAGGGATGAGACGTATCTCATTTGAGAACATGCAATTCTTAGAAATATGAGACGGATGATACATCTTTTTATGAATTGTAGAACAAATTTGAATTTTTAACCTCTTCATATTTTCTCCACTTTTGCCCACCACCCACCCCAAACACCCCTCCATGATATGTATATAAGATGTGTACACGAAATGTATAAAATAACAGTTATTGAAAAAAGGAATACATAATATTACTAGCTACCCACTCAACAAGAAATTAAGTAAAAACAAGTGGTAATACGAAAAAATGATAAAGCAAGAGAAGCAGAATCATTCTCAAACCTGCTAGAATCAACAGAGAAAGGTTCCCCATTGTCCATCTGTAGATGTTCTTCTGGTTTGCTGTCGGGTCTAGCGGTCTTGCTACACATTATCAGCAAATTTGGAAGCAATTCAATCTCAAGAGACGACAGATACACAGACCCGGAAGCATCGGCGGCTGAAGTAGCTGAGGAAACCACACACCACCTGTCCTTTGGGTCCAGATGCTGATAATGAGGGAAGACTTCAAATTCTGCTGGCTCGCCATCAACTGTAACACTCTCAATTGCCAAATTATCCGCATGCAAACCCACAATTCCATTATCTGGTATAACTATCTGCAGTTCTGTATACCTGAAGTTCCAATGCCAAAAGCTATAACATGAGTTGCATTCTACTATTATTGAATGTTGACGTTTGAATTCATATTCAACTGCTCCAACAAAAGTAGATAAACAACCCAAAAGAACAGCAAATGGAACAAAACAACCATTCGAACCTAGAGGCTAACATTCAATGCTAAAAAAATAAATCACAGTGAAATGCTAACATTCGGTGCTAAAAAAATAAATCACAGTGAAATCCAACAAAGAAAAAGGGAAATGTCAAAATTGATTTCTAACTACTCTATTTAAACTACAACTTTTGACTTTCTACAGCACGTTTCTATGATTTAAAGAGCCATTCACCTGATAAATGTCTGAAAATGCAGTAGAGAACAACTGAATTATGCAAACTTCAATTATCACTAAAGAGTTTAAGAACACATACGTACATACAAATATATCAAAAATGTTTTAGAAGTGAAAAGAAAAATGGAAAAGGAGCTACAAGAAAGGACCCGTATATTCGACGACTGTCCATGTCGATGGAGAGACACAGCTTTTGATGCTTGACGATTGCCTCCGAATTACTATTATCTTCGCCTCTCTGCTCTTCATTCTTTGGCTTTTTAGCCTTCGCCATTTCAACATCTGCTAATAAAAATTATGCATGTGTTAGTTTTTGCCTGTCTATAGTTTCCAACGAGCTAGGTTGACCCGAACACTAGTTTAAGCTCAAGTTCAAGCTGGAATCAAAAAACATTGAAACTCGAGTTCATCAAGCTGAACCATTATATGATCAAGCTCGGAGCCAGCTACCACGCAGGTTCAAAACTACGGCTCCACTCAATTTCAACATCATGTTACGGTTCATAGCTTGACCTACGAGTTCCAGCTCGACTACCAGAGCCAATCACGAACTTCAACAGCTCGAATTTTTCAAAATTACCGCAACATTTCATGCTACATATAAAACTAACAAATTGAAATAACTACCCTAATCATACATTTCCAAAATACATACATATACCCTAACCAGATGGCGTGATTCGCGAATAAAATAGGATATTAAAAACAGGACAATAGAAGATTTACAGTACCACACTTTACAGAAGATCTTTAGTGGCGGATATGCGATAACTTCGGCTCGGAATCAGCTTCCAGCGGCAGCAACCGTCCCGCCAATTTGCGCACAAGCGGCAGAGGTGGCCGCAGTGCCAGCAGCAGCTCCGCTTTACGCTCGCCTTTTCGTTTTCCTTCTTCTTGCTACTGATACTTTTCGCTTCGATTAACTAGAAGTTGAGAGTTTTGAAGAAGCTCTTCCTGTAATTCGAATAGTTATGGTACTGATAACTGAATTGAAGCGTCAAATATTGGAAGGGTGGAATAAAGGTAGGGCACCAAGTGATAGAAAGCTGAGGAGATTTTGAGACGGAATAAATAGTTAAGACGGAGTAACATATTTGGGGATTATTAAGGGTCAAATAAGGAATTTTCACTTTTATTATTTGAAGGAATTTGCACCTATATTAATTTCGACCTCTTACCAAAAAAAAAAATGTTAATTTCGACCAAATTCTGGTGAAAATCTATGCTGGAACGTGACCAGAATTCACCTTTGGATCTGGGGATAATTTAGTAAATGTCCTCTATTGGGGGATTCATTGTTGAATTCTGAACCGAGACCAACATAGAATTGTCCAAATTCTGAGAATTTCTTTAAATATATTAACATGTTGGTGTATGTAGTACTGATTCTTTAAATATATCATTGGTTAAAGAAGGGTCCTCTATCATAAGGTAGCATTCTCTCTATTTTTGGGAGTTTTCTTTCTCTCTTTTTGAGAGTTTTTTTCCACCACCTCCACCGCCTCCTCCACCATATAACTAGATCACAGCCAAGTCCGAATTTCTCTCTCTCTTCTTGGGAGTTTTCTCTCTCTCTCTCTTTCTCTTCTTGAGAGTTTTTTTCACCACCTCCACCGTCTCCTCCACCATCTCCACCGCCTCCTCCACCGCGCCATCTCCCCTCATCATTGCAGTACCGGCTCTTCTCCACCACGCCGTGACCATGCCTTCGATGTCTACTGCTGCCCTTGTCATCACTTTCAGCCGAGGTCAGATCGAGCCGACCTCCACTGTCATGGAATTTTTGGGTGAACCAAAGGATAGATCCGACGTTTTTATGGTTGGATCTGAGTTCTTTATGGTCAAATCTGAGCTTCCTCCTCCATGGAAACCACCTCTCGATTGAGGCTGAAAAGACACGTTTTGACCGAGAGCTTGGTCAACTCTTGGATCGAATTTTGGACTCACCACATCTTCTTGATATGACTCTATTGTGGTGTTTTTTGCGGCTTTCTAATTTCTGTTTTTTATTTGTTTGTGTCTTTTTTTCCTTTTCGGTTTGTTTGAGGCGTTTGGGTCTTGGTTTTTGCCAAAGGTGCTTCTTCGTTGGTGCCAAGTTTTTTGCCGTTCCAAGACTACATATTATTGATACAACTTGCGTGCATTGGTCTCCGCCAGCAATTGGGTGGGTGAAAATTTTCTTTGATGGAGCCCTTTTTCCTAACCTGAAAGGTGTTGGAGTGGGGATTGTTGCCCGGACATTGGCGTGTGTAGATGGGCTTACTACGTTGAATCTGCAAAGTTGGAGTTATGTGGGTCTCGAATGTGATTGTCTTTCCCTCCTTCAAAAAATTAATTCACCATCAGAAGACATGTCTTATGTGGGTTCTTTCGTTTTTGATTTTCAGTTGTTGTCTGTTTCTTTTAGAACTAATTTTTGTATTGTTCGTTGTTTAGCAAGTGGTGCTCGTTTGTTTGTAACCGGTGTTGTTTTGGGTTTCTTTGTGGCCGGCGTAGCCTAATATATTTTTACTGTTTCTCTTCAAAAAAAAAAAATTGGTTAAAGAAGCTTCATTTACTACTCCAAATTAACCTCGAGGATTTCTTCTGTGCCTTTTAGCTGTAATTCTTGCATTTGGTTTCAGCTTGTGTGGCTTAATGCAAACATAAAATTTAAAAATTTATTTATTCTTTTTCTTCTTATTTCAAATTTATTCATTTTTTTAAGAAGATCTAGATTGTGTATAACTTTTGTACTGGAGAGTGAGGTCCCATCATAGTTAACCATATAAATAATTTATCTTAAATTTATTTTTTTAATTGTTGAATGGACACTGAGGACTCTCTTAATCCGAAGTGGCCTTTGTAAATATGTTATTTAGTGTACATAGCGTGATATATATAAATGAATATTTGACTTTGATTGAGCAATGTTAACTCACATTTTGAAATTCTCAAAATTTAACTCATTGTCTGAAATTTGCCCATTGGATACTTTCAATTACTATTTTTTTCATTACTTAAAATTCCTTCATACATAATATCTTAATCTTTAGTCTTAAAGAGAGGTTTCCGATTCTGGACAAATTCCACAAATCATGAAGAAGTGCCTTTTAAAAAAACTTGCGATAATTATAATCGATAACTTTTATAGTTAAGACAAAGATAATATTTTTTTCTCATATATAAATATTTAACATCTTTTTATCTATATCTATATTATAAGAAATTGGTCAATATATTTCAATAGCTATAATTTGACAAAGTTCTATGTCATGGTGTTATTGAATTTTTAGTTCATTAGAAATGCCCTTTTTTAAAAAAACTTATTTGGACATTTAAATATTAAACTTTTCAATAATTTAATTGATTTTCATGGACTACAGAAACATTTTGATCTTAAAATCTAAATTTGGTCACTTTATTCTTATTTATCTACATCATCTGAATATTTGAATTTGATATTCAATATTAAAATTCAATCAATATATTCATTATTTATGCTTATCATATCTTCTTCCAAAATTTAAAAAATCAAAAAAACACGACTATCCATGATATGTCCAGTGTCTTCCTCTCTACTGATTTCTTCGTAGCATTGGTTTAACAACAAATATTTATATTGTAGTATTTATATTTTGGGAGGAGGAGGCAACCGTTATACGTAATATTCCTTTGGGCAGAATAGTGGGGCCTGATGTTCGAGTTTGGCACTTTTCGGCTAATGGCTGTTTTTCGATTCGTAGTGCTTATCATGTCGCAGCTGAAATAAAGGAAAGGGCTAGGCGAGCACGGGTGGGGGGTACGAGTGGGAGTGGGGATATGACTGATTGGAGGTTTATTTGGCATGCAATAATCCCTAACAAGGTGAGGGTTTTTGCATGGAGATTGGCTCAGAACATATTACCAACTTGTCAAAATTTGAGGCGTCTTTGATGTGAGGTTGATGAGGAGTGTCCAGTTTGTGGGATGGGGGAAGAGTCAACACGACATATTTTTTTGGATTGTCATTTTGCGCGACAAGTGTGGGCTCTGACACCGATTGCATGGCACATTATCTCTAATTGGAATGGATCGAGCGAAGATTGGCTTCGGCATGTTTCGAGAACACTGAGAAATCTTCATTTGAGCTATTCCTGGTTACTTGTTGGGCAATTTGGTGGGCTAGAAAATGAGTGGTGTGGGATAAGGTGGTTTTGTTGCCAGGGGATTCGATGTTATTTGTGCAAAATTATATGGAAGCTTTTAAACAAATAAAACCGATTTCTAATGGGGATCGACAGCCGGATAGGGGGGTAGATGTGTGGACGGTTCTGTTGCCATCATGTGTGAAATTGAATTTTGATGGGGCAGTTTTTAAGGAGTTGGGTGGGATTGGAGTTGGGATGGTAGCTAGAAATGACCATGGTGTGGTACTTGGGTGGGTTTGCCGCTTTTTTCATGGCTTAGTTGATCCTCTTGCAGTTGAAGTTCTTGCAGCTAGAGAAGCTGTTGACATGGCGGTTCGTAGAGGGTGGTCTTCTATTTGCTTGGAAGATGATAGCTCGGTTGTTATTTCGAAATTACAGTCGCGAATTCATGATAATTCTATGTTTAGTTCTTTTTTGGTTGATGTTTTTGCTGTCCTTGATTCGTTACAATCTTCTTTTACTCTTGTTCGTCGTTCTGCGCATGGAGTTGCTCATAGATTAGCTAGAAATTCTTTTCGTTTTGGCTTTGTTGAGGGTGTTTTAAGCCCGGATTTTGTAAGACCTTTGGTTGATGCGGATTTAGCATCCATTTAATTTATGATATCGATTATGTTCAAAAATTATATTGTAGTATTTATAAAATTTCCTATAATTATTTTCTCAAGTTTTTTATGAAGAATTGTTGCTCATTTCTTTCTTATCCCAATGATATTACTATTTGGAGGTACTCTTATATACATTGCTTATAATCTATATATACAATTTTTTTAATGTATTATTTAGTTCAAGAATTACAATTATCACTGAAGTTAATATATTTTTTTTGTTATTCATCCACCTTTATAAACTAATCTTTTGGTTGATGTGTAGCTCTGTTAAAGTCCTTTAATTGAAAAAAACCACTAATATTTATAAGGTTTTCAGGATTCTTTCAGATTTTATGAAGAATAATTTATATATTTATCTTTCATGTTATTTTTTTCAATTATTTTAAATAAATACTATGTTAATTGTTGGTTTAATTGGCTTCAATGTACCATCTAAGAATAAGAGAGAACGATTTCAAGTAGACTTAAGCTAGGTTTCTAGAAAAATTCATCCAATGAGTATTTTGTAATATTTGGTCAATTCTTAGTACATATTGCATATTTCTACTTAAAAGTCGTGTAATTAGAAAATGTAATGTTTATGAAATTTTCATATAATATTTTCTGCTCAAGTTTTATGTAGAATATTTAGTACATTTTACTCTGAGAATTTATTCCTTCAGGGTCTCACTTCTCTTGGTTGTGGTATTATTTCTTTTTATATTTCTAAATTATTTCATTATTTTTCACTAAATATTATATAAGTACATTTTTAGCTGTAGGTTCAATCGACTTTAATGGAGATCCCTAGAGAATAAGAAGACTACTTCAACCAGTGGCGGATCTAGGATTTTAAATTAGTGGGGGCACCAGGGATAGAGCCGGGAATTTTACCAAGAGGGTTAGATTGTTGTGATATAGCTATACAATTTGTTTTTTTGCTAATTAGACGAAGGATTTAAGGGGGGTGCCCGCCGCGGTACGGTACGCTATATTTATGGAGGGAAATATAATAAAGAACTAGGTTCAATTACAACTTTTGACATACTTTATACTCTTATATCTCTTTCGTTATAGCGAGGATTTGGGGGATTTTTTTTGGGGGGGGGGGGGGGCGAACTCAAAGTAAAGGGAGAAAACGTGATATTTTTCGTTCTTGAGGGGGGTGAAATTCAAATATAAAAAATTTTGTAAGGTAAAAAAATGATTTTTCAAAATTGAGGGGGACATTTAAAAATTTGAGTGGGGACATTAATGTAATTTACCAATTAAAATTTAAAAAAATGTATATATTAAAAAAAATGAGTGGGGCACGCCCCCCTTCCGTCCCCCGCTTCAATGTAAGTCCGCCCCTGACTTCAACTATGCTTCAAGTATATGAAAAGATCGACTCAATGGGTAATTTGTAGGATATGGTCAAATCTCAATGCATATTGCATATCGTGTTTAAACGTCCCTCACATAGAAAGTGTTGGAATTTTTATATAATCTTCATATAATTCCTTTCCTCAAAATTATAGAATATATTCTATATATGTTACTTATAGATTTGTTTTATATTGCCAGTTTATTTATTGTCTTCAATATTTTTTTCCGCTTTATAATTTATACAAACACAAGTCTAATTGTAGGTTTAATCGACTTCAATGGACCAATAAAATAAGAAGACTGCTTTGAGTAGGCTTCGAGTATTTGAAAATTTTCACTCAATCTGTATTTTATAGTATTCAGTTAATTCTCAATGCATATTGAATATTTACTTTTATCACTGAATAATATATGTGAACACAATTTCGCTTATAGGTCCAATTGACTCTAAAATGGATCCTTGAAGAATGAGAAAAAGACTAATTCAGGTAGGCTTAATGTACTTACAAAAATTCATACAATGGGTACTTTGTAATAATGTGGGAAAATTTTATTTTTGGTCCCCTAGTTTTACACAAATTCGATTTTGGTTCCCTAGTTACAACTCTAATCAAATGGCGTTCCTCAGTTACCACTTTTTAATCAATTTTGGTCCCTCCGTGAATTTTTCCGTTCAATTGTTAACGGTTGGGGTCAATTGAAATATCAAAAATTGCATTTTGCACCCCAAAAACACAAATTATGATAATTTTCACCCCAAAAAAGAATAACTAATGAATTTCACCCTTTTATCATATTTTTAATTATGATATATTTACATATTTTTAATTATGCATAAAATAAGACATGTTAAGATATATTATAAATATATATATATATACATATATATATCATAAAATTACACACCTTGTTAAATTACATAACATGCTTGGTTGAAGGAACAAAATCAAGCGTATTTTCAGCCTAGTTCGTTAATTCACCATTGGATTATACATTTTCAGCATCCATATAATCTTTGAACACCTTAAGCCTTTTCAATTTCACAATGGAGAGAACAAATCAATCCATCCGAGCATCATCTGATAGGGTTAGCAGCTTGCATGACTCAGTGCTTTGTCATATTCTCTCTTTTCTCCCTATGAAATTCTCCATTGCAATTAACCAGCATTCTAGGTAGAAGATGGAGGTTCTCTGGACTGATCTTACTAATTTGGATTTTGACTATGAAAATCATAAGGCAAATCTCAGGGACGTCCAAATGAGCTTCCGAGATATCATCAACAAAGTAAAGTTGCTGCGTAATATAGAGCAAATAAATACATTTCGTCTCTCATATAATATAGCACGGTGTGTAATTTTATGGTATATATATACATTTATAATATATCTTAACATATCTTATTTCATGCATAATTAAAAAATATGTAAATATATCATAATAAAAAATATGATAAAAGGTGAAATTCATTAGTTATTCTTTTTTGGGTGGAAATTATCATAATTTGTATTTTTGGGGTGCAAAATGCAATTTTTGATATTTCAATTGACCCCAACCACTAACAATTGGACGGAAAAATTCACGGAGGGACCAAAATTGATTAAAAAAATGGTAACTAAGGGACGACATTTGATTAGAGTTGTAACTAGGGAACCAAAATCGAATTTTGTGTAAAACTAGGGGACCAAAAATAAAATTTTCTCTAATAATGTTAATTCTTAATGCATATAGCATTTGTGCTAAAAAAAAAAAAATCCCTTATTACAAAACTTAGTAATGTTTATAAAATCTTCATACAGTTTCTTTTCTCTCAAGTTTATGAAGAGTATTATATATATGTTATTCAAGATGTATTTCTTAGGATTTCATTGCTCTTGGTTGAGCTATTATTTAGTTTATATTATTAATTTTTTTTCTTTATTTTCATGCTAACATTAATTTTTACTGAGTTATTTATTTAAATATATTTTGAAGATGGAAAAAATCATCAGACAGTAATTGTCACGTGATTGACCACGTGGAGTAAGGGAATCGATCCAACTCACGACAAACTAGGTTGAGGGTTGGTTAAGTTATAGACTGCACTCGGTTACTTCGAGCTGCCTACGTACTCAAGGTATCTGGGATCAAGTCAGTTCGTAGTTCTTTTATGGGGTTACTCTAGCTAGCCAGTGAATTGTTACTGGGAGAGCTAGAAAATCATCTATGATAGTCAACTGTTATCTCTCTAGCACTCTTTCTCATTGTACTAGGGGGCTTTGTATTTCACAGTACGTTCTCTGCCTTATTTCCGGCCACTTGCCACTGCAACTCAGGTATAAATCCATCATACCAGTATTTTGATCGATGCTCATCACATGAAGCTCGGTTTTGTGGTGGAAAATTCATAGAACACTTGATTGCTCATTGGTAGACATTTTTCCCGGCGGTGGCGCGATTGTACTCTGAAAATGGGGGGAAAATGTGAGTGATGGAAGTGTTGTGGTATCACGACGGAGAAGGTACATTTACGGCGGTTGCACAGCGGAGAAAGACTTTTCCGGCGGAGCTGCTAGGAGCAATTTACATCAGAGAAAATGGTGGGTACAGCGGTGAAAATGGTGGGTAAAGAGCGGTAATTTAGGGTTAAAATTAGGGAAAATGGGCCAGCAAGAAAAATAGAGGGAAAATGATAAAGTCAAGGGCAAATCAGTCATTTTAGGTAGGTAGGGAGTTGATCCAAATATGTATTTGTAACTAGGGAGTGCAGACTTTATATATATCTGGGGACTGATTTCTTAGTTGAATTAGGAATTAGGGATTTTCTACCAATTTTCCCTTATTTTATTTTCTTATTTAGTAATTTTTTTTCAATTTTTTATTATTTTTACTCTTCGAATTTCGAGTCAATTGATTATTTTATTTTCTTATTTAGTATTTTTTTTTCTTCTTCTGTTCTGTCTCGACTCTAGAATAATCTATTTTCTTTGTGTTGCAGTTGTGGAGTCTGCGAGCCAGGTCAATGCTATTAAGGATCAAGGAAAGTCAACAAGTGGCTCTATTATTGAAATAGGGATTTAAGATAAATTGGGGGTCGGTTAACTAGGGAACAATCTTGTTTGCACTCTTCCTACTTCAATTGTGGTGGCTTTCGTTTTCTTTGGCAGCATTCTGTAACGCACCGGTAATTTGAAGTATTTGAGACGACGGGGACATGACATTTTTCCAAGTTGACGAGAGACTAAAAGCTACTTGAATATTCCGGAAAAGTCTAGAAGATTCTAGAAAGATCTAGAAGATTTTGGAATGTTCTAGAATATTCTAGAATAATATAGATATTAGTTGAAAGATCCAGAGTGTTGTAGAACATTGTAGAAGGTTCTAGAATATTCAGGATAAGAGTGGAGCGATGTAGAAGTTTCTAGAATGTTGTAGAAGCATGTGTAGGTAGAATTCTCTATAATACTCCATGTAAATATCTAGTAGAATAATCTAGATGATAGATCGTAGCCGTAGGATCAAGATGATCTCAACTGTCCATTCCAAGGATGGAGTAGTATAAATAGGGGCTAAGAGTTCATTTGTAATCATCCAAGAAGTTTAGAGCAATACAAGCATTAGAGTTTCCTTTAAGCTTTCTTGTGATCTTTGCCATTTTCCCTTTAGCACACGAGCACGAGTGGGCGAGGCTGACTTAGCACGAGTCACTCAAGAGGCGGGTCAAAACTAAGTGCTGCACGAGACGTTAGTAGTGAGGCTAAGTCCATGACAATTCACTCAGTATCTCGAAATAGAGGAGAAGAGGCAGAGGATGGAGGATAGAGAGGCGGCGATGTTCGAGAAACTCATAGAAAAAGAAGATGTGAAGAGAAAGAAAGAGGAGAAGACGAAGAGGGCACAGGATAAGAAAGAGAAGATAATCAATGTTATCACGCATACCACTGATGATAAATTCAGATTCAGATTCAGAGTTACGCAGCGGAATATTCATATGACTGTACGTAAGCTGAAGGGAAATGCCGGAGACCGTAAAAATGAGTAATAAAGATGAGTAGGGAGTAGGGAAGAAAAAAGATAGTAAATAAGAGTAGGGATTTTTTTACGCTGGGGTGTTTTTTCCCTTGGTATCATGTTAGTTGTCGTTTTTTCTTATTTTACTATTGATTTGGAACCGTCTCTTACGCTGAGGTGTTTTCCCCCTTGATATCATATTAGTTGTCATTTTTTCTTATTTTACTGTTGATTTGGAACCGTCTCTTTGCTAGGCTGTTGGTTAATAATGAGTTGGTGGTTTTGATTGTTGTTATTTTACTGTTTTTGATTGCTACTAGACTAATGAACTACTCTAATTCAATGCAAAACCTCAAGAAGCTTATGGTAATTACCCAATAGTCAGGGGGTGAATGTAATTATCCCAGGGCGCTTGGTAATTAAAAAATAGTCAGGGGGTGTGCATGTAATTGTCCCTTATTTTTTATGGTATATTTCTACTTACTAGTAGAGTGTATGTGTGTTGCACGTAGAATATATATTTATATATTAAAGAATTTCAATATTCAAGTACTATATCTAGAAATATATAAAAAAAAAATTAATTCAAACTTGTTCATATGAAACATTTGATATAGAATATATTTAACTACAGTAAAAAACTAAAAAAAGAAGAAGATAGATTTAAAGTCTAAATTGCAAGAGAATTGACAGTTGATTGGTTGATCCCGTTCAAACCATAGTAGTGCACCTCTAAAAGAAATTTTGCAGTTGCAACCTGTTCGCGAACGCCATCATAGTTAATTTGTACACATTATAGATTGCATTTGCAACCTCCTTACCAATGCTGCCATAGTTATGTATGTATGCAACTAAACAAAATGCAATTCTGAAAAAATCATTCAACAATTGGTATCTATACTAAATCGGTATGACTAATGAAAGTGGATGCTACTACAAATTTCCACCTTATATAGAATTAGGAATATGACTCTTAGAATTCTAGTCTACATAGTAATGGTAATTAATTTAGTGTAAGGTGATCATTCAGTTTCTCTCTTATGACCACTAATTTTTTTAGGTTAGTGGTGGGATAAATATGGGCTAATTTGTACTCATTTTTAATACATATTTTCAATACATAGTTTTAATAATAATAATAATAATAATAATAATAATGGTAATTAATTTAGTATAAAGTGACCAATCAGTTTCTCTTTTATAATAATAATAATAATAACAGATAAAAACTTCATGATTTGACTGTTACAATAACTTTTGTTCCCTTTGAAAACAAAATCAAACACTATCTCACAAAAAAAACACACCAAAAAACCAACTTCTAAAATAAAATCAAACACAATTTCATCAAATATGCACGTGTTTCCATAAATTTTTCACCCACAACTTTTTAATTTGTCACTAACATCGTCTTTTTTTCTTTAATTTGTGATCCATCCATGTAGATTGATTCTTTTTGTCACTATTTCTAATAATGTAGAAAATATAATATCAACATTTCATATTTCTATATGCAGGGACATGGGTACATTTTTTATTATGTGAATATAAAAACAACACATTGCAAATATCATATGACATGGGAAATACGTGTGTTTGAGATTGTTAAAATTAAATACAGAGTACATCCTATTCTCACTCAATTTACTTATTCGATTTTATGTCAAGTAAATTTTTATATTTGTTATTTATTCTAAATTGCTTCAAGTACATATGAATATCTAAATATAAGATGCTAATCCACTTGTGCAACTGTGTTGTAGTTTTAACTTATATATCCTTATATAATCTACCAAAATTTGATAACACTTTTATATTAGAAAATGATTTTCCAATATTCTTAAAATATATGTTTACGTCTTTAGTATCAAATATAATATTTTATGTGTATCATAATTATTACATTTTCCATGACCTGTCAAAATAAAATTTCATTTCTTTAAATAAATTTTCTTCTTCTAAGTTAATCATTTAAAATAACAATTTGAGACTAATAATGATTAACTATAAAAGACTAATTGTTTCTTTTTAATATTTTCAGATTTTATTTAAACTGAAAATTTGTTTAAAGAATGAACTATTAAATTGGGGTGAAATGAGTTCTATTTTATATGAGTGAGGTTTTGCAGTTAATTTTTCTCTCAACTTGAACCCAACATATCATTCTAAAAATTATAAATTTAGGAACTATATTATTATTACACCGACTAATGTAATTATTATTACATCGCTAATGTATTAAGCTTTCTAAGTACAAAAAACTAAAGTCAATGAATTTTGCTTCATTTTGAGTGCATACTGCGATTCATGACAAGAAGACTGATTTGCCCTTAAATACGTCTGACGCCCGTGGTCATGGAATCTGCGCCCACGGGCGTAGATAATTTGCGTTAAAATGGCAGCAATCATGTTTCCTCCATAACTTGCACCACATATATCGGATTTGGGTGATTCAAGTTGCCACATGAAGCTAAAACATAGTTCTACAACTTTATAGAGGGAACCTTTCTCCAAATTCGGCCTCTAACATAATGAAAAACGCTCTATTCTATGAATGTTGTGCAGAAATTTGACATTTTTGTCCCTTTTATGCTCAAATCAATTCATATCATACAAAACACAATAAATACCAATCAAAGCACAATGCGGGATAAAAAGTGATTAAATTACCGACTAAAACATAGTAAAAAGGACCTAAAATATGGTGTAAAATGTGGATTTATCAACTACCCCCCGACTAAGCTTTGATCGTCTTGATCAAATGAGATGACAAACAAGCATTTAAGGCTAGATTTTACACCAAACTCAAGTAAAAGCACTCGCATATTGATAATTATATATTGAAAATAATTTAGTGACGATGAATATAATTGTGTCTTTATGTGTGTTATCACTAAGTCCGTCACGGAACATGTGTCATTAATTTATTGACAACTTAAAAAATGATTGTCACTAAAAATTATTACTATGACAAAATAAATATCATTGTCATTCATCATTTACATCTAATAACAATTTTGATATTATCACTTCACATGTTCTAACTAATACTATTAAAAATATAAAAATACGAAATGTTAATTAGTACGTTAGTAGTATTGACTTGAGTCAAAATATATAAAATTATAGAAAGTTGGTTGTTTGCACTTTGCTATAAGTCAAACTTGGGTCATAAAATTCATCAATAATAAAAGAAATAATTTGGGGCCGGGTCGTGGAGGGTGATTAGATAAATTCTTACATATAACCACCGGCTGTAGCTAGGTTTAAATGTGACAGTAATAGTCAGATTAGCACTACTCAAAGCCTACACCATAATGATGCGAAAATGAGTATGCATTTTACACCATAAAGCATTTCATTTAACTAAAAGCAAATCTGCAAACTGTTCTACAACTGAATGTTTACCTCCCACCTCTGATTTGCATCACCTATTCCATGAAACAGTACCCGTGTAATAGACTTCTGTAGATAAGAAAAAAGGAGTTCTACCAGGAAAAGGATAATTACACAGCCCCATTCTCTGAGAACTTTTTGTTTTGCCTTTTGACTCCAGCCATGCAAGAAGCTTAGCCTCCATGGCAACTTTCACACTCGAATTGGCATTTTTATGAGCCGAGTATGCAAAAATTAGAGACATGGCGAGATCTAGCTGCCAAGCTTACTGTATGAACCTATTCTTGGTACTTCTCGGGATTCTATTGCCAAAAAAAGCTTGAGTTTATAAATGTTTCTCTAAAATCTTGAAGTCTAATCCCTTCGTTGCAAGTCCTCCTGCTGTCTTCATTTCCTAATTGAATTTAGGCATAGTATTCAAATGAGTATAAGGCTCTTGATGAGATCCATAAGCCATCACAAAATTTCAAAAATACTCCGGTCGTGTTTGGATTGAAGGATTTGAAATCCCTGTATTTCAAATTCATCGACATTAAATTACAACTGATTCTAATTCCTTGAAACTCATTTTGAGCTAATTTTTCAAATTCATCTAATTTGGAATCATTTGAAATTTTTCCGCCAAATCCGAAAAAGTTAATCCAAACACAACCTCAGATCTCTCTAAAACCTGCTAAGTCAATGAGGTTAATCTTCCCGGTGACAAAATTGGCAACACTATCATGGGAAGGAGTGGAAAAAGTAATCACAAGCGCCCGTGGCTCCTGCTCGTTATATCATTGAGGCCCGTGTGCACAACCTTTCGTCTCTGAAGAGCAGAAGAGATACTCACATGAAAATTTGTCCATTGAGTTCACTTCAATTTGAGCTAACCCCTTTAGATGAATCTGTCCATCTTTGTCATCCCTCACCATGATCTCCTCTTCTTTTGGTTCTAATAGATCATAACATTATCCAGGTATATCTTATAGTAAGATATCGCAACACTACTTTCCGTACACTTGCACGTAGACAAGATGCTAGATATAGCAAGACGCATTAAACCCGGTAGCTCATCACTCCCCTGCATTGTCATTTATTTTACTCACATATTAATTAACAAACACAACTTTCAATCACTTAAAAGTTAATTCAACTGAAAGCAAAGTATGGGAAATTCAAAGTTAACTAAAATTACATTTAAGCTAAAGCACAAGATCGATAAAGAAACATAACTAGCACATGTATGTACTTATAAGTGCTAGTTCGTTCATAAGATAACCGTTACCACCCCCATCGTCGAAGTTCTTTAAATAAGCTCAAATTATATCAAATTCTCTTGAGGAGTAAGCTCATAAGCACTAAAGTCAGTAGTACAAATCAGTAAAAATTCCAAACTTTCGATTTTTGAGCACTTGATTTAGAAATCAAAACCTGCATAGTGTAAGTCGCTCCACTGCCAGTAGCCCCATAAGCAAAGACAGTTGCATTATAGCCCTGAAATATTCCTGGAATCAAAGGCCTCACTTCTCTCTCAAAAATCCGGCTCACAATATTGTTGTCATCCTGCCCGAAAAAAGTGTCCAATTTGTAGCACTCATTCCATTTCGACTACACCACCAACAAAATCAAAATCGACAAACTCTAAATTAAACCACTAATCTTAAAAAACCAAAAATTCAATTTTTAATTCCAAGAACAGACCTGTTGTCATGCTCTGCCCAAAAGATGGGTTCCTATCTATACTATACTGGATATATTAATGTCGTTCCAATTTAGATTTTACACGTCTAGCCTCAATTATGTATTGAAAATATGTATTAAAATCACTAACCTAAAAAAATTAGTAAGTGTGGATATCTTAATGTTTGTTCCAATTGTGATTTTACACTTCTACCCTCAACTATGTATTGAAAATATGTATTAAACCCACTAACCTAAAAAAAACTAATGATCATAAAAGAGAAACTGATTGGTCACCTTACACTAAATTAATTACCATTATTATAAGTGTGATTGTTGCTAATATATTTTATTGGTGGAGGAAATACTTGAAATTGTTTGTCATCAATTGTTATAAGTGAGAACTTACATATAATTATTCTTATACTATTAAATTTTTTTGATAATTCCTGATTTTATGAAAGATTTGGAATAATTTATTGTACACATTATGTTTATTCTAAATCATAAAAGTAAATATATGATCCAAGTGGGAGAATGTGAGAAATATATGGCTTACGTATTATAAATTAGGAAAAATTTCATTTTTGGTCCCCCAGTTTTATAAGAAATCCGATTTTGGTCCCTCAGTTATCACTTTTTAATCAATTTTGGTCCCTCAGACAACTTTTGGGGTCAATTGAAATATCAAAAATTGAATTTTGCACCCCAAAAACATAAATTATGATAATTTCCACCCCAAAAATGGAATAACTAATGAATATTCACCGTTTTATCATATTTTTAATTATGATATATTTACATATTTTTTAATTATACTTGAAATAAGACATATTAAGATATATTATAAATGTGTGTGTATATATATATATATCATAAAATTACACATCTTGTTCGATTTCACATTGGAGAGTTCTTACGAAAGCTATTCCTATGGGGTTTCCGTATGGATATCTTTGAGGACAAAAACATGTTTGGTTTTTTAAGCTTCATTTTGGATAGAAACAATCATGTTGGAGAAGGCCCCGTTTCCCACAATTTGTGTGGAAAGTGATTGTCGGGGACTCGGGGGGCTGTGCACTGGATTAACGATTCCCATGGTGATGTGGAGTGGAAATATGAGACCCTTGTGACCTTGTCATGGAAGTTAGACACTTTTTTGGTTTCAAACCGGGTTGGTTTGTTAATTTTGTTAGTCGAGATCGTAATGTCGTGGCCCATAATCTGTGTAGATGGGGCTTAAGTAGAAACTGGAATGGTTGTGTTCCCTTATCTCTCTTACCAAAGGAGATCTTTTGTAATGAGGCGTCTATCCCGCCTGACTTTGTTCGCTTTTTTGGTGATTTATATACTTAAGTGAAGCTTTGATGATAAAAAAAAAGAGGGAGTAGAATATAAAGAAAAGGATCGAAAATACGACGCCGGAATCTGAGCATAAAAAGATGTGTAATTTTATGATATATATATACACACACACACATTTATAATATATCTTAACATGTCTTATTTCGTACATAATTAAAAAATACGTAAATATCATAATTAAAAATATGATAAAATGGTGAAATTCATTAGTTATTCTTTTTTGGGGTGGAAATTATCATAATTTATGTTTTTGGGGTGCAAAATTCAATTTTTAATATTTCAATTGACCCCAAAAGTTGTCAGAAGGTATGCCATTAAATTTTAAAGTACCGGATCTGCCCAAGTATGATGAAACTAGGGACCCTAGAGAATATGTAATTACTTTTGAAACTATGATGGTGTTGCATAATTTGAGTGATGCGGTGAATGCAAAGATATTCCCAACAACCTTTGTAGGTCGTGCACTGGATTGGTTTTTTAGTCAACCTCCGGGCACCATTACCTCGTATGAACAGTTCATTCGTAAGTTTGAGAACCACTTTGCTAGTAAAGCTCGAACCGCGAAATCGGTTTCTACTCTATTGGGGATAAAACAGTGAGATGATGAGATGCTGAGGGAGTTTGTGGACAGGTTCAACGACGAAGCATTGGATGTACAGGGCGTGCAACACGAGGTAATCCAACAGTTGTTTATTAATGGCCTAAGGGAAGGACCACTGGCTAGAGCTTTGATACGAAATCCTCCAGTAGATCAAGAAGGAATGATGATTTTGGCAAGGCAGTACATCCATGAAGAAGAGATCTATCGCATTAAGAGGGCAGAGAGGAAGGCGTGGAAGCAGAATAAGGAGAAATAACAAGAGCGACTCGGGGTGCCGAGATCTGATAAGGAGAACGGCAATCGCGATACGCCAAATATGAAAGTTATACTCCCCTAAAAACTACACGAGGAAAAGCCTTGATGGCCGTTGAAAATTCAAAAATGGTGGTTTGGCCAAAAAAGATGAAATACGATCCGAAGAGGAAAAATATCCATAAATATTGTCGTTTTCATAAGGACAATGGTCACGATACAGAGGATTGCTTCCAATTAAAAGATGAAATTGACAGATTGATATGCCAAGGCTACTTGCATGAATTTATTGATAAAGCTCGAGAAGACGAAGCAAAGAAGCGGAAAGAAGGGACACGACGTGAACATCGGTCTAGAAGTCAATCTCGACAATAAAAAAGAAGCAGAGAGAGGGAAAGGTCGTGAACGTGATGATAATAGATACCGCGACGACCGACAAAACTTGCCTTGACAAGATGATAAACGAACCCATGAAGTTCAAACTAATGCCCATGTTTGGGGTGAGATTCATATCATTGCAAGGGGTCCCTCATGTGGGGACTCTCCAAATGCACGAAGAAGGCACCTTCGTGAGGTACGAGCCCAGGAGAAACGAGGTGAACCGTTGTATGTGATGAATGTGACTGTTGGTCACGAAGCCATAAACTTCGATGATCGTGACTATGAAGGTGTTATACGACCCCACGATGATCCGATGGTGATCACTATGAATGTTGTAAATTTTGCTGTTCACAGAGTGTTGGTAGATAACGGCAACTCTGCTGATATTTTGTTTCTACATGTATTAAGAAAAATGAATTTTGACGAACGAAGGCTTACTCCTGTAAACACTCATTTGATGGGATTTGGAGGATCAGAAGTTGTTCCTTTGGGTACGATCGACCTACCCGCTTCGTTGGGATACGAATCTGTGAGGAAAACGGTGATGATGAAATTTCTAGTGGTAGATGCATCTTTTGCCTATAATGCAATTTTGGGTAGGCCAGGTTTGAATTTGTTTGGAGCAGTGGTGTCGACACTACATTTAAAAATAAAGTTTATGACTAATGGTGGAGTCGCAGTTGTACGATGTAACCAATAGGTTGCCTAAGAGTATTATACTACATCCTTAAAGAAAGAAATGAGTGAGAAGAACACGAAGCCAAAAGTGGTAGAGAACAATACTACACCTATTGAAGAAGTAGAGCGGGAAGTCAGGGAAAAGACCTCGAGTGGAGTCTAGACGAATAGAGCCAATGGAGCATAAAGCTATTGAATTGTTCCCGGGAGATTCAAATAAAACCACGAGGATTGGGTCTCAAATGTCGGACAAATTAGAGATGATGATGATTGATTTTCTTAGGGAGAATGCCGACATATCTATATGCACATTTTTTTAGAGCAGATTCTAGACTTGTGTTTATTCACTACCTATCCCGAGATTGCACAACATTGGTTCAAATACTGCATAACCACATTCATTTGTAGCTCTAATGTTTCCCCGAATAAAAGCAAGTCATCGGCAAACATTAAATGAAAGATCTTCCAGCCAAATTAGGAAGAGGGGACGGCTCTCCAATTCTTCCGATGAACTGCCTCATCAATCATTAAACCTAGTTTCTGTATGTTGAAGACAAAGAGATAAGGTGAGAGAGGGTCCTCTTATCTTAGCCCTCTCTTAGGAATGAACCACTCAGTAATCTCACCATTTCAAAGTAAGGATAGTTGAGTTTTAGTGGTACATTCCATAATGAGAATAATCCAAGTCTCGGGGAACCCCATTTCACCCAACACATTCTGTAGAAAAGTCCATTTAATTCTATCGTATACTTTTTCAAAGTCAATCTTGGCAAAAAAAAAAACCTTTTTTGCCTTTATAGTATTACGCATGTCATGTAAAATCTCTTGAGTTATCAGAACATTATCAATTACTTGTCGGCCCTTAATAAACGAGCTTTGAGTTTGTGGAATTAAACTGTCCGTAAACTCACGAATTCTATTGGCCATTGTCTTAGTTACGATTTTTAAACTAACATTCGTTAGACTAAATGGATGGAACTGTGAAAGCTGTGTAGGATGCTTATCTTTCGGAATTAAAACAATACGACAATTATTCAAACTAGTATCAATTTTACCTAACTGCAAAGCATTCTGGACCATGTGGAAGATGTCGTCACCAATTATGTCCCAGCATCTTTGATAAAAGATCGGTTGTATGCCATCCGGCCTCGGGGCTCTCAAGGGATGCATTTCCCAGATTGCTCTTTTTACCTCTTCCTTAGTTGCAGGATTGCAAAGATTCATGACTTACTGCTCTTGTAATTTGGGAAATCCCTCGGTAAACATATACGCCTGCACATCATCTCCTTCTCTATACAAATCCTTGTAGTAATTAACTGCCATAACTTTAAGTGCTTCCGGATTCGATTCTATCTCCCCATCTTCCCGAGTAAGAGCTTGAATGCAAGTTTTATTCCGACGGGTAATTGCCAAAAGATGAAAAAATTTGGTATTCAAATCTCCCGCCTTAATCCAGTGGACCCTCGATTTTTGCTTCCAGAAGAGTTTCTCCAGTCGAAATATATCGAGATATTAGCATTGCAGTTTCATCTCAAGTTTACGCAGTGAGTGCCTAAAATTAATCCCCTGCGCTTTTTGGATCACCGAGATACGAGCTAGTAGTTGTTTTTTCCTCTGAAAAATATTCCCAAATATGTCATGATTCCATGCATAGGTCGATTCTCGGATGTGGTAGAGCTGGGCATTAATTCCCATAGATTTTTTAGTCGACCAGTTTTGCGCCACTAAATCTCTAAATCCTGAGTGAGTGAACCATGCCGTTTGAAAACAAAAATGAGCTCGCGAACAATGATGTCGAGTAGATTCTGCCAACAAGAGAAGAATTGGCGAGTGGTCAGATTCCACACGTGGAAGATGGTGCACATTAGCCGTCGGGTGTAGAAATTGCCAAGCTTCGTTACATAGAACGCGATCAAGTCGTTCTTGTAAAGAAGATTTTCAACCCTTAGCCCAAGTAAACGGAGTGCCCACAAATTTAAGATCAATCAGATCGCACGTATTCATACACTCTAGAAACCTTTTACACTTGTTGTAGTCCATAGAAGCCCCTCCTGTTTTCTCGGACTGATTAACTACAACATTCATATCACCTGCCATAATCTAAGGGCCAGAAAAATGTGGTTCCATTTCAAAAATGTGATCCCATAGATAATTTCTAATGTCAAGGTGGGGGCTGGCGTAATCTGCCGTGAGAAGCCAATTTTGTTCCCCTGACTTCTGAACAATAGCTGACACACTTTGCTCATTTGCTTCGAGAATCTGGAGGTCGCATTCGTAAATAGCCCAAAAAATCCAAATACCTCCAGCAAAGCCACGAGCTTCGTAAATAGTTCCAAAAGATGACTGACATTAAGAAAAAATAGATGTAACTCCTATGCAAAGAACTAGACAATCATACCTGGAGGTGTTTGAAACCCCCATATTCATGTGCATGGCTACATCGGTTTCCATGCCTTCCTGAGTCGTGACTCGCCCAACATCCCTTGTTTCCCATTCCAAATTCAGCATAGAATTAATGGTGTCCTCAGGATCCCCATCTAATTCATCTTCTGAGATGAGAATATTATCGTCCGGTGGTTTATGAGCATTCGGATCAGTCGCATCTAGAGAACCCAAAAAAAAGATGAATCCTTTTAAGGGACAGTCAACCTTTCCCATAAATCTCATCCAGTTCCTCCTGAGTGAAAGGTGTTGTGTCCAATGCACCAAATGAATGTTAAATTGTCTTTCTAAATGGAAATTAGATGAAGAGGTTTCTCTATTAGCCTAAAGTGTGTGTAAGCTTAAAATGTCAATACACAGATTAAATCAAGCTTCCCGTGTATATACATAAAGGTCAGTGGGAGCATGTCTTGCATGTTAATGGTATCTTACTTGCCACTAATAATCTTGGTTTATTACATAAAACCAAGATATCTTTCTAAGAACTATAAAAGCTATCAGAGAGACAATATGTGATAGGAATTGATATATTCTATAATGAATCACAATGATTGTTTAGATTGTCTCATAAAGTTTATATAGATAGAGTTTTAGACGTAAGATGAAAATATTCTGTAAAGATAATTCCAATTCAGAAGGGAGATGTGTTTGGTGCATTATGAAATGTCCAACGAATGAATTAGAATGAGAACAAATAAAAGAATTCATTAAGTATGTGATGTTGAGAGTTTGATGAATCGTCAAACTTGTATTGGATCACAATTTTCTTTTGAAAGAATGACAGGTATTTTAAGGGTGTTATGCATATGAAAATTATGTATCTTGTCGTTAAAGAAAAAACCAGAAACAACGAGTATCAATCGAACAATTAGCACCATTCGCCCAAGATTTTAATGAGCATATTGAAAGAATGGACATTATAGATTACCGCCCAAGATGTTAATGAGCATATTGAAAAAAAATGAGCATTATGTCTTGAATTATGTTATATGCATATTAGAGCATCTCCAACCCATACACACAAAAATGGTGCAACTTTTGTGCCATTTTAGTGTTGTACAGTAAATTTACTCAAACCCACAACTCTATTTTTAACACCAAAAATAATATTCTATAGACTATTCCTTTTTACACTTATTTTTATACTATTATCCATATTTCAACAAATAAAAAAAGATGGGCTTGCACCAAATTTGGTGCAAATGAACAATTGTATGTCAAATATAGTGTGCTACTGTTCATTTGCACCAAATTTAGTGCAAATAATAGCGTGGGTTGGAGAGCCCAACGTGCGTCAAAATGGCCATCTCCAACCCAAAATGGCGTGGGTTAGAGATGGTTAAGTTATCATATTTGTTACTCTTGAGCTCAATTAAGTGTTTTTGAAATCAAGGATCAAAAATTCATTTCTTTTCGGCCGAAACAACCGAAAAGTTTCGGTTTTGAGAATCATGGAAACAAAATTGACCAACAATTTCGAAATTGCAAAGTTTCCAAAGAAACTCTTCAAGTTTCCATGGTTTCGGTGGAAACCATGGAAACTTGAAGAGTTTCGTTCGAAAAGAACCGTTGCTTTTCTTTTTCCAAATAACAGATCCCCCATATATTTAATTTACCTTAAATAATCACGAAAAAAAAGAAGAAAAATCTCAAAAACATAATCCTTATCAAATCAAAATCCTAAATAGAATAAAAAAAAACCTTAAGAATCAGCTCCAAAAATATTATAATTGAGTTGCTCCTCTGCAAAACCTTCTCCAGCCTTCCTAACATAAGCTCATTTCTCAGAATAAATCTTCCAACGTAATACTCTAAAGAAAATCAGCAGAAGCAAGGGGAAAAAGAACTCTGAAGTCTCAAAAACAAAGGAACGGAAAGAAATTTTCTCCAAAGGTATGAATGACTATTCTTGCAGGCTTGGTCCAAGCTTTTATCCATGGCTGGTGTGTTGGAACTTGAAAAGTAATTTAGTTTTTTCTTTTTTGATAAGTGAAAAGTAATTTAGTTTAGTTGTGCTTGTTGCATGTGAAATTGAATAAAAAAATGTACATTATAACTCAAGTCCCAATGCAACATGAAGTTGTGGCTGAGATTTTTCATCATGGACTAGAATTCTTTTACTTGTCTGCACTAGTTTAAGTGTTTAACCAAAAGGTGTTAAGGTAGAGAAAGTATTTTGTTATCACAATTTAAAGAATTAAAATTTGACTATAAGGTCATGTTTGACCACTGTATAAATTAATTGATAAAAATACAAAAATCTACAAAAAAAAGTTGTCTTCAATCAATTTTTTTAAGTAAAAAACGTACATGTAGCTAATGTGGTTTATGGATAGCTTACTTATAAATTTTCCATTATTAAAAGCAAGTACAAAATCATCTATTTATATTTGTGTTACAGTGTGTAAGTGTTTAGATTATCATGTAATCAATATAATTTCATGTCATATAATTTACATTTTGTGACATGCAATGCAATTTATTGTATAATTTAATATTTTTATTCGTATTTATTTATTTCATAGATGACTTCGAATATATCCAAGCGACGAAAGCGAGATATAGGTTGGGACCATGGAGAGATGATAGATAACAATCGTTTATGGACAAAGTGCAATTATTGTGGGAAGGAGATGAAAGGCTCGGGCGTTTCACGACCGAAACAACATATTGCTGGTGGTTTTTCGAATGTTGAGAAGTGCTTAAAATGTCCAGTGGCTATTTCGAAGGCTATGAGAGAGCATCTGGATAGTCAGAAAAAAGAAAATGAAGAAGTTATGGCACAAAAAGCTGCACTCAGAGAGACACTAATGGAACCTATGCGGAAGAAACATGGTCTTGTTGATGAGTTTGTCATCTACGACGAGTCTGACGATGAGATATTTCCAGAAGAAAGGGAGCGCATAAATATCGCTATACAAAGATACATTGAAGATGTACATGAAAATGAACTCGATCGTGTTAGAGGTGATTATCGAGGCTCATATCAAGGAGCAAGTTCATCCCGTCATGTCCAACAAAGAAATAAATACTTTGGTAGGAAGGACGATAATACATTTAAAACAAAGACAAACTCTTTCGGAAGAAAAACAAAGGGCTTGCGCATTGAAGAGATGGACCCTTCACTTTATAGAAATCGAGCATGCACTCAACAGAAGATACCAAATATTTGGAAAGGGAATCCCACTTTCAAGACTGCAAAACATGCGATAGGTAAGTGGTTTATTTACAGCAATATTCCCCCAAATGCAGCTTCAAATATATATTATCAAGCTGCTATTGATGAAATTGCAAGGGCAGGTACCGGGGTGATAGGTCCAACTCCATATGAGATCACTGGACCTATTTTGGATGCTGAGATAGAAGAGATTCAAGAGTATGTAAGTAGTTTTAAGAAAAAGTGGGAAGTTTATGGTGTGACCATTATGTGTGACGGATGGAGCTCGACAACAAAGTTATCAATCATTAACTTTTTGATATATTGTGACGGGAAAATTGTATTTCATAAGTCTGTTAATGCCTCAAGCCGTGATAAAGATGCAAACTACATATACGAGCTTATAGATGATGTTGTGGAGGAGATTGGTGAAAAGTATGTTGTTCAAGTGATAACTGATAATGGTTCTAATTATAAGAAGGCAGGGGAATTATTAATGAGAAAGCGAAAGCATTTGTATTGGACTCCTTGTGCTGCCCATTGCATCGACTTGATGCTGGAAGATTTTGCTGAGAAAACAACTGTGAAAGTTGTCATTGAACAAGCAAAGAAGGTTTCAAATTTCATATATAATCATGGTAAGGTGCTTGATATCATGCGGAAATTCACTAATGGGAGAGAGCTCATCCGTCCTGGTATCACACGTTTTGCCACTAATTATATTTCAGTTGAAAGTATTCTTGAGCAAAAATCCAATTTACAAAGGATGTTCACCTCAGAAGAATGGTCTAAGAATTCAGCTAGCAGGGATCCATCTGGAAAAAAGATACAAGATATAATTCTGAACTCATCTTTTTGGGGTAGTATGGAACTTGTCTGTAATTTACATGCACCTGTTTCAAGGGTCCTGCGCCTTATGGATGGCGAGAAACAAGCTACAATGGGTTACGTTTTTGAAGGAATGAGGCGCAACAAGTTGGCAATTGAAGCAGCTCTTCCAAGATCATACAAAAAGTATTGTGATATAATTGATCGGTGCTTAAACGATCAAATGATACGTGATATACATCTTGCAGGTGACCTTTAATACATCTTTTTATTCACTTATTTTTTAATCTTGTAAAAACTTTTAATTGGTGGTAACTTATTTTGATTGTTTTGACACAACATACTATTTAAATCCTGCATATCACTATGAACTGGAACTTTCTCACAAGCAAGAGCTTTTAGATGCACTGAAAAAAGTGGTCCAAAAAATTGAGCCGGACGAAAATATAGTTGCACTTGCACTTTCCGAGGTATGTCTCGCTCATTTCATATTGTCGTAAACATATGTTGTATTTCGATTTATATATTGGAGGATATGCAACAAAATAAAGTTAAAAAAATTAGAAAAGTTTTTATGTCTAAATAATAACATTTTTTTATCTAAAGAAAATAAATTAAAAGAATATTATTTTTTCTTTTAGATCAAACTCAAAAAGTAAAATAAATTGTGAAATACTTTTTTCAATTCTTTTTATAATTTTTCTAGGTGGCTGATTTCAATAATGTGGCACAAATTCATATTGGAATTTAAATATATAAATTAAAAATAAGTCTATTTATGAAAATATATTTTCTTGTAATGGGTTCGCATTTGGTTAGGACATACTTTTTTTGAATTATTTTAATTGATTAAATATATGTTCATCTCACGTAGGGTAAATATTTTCGAGATGCCATGTATGGTTTTGCTGATTCCACAGCCATCAAAGGAAGAACAAAAACTGATCCAAGTATAAATTGGAATTGCCTATCTTTTTCAAAGTTATACCAATAAAAGTGTTAAAATGTTACTCCTATATTTGCAGCGGAGTGGTGGTTTACGTATGGTACTGATGCTCCTAACTTGAGGAAAGTGGCTTTGAGAATATTATCTCAAACATCCTCATCTAGTGGATGTGAAAGGAATTGGAGTACATTTGCATTGATACATACTAAAGTTCGTAATCGGCTTAATTATCAAAAGTTGGAGAGATTGGTCTATGTTCATTACAACATGAGACTGAAATTGCGTCATCTAATGAAGGATAAAAGAAAAGTTGATCGGGGATTCCAGCCAATCGATTTAAGTCACATATTTGACGATGATGATGATGATATTTTGTCTGAATGGTTAGATGAACCAGGAGATGCACTTTTGGATGAATATGATGATGATGGACAACCAGTTCGACCCAACACATTTTTAGCTACATGGGCTGAAAGGTTCAGTGGCCCTTCCAAACATGGTGAAGGATCAAATAAGGGGACTCAGAAACTCTCAAATGTTGTTGATGTGATTGATGAAGATAGTGAAGAAAGCGGATCTGATTTATTGATGATTGGAAAAACTGCCAAAAGAATTTCACGTATTGGAGATGACCAAGGTGGTTACGATGTTGGAGATGATAGTGGTTATGATGATATAAGTTATTTGAACACATCGAAAAATGTTGACAGAAATAAAGATGATGGAGGCTCTTCCCAAGGAAATCATTCTTTAGCAAGTCAACCAGGCATTTATTTCACTGAAGAACAATTTTTTGACCATGCCACTCAAGATGAAGATCATGGTAGTCGTCGATCAAAATGTTAATGTTGCACTTTTCTATAATTTGCAGATTTGTTGAGAATTATGACAATATTTATATCAATTTTTCTATTTAGCAATAATATTTTTTTATGATTTTATATTTACAATTTAAGTTATTAAAATTTTTCTGAGCATGTAGTTTATGGATGATAAACTTGAACCCAACATTACCTCTTTTACTTTTTATGAATTTTGATCTATTACTAATGTGAATGAAATAAATCTAATAAAAAAATAATGATCTTCTGTTATTTGACAATGGGAGGAACTCACATTTACTTCTTTTCTCGCAATTCTAGCTTATTTCTAGTATTTTATAAGTTTTCTATAGCATTTTCAAAACGTTTCCGAAACGTTTCCGATTTTTAACAACTCGAAACTTATCATCGAAACGAAATTTTGATCCTTGTTTGAAATCTCCTGTTTTTCTATATTGTATACATTATGGAATAGAAGTATGAGAATGGGAGTTGTCTTTGATAAAGACATTAATGCTGGACATTTATGTCCTCTTCATTAAGGATCGTGATTGATTAGAAATTAGTGTTGTCGTACATAGAAGAGACTATGTTGAGCTAAATGATGTTCAACCGCCATGACACACATTAATTTTGAGTTAATCATGGTCAAAAGTTTAGCCAATATTTTACGAAAGATTTGGAATAATATTACTGTGCACATTATGTTTCTTCTAAATCATAAAAGTATATATATGAGCCAAGTGAGAGAATGTAAGAAATATATGGCTCACATATTATATATTACATGTAATTATTTTATCAATATTTAAGTCTATTTGGTAAAATAATTAATTGTGTAATATTAAGCAATAATATCCTATTGGCTACAGAAAAGACATTACTTTACATAAAGAAAAGTCATGACTCTAAGTGAAAAAGTGTCTTGATGAAAGTGAAAAAGTCATGACTGGCTCCACTTGACGTTCGCCTTTTCCTTCTTCTTCCTACTGACACTTTTCGTTTCGATTAAGTAAAGTTGAGAGTGTTAAAGAAGCTCTTCTGGTAATTCGAATAGTTATGGTACTGACTTGAAGCGTCAAATATTAGAAGGGTGAAATACGGTAGGGCAAGTGATAAAAAAAGGCTGAGGAGATTTTGTGAAGGCCTGAGAGAATAAATAGTTAGGACGGTGGACAGAGTAAGATATTTGGGAAAATATTAAGGGTCGATCAAGTAAGTAAGTTTCAGTTCCAAATTTCACATATAATCATATCATAAATATAAAAAAAACATATATGATATATATATATAATTATAAATATATAACATAACATTAAAATAAATATGTAAAATAAATTTTTTTAAATTAGATGAACATGAAGTGTGGGAAGTAGAAAGTAAGAGTTCAGATTTCTAGTATTGGAAAAAGTTGATGGGCATAAGAGATAGATTCATAGATGTTGTGGATGTTACACAGAACCAGTGGAAGGAAGGCAGATTCACAATCAAGAAGGCTTATATGCACATTACAGAGCACTTTGATGAAGTAAGTTGGAGAAAAGTGGTGTGGGGAAAAGGGCCAATGGCTAGACACAAGATCTTCGTGTGACTTGCTAGTTTGAATAGACTCAAAACACGGGTAGGAGATTGAGCAAGAATTGATGACAAGAATTGTCTGTTCTGTGATGTAGATGAAGAAAGCAGAGATTACCTATTTTTTGAATGTGCAGTCACAAGAGAGATCCACCGAATGTGCTGGCAAAAGATGGCGAGCAAAACCGAATTAAGTTGTAAAAGAGGGTCTTATTTGTGGCAATAGAGTATGAAGTGTGGATAGAAAGAAATAGGAGCATTCTTCATCATACAAATAGTTCTATTCAGAGCATAGTTGACAAGATTTGGAATGTTATACAATGTAAATTATAAGTGTGTAAACAAGGTATGCCTGGGTATCGATGTACAGTTTTAAGGTTCAATGAAATGCGCTCAATAGTTCCAAAAAAAAAAAAAGTGTGGTTGAGTTATCAAGCCTGTTCAATATACATTTTTTTTTTGGTTGCCTACCATAGTATCCGGGACATTGCCTGACTAATCTGTTGGTCGACCCAGGTCGCACACCTAACCTGGTGGGTGAGTCTCCCAACGGGGGTTAGGGGTGTACATAAACCCGCACAACCCGCCCGACCCGCTCAAACCGACCCGAACCGCCCAAAAACCGCCGGTTAGAAATTATTAAAAAATTGTGGTGGGTTGAAAAAATTGCAACCCGCCACTTTCGGGTCGGGTGGTGGGTTTAATAATTGTAACCCGTCTAACCCGCCACCCGACCGCTAATTGTATATGTCATAAGTGTATATATATATATATATATATATAGTTAAAGATTAACCCTAAACTCTTAAAACTATATATGCATATATATAAACTCTAATAAGATTAGTAGTTTTATTCATATTTATGTAAAACACTTTATTTTTAATTTGAGTAAACAATAACATTTGTTTTTACTTGATTTGAACGAAGATGTAGATGTATAAGGGGATCCCCTTTTTTTGGTGGGGGAGAGATTGATGATAAACTTATAAAATAATTTGATTTTATTAATATTTTAGAGTTAACAATTTATGATAAATATGAGTTTTATTTAATAACACCACTTATTTTTGTATTTCTCATCAACTCAATTTTTTTTTAATTAAATATACAAGTATGTTATTTTGTTTCTTACTTACTAGTTGAAACAAAAGGTAACATAATTATAATTCGATAACCCGCCAAACCGCCCGCAAAATATATTGAACCCGACCGACCCGAACCACTCAATTTAAAAAAATAATTATGCGGTTTCGGTTTAATATTTTGTCAACCCGCATCTATCGTGTCGGGTTGAATTTTTTCCATAAAACCGCCCGAACCCGACCGCGTACACCCCTAACGGGGGTAACTGCGTACACAAGGAATCGAACCCGAGACCTTGCTTAAGAGGAACCAAGCTGCTTACCACTTGGACCAACCCCCGTTGGTAATATACATAAATATGTATATATATATATATATATATAGGATATAGATCTGATACATACCTTGGCATTAGGTAAGATCTAAGACCCAATTTAGGCCATTGATTACAGTTGATCCGAAGGTGGGAATTTATTGCATTTTTTAGATTATTTTAAATAGTTTAATGATGGCAAGGTCATTTTTGTCAATAATCCCTAATAATCCCATGCACAATTAATGCATAATCAAATCAAATCCCCCAAAAATTCCGTAATATCAGCGTTTCCATATTGAGCTGGTTTCTTCATCAAAATCGTTCATATTCAGAATCTAGGTTGCATCAGATTATTCATCATAGTTCAATCGAAAAGTGCAGACCATCATCAATCTACAATATTCATCATCAACTAATTTAATCAAGAAGATCGTATCATCATAATCATCGCTTCCATCGTCATCGTTGCGTTTCTTCTCATCATAATATCATTATCAGCTGAATTTGAGTTCCTTTTTTTCTTTGATGGATGAGTTTGTTACAGGTATGGAATAATAAATATGATTATCGATTCTTGTTATCGTAGTCAAAGTAGGCGGAAAACATTGATTCATATGAATTGGGACGTTATACATCATCATATGCTCCGTTTATACAGTTAATATGAATGTTATATACATCACAATCATATTATACATCAATCTACAATATGAATTTCTCTAAGTGTTTAATAGTAGCGATTGTAATGATTTATACAGTAATATATAATTAAATATGCAGTTCATATGGGGGGATATTCAGTATATATTTTCAGAAGTGAGATGAATAAAATACATCGCGTTATTTGAATACTATACAGTGTTTTAAAACTCAATATACATTTCATAGAAGTGTGATATACACCTCATTATGCACGAATATACCCATATTAATTGCGCACGAAAGAAGTGAATTGTATAATTTAGACAGTATATTTATATTCATTATACAACACTTAAAATGACAATACACAGTTTGATGTAGATTGTTTTATTCCGTAGTGGCTGAATGCAGTATACAGCAATATATAAAATGGTATATAATGTTGTAGACGCCAGCATACAGATCCTTCAAGGATATGTCACAGTGTGATTTTGATGTCTTAGAATGTTTCCATGATCAAATGCAGCTAGCAACAATACAGTTGAGACTCAAGGTATTGATTCGTCTACATCATCTAACTCTATCTCTTCACCCGGCGGTTCCAAATATTGGGTTCCAATGTATGCAGCCGACGTTAAACCGTTCATTGGCAAGGCATTTGAGAGCTTGAAAACTGCATAGGAGTTCTACAAAAGTTATGCTCGTGTATGTGGTTTTGATGTACGTAAGTGTTCACAAAAAACGCATAAGGATGGTACGGTCATATCGAAACATTTCGTATGTAGTCGTTCAGGGATTTACAAAAAACGCGAGGATGTTAGTAGGAAAAAAAAGTGTATGATTGGTCGTTGCGATTGTAACGCTAAGTTGGTATTGAGGTTCAGTGCTTCAGAGGGCTACGTTATAAAGAAATTTGTTGAGCGTCACAACCACGAGTTTGCTACTGTTGAGGGGAAACAGTTTATGCGCGTCAATCGGAATATTGACTCATCACAGATCATGTTCTGCTTAAATGCATCAAAGGTGAATGTTGGCGCTGTTAAATCACATTCTTTCATGAAGGAAATTGCCGGTGGGTATAGTAACATTGGGTCGACTTCTACAGATTTCAAAAATGCAAAAAAGGACGTGAAGCTATACGTCGGTGAGAACGATGGGGAGATGATTGTTAGGAAATTTATGAACATGAAAAAAGCGTGTGATGGATTTTTTTTATTACGAAATTGATGTCGACGGTTGTATGAGTAAGTTATTTTGGGCTGATCCAATCGCAATAAGAAATTTTGAAATTTTTGGTGATGTTTGCTCGGTCGACGCAACATTTCGTTCCAACAAGTAAGCACATCTTATTTGATAACAAGCTTCGATGATATACATTTTTTTTTATATAATAAAATGCACACGCAACGTGAAAGTATTATTTTAATGCATTTGTTTCAATGGATATTGAATGTATGATGCATGACATCTGCTTATACATGAATAATGATGAACTTCATGATTGTTCAATGCAAAAAATAAATTCTCATCAATAAATGTATAAGCTCTCATAATATATTTTTTTAAGGTATCAAAAGCACGCATGATGCGCAACACTTAGTTAGTAACTGTATAACGACGTTTTTAATACCTGATTTTATGACACATTAATCAATCCTTCAAATGATCGCACAATCTCAGGTATCAAATGAAGTTTGTTCCATTTTCCGAATTAGATAACCACAAGAGAATAGTCACATTTGGTGTTCTCCCTAATCGCAAAAGAAGACATTGAGTCGTACATGTGGGTTTTTGAAGCGTTTACACGTGCGATGGGACGGGAACCAATATATATTGTATCTGATCAATGTCCCGTAATGAAGCAGGCTATCCCTAGTGTTTTTAAATCTGCTAGGCATCGTCTGTGCGCGTGGCATATAATGAAGAAGTTCCCAACGAAGGTGTGTATAGGTTTAATTCCATATATATGTATAATATGTTAGTTCAGTTCTGTATATTGGTATTTTCTCATAGTGTATATTGTTATATACATTTCTGTATAACATATTATTTTCGTTTGATTTTCTATTTATACAGATAAGTCCATATACAAGTAAGTATGGGGACGTGGTGCGTAAGGTTAATAAATATGTGTATAATGACAACCTCACGCCAAGTGAGTTTGAGGAGGGGTGGAACGATCTTATTTCAGAGTATGGTCTAAGCCACATTGAATGGCTTTATGAAATTTACGATAACAGACATTCATGGGTATCTGCATTCTATCGTGATGTTCCGATGGGTGGTCTATTGAGGACTACTTCGATTTCAGAATCTGTTAACTCATTCTTTAACCAGTTCTATGTGAAGGGTGATACAATCATTGAGTTTTATAGTAGATATGAAAGCGCAATGGACAAGCAAAGGAATTCGAATGCAAGATTAAACCACGAGTCCTTGGTCTCTAAGCCATCAACTGACACCCCTATGCCGATAGAGGAGGATGCGTCAGAGATATACACTTGCGCCGTTTTCTACGAAGTTCAGGAGGAGATCAAAAAGTCTGCATATCAAGTGATTCTTCAAAGTCTAAATGTTATTGATGATGTGAAATTATTTGTCGTATTCAACTCCGAGAACGAATCAAAGTTATACGAGGTAGATCCATTTTTTTTTATACAGTATGGATATTCTTATATATGATGCATAAGTTATGCTCACAGTTGATGTATGTTTCAATTTTTTGTTGTCCAATGTATTTTTGTATATAGGTGAAACATGCTGTACAGAACAATCAGGTTGACTGTTCTTGCCGATTGTTTCTGAGGCGAGGTATTTTGTGCAGACACATCTTCTTTGCATTCAACCAAAGCCGAATACACAAATTGCCAATTGAGTATGTTCCGACTAGATGGAGGAAAAATGCGGATCTCATGGCGTCCGACACAATTAATAACCAAGTCATACAATACCGGAACATTATTGAGAAGAACACAAACGATGTGAGCCAAATTTGGATCGATTTTCAATCATGTTTAAACCTTGCAGGTTTTAACAAAGAAAAACTAGAATACATGAAGAATAAATTGATGGATATGGAGTCTCATTTGAGTGTCGGTGCGGACGATAACACAAAGAATAACAAGATTGCAGTTATCGAGTCACTAATTGGACCCCAAATTGAGAACGAGCTCGGGATAAGAAACCCTCAAATGAGCCGAACTAAAGGGTGTGGTAAAAGAATTAAAAGCAGTGCGAAGATCTCAAAGCATGTTCTTAAGAGGAGAAAATGTGCTGCATGCGGAAAAGTTGACGGGCATAATGCGAGAATGTGTCCTTACAAAGAAAAATAGAAGTTTTGTTATCCATATTCTTTTATCTGTTATTGTACAATAATGTAGTATTCAATGTATAATATAGGAGTGCAGTATGTGCATTCGAATTTTTAATCAATGTATGTTGAATCAATCGTTTTTTTTTTAATTACGAAGTTCGAGCGACTGAAAAAATGATCAGTTAAAGTATGTTAAAAGTTGTCATATCGTTTAATGAATATATTTGAGTGTTTTTTTCATTATTCAGTTTTATTATAATCAAACAAATTTTGTTGGGTGTTTAATGCATTATAGTGCAATGTATAATTAGATATAAATGAACGGTATACTATCGTAGTATATAATGTATAATGCATAGCAGGTGATGTACCTTTACGACTATTAAACACTTAATGATGAACATATATACTATAAACATTAACAATCGTCCTATATATAAACATAACGAACAAAAACTATTTTACAACGAAATCATAGCAGTTTAAAAAAAAAAAGGCAGCAAGTTCAAATTGGAAAATCCATAATAATATCACCAAATCTAACTATTTTAACCACATAAAGTTCGTTTAAGCCTATCCCTTCTTTCCACGTTTATGTTGGGCTTGTTCAAGTTCAAACTCTCTCGATAGTCGTACGTTGTCATCCTTGAGCGTGTTCAAATCGCAAGTAAGGATCTTTTCCAGATAAAGACACCTCAACCTTGTGAGCTTTGCAACTTGCGATTTCTGCACATGAACAAGTTATTAAGGTTAGATAGACATGAAAATAAAGATTTCATAATTTTTTTTAACTGTATAAATATAAAAAGGGGCAAGCTATTACGTTCTCGGCACCCAACTCTGGATCCCAATTCTTTAATCCCCCACCAAAGTAAGTTTCCATGTGACGCATTACAAATACGCCACAATCAGAGCTATTTCTGTGGGTACGCCACGACATTTGAAGCCTTTCTATTTCGGCCATTGACAGCGCTTTTCCAGCTGGATGATTCACATCATCCAGGTACTTGATAAACATCTCTTTCTATTTTGTGAAACAAGAAAACAATTAATATAAGGTATGTATGCAGAGTCATGACCCATTATATTATTAACACATAGATCAATACACTGTTTACTTATACATATTACAAAATTTCATGATAATAATTAATTATACAGTATGTAAAGCATTGTTCTACAATATCATATAATGCAATATACAGAGTTTGGAAACCAAATATACAGTGTTTCATGTGCTGTCATCATTATTCAGTGCATTGTCTATAAATGTGAGGTGCATCAGTGTATATTTTAAAAAGTTATTTTTTGTGTGGTATCGATGACTTCAGAATGATATACTGACAACAACAAATAAGTATTAGAATTTAATGTATCCTTACCAAAACAATAGGCACGTGTTGGTATTTGTTTTCGAACGACACATCCGTGGCGCTATTGTCAAGGATTTCAATCGATGGTTGTTTCAAATTGAAGCACATCACATAATAGTGTCCAACATGAAGAACATGAAAGACGACCTATGTATGGACGGACGAAACTTGTGTTAATAAATTAAACCAAAATACAATAATTATATCAATTTAATGGTGTTAGCATACCAACGTAACATCTGTCAGGTTCATTCTTGGAAACATGTTCAAACGATTTTTAATGTTTTCCACGAATTTTTCTTGAAGTGCACCAAGATCTTTATCTCCTTTTTGTGTCGTGCAGAAAATCTATTATCAAATTTAATCAAAAAAACTAAGTACTATCTAGAAAAATATATTATATGTATCATCAAACATTAAATAGGTATATTTACCGTGTCGGACACGTGGAAAAAAAACCTAAGTGGCGACGTTGGTGCTCTAGTTGACTCGGCGTTGTTCAACATGTATGACCAGACGTCAATCACCCCGGATAATAGCTCAGCCCGTTGAGTCAATGTTTTTACGTCCCAAATGTAGCCCATGATATCACCACTCCGGAAAACGACAGAACTAAACAAACATAACTCAGGTGTGATGAGTTATTGTACATATTACACATAATATAAGGATGAAATATTCAGTAATAAATATTGATGCATAATACACTGAATATACAGTTAGAATTCAGTGTTCATAAAGACTTAACAGTATTATAAAATACGTCAGTTTGTAGTTTAGAAATGTCATATACTTACACGTCGTCCTCGTTAACTTTGTTCACCCAATCCCACAGCCGTTTTTCATTTGTGCTCTGCTTCGGGTTGATATGCACAACCCGTTAAATGTATGGAGAACGCATGTCCGGAGCTGGTTTTAATTGTCTCCGTTGCTGACCAACGATCTCAACGGCAGCAATCGATGTAACAGTAACGTCCGAAGATGTATGCGGCTCCTGCTCTGTGTTTTTTGAAGCTTCAGCAATGTACTGTTTAGCAATTGAAACCGTCGTATCCAGTGCAATATCATCAAAATGAGCAGCTTGCGTTTTTTTCGGCGTCAGCTGCGTCAACAAGTTAAAAGTTGGATGTGATAGTGCAATCGGTGCCCGTGGTGGCGTACTCATTCTTGTATCGGGTGTGAAAAATTTGGCGTGGATAGGATGATCAAATTCTGTCGTTCTGTGTACAGGTGACAGAGGCTTATCTGGTTGTTCGGTGTGACCCGCAGGGTCAGAAGCATCAACTGGTGTGCCTTGCATCAACGGTTTTCTTTTGTACACATTTCCAATGGTACTAAAAACAATGCGTTCAAGTTCATTCAACCTCGGATTTGACGGGATTAAGGAATCACACGATTGCATATAGCCATTGTACTTGATAACGTTGTCCATAAGGTCCAAGACAGCATGTTCCAAATTGTGTAGTACCCCCTGCGGGAATGTAAAAATAAAATAAAATGTGATTAATATACAACATACTCTCAAAAAATAAAGCAAACAATGAATTTTTTTTTCCAGTACGTTTCTATTCAGAGATATGCATACCTCCTCAACTATCTTCCATTCCTTGACTGTCTCCAATTGTTGTGACGGAGTTTCGAACAGGGCAGGGGGGGCAGAGGAGATTCAATGCGATTAACAACTTGTTTACCTTTATCCGCCCTCAACATCCATTGCGGCTTTGAGATGACGCCTGTCCCAAAAATTCCATCTTTAATCTCTACGGTACTTTTTTCCCGTAGAGAAGCGTCAGACCAGTTAAGCCATGTCGGGACTGATCGTTGGACAGTCAAATGCCCCTTGAAATTCACTCTATCAGCATACAACATCTAATTCAACAGGAAAAAAAAATGCATCAAAATAAGACATTATACAATCTATATATTAACTAAATTCACAATAGATGATACACTCAATAAAAACACACATATGGAATCAGTAGTAAATAAAAGATTATACATATTATATTATCAAATTTTTTTTTGAACACAAATAAGATTAGAATAGGTAATGTATACTTACAATTAGAAAAAAAAGAGGTCCCGTATACATTCGAGAGGCCGGATCCTCTTCCCACGGACCTTTCGTGTCAGCCAAACTGTCCATAACTAATCTGGCCCAATTGTAGCTTGCCAAGTCATCAAGATCACCGGTGAAATTCAGCATTTTCTTGTTGACACATGCCGTACCCGGAGACTCAATCAAACAATTATAAATAATCATCATGAAATTCAGTTTGAACTGGTCCGATACGTCATTTTCAGACCTCAGTTCATTCAATATCATCTGAGCCATAACCTTAACTTTTTGGACTTATCAAGTCCAAATTGGTCCGTCCATAGGTCAATCCTCTCTATATTCTTGACCGTTAAGTCAATAGGCCGCTCACCGTTTGGAAATCCAAGAACTTCCACCACATCTTCTTCCTTAATAGTAATTTTACCCCCAGGCAGAGTTAATCTAAAGTTCCCTGGATTTAAAGATTTTACAATCTTAAAACCGAGCTTATGAGAAAGTTCCTTTATCTTGAACTCTAAAAATACTCCAAAACCAGTCTGCTTAACCCACTCCCTTTGTGGTTCGGTGAGTGTTGAAATAGATTCAACCAACACCTTCAGGGAGACTCATATTTGAGTATAATCAACAAACCTCTTCTTCCATCCCGGTTGATATTTCTGCAAAGTATCTTTTTTTGCCCTTTTAGATGTCGTTTTTGATGAACGTTGTTTTGTGCGTCGCTTCCTAGATGTGGTTGGTTCTGGTTCGGAGTCTTTGATTGGATCGACGAAATCATCGTTTGAATTACGTTCAACCACGGCCAGAGGAGCCGTGTCTCCCACAGGCACCATATGTAACATATCGTCCGATGCGGGTTCGAATAATTTTTTTCCAGAACCTGTAGTACAATTTTTTTTTTAATACTCACATACATATTATACAATAACAATCAATATACTATACAAAAAATATAAATCAAACCAATTTATTATACACAAAAAACACATTAAGGATGCCTCATTGAATTATACAGTAAAATTAAACTCACTGAGTACATACAAAGTCATTATACAGCACATAAAAGGCCACTGTACAGTACGTTATATGCCATTATACATTATCTTAAGAGGCAGTATACAGTAAGTATAAGATGATTATTCAGCAAATTTAAACAATAAATTAAGAATAACATCAACAATTTTGCCCAGATATGGATAAAAAATCAACAAAAGACATATTATTTACATAGATAAAAAAAAAAAACATAAGTTGGGTCCCTAATATTCAATGTATAATGAGGAAATAATCAAAAAATGAAGTTTTTTGACAAAAAAAACAACAAAATTTGTAATATTAGGAACCCATATCTTCGAACAATAGGCGAAATGTTCTGTATAACTCATACCTGGTAATTTTGATAGCTTCTGCGGCCTCATCGTCTTCCACCAAAAAAAATCCAACTCGGAGATATTTTAGGGTTCCTCGCGCGCGGAATCACAATTTGGAGTGAGATTTGGTGTATTTCGGCTGATTTTATCAAGATAAATGGGGTTGATTACAGTTAAAATTAGTGGGTTTAAAAATGGGAGAGATTTGGGGAAGATAATGGAGAGAATTTAGGAATGGGGTTGCTGTAAAATCGATTCCAAGTTACATTTTTACCCCTCAACCAGTTGGAGTCCCTTTTCCCGCGTCCTTTCAGCATTAAATATGGACTGTTGGATTTAATGAATCCAACGGTGTATATTGGGTCTTAGATCTTATCTAAGAGATGGTATGTATTTGATCTTGACCCTATATATATATATATAAATATATATGATTCTTTGTTTGATTTAATCTTCACTAATTCATAAAACACTTCAATAAAAAAAGTGTAAATTTATCCAATCTCGCCCACTAATAATAAAAAAATTGACATATCAAATATTATGTATGATATATATGCATTAATAGTATGCAAACCTAAATGTAAATGTAACTATTTAAATTCTCATCTCGCCTCCTCATCTTTCTCTTTTTTTATTTTTCCTTGTGATTTATTCTTCCTCATCCACTGGTTTTTTATCACTTGTCTCATATTCCTCACCTTCTTGTCCATCTATTTTTTATTATCTTAAAGTTAGATTGTCATTAATTTATCTAAAATCGTTAGTGCGACTAACCTTAGTATTGTCGCCTTTGTCATGTATTACAAAACTACGAACATATTTATTGAGAGCAATGGCATTTTATTGATTTTTTGACTTGGATACGTTCTGGACACGGTATTCTTTTTTATATATATATACACACCATGTGGCGTGGCGGACACGTATTCAAGGAGTGTCTAAAAAGTTTCAAATTTTGCATCAAGTCACTTTTAAAAATGTTCATACATCATAGACCAATCCAATCTTTTAGGTCGTATGTCTCATTATCCTCGTTGTTGCGCATTTAGGTTATTGCTTAATGTCTTCAGAATCGCAATGGTGAGCTATTTTGAGAATCAATAGATTGGACTTTAGTTATATTCACCGGAAAATTATTAAAGGACAAAAATGTGATTCAAATAATAGTCAGGGGTCTTCTAATGTAACAATCATTCAAATTATATAATGATAAGATTAATAAAGTAATAAGTAAGGGAAATGAGGGCATTAACAGTATGACGTTGAAATTTAGTACATGCTTCATTAGATTCAGGATTTACCTAGTACATCGTGAATGGTATTAAACAGTATTAGATATAGTAGATCTTTGTTTAGAAGTTTATCTCATGATCAAATTTACGATATTTTAATAGAAAATTAATTTGAATACGAATATTCAAATTACATTTCGAAATTATAATGAAGAGAGTAGGACGATTAAATAGAGTTCAAGAGACAAAACATAATTATATTATTTAAAATGAATAATATATATATATATATTGTATATATTATATATTTTATTTGACATTTGCTTACGGAAAACTTTTATTTTTGGTCCCTCAGTTATACGTCAAATTCGCTTTTGGTCCCTAATTTATATCGTTCATCAAATGTAGTCTCTAAACTACCACATTTTCATCAAATATGGTCCCTCATCCGTCTAAATTTCTGTCAAATTGGTAATTGTTGGGGTTAATTGAAATGTCAAAAATTATATTTTGCACCCCATAAGCGCAACTTTTGACAACTTCCACAAAAAAATGAATAATTGATGAAATTTACCATTTAATCACAATTTCATTCACAAATTACATCATAATCTACTTCTCATCTATATCTACAACTTTACTACAATATTCAAAACAACAAAATGCAAAAAAAATGAGATGTTAAGGAGAAAGAAAAATATTTTGGTAATTATATTTATTTGTTGATCCGGATTTCAAATTATGTATAACAGCTGCTAAATCAAGGCAAAAAATCATCTCATATTAATGGTGAATTGCTATTCTATCTTTAAAAATTATGTTAAAAGGATGAAATTTATTAATTATTCTTTTATGGGGCGCAAGTTATCAAAATTTGTGCTTTGAGATGCAAAATGTAATTTTTAATATTTTAATTAACCCCAATAATTATTAATTTGACGAAAAATTAGATGAAAGGACCATCATATTTATTGAAAATGTGATAGTTCAGTGATGATCAGATTTGGGTATCCATTAAAACACTAGAAAATTCGTAACCTATCGAGTAAATATCAAGAGTCTTCTCCGTAGACGTGCCCCCCCGTGGCGTAAGTTAGCAGACTGACCGCCACAACCAACGTCCATTTGCATCCACGCTTTGTCGCTACACGCCGGAACATTAAGCTGCACACCACCGGCGTAATTTAGGGCCACGCTCACCGTTCTGTGTACCACAACAATGATGACTACGGTAATTGCAAACATTCATTCAACCACTCTTCTCAAGTCTTGATTGATATTGCAAATTTGCAAACTATGAATTGATACAATAATTAACTCTATTTTTTCTCCTAAATTATGATGAATGTGCAGCAGAGAAGTGGATCGGGTTCGTTATCGCAAAGTCCTCGATCTCCTTCGTCGCAAGCTCCGTATTTAACGGTTTCGGTATCGGATCCAGCTAAAATGGGGAATGGAGTTCAGGCTTATATCTCCTACAAAGTTATCACCAAGGTAGTGCGTGTGTGTGTGTGTGTATATATATCGGTCTGTGTATGTGTTAATCGTGTGTGTATGTGTTTGTATGCATAGGCGCGTGCATGTTGCGGTATAATCAACAATTTGTTGTACTAGTGGATTGAGGCTTGAGTTAAGTTAGGTTTCTTATTGTCATTGAGCTGTGAATATATATGAATTAAGTTTGCAATTGGTTTAGATTAAAATGATACCGAGTGTATTCTCTGCTCCATTCGTGTTTCTTCCAAGAAATGATCATGATATAGGCGTCAATTTGTTTCCGTTAGTCATTGAATAATAATACCAATTAAATCAAAACAAGCTTCCTTGAGCATGCAAAACTAGGTTAGAGAGGTTAGAGTCTGTCAGATTCTGCAAGTCCAAAGAGCGAGGCAGAGCTCTTTTCAGGGTTGAAGGACAAAGCGCATTTCGTCCGCAGTCCTCTTCCTCTGGGGAGCGAAGTCACTTCCGGATTCACTTTTTTTTGAGGAAAAGGCGTTATAGACCTTTGGGAGCTAGCTACAAGGATGACGTTTCTGGTCTTATGAGTGATTGCTTCGCATCTCTCTTGATGAATATCTACTTCGTGCTAGGATCTTGATGTGTTGATAACACACATTATAATTGACGTAATTGTGCTTTAGAAATGGAAACTTATTATGTGTTATCAAGTAATATCTTAGTAAGGGCAATTTGGATTGGACATTTCCTGTATATGCCGAATAGAGAGGTATGAAACTTGTTTCACTTGCTACAAACAATGAGGAGTCGACGACTAACAAAATGGTTGTCTACTTTCTGTGGGTGCTCAACTAAGTCTTAGTGACAGCTTAAATTCATAGAAGTCAAGTCAATCCAAAATTACAGATTAGGATTTGAATGTATGATCGATATAATCATTCCTTCGAGCAGTTTCTGCTTCTAGTTTTGGGTTCTTCACTAATATATCCTCCTACCAAATAATATAAATCTCTAGCAATCTGTTGCGGATTTTCAGTGTTAACATTAAGAGCTCCATCAACTCCTTCAAAATATACCCCGTATGCAAGTTATTATACCTGAGTCAGCATATTATTATACTAAAAACAGCTTACAATATGATTTCCTTACACATATATACACAATTAAGTGTAATTGAGATTTTTTATTTTTTAAATCATTAAATTTAAAGCTAGTTGTTGAGCTTGTTATGCCCTTTTTATGGTTGTAAGTTGAATCTTTGGTTTGAGCTTAGTTATCTTCTTTGGTATACTCACATTTGTTTTTGTGTATTATTTTTGTTAAAAACTATAACACATAATTTATTTCTGCAATTATGTGAGCCGTGATTCGATGAGGTGCAAGCCACGGAATGTCCTGAGAACCTGTGCGCGGTTTGTGAGCCATTAGCAACTATGCTTGATATTATACCAAAGTTGTTTGTATTTATTTAGAAGTATTTTTTGGAGGTATTCATGTGTATAACTGTGTATAAGATAGCCTTGCTATTATCATTACCTGTTAAATTGAAGATCTTTTCTGCATTTTTTGAATGCGTCATGTGATCTTCTCATAATTTAAGATGAAATTACTTGTAACTTTGCTCCTAAACCTTTTATTAGTTTTCCGTCTTGTTGTTACAGTAACTTTCACTACACCTAGTTTAAAGTTCTGTCCTGTAACCTAAATTGATGCAATAACAAATTTGGTCCTTGATTTGCAGACAAATTTACCTGAATATGAGGGTCCTGAGAAAATTGTTATCCGAAGATATAGTGATTTTGTTTGGTTAAGAGATCGCCTTTTTGAAAAGTACAAGGGTGTCTTCATTCCTCCTCTTCCGGAGAAGAGCACTGTAGGTAATAGCTGATGATTTGTCTTTCCTTTAATCAGCAGTTGTGTTTTCGTTATTTAAGACCTGTGAAATTGTCTTTCTTATTGAAGGATGTTGATTAACCGCGCTATTGTTTTTTCTGGGCTATTCTGTTTTCTTCATTAGCATATCTTGTTCACTGTGTTTTCCACCAAGTAAAACTTAATATCAGGACTACAACTGTCATTATGTTGTGAAAATTGGTGCAATTATGTATTTATGGCATTTCCTTTATATCGCAGAAAAGATGATTTTTCTAAGTATAAATTTAATTAACTCCACAATAAACTATAGAAAGATGGACATGGATAATAAAATAGACACGAGAGATCCGGAGATGCATTTTCTAGACTAGCTAACCCGAGCATGAAGCTTATTTATGGTATATGATGTTGCCTTACTGTTATATTTTTGCAATTCTTTTGATACTCATTGCGTCTGATATTGGTTTTTGGCATGCAGAGAAGTTCAGGTTTAGTGCTGAATTCATTGAGATAAGGCGTCAAGCATTAGATGTTTTTGTCAACCGAATAGCTTCACATCATGATCTTCAGCGGAGCGAGGATTTAAGAATCTTTTTGCAGGCTGATGAACAGGTAATTTAATATGATGGAATTTTTTTTCCCCTCAGCCAAGAAAATGGACATTTGAATTTGTGGTTTCTATTTCTGGGAGGCAGCAAGAATCATATTCTAGAAAGAGAAAGTCATGTGGAGAATGAATGGAAGGATGTCATTAATGTGGAACGTGGGCAGGATATGAGGACTTCAAGTTAAATGTTGAAGGCATTTGTGCTACATAGGTTCCTTGAGGATTTGAGGGATATTATAATTCTCAGTGTATTAGGAATGGAAAGTGAGTTGACTTTAGAGATGTTATGCAAACAGTAGAACAGATTTTGTTAAAGAGATCGCCAATTTTGATTCTTTCACTTATTACCCTGCCAATTCATAGTTATAACTTATATGTGCTGTTATTCTCTCTGAAAATCTGAATCAGTCAATTAGAGAAGAGTTACTCTTGCTAACAAACAATAGGTAGGTATCAATTTAAATACTTCCCTCTTTTGGCTGGCAAGATACCGTCACTTATGCATCGCAATTTATACTTTTGTTTCCTTTTTCCTGCTTTGCTATTTTTGCTTTAGGAATTTGCACTTCTTTCATTCTTTCTTTCTGCTTGCTCTGCAGACTATGGAAAGAGCAAGATCCCAGGAAATTGGTATTTTCAAGAAGAAGCCGGCAGACTTGATGCAAATTTTCAAGGTATCTCGACCTTAAGAATTAGTCAGTAAAATGCTAGTTATTAGAAATGCCCAAAAAACACCATATTCGTAAATAAAAAACATGGACACACTCCTATGAACATGGAAAATATACAGTTGAGTTTTATTAATGCTATTGCCAGTTTGCCACAACGAGATAGTTTTAACATGTTCTTGATCCAACTGAAGGGGAACTTAAGCTGCTTTGAACTGCAAATCCATTATGTGATTTTCGTAGATACTAACTAACATTTCATGGTGGATATTTTTCTGTTAACTCCTCCCTCTCCCCTCAAACGTTACGGCAACATTTATGCTACATTTGGATCAAGGATTTCAGTGAGGAAAATGAGAAGGAAAAGAAAATGTGATATAGAAAATAAAGCACATGGTTACACAAATTATTTTCCTTAACGTTTCCTCACCAACATCCATAGAAACATGGGCTGAAAGATAGAGAAAAAAGTTTATTGTCCATGAAATATAAGCTATATGCTCTTATCATGATATGACCCATATAGTTGATTACAAAACAGAAATTCCTTGTCGATTACTCTCCCGACCTTGCTGGCCTTGGACCATCTGTTCCAGAAATAGATTTTATTGCTACTCTTTTCTCCTCAGTAATCATTTAACTTCAGCCCACTGAAGTCATGTCTGTTGTCGAGGGGCATGACCACTTCGTATGATGAGACACCTTTTTTAATGTTGCCAGGATGTACAGTCTAGAGTGAGTGATGTTGTTCTTGGAAAGGAGAAACCGGTTGAAGAATCAAATCCGGAGTATGAAAAGCTTAAAAACTACATTTTTCAGCTCGAAGATCATTTAGCTGAAGCACAGAAGCATGCTTACCGTCTTGTAAAGAGACACAGGGGTACTTCCAAAATTTGATATTGCTATTTATGTATGGTGTGTGGAAATTATAAACTGTTTTGCCTTTTTCTCTTTTAGTTATGAGTCATTAGCAGATTAATGGTCCTATCTCTTCTGATCTCTTATTTGCTATTTCTGTTCCATCTCACCTTTCGCCCCTTTTTTCATATTTGCACATTATTACAGAGCTAGGAGAATCCTTATCAGACTTTGGTAAGGCAGTCAAGCTACTAGGCAACTGTGAAGGAAATGCTCTTGGAAAGGCATTTTCTGAGGTTGGGGCTAAATCGGAGATTTTGTCAGTTAAGCTGCAGAGAGAGGTATAATATTCTTTTACTTTAAATGCTTTTTCATCGACTAGTTCCATTGTTATATACTTATCATGTCCTGTTATTAGGCTAACCACCTTTTGATGAATTTTGAAGAACCTTTAAAAGATTATGTTCGAGCAGTACAATCTATTAAGGTGAGTTCATGTCCTCAATTCGCAAATATATGATGCCTATTTTTTGGATTTACCAACAAAATTGATTGGCTTCGTCTTCTGAGAAGCTGGAGCTGGTACTGTATATTATAAGTATTGATTACAAAATTACCATAGAAAATAATGCATTTAGTAGAATAAAGTACTGAAATATAATAATTACTTGTCAATAGCTATGTGTGCTTCAATTAATACCCATATTGTTATTGTTATTCTTATTACTATTACCATAATTGTTGTTTTTGTTGTTATCTGCATTATTTTTGCTTTGTAGTGGAAATTAATGGCACTTTTTCTTACTTCTGGGATAGGCGACAATAGTAGAGAGAGCAAATGCTTTCAGGCATCATTATGAACTAGCTGAAACAATCAAGTTTAAAGAGATAGATATGTATGCTCCCTGAATTCTGGTTTTTGCATTCTTTTGGCATTATTGGTAATTTGGTATTTACTGTATGTGTATGCTTATTTGCAGGAACAAGCTGAGATTAACACGCTCAGAGAAATTGGGTGAAGCCGAGCGTGAATATGAGGAGGTTCTTGAGATTGCTGTGACTTTTTTCCCTTTCCCTTTACTTTCACGAATCTTCGTTTTTTTACTGATATTTAGTTTTATGATGCAGCTAAAGGCTGATGGTGCAGAGGCAACAAGAAGATTTGAGATGATTGTAAAATTAATGAATGAAGAGATTGTTCGATTTCAAGAACAAAAAACAATAGATATGGGTCTGGCGTTTCATGAATTTGCCAAGGGTCAGGCGCACCTGGCCAATGGTGTAGCTGATGCCTGGCGAAGCCTTCTTCCCAAGCTAGAAGCTTGTTCCTCCTAATGAAATGCAGAACTATTCATACATGTTATCAACTGAGGAGGGTCCATGGGAGGCTACTATTAGTGTCCAAATTGAGGCAGATTTCAAGGTTGTATACTGTACAGACTAATTTTCATTTTTACTTGTAACTTAAGATTCAATTAGTCGATCATACCTTTGTGTTTCGTATTTTTTTCGAAAATAATATTATTAGGTTTCAGTAATTGTGGTTGTCTATCAGTGGAACTTCTAAAGTCCTTGATGGATTACTAGTTCAGTATAGATCTTTGGTATAGCAATACTTTAAGAAAACAAAAATGTATGGTTGCTATAGATACTCAAGTTTATACTGTGAGCTAAAGGCTGACATTTTGCAACTGGAGTCACCTGATATAAGAAACAAGGGGAATTGCGCTTTAAGAAATACCAGTGTAAAATACTTTGTGAAATTTAAAAGCCAATATTATTAGTACAAACTTGATTTGGCTGCACGAAGAAGATTACATTTACGATCACGTTTACAATAGCCATGTGCTTAGTTACCATGTCAATATCCTCATCTGTCATAAAATTAGTACATTTAACCAAATCTCATCTGGATAAGAAATACATGATATACCCACTTGAGGATGAATAAATTGTGATTCAAGTATAGGACTTTACCTGTACTGGATATTCAATACATGCTAGTATAGGATTGTGTGTTGATTTTCTTGCCCAAAAAATGTCTGGGTTTGAATTTCTTCGAACTGTGAACACATATGTGAAAGAGATTCCCTATTTAAGAATTGAAAAGCAATATATAGTGTTTACAGAAAGAAATTCAAATCTAGAATCTACCACAACTCCAGGAAACTACACCAAATCTACGAACATATCCATTTTGCCTATTTGCATGAAAACGCAAAAACCATCAACTAAATACCTTAAACAGATCCGAAAGTAAGAAGTAGTTTGAACAGCACTACAAGTAACATAATGGTAATCAAAGGAAGAATCCCAAATCTTCCTTCATCTTGATCATATGGATCAGCACTCCAAGCCAATGCCTCTTTCGTGTACTTATCTTCTCTTAGAGTCTTGAAAGAACTTCTTTCCTCTTCAGCTAACTTAATATGTTTTTGAATGTGAGGGAAAACCTTTTCATGTGACTTCTCTCCAATCAAAAGATCAGAGTGGCCGAAGCCATCCACTACCACCCTTTCATGCCTATAGCCAGGTTGGTGCAACTTCATGTATTTATTAGCAAGAAAAGAAGTCTCTGGAGTCACAAGGAGGGTTCGTCCCGCAGATATATAAAGTGTTGGCAGTGCCATTCTCTCGGGGTGGATCAGATATGCGTTGTCACCCTTGTTGTCCACTATGAAACCAGCATTACAAATTTTTCTGAGGTGAGGAAATGCTGCCATTGGAAGCCTGGGCAGATTAACTTTGTTCATCCAGTAATGCATTGCGGGGCTTATGTTTTCATGCCAAAAAGCATTGCCAAATATACCAGAGAAGACCTCACATTCGTCACAGGTGCATCTCTCATAGCGTGGTATCCAACGTGCAATTGATTTCAGAAGCCGGTGTCTGAAACTAGTGGCTGATGTTTCAAGCATTGGTAATATCTTGTTCTTACCCATTATAGCCATTGATATCTGCACGTCAGTTGTATTTATAAAAGATAAATCGTTGAATCCGTAACTAAAGAACTTGACTATCTGGAAAAGGGAAACCATGTCAAATGTTCATTGGGGGTAAATGACATCTTACTACAATATAATCATTCTTAATCAGTCAAACAAGCAAAAATGAGAATGCATCAGTGATACTTGTTTGATAGCTCTTTTGATATATCCAGTCTTTGATATTGCCTGATTCTAATGTTGAGTTATGAAATTCCTCAAGTTTTTGACAATTTTTCCTATTTCCCAACAGTTACGCATGTGGTGATACTGACTTTTTAGTTAAACTAGTATATAGTATGTGCGTTGCACGTGAACAACATGTGAACTGCATAAATTTAATAATAAATATAATGATTATTGTAGGTTTAATTTTTTTTTTATCTTGATTTGTATTATATTTGCATTTTAATTTTTGGTTTTATAGATTCTTTTAGCACAGTTGTACTTATAATCCGAATAAATATGCCTTTTAGTAAATGCTTTATTTTCAAAATATGATAGAATGTAAGATCTTGCTAAAATCAATGTATGACTTATTGATTAAAATATTTAAAGAATTTAAAAGCAATGAAATAAGAGTAAAATATCATGTACTCAAATAATTGGATAAATTATTCAAACAAAGAATATCAAATATTCAAAACCTAATAAATAATTCAGCTAAGAAATTTTTTTACTCTATAGACCATAAAAGTTTTGAGTTTATGATCACATTAGTCCTTTTTGTTTGGCCTTATAATGCCCGGCATGTTCTCATTTTATTTGGTCATATAATTTTTTTCATCTTTAATTTTTCAACCATCTCTTCCACCTTACTCAAAAGTTGGTTCTTAACGGAGTATTTGCTCTTTATTGTGATAAAATGTCGACAAATGAATGAAGTTGAACAAAAAAGATTATCAATATTTTCATAATAATTCTTGTCTATTTTAAATTTGATTATAAGTTGCTTCGTTAAAGTTCAATTATCATATATCTACAGGTAAATATTCATGGAACTAAAAATTGAAATAAAGGTATTCACATGTTCAACGAATTAAATACATTAGATAATAAATATAAGTGGTGTAGGATAAATTGCTATCTAATATGAGTTGATAAAATTTTCAAAGTAAAAAAAATTCATATATATACTCCAATTTAAGATTATAATATGAACAAGAAGTTATTGGATTAATTACTATAAATTCAATACTTGCTAAAGATATATTACTATATATTTAACAATACTTGCAGTGTATTTGAAGGACGTCATTGTATATATATAATAATCCATTTTATGAAACTGTATATATAATAAAAATTAATTGTGGGTAAATAAAACAATGGTAGCGGTAATCTAATAAGAAATATGATGGGGGATGGGAAAATTTCACTTTTGGTCCTATTGGAGTTCAATCAAAATACTTTTAGTCCCATAAGTTTTTTTTCTTTGACACTTTTGGTACCATTGGAATCAAAATGTGGCACTTTTAGTCCAATCCGTCTATTTTTGGAATAAATTTAACCACACGAGACACACGCTCTATTAGGTAACTGCCCCACACGTGTTTTATTTGAATCCTGAGGTAGTTAACTAACAGAATATATGTCTCATGTGGGTAAATTTTGTTCAAAAATAGACTGACGGGACTAAAAGTGTTACATTTTGACTCCAATGGGACCAAAAGTGTCAAAACAATTCCTATGGGACTAATAGTGCTTTTACCGAACTCTAGTGGGACCAAAAGTGAATTTTTCTCGATGGGGGATTCACATATCATGTATTTTCAAAGCAAAATCTTAAAACAATTCAAACCGTATCACTCTCCATAAAATAAATCTCATTATGTTGTTCTTTATGCCACATATCTCCTGGGTTAAAAATTAAATCATATCTCCTGGGCCTAGAGGGTGGAACGATGCATATTTGTATGTGAATGGGAAGTGATTTCGGAAGGATCCTTCCAAGTTATCTCCATCTAACTCCAGAAATAGAGATGATCAACTTCTTGAAAATGTAAAGCTTGTTTATGGCCATGGAGGATTGCAAGAATAAAGGAGAAGATACAGTTGATGATAATTGGAAACTCCATGATCACTATATTTAATCCAAATTTCTAACACGAATACATGTAGATTTCATAAGTTGTGGTTCATGTCTTGTCCAAACGATACCAATTTATAGTTAAATAAGAGTTTAGCAAACCAAGAGTCAAGTAGTTAGTTGCTTATCAATATTAATTTAATGGTATATAAAGGGTCTTTCAGGTTAGCAATTTATTAGAAATAACACCTATTGTAACTTACTCCATTTAAAGAGATTAATACCAATAGAGAGTGAGGCGGCCACCTTTTACTACTAACGTTAGGGGCACATTAAGGGTCATTCTTATCATTATTCAAATTAATTTACAATAACAAGGATTTATTAGGAAAGGGTAATGATAACTCCAGCAGAAGAGAGGGTCACACTTATCAATTATAATTTGAATTAGTTATTAATTTAGAATAACAAGGATATATTAACAAAGGGTAATTGTGTTTTTTCATAATTGGAATAAACAACTTCCTAATCCACACTTTTAGTATAGTTATAGTATAGTATAGTATAGATATAGATATAGATATAGAAGAATAGATATAGATTTATTCTCAATAATAATTGTAATAGTAAGGGTAAAAATGTAAAATCACAATTGGAACAAACACCTAAATTATCCACACTTTTAGTAGAGTATAGGTATAGATATAGATATAGATAGATATAGATATAGATATAGATCCGCAAATATTTAGGGATAGTTGCATAAACCTTCCTTTAGGGTTGGGTTTAATACAAGTAGAAAGTAAAATGATATCCAGAAAGTGGAAATAAGGCTAACAATGATTCTAGAAATTTATAGGAGGTTTATGCAATTATCCCGAAAATTTATCATAGATTGACACAATTAAAAGAGACTTGCAATGATTCTAGAAAGCAAAAAGAATGCTTACAGGAAGAAGGGGAAGCCACATTTTGACCGATGAAGATGTCGTGAGCTTAAAAAACATTGAAGAGTTGGTACAAGACAGAGAAGCTATATGCTTGGCTGAGACATGGCCTCCCATTAGTGAGATATGGATGGCTAGACCTCCAATGCAATGTGCAACAATGTGTACTCTTATGGCTTCCCCATAGAACTCAATAATCTTATTAATTGCTGCCCAAAAAAAAAAAAAAAAAACGGTGAATTTCTTGAGCAAGCTAGGAAGAGTGAAGGACTGAAAGGTGCATAATACATATTTACCCGCTGCAATGTCCATTCTGCCAATATCTTCAACTGAAAAGTAGTTTGAAGAATTCGAACAATGCAATCTTGCACGCAGTAACCATACATCATGCCCTTCTTTTAACAAAGTTCTAACAAGATCATTTGGCTCGGTTGGCAAGTAATAGCTTTCTGTCGCATAACCATTAATTAGAAGGACAGGATATGTTTTTTTCTCTTGTTTAGGTTCCAGGGGATTGTGGCTGCACTCCCAGTGGTGGCAACTTATTATAAAATCATCCTCTGCAAATTTCACATTGACAATGACAAGTTGAGAATTTCCATGAAAATGATCAAGCTAGAGAGCACATAAAATCCCTTCCCAGGAGGAGATTTAAAATTCATTGAGTTAAAACTTAGAAGGATAATGCATAATTCATTATTGTCCTCCTGTTAACTTTTTGCAGTCAAAGTCAGTAGGATGAATACGTACTAGGAGTATAAGGATCAACTAAACTGTGAGGAACAAATAATTAGTTACTGATGTAATCACCTGTCTTAATCTCATATATCGTACTATTTGGATAAGGTCCCCCATCCAGTTCCGTAGGGGTGAAATTGATATGACTTCCTCGAGGTAGTTGAAGGATATAGGTCCTAAAAAGGGATTTCATTAAAAGAAATATGAACTTACTCCTGGTTCCACCCTCAAGAGTACAAATGCTTTTCAGAAGCTCTAATGGGGAAATATGAAGCTTTCCTTTTAGATTTATTGCTTTTTCTTCCAGAATGTTATTGGTGATTTTTCTTAATGTCACATTCAATGTTGTGGATTCTCTCCATCCGTATAGTGCTAATAGATAAGGATTCATTATCTTCTTCCCTTCAAGAATGTATCTGCATCAAAAGACTTTCGTCACTCTGACTAGAATCGAAAAATAAAAAGTGGAAAAATGTGAAGCCAAAATCACATCAGACCTTGAACCAGAAGAAGCTGCAAGGAGGAGATAATAATGCATATACTGTGTGTAAGGAGTTCTGAAATCTGTTTTGCATAAATCAATTTCACCGTGAATAACATACATCGTGTCCATTTCTAAAGCTCTGCATATGATGTGTCCACCAACTTCGCCTCGTAAAAGTGGATGCGATTTTCCAGTAGACATATTGATTTTGTCAAAAGTTCTTGAAGTATTGAATCTGAATTTAAGATAAGCTGTACATGGCATACCACCAACTTGCCCTCTCATGGTTTCTTTAGCCATAACTTGTGAGGTACAGCTCTTCTTCACCTTACCACTGTATATCAAACCTGGTTTCCGATCAAAACTTCTACTTGCAAAATTTCCTATGTACTTGATACCATCTTGGACAAGATGTCTGCTTACATGCTCAGCAGCTGTAGCAATAGTGAGACAAGGATTGATTCCAACAGAACAAGGTATAATGGAGGCATCACAAATATACAATCCTGGGTGGACCTCAGTAGGAGACGTCGTAGTATCAAAAACTTGACCATTAGGGTTACAAACGCCGGAAGAAGCATCTGAGGAAGCAATACACCCTCCTAAGAGATGTACTGAAGTACTCCTATATTGTGACATGAAGAGAATTCCTCCTAGTTTCTTGGCAACTTTCTGGAAAGCTTCGATCTTTCGTGGCAGTAAATGATCATGTGGAGGCTGGAAGATAATTCTGTTTGTATCTTTATCAAATGTAACTTTCCCATCGCTGTCATCATGTCCTATTGCATTCAGAACCATTTCTTGGCTGCGGTTCAGACCTAGAACATGTTTTAGCCTGTCTATTATAACGTATAAGAACCAGTAGCCAGATTGCCATCCATATGTTGTTATTCCTTTAAATAAGAAGCTTGGATAAGCAGTTGGAATCACTGCACTCTGCATCAGGAGGAGGAAGGTTATTCATTACTGAAATATAATGCTGGAAACAAGGCTACTTAAGAAATAATTCAAAATGGTGTTAAGACTATTGAGACCAATAATCAGACCCTAATAGGCTGTGTCTCAACCTGAATGGCGAACCCCAGCGACGAAGTGTATGATGAAGAAATTGAAGGTCCCGGTCTTTGTTTAAAAGGGATATTAGAAAATTGCTTCTTATTTAGCCCAGAAGCATTTAAAGGGGCTGAACTTCCAGCGAGATAGGCAACGTTATTGCCATTGCAACTCAATCCTGAGCCTAGCTTCTGTGAGACTGGCAATCCTCTTAATTGCGATTGAAATAGTATTTTTGCTGTACCAAATACTCCAGCTGCAGGAAAGACAGTGTATACCTCACACTTTCCCAAATTAGAATAAAAGTTGATGAGTTATCTTAAGCACAAAATTACCTGAGAGTATAACTATATCAGAGGCTATATAATCAAATTCATTCAGAAATACAAGCCATCGACGTTGGCTTCTCTTTCTGAATTTTCCTTCCTCTTTGCAGGTATCATCTTCGTTTTTTACCACATATTGAACCTCACATTCTGTTCTGATTGTACATCCAGCCTGTAACCAGAAAATCTGCTTCAATTTTTACGGATTTAAACTGTGAAGACGAGTGACACAGGGGTTTAACCATAATCTTTAGTGATAAATTGGAGCTATGAAAAGATACTATAGATTTCAGTGAATGAGATGTAATTTTTATCAAATGGATTACGCTTCCTATTCGTAGGCATTAATGGGCAAAGTTGACATACTTGAATTGCAGAGACCAAATAAGTTCTATCGGTTGAATTTTTAGCATTGTAAGGACAGCCAGCAAGACAATTCCCACAGGCTAGACAGCTTCCAGTCTCTTGAGATCTCCTTGAATCAGATACCTGTTCTTCAACATCAAAAGTCATGCTCAGTTTCATTGGATCATGAATGTTCTTATCATACTCTTCGCCTAGCACGCCTTCCATGATCTTGGCATTCTGAAACTTCATTGGAATACTCTGTATCTTTAGCATGTCTGAAGCAGAAGCCTCACATATGTCCCAATCCTTTTCCCAAGCCTTAGGCCATTTGGGATGCCTTCGTGCACGAACCGTTGTGGGCAACATCACTCCCGCGTTTACTAGTGAACCGCCACCTAAGCCACAGGCTGTTGCTGCTAAAGAATCATTTTGCAGATGCACCTGTGATTTTAATTAACTTAGTGCTAAATCAGCAGGTTGGCATTGATTTCATCATGCTATAGTGAATGTAACATAGTGACCAGGTTAACAAGGCAATAAAATAAAGCGGTTAAGTTTGATAACTACACATAGGGCAAAATACATTTTGTACCCCTGAACTATTCACTTTGTCTCATTTAGGTCCCTAAACTATCAAATGTAACAAAATGGTCCCTGAACTATCAAACGTAACAAAATAGTCCCTCGACTTAAGGACATGTTTGGCTAATGTTGTAAATTGCTAAGTAGTATAATACAAATGTTATTTTTGACTATTAAGTACTTTAAATGTTTTTATATAATTTATTTTATTTTTAATAAGGTAATTATTTAAAATATATTTTAAAAACTTTTAAGAAGATTAAAATTTTAAAAATGTAAAGTTAAAATCATAAGTAGTATCAATTATCATATAAATTTTTACATAAATAAATTTTTAGATAAAACTACAATTGATTCTTTTTTGCTCTAAAAGGTTAAGGACAATTAAATCCATTAATTTATTAACCTAAATGTTGGATTTTTTGAAAAGAAAAATTGGTGAAATGAGTTTTTTGGATTGAAAAATATTATAAATGATTTTTTGAGTATAAGTTTATTTTAAGGAGGTTTTAGTAAATTTCCCTTAAGAAATTAGTAGAAAATCAGTGTATTATTTTCTGCACAAAAGTGTGTAGAAAACGGGAATCAAATGGTTAAAAAAATAGCAAAACTATAAGTACACAAAAGACCCATTTTATTGAAAGCAAATGAGGGCAAAATAGACAACTTTTTTCAATGACCACATTGCAATGATCAAACTCAGTGCCACTTCAGCAACATGTCAAGACAAACCAAACACGTTCATTAAATCGAGGGACTATTTTGTCACGGTTGATAATTCAGGGACCATTTTGTTACATTTGATAGTTCAGAGACCTAAATGAGACAAAGTGAGACAAAGTGAATAGTTCAGGAGTACAAAGTGTATTTTGCCCTTACGCGTAGTCGAACTGACAGATTTAACCTTTAAAGAACATGAGACAAAAATAACAGAGAAGTTTAATACACTATTCTTTCTTAAATTTCCATACCCACTGAAATTTAATAGGCCTGGGATTCTGGAAATAAGTATATCTCTACGTCCACCTACCTTGTCGACAAACAAGGTATCAAGTTTATGAAATCTTGTAAAAGTGCAGCTCAACTTTGCTGTGTTACTAAAAATTAATCTCAGCAATGGTTTATTGCTGCTACGAACTAGAAAATCTAAAACTAGTGAGAAAACAAAGAAACCTGAAACAGAGCATCTTTTGGACCAAAGTTTATTCCCAAGTTCCTGTTTTCCAACCTGACAGCAGACAATATCTTGAAACTGTCAGTTGGAAAGTCCTGAGCCTCCCACTTCCGCCCTTTCTCCGTCAAGCACACTTTAAACCCTGCCATTGACATCCGACAAGCAGCAACAGAACCTCCGTATCCAGACCCGATAACAACAGCATCATAACCATCATCATCATCCCTGATATCCGATAAACGCTCCGAGCTGGATTTCTCCATTGTTACACGTAGCTTGTACTAGAAGTACTACGTTGATTCAAGGAACAACAATACAATGATAGAATATATAGACCGAACGACGCGGAAAATTCAATGGTTAGGCCAGTAAACCAGAGATTATTTAGTGAAAAAACAGCGAGGGTGTCTCTTAATTCTCAAAACACAATGTTCCACACAGAATTTTCTTCAAAGACTCTATATTCTATAATGTCTTTCAAATGTAGGATGCCGAATGAGGAGAGAGTTCGCCAACTTATAGGCATGGCATAGAAGGTGTTTGGCTAAGCTTATTTTAAAGAGATTATAAGCTCTTAGGCTATGTATGGTTAGAAATTTAAAAATATTTTCATTTTTTGGATCATAAAAAAATGAGAATGCACAGTCCAAATCAAATTCTACAAAAAATGATCAAATTTTAAATAGTACTGCACATTCCCCTGTATAACAACTAATCATTTTATCATTTCAATCTTTTCACATTCTTTCATCATTAATTACACTATCCCACTATCTAACTTATTCTCTTTCTTACTTTTTTATATTTTAATATAATAAAAATTCATATTCAATTTTTCAAATATTTCATTTATTATTATTAAATAATATATAATTTGAATAATAGGGAAAAAATATTTAACAAAAAAGTATGAAAATGCACATTACATATCTTTTATAATGTTATTTTAAATTTGTAAATTATATTAAAATTATTATTTTATTAATTGAATATTATTTATTTAAAAAGCACAAAAGTTAATAATTTATCAAAATTTTAATTATTGTCAACTAATAATTCAAATCCATTTTTTTATAGTGTAAAAGTGCCTATGAACAATATATCTTATTAAATAATATGCAAATAAGCCGTATTTATTCTCCCGAATAATTTATTTTGTATTGTACCCATATACGCATAAATTCATTTATTTTTGTTCTCGTATTTGTTAATTGATTTTTTCACTACTTTCATCAAAAATTCGTAATAGACTTGTACCCATGTACTCATATATGCATAATATACTCGTATGTAATCAAAAATTCAAAAGATACTCAAATTTACACATTTCATAAAATATTGTATATATGGAGCACATCTCACTTTTATATTTGTCCAATGCGAATTGCATAATTACACTAACTATTATAAATGTAGATGAGCAAAACTCAATTTTCTTAAACTTTTAAAACATAAAATTGATAAGAAAACATGAAATGGAAAAAAGATAAAAATTAAAAAGAAACAAAAGAAATAAAAAAGTGACCAAAAAAAAAAGAAGAAAAAACAAAAATTAAGATGAAACACTTCACACATCGAGGAAGCCCCCCCCCCCCCCCCCCTCCCCCCTTAATTTTTCTTTAGTTTATTGTATAAAATATATATTATACTATGTGTGTGTGAACACACACACATACATATTACTTTATGCAAAATTTATAATACTATTCGTAAAAAATATTATTCTAACATCTTTTTTCCCATCATTAACACATTTATAACCAACTCAATCATTTCATATATCAAATCCTAATAAAAATCAACTTTATATCACATCTACACTACTTTCAATCAAATTCTAAAAATATATACATACAAACAAATAAAGTCAACATTTTCACACGAATTTCTGTAATACACATTTCCCAAAAAAACTCAGAATTCATTTCAAAAAACACAACATACGTGGTCTTAGCACTTATAAGATTTTTTTGGAGTTTATAAGGTATCCACTTTATAATAAGATGTTTTAGGAGCTTATAAGATGTAACATCTTAAAAGATGTTTCAAAAAAGGTGGAGTTGTATTACTTTTTTAAAAACAGCTTATAAGACCCAAACTACTTATTTTTTGGTCTTATAATTTGTTTTTTAAAAAAATGATCAAACAAATTTATAAAGCTTATAAGCTCTAAAACATCTTATAAGATGTTTAGAGGAGCTTATAAACTTAGAGAGTGTTTGGCTAAGCTTATAAGCTCCTCTAAACATTTTATAAGATGTTTTAGAGCTTATAAGCTCTATAAATTTGTTTGGTAAATTTTTTAAGAAAACATCTTATAAGACTAAAAAATAAGCTGTTTGGATCTTATAAGCTGTTTTTAAAAAAGTAACTCACCCCCACCTTTTTTTTTTAAACATCTTATAAGATGTACGAGTTTATAAGATGTTTTGGATAAGTTTAGCTAAACACCCTCTTAGTCATACACCCTCTAAGATCTTAACAAAAAAATTGGGGTTCCCTTACTTATTTTTTAAAAATTTATAAGCTCCTAACATCTTATTTTAAGAGTATATAAGCTTTTTCACCAAAAAAATTACCAAACGCTTTGAAAGAGCTTATAAGCTCTGAAACATCTTATAAGATATTTTAAAGAGCTTATAAATTTAGCTAAATACTCTCTTAATTTGACCGAAATTTTATTCTGATTCACAAGCAAATAACCTCTTTCTATATGTGTGGCTCATCTCAAATTCAACATGGAAACCATCATCATGTATTCAACGATAAATTGCATAACGTAATGTAAAATAACAAAACAACATCCACAGAGTCAAAAAATTGTAAAGATAGAAAGAACGAGCAGATGGTCAAAGCTAGAATATATTCCTAAAAGGAGTGCTAGTTAACTCAAAATAATTAAAGTCATTAATTAGCAAAGAGATTGAGAGAGAGAGAGAAATTCAAGCCATTAAATATCTAAACACTTGACTTGAATTTTTCAAAGGAGTAGACCTGCGCCGAAACAAACGCTTGAACATGACTTTTGGGAGAAATTTTGTACATATCTATATTATTATAAATTTATTCTATATCTAATCTATCTATTTATCTATCTAACCCCTATATAAATATATGAATAACTCAATTGTTTGTTCCATTGTGAAAAGACTTTCATGCCCACCCTTACTATATTAATAAATTAATTAATAAATAATAATTGAATTTATTTATTAAGTAAAAATAGAAAACATTTAGTAGTAGGAGTCCAATTACATTATATCTATATATTATATACATAAATATAGTAGGAAACCATGTAGTAGTATTATAAATTATTTTATTAGTTATTAATAATTAATAAGAGGAAAAAGAAGTCCATCACCATTCAATTTATAAAAGAAAGTCCCCACGAAAAAACAAATTGATTGCTTCTATTGACCGGCTGATGATAATATATATATATATATAACATAATGATGTTTGAATGCTTCATGCATAGAAATAGCTTAGAACTTTGAATATTATTCTTCACATTAGATAACTTTAGTTCACAAAAGTGATCGAGATTATAACATCCTCAATCAGTCATTCCAACTCGATCATACTTAAGATTTTGGTAATCGTATATCTTGCACAAACCAATTTTATAAGGAAAATAAATAGATAAATCCTAGACCAACAATTTACGTTTCAATTTAAGAAAAAGAAATGGTTATTATTTTGATAATCCTAAAGTATGAATCTAAAATTATAATAAAAATATAAAATAAAATAGACATTACAAGAATACAAGATGTCGGAGACTGAAATCAGAGACGGATATTTTTTCGTCTCAAATTAGAGACGGATTTATTTTCAGTCTCAAATCAGAGACATAACAAAATTTTCGTCTCTAAATCGGTCTCAAATTTGAATTTTTGACAGAGAACGTCTGAAATCTGAGACGGAGTTTCCGTCTCAGAATTCAATTTTCTGAAATTAAAATGGAATTTTTTTTAATGTTAACCAAAATCAAACATGCGACCTCGCCTTGGCAAATCGACTTCGACACCGCTGCGCCACACACAAGTTTAGTTATTCCAATTCACCACCTAGATATATTACATAGATTATTTTATTCAATAAAATAAATAATAAATAAAGTAGATAAAATAGACCACTCTAAAGCATTTTCACTCCTTGTTCAACTTCACTCCGGCGAATTTCACCATAAAATTCAACTTCAGATCTAAATTGGACGCCGGCGACGGAGTTGCGATAAAAACCCTACGCCAATTTGAGTTGCAATCGAGAAATGCCGCCACCACCGCCGCCGTGAACAACCAAATCCGCCACCTCCATTTCGCTCCGTCTTCCATGGCGGCATCTTCACCTAATCAAAGTACGTGAGTTTATTTTATAAAACTCTGTTTGTTTAGTCTGCAATGGAGCTTTTAGTTCTTTTTTTTTTCTTTTTGTAATTTTGAATGTGTTTAATTGAGGTTACCTCTTTTGTGTGGCTAAATTTCAGTTAGCACATAACCTGTTTAGAATATGATGATATGAAATATGAAGGTATGAAACTAATGAAATCTATTTTTCTGTGTGTAATGTGGAGAAAGAATGCAACAATGGTTCCAGTATTCTGATTTGTAATCTTAATTCTCAAGTACTTGAAATATTTTCTGGTTTTAGGTTTTGATTTATGGGAGATAAATGATTTCTTTGGATACATCTATGATCCTTCTTTTTTTGTTATTGGTACATTTGTGATAATGAAACTAATTTATGCATTATTTTGAGTTGACACCAAATGTACATACAGTGTTTCTGAAATAGGGAAGCGTAAATAACGTTGATTTCGAGCTGCTGCCTATTGCATAACAAGACATCCTGCACAAGTGAATCATCATTCATCATCTTATATGTATAAGTTTTTTTATTTTTCTGGTTATGTAAATTTAGAAGTTCATATGTAAATAAAAGTGATTAAAATAACAACAAATGCAATATTTACAGTAAAATATGATGCATTTTTTATTATATTTACAAAATAACTTTTAGACATGAGTATTCATATGTAATATGTTGTTTGCATTTATTTTATGTTTATAATCTCATAATAAAGAATGTATTTAGTGTGTTATAGCATGTAGAAATATGAAAAATGATATATTTTCTATATTATTAGAAAAACTAATAGGATAAAAAAAATGAATCTACTTGTGCGAAGCAGAAAAATATAATGTTGTGCCAAAATCATGAATAATACATGGACTAATCATCTATACATAAATATGCTAAGAAATAATACTTTTATTATTTTATCAAAAGTTGAAATTTCTTGAAATAGTTAAAGACACATGGTGATGATCAAGGTATTAATTTCGATTTCGATGTAGATTTTGGAGTAGTAAATTTAGAGAAATTTTGATGGAAAACTTGGATATATCTAAAATTTCGATTTCGATTTTAGAGAAATCATGAAAATTTATAGAATTATTTGAAAATTTTCAATAACAATGTAGATAACTTTAATTAGCATAATTATGCATCTTTGACATAAATAATATTGTATATATAATATATGTATAGGGAATTTTGTTAAGTAGTATGACTAAAATCTGTGGCGAAAAAAATAAAATAAATTTGATTTGAAAGTAAAGTAATAACATAATCTCCTAGGAACTTCATTCAAACAAAGTACCACAATTTTAATACAAATCATTCTTTAAAACCACATTGAGTTTCTCGGAGGATCGAAATCGCTATCATTAGGTTCTCTCCTTCCTCCACTTTCATACTGCACGTATAAATTATTACTTAAATATTGACAGTTATTAGCCCATGACATTGAATGTTGGTGTGGACTCACTTTGAATCTTTTTTAAAAATAAATAATTAAATATTATTTTAAATTTTTTCAAAAAAAAAATATTTTAAAATTTGGGAAATTTCGGTAGATATTTAACAAAGTAATTTTTGTATTTTAAATTTCAGGAAATTTCGGGTTTCAACAAAAGTTTCGGAAAATTTTGGTAGATATTCTGCAAAATTGGATCGAAGGTGAGATTTCGCTTCGAGACCCCTGAAAGTCCAAAATTTTGGTAGAAATTTTGACATTTCGGACGAAATTTAAGACCATGGTGACGATATATGATTAAAGAACAAATATATAAAAGGTACAAACACAATACCACTAATAGCCCCTAAACTTTACCATTCGTCTCACTTTAGTCCTTTATCTCTCAAATGCATTCAAATAATTCATCAAGTCTATTATTTGTTCCACTTTAGTCCATCCTCACTCAATGCATTCAAATAGTCCCTCAACTCTTAGATGCGATAACGTTGGATTTGCATAGGATGGGGTGACATCTTTGGATTTTCAGAAGGTGGGGAGCAGTGCTTGATTTTTCAAAGGTGCGGAAACGTCATTTGATTATCAAAGGGTTGGGGGTAGTGGCGCAATTTGAGAAGGGTGGCAGTGGTGGCAACACAGACGATGGATGGAAAGCGGAGGGGATT